>CM055123.1:253067740-253667740 GCA_029206835.1 Rana muscosa | reverse complement strand
CATCCCCAAACTGTTCCCACAAAGTTGGAGCATGAAATTGTCCAAAATGTCTTAGTATGTTGATACCTTAAGAGTTCCCTTCGCTGGAAATAAGGGGCCAAACCCAACCCCTGAAAAAAAAAAACCCCACGCCATAGTCCCCCCTCCACCAAATGATTTGGACCAGTGCACAAAGCAAGGTCCATAAAGACATGGATGAGCGAGTTTGGGGTGGAGGAACTTGACTGGCCTGCACAGAGTCCTGACCTCAACTCGATAGAACACATTTGGGATGAATTAGAGCTTAGACTGCGAGCCAGGCCTTCTCATCCAACATCAGTGCCTGACCTCACAAATGCGGTTCTGGGAGAATGGTCAAACCATAGACACACTCCTAAACCTTGTGGACGGCCTTCCCAGAAGAGTTGAAGCTGTTATAGCTGCAAAGGGTGGGCCAACTCAATATTGAACCCTATGGACTAAAGCCTCGTACACACAGCCGGTTTTCTCATCAAGAAATGACAAGAAAACTGCTGGCAGAGCTTTCTTGCCAAGTAAATCAGTCGTGTGTACGCGGCTTTCAGGTTTCCCGTCAAGAAAACTGCCCAGAATCTCGATGAGAAAAATAGAGAACCTGCTCTCTATTTTCTCGTCGGGATTCTTGTCGGCCTGTTTCCCGACGAGAAACCCGAGAGTGTGTATACTTACCTGTCGCCGTGGAAACCCGCGCATGCTCGATATGACTTTGACAAATGCACGGTAGCTTCCTAGGCATAGGTAGGGTGTAGCAAGATGGCGGCGACGGGATCGAATGTGACGAGCGCACGCTCGCCGTAGTTGATGACGTCACCGCGTTCGTGCCATTCAAAAGAACGGCGGTTCTTTTGAATCGTACGTGTGTACACTCGGCCGGGACAAGATTCTTGTCAAGAATCTCGTCAGGAAAAACGACTTGATGAGATTCTCGGCCGTGTGTACGAGGCTTAACCACTTGCCGCCCGCCCTATAGCAAAAGGACGGCGGCAAAGTGGTTTCATTATCCTGACTGGACGTCATATGACGTCTTCAGGATATTGAGCCGCTGCGCGCTCCCGGGGGCGCGCATCGCGACGATCAGTCTGACACCCCGCAACACCGATCTAGGTAAAGAGTCTCTGATGGAGACTCTTTACCACGTGATCAGCCGTGTCCAATCACGGCCGATCACGATGTAAACAGGAAAAGCCGGTGATCGGCTTTTCCTCACTCGCGTCTGTCAGACGCGAGTAGAGGAGAGCCGATCGGCTGCTCCTCTGACAGGGGGGGGTTTGTGCTGATCGATTATCAGCACAGCCCCCCCCCCCGAGGATGCCCACACTGGACCACCAGGGATGCCACCAGACCACCAGGGATGCCCACCATAAGGTATGCCACCCTAGACCACCAAGGATGCCAATCAGATATGCCTAATGGATGCCTAATGGGTGCCAATCAGTGCCCACAATGGATGCCAATCAGTGCCCACAATGGGCACCACTGATTGGCAGGCATTATTGTTTGGCACTGATTGGCATCCATTAGTACAACACATTACAGTACATCAGTGCCACCTATCAGTGCCCATCCATGCCCATCTGTGCCACCTATCAGTGCCCATCCATGCCCATCTGTGCCACCTATCAGTGCCCATCCTTGCCGCCTATCAGTGCCCATCCGTGTCGCCTATCTGTGCCCATCCATGCCGCCTATCTGTGCCCATCCATGCCTCCTATCTGTGCCCATCCGTGCTGCATATCAGTGCCATCTATCAGTGCCCATTAGTGCCCATCATCAGTGCCCATCAGTGCCACCTTATCAGTGCCCGTCAGTGCAGCCCCATCAGTGCCCATCAGTGAAGGAGAAAACTTACGTGTTTACAAAGTTTTGTAACTGAAACAAAAAAAACTTTTTTTGTTCAAAATTTTCGGTCATTTTTTTAGCAGAAAATAAAAATCCCAGAGATGATCAAATACCACCAAAAGAAAGCTCTATTTGTGGGAACAAAATTATAAAAATTTAGTTTGGGTACAGTGTAGCATGACCGTGCAATTGTCATTCAAAGTGCGACAGCGCTGAAAGCTGAAAATTGGTGTGGGCGGGAAGGTGTATAAGTGCCCAGTATGGAAGTGGTTAAGACTGGGATGCCATTAAAGTTCATGTGTGTGTAAAAGCAGGTGTCCCAATACTTTTGGTAATATAGTGTTTGTGAAATAAGGAAAAAAAAAAAGCCTAAAAAAAGAAAACTTATACAGCCAATTTCAATGTAATAAATTGTTTGGATACATGTAACTGTGCTCATTAGTGTTTGTTGTGCTCATGGTGCATCAACACACAGAACTGTATAATAATTAGGTGGCAACGAATGTCCCTGGAAATGATCTGAAAATGGCGACAATCATGTTCCGTTCAGTCATGCCGAGTTCACAATAGAGAAAACGAGAGAAGAAAGCGACACTTTGAAATTTCCGAGCGCGCATTGTGCGGTTCGCTCCCAGGAAGAACGCACGTCCCATTCACAGGAATTTCAATAAGATCTTTTCTTCTCTATAACAAGACGGTAACAGCGGGGCCCTACGTGTCCAGACAGCGGCCTCGCCGCCACCGCTCAGCGCCCCGCTCGTCGTCTGTCACCGGTCAGAGGACATTACATACAGCGACTCTGTGACATGGTCGCGGGGAATAGAATGCCATTATATACAGCAGGGGGGAGAGACACCCAGGGCCCAAAATTCTGACATTTTCTGCTACAAGAATAAAAGTCGCCACGGATCCTTGTGTTTTGCTATCATCAAACTGAACACAGGCAGTCCGGCGGGATTTCTGCGCCAAAGTGTATATTTCTTTCCCCAGATGGTCACTTTGTTATTTTCAGAACGTCCTCATTTACGGAAATTAGAATAATATCCTCCTATTTGAATAAATGGGAAATGAGTGCAAATCTGTGTCCTTCTATTAAGGTTCCCATTATATATTATATTCCGATTTTACATCAAACCGTTCTATTATCAAGCACAGTGACCCCGGGGCAGCTGCTGGCAGGAGAACCTCTGCAGCCAATCAGAAAAGAACAACTTTCCTTGCCTTTAGAAAGGAAACTTCAAGAGCTGACCTCGGTTCCTGCTGAGCCCTGCCAAGAAACTTGCTAATATATAGAGAGAGATGATATGAAACCTTCCATGATTTAATCAGAAGGGTTAGAAGTATTACTTCCAAAGAATACACTTTAAAGATGAAGTTTAGTTTGCTTTTATTTTGCTAATGAATTTGTTAAATAAAACCTGTTTTCATAACTTTAGAGACCTGGGTCTCTGTGCTTCTCTATGCAAAGGAGGCAGATTGTGGCTGGTGGGTGGGCCCGGCAGGGTGCTGTATGTAGCTTCCTGAAAACATCACAGTACTCAGAACTTCACTCAAGAGCCCTCAGTCCTGCAACAAACAGTGGGCTGGAGAGATGCAAATATCAAGCTGCCTTGATGGGTGGGTATCAGTGGAGGAGTTGGCATTGCTAGGCAGGCTGTATTTACATGCCAGCCACCCTGGGTAATGCTCATACGTGATGCTGAACCTCCATGATTTAAAGAACTGAAATCCAGTGAATGAAGGTGGGGGGGGGGGCAGGGACAGCTAGGCTGAGGAGGAAAGATCAACATTCATCAACTTTTTTTAACACAGAGCAACCCTTTGACTTTCAGGTCTCAATGAACTCCTTGTCTATATTTACTATATTTACAGTACTGCTCGTGGTACATTGGTGGTCAGTGGGAAGAATGTCCCTTACATTGGTGATCAGTGGGAAGAATGCTCCTTACATTGGTGATCAGTGGGAAGAATGTCCCTTACATTGGTGATCAGTGGGAAGAATGTCCCTTACATTGGTGATCAGTGGGAAGAATGTCCCTTACATTGGTGATCAGTGAGAAGAATGTCCCTTACATTGGTGATCAGTGGGAAGAATGTCCCTTACATTGGTGGTCAGTGGGAAGAATGCTCCTTACATTGGTGATCAGTGGGAAGAATGCTCCTTACATTGGTGATCAGTGGGAAGAATGTCCCTTACATTGGTGATCAGTGGGAAGAATGTCCCTTACATTGGTGATCAGTGGGAAGAATGTCCCTTACATTGGTGATCAGTGAGAAGAATGTCCCTTACATTGGTGATCAGTGAGAAGAATGTCCCTTACATTGGTGATCAGTGGGAAGAATGTTCCTTACATTGGTGATCAGTGGGAAGAATGTCCCTTACATTGGTGGTCAGTGGGAAGAATGTTCCTTACATTGGTGATCAGTGGGAAGAATGTCCCTTACATTGGTGGTCAGTGGGAAGAATGTCCCTTACATTGGTGATCAGTGAGAAGAATGTCCCTTACATTGGTGATCAGTGAGAAGAATGTTCCTTACATTGGTGATCAGTGAGAAGAATGTTCCTTACATTGGTGATCAGTGAGAAGAATGTCCCTTACATTGGTGATCAGTGAGAAGAATGTTCCTTACATTGGTGATCAGTGAGAAGAATGTCCCTTACATTGGTGGTCAGTGGGAAGAATGTCCCTTACATTGGTGGTCAGTGGGAAGAATGCTCCTTACATTGGTGATCAGTGGGAAGAATGCTCCTTACATTGGTGATCAGTGGGAAGAATGTCCCTTACATTGGTGATCAGTGAGAAGAATGTCCCTTACATTGGTGATCAGTGAGAAGAATGCTCCTTACATTGGTGATCAGTGGGAAGAATGTCCCTTACATTGGTGATCAGTGGGAAGAATGCTCCTTACATTGGTGATCAGTGGGAAGAATGTCCCTTACATTGGTGATCAGTGGGAAGAATGTTCCTTACATTGGTGATCAGTGAGAAGAATGTCCCTTACATTGGTGATCAGTGAGAAGAATGTCCCTTACATTGGTGATCAGTGGGAAGAATGTTCCTTACATTGGTGATCAGTGAGAAGAATGTCCCTTACATTGGTGGTCAGTGGGAAGAATGTCCCTTACATTGGTGATCAGTGGGAAGAATGTCCCTTACATTGGTGATCAGTGGGAAGAATGTCCCTTACATTGGTGGTCAGTGGGAAGAATGACCCTTACATTGGTGATCAGTGGGAAGAATGCTCCTTACATTGGTGGTCAGTGGGAAGAATGCTCCTTACATTGGTAATCAGTGGGAAGAATGCTCCTTACATTGGTGGTCAGTGGGAAGAATGTCCCTTACATTGGTGATCAGTGGGAAGAATGCTCCTTACATTGGTAATCAGTGGGAAGAATGCTCCTTACATTGGTGGTCAGTGGGAAGAATGTCCCTTACATTGGTGATCAGGGGGAAGAATGTCCCTTACATTGGTGATCAGTGGGAAGAATGTTCCTTACATTGGTGGTCAGTGGGAAGAATGCTCCTTACATTGGTGATCAGTGAGAAGAATGCTCCTTACATTGTGGTCAGTGGGAAGAATGTCCCTTACATTGGTGATCAGTGAGAAGAATGTTCCTTACATTGGTGGTCAGTGTGAAGAATGCTCCTTACATTGGTGGTCAGTGAGAAGAATGCTCCTTACATTGGTGATCAGTGGGAAGAATGTCCCTTACATTGGTGATCAGTGGGAAGAATGTCCCTTACATTGGTGATCAGTGGGAAGAATGTTCCTTACATTGGTGATCAGTGGGAAGAATGTCCCTTACATTGGTGATCAGTGGGAAGAATGTCCCTTACATTGGTGGTCAGTGAGAAGAATATTCCTTACATTGGTGATCAGTGAGAAGAATGTCCCTTACATTGGTGATCAGTGAGAAGAATGTCCCTTACATTGGTGATCAGTGAGAAGAATATTCCTTACATTGGTGATCAGTGAGAAGAATGTCCCTTACATTGGTGATCAGTGAGAAGAATGTCCCTTACATTGGTGATCAGTGGGAAGAATGTCCCTTACATTGGTGATCAGTGGGAAGAATGTTCCTTACATTGGTGATCAGTGGGAAGAATGTCCCTTACATTGGTGATCAGTGGGAAGAATGTCCCTTACATTGGTGATCAGTGGGAAGAATGTCCCTTACATTGGTGATCAGTGGGAAGAATGCTCCTTACATTGGTGATCAGTGAGAAGAATGTCCCTTACATTGGTGATCAGTGAGAAGAATGTCCCTTACATTGGTGATCAGTGAGAAGAATATTCCTTACATTGGTGATCAGTGAGAAGAATGTCCCTTACATTGGTGATCAGTGAGAAGAATGTCCCTTACATTGGTGATCAGTGGGAAGAATGTCCCTTACATTGGTGATCAGTGAGAAGAATGTTCCTTACATTGGTGATCAGTGAGAAGAATATTCCTTACATTGGTGATCAGTGGGAAGAATGTCCCTTACATTGGTGGTCAGTGGGAAGAATGTCCCTTACATTGGTGATCAGTGAGAAGAATGTCCCTTACATTGGTGATCAGTGAGAAGAATGTTCCTTACATTGGTGATCAGTGGGAAGAATGTCCCTTACATTGGTAATCAGTGGGAAGAATGTCCCTTACATTGGTGATCAGTGAGAAGAATGTTCCTTACATTGGTGGTCAGTGGGAAGAATGTCCCTTACATTGGTGATCAGTGAGAAGAATGACCCTTACATTGGTGGTCAGTGGGAAGAATGTCCCTTACATTGGTGATCACTGAGAAGAATGACCCTTACATTGGTGATCAGTGGGAAGAATGCTCCTTACATTGGTGATCAGTGGGAAGAATGCTCCTTACATTGGTGATCAGTGGGAAGAATGTCCCTTACATTGGTGGTCAGTGGGAAGAATGTCCCTTACATTGGTGATCAGTGGGAAGAATGTCCCTTACATTGGTGATCAGGGGGAAGAATGTCCCTTACATTGGTGATCAGTGGGAAGAATGTCCCTTACATTGGTGGTCAGTGAGAAGAATATTCCTTACATTGGTGATCAGTGGGAAGAATGTCCCTTACATTGGTGATCAGTGGGAAGAATGCTCCTTACATTGGTGATCAGTGGGAAGAATGCTCCTTACATTGGTGATCAGTGAGAAGAATGTTCCTTACATTGGTGATCAGTGAGAAGAATGTCCCTTACATTGGTGATCAGTGGGAAGAATGTTCCTTACATTGGTGATCAGTGAGAGAATGCTCCTTACATTGGTGATCAGTGGGAAGAATGTCCCTTACATTGGTGATCAGTGGGAAGAATGCTCCTTACATTGGTGATCAGTGGGAAGAATGTCCCTTACATTGGTGATCAGTGGGAAGAATGTCCCTTACATTGGTGATCAGTGGGAAGAATGTTCCTTACATTGGTGATCAGTGAGAAGAATGTCCCTTACATTGGTGATCAGTGAGAAGAATGTCCCTTACATTGGTGGTCAGTGGGAAGAATGTCCCTTACATTGGTGATCAGTGGGAAGAATGTCCCTTACATTGGTGATCAGTGGGAAGAATGTCCCTTACATTGGTGGTCAGTGGGAAGAATGTCCCTTACATTGGTGATCAGTGGGAAGAATGCTCCTTACATTGGTGGTCAGTGGGAAGAATGCTCCTTACATTGGTAATCAGTGGGAAGAATGCTCCTTACATTGGTGGTCAGTGGGAAGAATGTCCCTTACATTGGTGATCAGTGGGAAGAATGCTCCTTACATTGGTAATCAGTGGGAAGAATGCTCCTTACATTGGTGGTCAGTGGGAAGAATGTCCCTTACATTGGTGATCAGGGGGAAGAATGTCCCTTACATTGGTGATCAGTGGGAAGAATGCTCCTTACATTGGTGATCAGTGAGAAGAATGCTCCTTACATTGGTGGTCAGTGGGAAGAATGTCCCTTACATTGGTGATCAGTGAGAAGAATGTTCCTTACATTGGTGGTCAGTGAGAAGAATGCTCCTTACATTGGTGATCAGTGGGAAGAATGTCCCTTACATTGGTGATCAGTGGGAAGAATGTCCCTTACATTGGTGATCAGTGGGAAGAATGTTCCTTACATTGGTAATCAGTGGGAAGAATGTCCCTTACATTGGTGATCAGTGGGAAGAATGTCCCTTACATTGGTGATCAGTGGGAAGAATGTCCCTTACATTGGTGATCAGTGGGAAGAATGTTCCTTACATTGGTGATCAGTGGGAAGAATGTCCCTTACATTGGTGATCAGTGGGAAGAATGTCCCTTACATTGGTGGTCAGTGAGAAGAATATTCCTTACATTGGTGATCAGTGGGAAGAATGTCCCTTACATTGGTGATCAGTGGGAAGAATGCTCCTTACATTGGTGATCAGTGAGAAGAATGTCCCTTACATTGGTGATCAGTGAGAAGAATGTCCCTTACATTGGTGATCAGTGAGAAGAATATTCCTTACATTGGTGATCAGTGAGAAGAATGTCCCTTACATTGGTGATCAGTGAGAAGAATGTCCCTTACATTGGTGATCAGTGGGAAGAATGTTCCTTACATTGGTGATCAGTGGGAAGAATGTCCCTTACATTGGTGATCAGTGGGAAGAATGTTCCTTACATTGGTGATCAGTGGGAAGAATGTCCCTTACATTGGTGATCAGTGGGAAGAATGTTCCTTACATTGGTGATCAGTGGGAAGAATGTCCCTTACATTGGTGATCAGTGAGAAGAATGTCCCTTACATTGGTGATCAGTGAGAAGAATGTCCCTTACATTGGTGATCAGTGAGAAGAATGTTCCTTACATTGGTGGTCAGTGGGAAGAATGTCCCTTACATTGGTAATCAGTGGGAAGAATGTCCCTTACATTGGTGATCAGTGAGAAGAATGTTCCTTACATTGGTGGTCAGTGGGAAGAATGTCCCTTACATTGGTGATCAGTGAGAAGAATGACCCTTACATTGGTGGTCAGTGGGAAGAATGTCCCTTACATTGGTGATCAGTGAGAAGAATGACCCTTACATTGGTGATCAGTGGGAAGAATGCTCCTTACATTGGTGATCAGTGGGAAGAATGCTCCTTACATTGGTGATCAGTGGGAAGAATGTCCCTTACATTGGTGGTCAGTGGGAAGAATGTCCCTTACATTGGTGATCAGTGGGAAGAATGTCCCTTACATTGGTGATCAGGGGGAAGAATGTCCCTTACATTGGTGATCAGTGGGAAGAATGTCCCTTACATTGGTGGTCAGTGAGAAGAATATTCCTTACATTGGTGATCAGTGGGAAGAATGTCCCTTACATTGGTGATCAGTGGGAAGAATGCTCCTTACATTGGTGATCAGTGGGAAGAATGCTCCTTACATTGGTGATCAGTGAGAAGAATGTTCCTTACATTGGTGATCAGTGAGAAGAATGTCCCTTACATTGGTGATCAGTGAGAAGAATGTCCCTTACATTGGTGATCAGTGGGAAGAATGTTCCTTACATTGGTGATCAGTGGGAAGAATGCTCCTTACATTGGTGATCAGTGGGAAGAATGTCCCTTACATTGGTGATCAGTGAGAAGAATGTCCCTTACATTGGTGATCAGTGAGAAGAATGTCCCTTACATTGGTGATCAGTGGGAAGAATGTTCCTTACATTGGTGATCAGTGGGAAGAATGTCCCTTACATTGGTGATCAGTGAGAAGAATATTCCTTACATTGGTGATCAGTGGGAAGAATGTCCCTTACATTGGTGGTCAGTGGGAAGAATGTCCCTTACATTGGTGATCAGTGAGAAGAATGTCCCTTACATTGGTGATCAGTGAGAAGAATGTTCCTTACATTGGTGGTCAGTGGGAAGAATGTCCCTTACATTGGTAATCAGTGGGAAGAATGTCCCTTACATTGGTGATCAGTGAGAAGAATGTTCCTTACATTGGTGGTCAGTGGGAAGAATGTCCCTTACATTGGTGATTAGTGAGAAGAATGTCCCTTACATTGGTGATCAGTGAGAAGAATGTTCCTTACATTGGTGGTCAGTGGGAAGAATGTTCCTTACATTGGTGGTCAGTGGGAAGAATGTCCCTTACATTGGTGATCAGTGAGAAGAATATTCCTTACATTGGTGATCAGTGGGAAGAATGTCCCTTACATTGGTGATCAGTGGGAAGAATGTCCCTTACATTGGTGATCAGTGGGAAGAATGTTCCTTACATTGGTGATCAGTGGGAAGAATGCTCCTTACATTGGTGATCAGTGGGAAGAATGCTCCTTACATTGGTGATCAGTGGGAAGAATGCTCCTTACATTGGTGATCAGTGAGAAGAATGTCCCTTACATTGGTGATCAGTGGGAAGAATGTTCCTTACATTGGTGATCAGTGGGAAGAATGTCCCTTACATTGGTGATCAGTGAGAAGAATATTCCTTACATTGGTGATCCGTGAGAAGAATGTCCCTTACATTGGTGGTCAGTGGGAAGAATATTCCTTACATTGGTGATCAGTGGGAAGAATGTCCCCTTACATTGGTGATCAGTGAGAAGAATGTTCCTTACATTGGTGATCAGTGGGAAGAATGCTCCTTACATTGGTGATCAGTGGTAAGAATGCTCCTTACATTGGTGATCAGTGGGAAGAATGTTCCTTACATTGGTGATCAGTGGGAAGAATGCTCCTTACATTGGTGATCAGTGGGAAGAATGCTCCTTACATTGGTGATCAGTGAGAAGAATGTCCCTTACATTGGTGATCAGTGGGAAGAATGTTCCTTACATTGGTGATCAGTGGGAAGAATGTCCCTTACATTGGTGATCAGTGGGAAGAATGTCCCTTACATTGGTGGTCAGTGGGAAGAATGTCCCTTACATTGGTGGTCAGTGGGAAGAATGTCCCTTACATTGGTGGTCAGTGGGAAGAATGTCCCTTACATTGGTGATCAGTGAGAAGAATGACCCTTACATTGGTGGTCAGGGGGAAGAATGTCCCTTACATTGGTGATCAGTGAGAAGAATGTCCCTTACATTGGTGATCAGTGAGAAGAATGTTCCTTACATTGGTGATCAGTGGGAAGAATGTCCCTTACATTGGTGATCAGTGAGAAGAATGTCCCTTACATTGGTGATCAGTGGGAAGAATGTCCCTTACATTGGTGATCAGTGAGAAGAATGTTCCTTACATTGGTGATCAGTGGGAAGAATATTCCTTACATTGGTGATCAGTGGGAAGAATGCTCCTTACATTGGTGATCAGTGGGAAGAATGTTCCTTACATTGGTGATCAGTGAGAAGAATGTCCCTTACATTGGTGGTCAGTGGGAAGAATGCCCCTTACATTGGTGATCAGTGGGAAGAATGTTCCTTACATTGGTGATCAGTGGGAAGAATGCTCCTTACATTGGTGGTCATTGGGAAGAATGTCCCTTACATTGGTGATCAGTGGGAAGAATGTTCCTTACATTGGTGATCAGTAGGGATGAGCTTCGTGTTCGAGTCGAACATACGTTCGACTCGAACATCGGCTGTTCGATCGTTCGACGAAGATCGAACGATTTGGGCCGTTCGCGCCAAATTCGAGTGACGCGAACGGCCCACAATGCACTACGCCATCGCAGTGTCATCCAGGCGCTGTGATTGGCCAAGCATGCACTGTGACCCCGCATGCTTGGCCAATCACAGCGCCGGCAGCGAGGAGAGCAATGATTGGCCACAGGCAGGATGCCTGTGGCTAATTATTGCTGAGGGGGTTTAGTACACGCCCCACACTATAAAAGGCCGCCAGCGTGGCGGCCTTGTGTAGTGTGTTCCGGAGCAGGGAAAGAGAAGCATAGGCAGGGACAGTGTCATTATTTTTCCTTTACTAATCCTGGATTCCTTGTGTTTAGGGACAAATAAGGATAGGTAGGGAGAGTGTCAGTGTGCTATTCTGTGCTAATCCTTGTTTGTAGGGACAGAGAGGTATAGTGAGGGAAAGTGTCAGTGTGCTATTCTGTTCTAAACCAATCTTGCTGAACCATATTTTCAATCCTTGAGTTTAGGGACAGAGAGGTACAGTGAGGGAAAGTGTCAGTGTGCTATTCTGTTCTAAACCTTGTTTGTAGGGAGGGACAGAGTAGGACAGTGAGGGAAAGTGTCAGTGTGCTATTCTGTTCTAAACCAATTTTGCTGTTCCATATTTTCAATCCTTGAGTTTAGGGACAGAGAAGGACACTCGTGGCAATTTTCAGTGTGCTATTCTGTGCTAAATCTTGTTTGTAGGGAGGGACAGAGTAGGACAGTGAGGGAAAGTGTCAGTGTGCTATTCTGTTCTAAACCAATTTTGCTGTTCCATATTTTCAATCCTTGAGTTTAGGGACAGAGAAGGACACTCGTGGCAATTTTCAGTGTGCTATTCTGTGCTAAATCTTGTTTGTAGGGAGGGACAGAGTAGGACAGTGAGGGAAAGTGTCAGTGTGCTATTCTGTTCTAAACCAATTTTGCTGTTCCATATTTTCAATCCTTGAGTTTAGGGACAGAGAAGGACACTCGTGGCAATTATCAGTGTGCTATTCTGTGCTAAATCTTGTTTGTAGGGAGGGACAGAGTAGGACAGTGAGGGAAAGTGTCAGTGTGCTATTCTGTTCTAAACCAATTTTGCTGTTCCATATTTTCAATCCTTGAGTTTAGGGACAGAGAAGGACACTCGTGGCAATTATCAGTGTGCTATTCTGTGCTAAATCTTGTTTGTAGGGAGGGACAGAGTAGGACAGTGAGGGAAAGTGTCAGTGTGCTATTCTGTTCTAAACCAATTTTGCTGAACCATATTTTCAATCCTTGAGTTTAGGGACAGAGAGGTACAGTGAGTGAAACTGACAGTGTGCTATTCTGTTCTAAGCCAATTTTGCTGTTCCATATTTCAAATCCTTGAGTTTAGGGACAGAGAAGGATAGGCAGGGTACAGTGTCAGTGTCATTGTTGCTAAGCCTCCTGCACAGTATACACCTGAAGGTAGCCCTTATTGCTCTTTTCCCATCTCCCTGCAGGCCATCCATTAAAATGTCTGGAAGGCAAACAAGGAGAGGCAGACAGTCAGGAGGCAAAAAAAGAGGGCAAGCAGGCTCTGTGTCTGGGGGCAACAGTGCTGGTCGTGGACGCGGTGCATTGTCATCAGCACATGGCCATGGGACACGCTTGTCCTTCTTTTCGGCAGCTGGACATGTTGAGCCACATCATGCCGAAGACTTGGTAGAGTGGATGACCAAGCCCACCTCATCCTCCTCATCCTCTCTCACCCAGGCTCAGGGTACTGGCAAAGCAGCTGCCAAAGCGTCCTCTTCTCTGGTATCATTATCTTCATTAGTCAATCCTTCCCTAGACCCACCATGTCCTGCTCCTGAGGAGTCCCCCGAACTGTTTGAGCACAGTGTTGGGTACATGCTCCAGGAGGATGCCCAGCGTTTGGAAGGATCTGATGATGATACACAGCTAGAGGAAGGCAGCAGCGTGAGAGCAGAGAGAGGGGATGCTCAAGAAGGACACCAATCTGGCAGTCATGCTCCAGCAGCTGCAGCATACTGCCAGATTGGCTCCAGTGATGAGGAGGGAGGGGATGATGAGGTCACTGACTCCACGTGGGTGCCTAATAGGAGAGAGGAGGAGGAGGAGGAGGATGAGGAGGAGGCACATCTCCAACGAGGCAGGATGCCCTTGAGTGGCCAGCGTATGGGCAGCACACCGACGGAATCACACCGCAGAGCTCTGCCTGTGCAGGGCGCTGCCTCTGCCCGTCATTCAAAAAGTTCTTTGGTGTGGGCCTTTTTTGAGGCGAGTGCATCAGATCGCACAGCTGCTGTTTGCAACATATGTCTCAAGCGTATATCGCGTGGCCAAAACATCAGCCGCTTGGGCACCACATGCTTGATCAGACATATGTTGACCTGCCATGCAGCTCGTTGGCAAGCCTACCTTAAAGACCCACACCAAAGAACAAAGCTGACCTCTTCTTGCACCGCATCAGCTGGGATCTCCAACCCCACTATACCTTCACTCCTCTCTGAAACCTGCTCTGAGAGGAATGAAGGTGTAGAATTAGGTGTGTCACAGGCAAGTACTTGCGGGCACTCTGCTAGCAGTACACCAACGTCCGATTCTACCAGGCAAATTTCCCTGCCCCAGCTGCTGGACCGTCGAAAGAAGTTCACTCCCAGCCATCCACATGCCCAGCGGTTGAATGCTAGCTTGGCTAAATTGCTAGCGCTTCAACTGCTGCCTTTTCAGTTGGTAGACTCGGCCCCCTTCCGTGAGTTTGTGCAATGTGCGGTTCCTCAGTGGCAGGTTCCCAAACGCCACTTTTTTGCACGGAAGGCGATTCCGGCTCTCTACAGGCATGTGGAAGGCAATGTCTTGGCCTCCCTGGACAGGGCGGTCAGCGGTAAGGTGCATATTACCGCTGACTCATGGTCCAGCAGGCATGGACAGGGACGTTACCTTTCTTTCACGGCCCATTGGGTCACTCTTTTGGCAGCTGGGAAGGATGCAGGACAAGGTGCAGTAGTGTTGGAGGTTGTTCCACCGCCACGCCTCCAAAATGCTACTACTGGTTGTGACACACCTCTCTCCTCCACCCCCTCCTCTTCTTCTTCCTCCATGGCCTCTTCCTGTGGTTTGTCCTCGGAACCAGCGGTGCTCCGTAGGCGTTCAAGGGGCTACGCAAGTACGCAGGCAAAAAGATGCCATGCCGTGCTTGCGCTGGTGTGTTTGGGGGACAGGAGCCACACTGGGGCAGAGGTCCTGTCTGCTCTGCAGGGGCAGGCCGAAAGGTGGTTGATGCCACGCCAGCTTAAGCCAGGAATGGTGGTTTGCGACAATGGCACCAACCTCCTCTCCGCCCTCCGACAGGGACAACTGACCCATGTGCCCTGTATGGCTCACGTCCTTACCTGGTGGTGCAGCGGTTCTTGGGCAGGTACCCGGGCTTACAGGATGTCCTGAGGCAGGCCAGGAAAGTCTGTGTGCATTTCCGCAGATCTTATAATGCCAGTGCTCGCCTGGCTGAGCTGCAAAAGGAGTTGAACCTGCCCAAGAACCGCCTTATATGTGACATGCCCACCAGGTGGAACTCAACGTTGGCCATGCTGCAGCGGCTGCACACGCAGCAGAGGGCCATCAATGAGTACCTGTGCGACTACGGCACCAGGACAGGGTCAGGGGAGCTCGGGTTTTTTTCACCACGCCAGTGGGGCATGATCAGGGATGCATGCACTGTCCTGGCACCATTTGAGGAGGCCACGAGGATGGTGAGCAGTGACAGTGCATGAATCAGTGACACTGTACCTCTTGTCCACCTGTTGGAGCACACGCTGCGTGGAATAATGGACAGGGCACTTGAGGCAGAACAGAGGCAGGAAGAGGAGGACTTCCTTGCCTCTCAAGGCCCCCTTTACCCAGACAGTGTTCCTTCTGTCCCACCCATCGCACAGGAAGAGGAGGAGGAGGAGGAGGAGGAGGAGGAGGAGGAGGATTGTGTCAGCATGGAGGTGGAGGCTGGCACTCAGCATCATCAGCAGCAGTCTTTTAGGGATGATTTACAGTCCCAAGAAACCAGTGGACTTGTACGTGGCTGGGAGGAGGTGGCTGTGGATTATGTTGTCCTTAGTGACCCAGAGGACTCCGGACTGAATGCCTCAGCTAACCTACGCTGCATGGCCTCCCTGATCCTGCAAAGTCTGGGGAAGGATCCTCGTATTCTTCGGATCAAGGAGAGGGACCATTACTGGCTGGCCACTCTCCTTGATCCACGGTACAAGGGTAAGGTTGCAGACCTTATCGTACCGTCGCAGAGGGAGCCGAGGATGAGAGAACTCCGGGAGGCCTTGCAGAAAGGTCTGTGCAACGCGTTCCCAGAGACTGGGAGGTTACAAACTCCTGGTCCTGGACAACGAGTTGCTGAGGCTTCGGGCAGTCAAAGAAGGAGCGGTGGGGAAGGTGGCCGTCTGACCGATGCGTTCAGACAATTCTTTAGTCCGCAGCCCCAAAGTATGATCGGTTCCAGCAACCATCGCCAGCATCTGATATACATGGTCCAGGAATACCTAGGGGCAAGGTCAGACTTGGACACCTTCCCCACCGAAAATCCTCTGGCTTACTGGGTCTTGAGGATGGATCACTGGCCAGAGCTTGCACAGTATGCAATTGAGCTACTGGCCTGTCCTGCATCCAGCGTTCTTTCAGAACGCACATTCAGTGCTGCTGGAGGATTTGTCACGGATCACAGGGTGCGCCTGTCCACCGACTCAGTTGATCGACTGACTTTCATCAAGATGAACCAGTCTTGGATCACCACCAGCTACCACACACCAGATGCTGATATAACAGACTAATTGATTTTAAAATGTCACATCCCTTCAAGACTGATGCTGATGCTGAGTGCCTGTGCTGTTATGTTGACTGGCTATCCTCCTCCTCCTCCTCAATGATACGATTAATGATGATAGCTTGGAAGATCATTTTGGTTTATGGGTGACGCCACCAGTGGCTAAGGCCCAATTTTTCAGCCCCTGTTTAACAGGGGCGTGTAATTAAAATTTTTGATGCAATACTTTGCAACAGGCCTCATTGCTGTGCTCCAAGTACAGTATCTGTGAGGGGTTGCAGTGTTGTGCCACCAGTGCCTAAGGCCCAATTTTTCAGCCCCTGTTCAACAGGGGCATGCAATTATAATTATTGATCTAATAATTCACAGCAGGGCCCATTGCTGCGCCCACCAAGAGTAACTGTCAGGCCTTATAATGTTGTGGCACCAGCACCACCATCACCACCACCACCAAAGGCCCAATTTTTCAGCCCCTGTTCAACAGGGGCATGCAATTATAATTATTGATCTAATAATTCACAGCAGGGCCCATTGCTGCGCCCACCAAGAGTAACTGTCAGGCCTTACAGTGTTGTGGCACCAGCACCACCATCACCACCACCACCACCACCAAAGGCCCAATTTTTCAGCCCCTGTTCAACAGGGGCATGCAATTATAATTATTGATCGAATAATTCACAGCAGGACCCATTGCTGCGCCCACCAAGAGTAACTGTCATGCCTTACAGTGTTGTGGCACCAGCACCACCACCACCACCACCAAAGGCCCAATTTTTCAGCCCCTATTCAACAGGGGCATGCAATTATAATTATTGATCTAATAATTCACAGCAGGGCCCATTGCTGCGCCCACCAAGAGTAACTGTCAGGCCTTACAGTGTTGTGGCACCAGCACCACCATCAAAGGCCCAATTTTTACTACCACTGATCAACAATTATATGTTATTACAATTCCTGATATAATAGTTGACAGCAGGGCGTTCCAGCACCCACCAAGAATAACTGTGAGTGTTATCAGTGTTGTGCCAACACCAACACCTAAGGGGCCAATTTCTGCAGAGTATATACGGCAGGTCCCTACTTTCAAACATCCAACTTACAAACTACTACTACTTGCAAACGGAAGAAGACAACAGGAAGTGAGAGGAAATCTACCCCTTGGAAGGAAAATTCTCTCCTGTAAGAATTAATATGGGAGAAAGGTGTCTCCTCTCTACTGATGCTTTATCAACAATCCTTGTTTCAATAAAAACACCACATTTCAAAAACAGTTGTCATTGGGTCGCAAAGTGAGGTGAAATGTTCTGAACAGGGGCACAGACAGCAAAAAAAATGTGACATGGGTGATAACCGTTCCCTATGTTTTCCAAAAAGCTAAAAAAAAGGAATTTGGCATGGAGCTACACTTAAACAATGCAGCTGTTCAAAATTACAAACAGATTCTACATAAGAACAAACCTACAGTCCCTGTCTTGTATGCACCGCCTGTATACGGCTGTTCAGAGTATAAAGGGGCTTTTTTATTTTGTGTGCGGGGTTCCCCTTAATATCCATACAAGACCCAAAGGGGCTGGTAATGGGCTGGGGTAGGGGGGGGGGGGGGGTTGATGGGGTAGCTATGCCATTTTTCATAAAGATTTTCATCCATATTACCGGGACCAGACATTGCATTAAAGCCGCAAGCAGTTTTAAATGGCTTTTTTTCCTTTAGAAATTTTATTTTGTGCAGGGACAGTTCTAAACACGGGAAACACGTGGCACTTCACAGGCATACTTTAGACACCCCCCAGGTACAATATTTAAAGGAATATTTGACTTTTTTTTTTCACTTTATGCATCATTAAAATGACTGCTCCCGGAAAACGTCCGTTTTTAAAACTTCTTTTTGCATTGATACATGTCCCCTGGTGCAGAACCCGGGTTCCCAAACTCTGTTTCGGACAATAACATGGATAATAGTCGTTATAATTAGCACTTTAGAATCCGAACGTTCGCATCCATTGTATTTAATAGGGTTCTAATGTTCGTGCGAACTTTCGGTCCGTTCGCGGGTTCTGGTGCAAACCGAACCCGGGGGTGTTCGGCTCATCACTAGTGATCAGTGGGAAGACTGTTCCTTACATTGGTGATCAGTGAGAAGAATGTCCCTTACATTGGTGATCAGTGGGAAGAATGTCCCTTACATTGGTGATCAGTGGGAAGAATGTCCCTTACATTGGTGATCAGTGGGAAGAATGTCCCTTACATTGGTGATCAGGGGGAAGAATGTCCCTTACATTGGTGATCAGGGGGAAGAATATCCCTTACATTGGTGGTCATTGGGAAGAATGTCCCTTACATTGGTGATCAGTGGGAAGAATGTTCCTTACATTGGTGATCAGTGGGAAGAATGTTCCTTACATTGGTGATCAGTGAGAAGAATGTCCCTTACATTGGTGATCAGTGGGAAGAATGTCCCTTACATTGGTGATCAGTGGGAAGAATGTCCCTTACATTGGTAGTCAGTGGGAAGAATGTCCCTTACATTGGTGATCAGTGGGAAGAATGTCCCTTACATTGGTGATCAGTGGGAAGAATGTCCCTTACATTGGTGGTCAGTGGGAAGAATGTCCCTTACATTAGTGATCAGTGAGAAGAATGTCCCTTACATTGGTGATCAGTGAGAAGAATGTCCCTTACATTGGTGGTCATTGGGAAGAATGTCCCTTACATTGGTGATCAGTGGGAAGAATGTCCCTTACATTGGTGATCAGTGGGAAGAATGTCCCTTACATTGGTGATCAGTGGGAAGAATGTCCCTTACATTGGTGGTCAGTGGGAAGAATGTCCCTTACATTGGTGATCAGGGGGAAGAATGTCCCTTACATTGGTGGTCAGTGGGAAGAATGTTCCTTACATTGGTGATCAGTGGGAAGAATGTCCCTTACATTGGTGATCAGTGGGAAGAATGTCCCTTACATTGGTGATCAGTGGGAAGAATGTTCCTTACATTGGTGATCAGTGGGAAGAATGTTCCTTACATTGGTGATCAGTGAGAAGAATGTCCCTTACATTGGTGATCAGTGGGAAGAATGTCCCTTACATTGGTGATCAGTGGGAAGAATGTCCCTTACATTGGTGATCAGTGGGAAGAATGTCCCTTACATTGGTAGTCAGTGGGAAGAATGTCCCTTACATTGGTGATCAGTGGGAAGAATGTCCCTTACATTGGTGATCAGTGGGAAGAATGTCCCTTACATTGGTGATCAGTGGGAAGAATGTCCCTTACATTGGTGATTAGTGAGAAGAATGTCCCTTACATTGGTGGTCAGTGGGAAGAATGTCCCTTACATTGGTGGTCAGTGGGAAGAATGTCCCTTACATTAGTGATCAGTGAGAAGAATGTCCCTTACATTGGTGATCAGTGGGAAGAATGTCCCTTACATTGGTGATCAGTGGGAAGAATGTCCCTTACATTGGTGATCAGTGGGAAGAATGTCCCTTACATTGGTGATCAGTGGGAAGAATGTCCCTTACATTGGTGATCAGTGGGAAGAATGTCCCTTACATTGGTGATCAGTGGGAAGAATGTCCCTTACATTGGTGATCAGGGGGAAGAATGTCCCTTACATTGGTGGTCAGTGGGAAGAATGTCCCTTACATTGGTGGTCAGTGGGAAGAATGTCCCTTACATTGGTGGTCAGTGGGAAGAATGTCCCTTACATTGGTAGTCAGTGGGAAGAATGTCCCTTATGTAGCGGCCTCACCCCATCTCCTTTTGCTAGGGGTATGTCACATGACAGGGTGAGATGCGCTATGGCCCATGTCCTCCCCATAGCTGTGGGTGAGGTGAAGGCCAGTATCAGTACATTCCTCGGGCCAATGTGTGTTAGTTATGAAGCTCAGTCCTGCTATGCTGGAATCTCCCTTGCTCCCATTAACCAGAGTCCATACACCGATGCAGGGTCCAACACTTGTTTATTATATCTCCACAACAAACAGTTCTTTCACAGCCGATTAGTTGCGACCCATAACATAACGCAAACAGTGGGATGAGCAGGCCGAGGCACTATCCTGATTTCAATCTAAACCCCTGTGCTTTGACCAGGGGTTATAGCAATGTTGATTGGCATAGAACATAGAACTTGTGAGTCTCTACCAGCAACTCCATAGAACATAGATGGGAGTACCTTTGCTGCGCTGCGGCCCCTATCAGGGGAAGATGTCCCTCCAAGGGAGTTACCGAAGGCCCATCCGTCACCGGGTTGATGCTGCTCCGGGTCTCCGGACGGGTGACCTCCCCGGCCTCCTCACCTCAGATGCGGGTCCCCTCGCGAGGCAGCACCCTGAGATCACTTCGCCCTCGCGGGACCCAGACGAAGTTACTGGGCCCCAGGCCTACGATATAGTACCTCACCCCAGGCTGAAGGTGCCTGGGATGGACCCCAACTTCATTCCGGTCAGGCCTAGGGTGCCTGGGCCGGAACCTTGAACCGCCCGCACCCAGGCCTCAGGTGCCTGGGTGCGTGAAGAGAACTCCTCCAAGAAAGAACAACCTCGTGGCGAGGGCGTCTCCCCCTTTTATCTCCTCCCGTCAACACCACGGCGGGTTCCCCGCCCCAGCCGTACCATCTCCGGAAAGGGACAAAAAGGGTAGCACTGTGGCAGTGATTCCACCCTGAGCCTGTAGGTACCCCGCCACCCACAGGCCAAGGTGAGTAATACACCACTCAATCCTCCACGAATTATAAAAAGGGGTCCAGAACCTTTCATAATTATACACCTAGGTCACACTACCCCCAGGTGTACCCCAACTAAATTTAAAGACCCCGCTACACTTACATTGATGATCAGTGGGAAGAATGTTCCCTTACATTGGTGATCAGTGGGAAGAATGTTCCCTTACATTGGTGATCAGTGGGAAGAATGTCCCTTACATTGGTGATCAGTGAGAAGAATGTCCCTTACATTGGTGATCAGTGAGAAGAATGTCCCTTACATTGGTGATCAGTGGGAAGAATGTCCCTTACATTGGTGATCAGTGGGAAGAATGTTCCTTACATTGGTGATCAGTGAGAAGAATGTCCCTTACATTGGTGATCAGTGGGAAGAATGTCCCTTACATTGGTGATCAGTGAGAAGAATGTTCCTTACATTGGTGATCATACTCCCCCCTGTGATTTGACGCTGGTCCCCAGCGTCAGGTGCACACCCATGTCTCCCAAGGAGTGGTGACATGAAGCGAGCCCCAGAGGCTGTCCCTCAAAATTTTGAATACTGCGTGTGCCAAGACCTGCTCAAGGGGAAAGGGAACTATAAAACGATAAAACTCTTGTATAAAACATCTGTCATGTACACATATACAATCCCTCCCATCACAGTCTAAGAACCACCCCATACTCAGTAGTCTTGACCGACGAATCTCCTGCAGAAGGGAACAAAAAAAAACAGCATCCTAACAATCTGTGTTAACTTGGAATGAATAGGTCTATCAGCCGAGAGACCCATTCGCTCCAATAAGCAAAGTGATGTAAATGTAAAATTTCAAACAGCCGTTGCACAACACTGCCACCTGGTGACAGCTCTGCGGTAATGACACTTGGTGGGATCTTCATTCTTCCTGCTTTACCTACACTGACTCTACCCCCAAAGTCTCTGCCTTTGGCACATGAAGAAAAGGGAGAAAAGAAAAAAAAAACAACAGCTCCCAAGTCTCCAGTGAGTAAAAGAAAAGCCCAAATCAAAACAAAACTAGGGCACAGTTCTGAGTGTCTGGGAATGTTCCTTCCAGAGAGTTCGATAAGCAAACAAATAGGAGTTCTCTTCTCCTACAAATAGAATCTTGGATCTGGCAAAAACAGGGGCTTTAGGTGCTTGTCGAACACTTCAACTGAATATTCGACCTCCTCTCCCTCCTTTCTGCAGATAAGTACTTTATCGGCATGAATGTGGCGCCCCAACTTCCAATCCGCTCTGCAGTCTTTGAATTTCTTGGACACAGGCGGCGAGCAGGACAAGTATCGCCGAGCATGAGGCACTTTGAGCTTCTCCCAGACAAATTCGTCGTACCATCTCTGGCGCAAAACCTCAACTTCATAAAGTAAGTCCCGAGGCAAATAGGGATATTCCCATCCGTACTCACGGGCGACTCTCTGGGAGAAAAGTCGTTGTAATCTGGCTAAAGGAGGCATGACATCCCGCTCACCTTCTCCCGGCTGCACGATGGCTTCCGGGTGCCGAGGTACCTTCACTACCTCGGGTGGCTTGGCTTTTGGCACCCGCAAGGAAGCGCGCTGCATCCCCACTATCAACGCGGGGGATGTTGTGGAATGTGGAAGATTGGTCGGAGGACTAGACTCCCTCCTGAGCTCCGGGGCCTGCGCCCGGGGCGTGCCGTCTTCTATGGACATAGGGGAATCCTGCGGTTTTCATAGCACATGTAGCGGGCGTTTGTCCCAGCCCTTCCGGTGAAACAGTTCATCTATTTCCCCGTCATCCCCACAGTCCGACAGCGATTCTAGATCGGAGGTGTCTTTAGTAGACGGAGAACTACCCTCCCTTGCGGGCTCCACCTCCAGTGGACCCCCGACACCTCCAACCACCACCACAGTCCCAGCCCCTGGCTCACCTGGACCTTTTTCAGCACTGGGATGTCCAGGACTCTTCCAACCGGATCCATCCAGGTCCGGCAAGCGGCGGGGTGAAGCTCGACCACGACCACAGGAGGCCTGCACCAGGCCTGTCTTCCTCTTCGGAGGTGGCAGCAGGGAATCTGTGGTGACCGAAGCAGCATCCTCGGATTTTTCTCTCTCAGTCTCTGGTTGGGCAGTCCCGTCGCCCCGGTCAGCGCGTACGGGGACCTCCGCAAAGGCCTGGATCTCTCCCTCCGGAGTGGCGGTACCTGTGATGCAATTAAGGCGAAGGGCCCGGGGCCTTACTGTGGATGATTCAACCTCAAACAGAAATTCTTTACACGCTTCACAACGCCCAAATGGCTTTAGTTGGACCACCAGTCCCGAGCATCCGGGACAGATCACACCGAGGGCCTCCGTGTCTCTGCATGAGTACAAAGCCAACTGTCCTCGGGGCCTAAGTCTTATCCCCGTGTCTGTAAGGGGAGCAGCAAAAGCAGTCATCTTCGTGGGGTATGATACTGGCATCCACGGGGAGCTTGAGGCCATCCCGACCACCTGCTGCTCCATCACGCGCTGACCATGCGCCGGAGTCTCCACGTGTATCTCCACATATGGCCAGACTCCTCCCACGACTTGCAAGTTTTTGCGGGCTTCCCACAGTCCCCGCCCATGAATTGCGCAGTCATGGGGTGCCTCGTGGCGCAGTGCATTAAACACCCCCACATGTAGTTCGTCACACGGCTGGGCTTTTCCCTCTTCCCGCTCTTTCTGCATGGGCCTCTCCCGGTTTTTCAGAGAAATTTCCACGACTTCGAGCACAGGAACGCACTTTGGCCAATCACATGGCCGACCTGCTCGGACCTCCTCCGGGCAGCAAAGTCCAGACACAGCCATTTCAAGTTTCAAAGTCAACACACATTTTATCCCGGACTCGCGAGCCCCCACGTGTAGCGGCCTCACCCCATCTCCTTTTGCTAGGGGTATGTCACATGACAGGGTGAGATGCGCTACGGCCCATGTCCTCCCCAAAACTGTGGGTGAGGTGAAGGCCAGTATCAGTATCTTCCTCGGGCCAATGTGCATTAGTCTTAAAACTCAGTCCTGCTATGCTGGAATCTCCCTTGCTCCCATTAACCAGAGTCCATACACCGATGCAGGGTCCAACACTTGTTTATTATATCTCCACAACAAACAGTTCTTTCACAGCCGATTAGTTGCGACCCATAACATAGAGCAAACGGTGGGATGAGCAGGCCGAGGCACTATCCTAATTTCAATCTAAACCCCTGTGCTTTGACCAGGGGTTATAGCAATGTTGATTGGCATAGAACATAGAACTTGTGAGTCTCTACCAGCAACTCCATAGGACATAGATGGGAGTACCTTTGCTGCGCTGCGGCCCCTATCAGGGGAAGATGTCCCTCCAAGGGAGTTACCGAAGGCCCATCTGTCACCGGGTTGATGCTGCTCCGGGTCTCCGGACGGGTGACCTCCCCGGCCTCCTCACCTCAGATGCGGGTCCCCTCGCGAGGCGGCACCCTGAGATCACTTCGCCCTTGCGGGACCCAGTCGAAGTTACTGGGCCCCAGGCCTACGATATAGTACCTCACCCCAGGCTGAAGGTGCCTGGGATGGACCCCAACTTCATTCCGGTCAGGCCTAGGGTGCCTGGGCCGGAACCTTGAACCGCCCGCACCCAGGCCTAAGGTGCCTGGGTGCGTGAAGAGAACTCCTCCAAGAAAGAACAACCTCGTGGCGAGGGCGTCTCCCCCTTTTATCTCCTCCCGTCAACACCACGGCGGGTTCCCCGCCCCAGCCGTACCATCTCCGGAAAGGGACAAAAAGGGTAGCACTGTGGCAGTGATTCCACCCTGAGCCTGTAGGTACCCCGCCACCCACAGGCCAAGGTGAGTAATACACCACTCAATCCTCCACAAATTACAAAAAGGGGTCCAGAACCTTTCATAATTATACATCTGGGTCACACTACCCCCAGGTGTACCCCAACTAAATTTAAAGACCCCGCTACACTTACATTGGTGATCAGTGGGAAGAATGTCCCTTACATTGGTGGTCAGTGGGAAGAATGTTCCCTTACATTGGTGATCAGTGGGAAGAATGTCCCTTACATTGGTGATCAGTGGGAAGAATGTTCCTTACATTGGTGATCAGTGGGAAGAATGTCCCTTACATTGGTGATCAGTTGGAAGAATGTCCCTTACATTGGTGGTCAGTGGGAAGAATGTTCCTTACATTGGTGGTCAGTGGGAAGAATGTCCCCTTACATTGGTGGTCAGTGGGAAGAATGTTCCCTTACATTGGTGATCAGTGGGAAGAATGTCCCTTACATTGGTGGTCAGTGGGAAGAATGTCCCTTACATTGGTGATCAGTGGGAAGAATGTCCCTTACATTGGTGGTCAGTGGGAAGAATGTCCCTTACATTGGTGATCAGTGGGAAGAATGTCCCTTACATTGGTGGTCAGTGGGAAGAATGTCCCTTACATTGGTGGTCAGTGGGAAGAATGTCCCTCACATTGGTGGTCAGTGGGAAGGAGGAGGAGGACACACCCAAAGAGCTCTCTGGGAGAACCAGCCTTTTTCAAGCCTGGGCCTTGCCTGCTAGCTTGGCCCAGGAATAATGCCTGATCCTGGGGGAGGCCCTGGGAAGGATCCCCATGATGATACAGGGCCTAGTGAGGAGGTGGAGGATCTGACTGAGGGTCCAGGCCCTGGTCAGAATGTGGATGTCTACAGACAGAAGATCATCGATCGTTTCCGGGCGATCGGAAGAGCTGAGGAGAAACTGAAATGTTTAAAAGCTGAGCATAAAAACTTCAGGGCCAAGTATTTCCAGGACTGGAGTAAGAATCGTTCGACCATGAAGCCTGAGTTACAGCAGATGGAAGAAAAGGTAAAGAAGCAATCTTTATTGTTGGAGAAATTAAAAGATAAGAGTGGAGCTTTTGCAGAAAAATTTAAAAATGAGAGGAGATTTGCCTCCCAGACATCAGTGAGTTCTGTGGATCAGCAGCCACAGGTAACAGACAACCCGGCTTCATCTGCCTCTGCACCTCTCCCCCCATGTCAGGCTGGGGAATCACCAGCGGCAACCAGCCAGGGGGTTGAGAGTGAACATGGCACCCTAAAGTTCATCCAGCAGATGGAGTCACCCCTAAGGGCAGACAGGTCTGCTGGTGATCCATCAGAAGTCCCTGTGGAGGAGCAGAGGGGTTACAGACCGGCAGAGCCAGCACTGGTGGATAAATCCCAGTGTGCTGTACAGCCTCTTTCCACCATGTCTGCCCCTCCAGCTGTAGTGAATGGTGTCCCAACTGAGGAACAGAGAGAGAAGGAGCTCTGCAAACAGCTGCCTGTTGGAGTTTCTGCTGTGGAGAAATCCTCTGCGGACTTGGAGGGAAAACCCCTGGCAGAGGTGTCATCAGCCCACCAGAGCAATGTGGATGGATCTGCACATGGATTTTGCTGCTACTGCTGGGACTTGTAGTTCCACAAGCAAGATGGCTGCCAGCTCCAAAGAGCCTGTTTCACCTTCACCTGGGCTGGTTGATGCAGGTGGGGGTGGGGAGCAGCACAGTGCAGCATGTGAAGTGGAAGCAGCCATGGAAGTCTCCTGCAATGATTCACCTGTTGCTGTACAATCTTGCTTAGCTGACAATCCTGTCCTGATGGAGAAGAGTCTGCCTGGAGGTGAAGTATCTATGGGTACAGCAGTGAGTATGGACACAGCAGGAACTATGAATGTGCCAGAAAATAATGACAGCAATAACATTAATAAAGCAATAGATGTGGTGGTGGGTGGTGGTGAAGGGGTTAATGTTGCTGCTATTGGTAAAAATTACATTTCTCCTCCTGCTCAGCAGAGGAAAGACTCATCAGGTGTACAATTGTTATCGGCCAGAGTTGTGTCAGACGTTTCTAAACGCACAACTGGATCCTCTGCAGGGAGGTCTGTGAGCACTGGCAGCTATGCGACAATTTTGGGGAGTCGCACCACGGAGGGTGGGGGGAATGCTGCAAATGTCAGTGGTCACAATTTGAGGAGGTTTGGTGGTGGGATGGTTAGTGGGTACCAGAGGAGAAATGTCGTCCAATTGAAGTGGGAGGGGGAAGGGACCCCACCAGTAAGGGGGAGGGTGGCAGAGTTGGTTCTGGAAATGGGGTTTAAAGTTTCGGATATTTTTGCTTTGATTTGCCCCGTGGGGAGTTATGAGTTTGATTTGTCCTTTGTAAAGCCTGAGGGTTTGGATTTGTTTTGGGAGCGATTTAGGAGGTGCGGGGGCCTTCCGCAGTGGAACGGTTGGGTGCCAAAGGTGATTTCCAGGCAGCCTCTGATAAAATCTGTCACGATCCTGGCGCGCAATGAATCTATACCTGAGGCTGATTTAATAGTATGGCTACGCCGATATGGTGAGGTCCTCGCTCCACTGCGGAAGGTCCTTGATCTGCATGGGATTTGGACAGGGGCCTGGACAGTGTCATTAAAATTAGGGGTACTGGAAAATGTAGTCCAACATCTGCCCTGTTCAGCCTTCCTGGGGAGGGATAGGCTGACCATTTTTTACCAAGGTCAGCCTAAAGTCTGCAACAAATGTGGTGAAAAGGGCCATTTTGCATCTACCTGCACCTGTAAAAAGCGTTCAATGTGCCAGGAGCTGGGCCATTTGGCTAAGGATTGCACCGATATTCGGTGCAATTTGTGCCAAAAGCTCGGTCATCCTTATAGTCAATGCCCAGAGGCATTACATAACTTGCCGGGATTGGAGGCTGAGCTGCAGAGGCTGGATAAGGAGGATGAGGCCACTGAAACTGTTGTTGCCCCTCCTGTGTCTGTGACATCTGTTGTTTCTGGTTCTTTCTCTCCTAGTGATGTGGCCCCTGAGTCTGTCCCTCCTGTGTCTGTTACATCTGTTTCGGTTTCCCCTAGTAATGTGATCCCTGAGTCTGTCCCTCCTGTGGTACGTAGATCCTTCAGACTGGCGGAGGCTGCTGGGGGGGCAGGTTTAGCGGATCTTCCCACTCAGCCTCCAGTCCCTGCCCCTCGGACACGCAAGCGTGGTCAGGGGAATGTGGGGGTGCTGGATGGGGGTGGGGCTGATGGAAGGGTGTCCATACCCCATGTCTCACGCTCTGTTGATGGGGATTCGGATGATGAGGGGTGGGAGAAGATTAGGAGGAAGAAAAAAAAGAAGAGGAAGACGAGAAAAGCTGTCATTTCTTCCTCAGAGTCGGACCCAGGAGGGGTTCCTCTTGGCAACACCTTTTCTGTTTTGTCGGGTGATGATATGTCAGATGTGTCTTTCTCTTTATCATCTATGGATGAGGGGGAGTCACGTAGTTTGAAGAGAGCTGTTTCTGGTGATGAGAGTGTGGTAAAGGTTAAGAAACGACTACCCCAATCATCCTGATGGCAGTCCCCACTCCGATAAAGGTGGCGACCATTAATGTCGCCAGCATTAAATCTGCAAGAGCTCGTGATATTGCCTTATTTTTGCTCCAGCGAGTTTGATGCCGAGATTTTATTTTTGCAAGAGACCTGGCTCCATACTTTGGCCGATGTCCATCTGGCAAAAAGGGAGTGGAGATGCGGTCCCTCCTTTTGGTCTCTTACGGCTGAGCCCTGCAGCGGAGTTGCGGTCCTTTTTAAAACCGATATGGTAACGTGCCGGCGGATAATTGAGGTAGAAATGGGTAGATGCATGGTCTTGGACGTTTCTGTTAGGGGGCAGGACCTGCGCCTGATTAATATCTATGGGCCGCAGTCAAAATGGGGCAGGAAATGCCTCCTCACAGAGATCAAGCCCTTCCTTTTTACGTCCCAGCAGGTTGTCTTTGGAGGTGACTTTAACACCATAATTAGGCCTGAAGACAGAAGAGGCTCCATAGACAGGCTGGGTTACGATAGCGTTTTTCTTAGAGATATGGTGAGACAAGCAGGCCTGGTAGATGTGCATATTAAGCACTGCCCTGGCAGCACGGGATTCACATTTCAGAGAGGGAATAGTCAGAGTAGGATAGATTGTTTTTTTTTAAAGGAGAACTCTGCTTTCTCGGCTCCTGAGTTGAGGGCGGTGGAGTTCTCCGACCACTGTATGCTGTCTGTGACTCTGAATGCCTCGGACACTCCACCCAGGGGAAGGGGTACCTGGAAACTGAATTTGACTCTCCTGGAAGATGTAGAGGTAAGACAATCCTTTGAGGATTTTTTTCAGGCACAGGTTTCTATTCTGGACTTTTGCAGCAGTAAGTCAGAGTGGTGGGAGCTTGTGAAACAAAGGGCAATTGGACTTTTCAAGGCCATAAGTAAGAAGAAGCAGCTTGGTATGTACATTGCCTACCAGCATTTGCGGAGGAAGCTTGATTGTCTTGTCTCGTATGGAGGAGATCCAGGGGAGATCTCTGAGGTGAAGCTTCTTCTTAGGAAGTGTCAATACGACCGGCATGCCTCCTTGGTTCTGGAGAGGGATTATGGAAAATATCACTCGCCTGATCCTTACCAGAACTGTAAGCAAGGCATAGCAGTTAAGACGGTCATAGGCCTGAGGGATGATACGGGTTCCCTGGTGAAGTCCAGATCAGGGATCCTGGAGATCTTCAGATCATATTACGCAGACCTTCTGGGAAGAAAGGACCTTTGTCGGGACAGGATGGAAAGCTTTCTGGATTCTACTCCAGGATTGGGAAATGGTACATTGCCTTTGATGGATTTGACAGAACCAATTTCAGCGGATGAGGTAGTTCATGCTATAGAGAAGCTGGCTACCAAAAAATCGCCTGGGCCAGATGGATTAACAGCTGAATTCTACAAGTGTTTTAAGTCCATTCTGGCTCCCTTTTTAGCGGAGGTTTATAACAGCTGTCTAGAAGAGGGTTCGCTCCCTCCCTCCATGAGGCAATCCGCTGTGATTCTTCTGTCAAAAGGTAAAGACCCCTCAATGATTGAGAACTGGCGCCCCATCAGTCTTCTCAATGTTGATAGAAAGATCTTGGCAAAGATTCTTTTTTGGCGCTTGTCGTCAGTGGCAGGCGATTTGTTGTCCAGTCATCAGCACTGCTCGGTCCAAGGTAGAAGTACCTTTTCAGCGGTTTTAGCTGTCCGGGAGGCTTTGGAGCGATGCAGGGCTGCTGGATGGAGAAAGTACTTGCTGCCATTGGATCAGGCGAAGGCTTTTGATAGAGTCAATCATGAGTACCTGTATTTGCTACTTGGTAGATACGGCCTGCAGGGGAGGTTTATAGATTGGCTAAAAACATTATATAGAGGGGCTGAGAGCTTCCAACTGGTTAATGGTTGGGTTGGACGGCCTTTTGAGGTTGGATCTGGTGTGCGCCAGGGATGTCCTCTGAGCCCCCTGCTATATGTATTCGCAATCGACCCCTTCATAAGAAGGCTAGAGAGTGGATCTTTGTGCGGGGTGCCTTTGGGCATTGCTGGTGTGCCGCCTTTGAAGGTCGTGGCCTATGCCGATGATGTGTCTGTTATTGTCTCTGGGACGGAGGAGGCGCTGGAGGTGGTCTCTATGATAGAGCAGTACACGGAGGCTTCTGGTTCTAAAGTCAACCATGAAAAGAGTGAAGTTTTCTGGATGGGTGAGGAGGGTGAAAGCTTCGAACTTCCGGATGCCTTCCCAGAGCCCCAACAGGAAATTAAAGTGTTGGGCATCAAATTTGGTCCTGGTGACTATGGTCATCGAAATTGGGAAAGCAGGTTGGTGGGTGCCAATGCCAAAGTAGCAAACTGGAAGAAATGGAAGCTTTCCTTGAGGGAGAGGGTTGACTTGATCAAAACGTACCTGGTCCCAATCTTTTTATATGTCAGCTTCGTCTGTATCTTGCCGGCATCTCTCTATGCAAGGGTGTACAGCTGTTTTTTCCAACTGTTATGGGGAAATAGGCTGAACCTGATCAAACGCAATGTGACTTACCTGTCTAGGCGGGAGGGTGGCTTAGGAATGGTCAACCCTATAGTTTTCTTTTCTCTGCTCTTTTTAAGGTACAATCTTGGTAGCATGCTAGCAGAGAACCCGCCGGGATGGGTGGGTATTTTTCAGTCTTGTTTTAGGCCTTTTCTGCGATGCTGGGAAGAAGGCGGGCCAGTGAAAAGTCTGAGTGTCCAACATGGCAAGCTCCCGACTTATGTTGCCCCGTGTCTGAAAATACTTTGGCAGTGGCAGGTGACAGCGGAGGATATCAAGTCCCTCCCCAGGAAGCTTCTGGAGAAGAGGATTTTGGGCTCTGCTTTCAGTGTGTCACTGGCCTTAAGGGATTGCCCAGGCCCTGTAATGAGGGAAGGGTTGCGTTTAATCAATTTAGAAAGAATCCCTTTGAAGTTTAGGGATCAAGCCTGGCTCGCTTTCCATGGAAGGCTCTATGTGAGAGGGAACTTGAAGCATCGCCCTGTGGATGATCGGGATTGTCCTAGAGTGGAGTGTGTTGGTAAAGTGGAGTCTATGGACCACTTTTTGCTGCAGTGTCCCTTTAACATAGAGGTATATAAAAGGGTGGGGAGGGCTCTAGGTATCCCCTTTTTCTATCACATGAGTTATGCGGAGTGGGTGTATGGGGCATTTCCGACTTGCTGGGATTTTGATTTCAATACACTTTTTCTAGTTAGTATAGTTGTCCGTTACTTCACATGGAATGCACGGTGTCAGATTACCCTGCGGAAGAAAGTCCTCTCTGTTGAGGTGGTGGTGTACGATATTCTGGGTGAGGTTGGGAAAATTTGGGGTCTTGAGAAGGGCAGTGAGCCTCGGGCGGTCTGGAAAAGGGCGTGGAGGAATATCAGACCTGCTTTTGGTGAACTGCCTATCTCTGGGTGAGGAGTTCTTTTCTTTTTCTGTGTATTTCACTCCCTTAGCTCTTGTTGGTTAGTATCTTCTTTTTGAAGAAGGGCTGCATGCATAATGGGTGCGGGTTTTTTTCTTGACCTTGCAGGTTTGTCTGGTGTAGTGGTGTGAGTGTTGTAGTAAGATTATGCCCAATAATGACATGTTCTTGATGAGTTTTGTTTTTGCTGTACAGTCACTCTTTGTTTGAGAGCAAATTTGCTGTATTTATTTTCATTTATTTAAATATGTATATATTTATGTATATCTTATATATAGTGATTTTATGATTATTGATTGCAAGACTTTTAATAAAGAAAAATTGGGAAGAATGTCCCTTACATTGGTGATCAGTGGGAAGAATGTCTCTTACATTGGTAATCAGTGGGAAGAATGTTCCTTATGTAGCGCTACCCCCAGTTAAGAGAGCCGCTGATATTGATTTGGGCCCTGCAGTGCACCGCTGTCAACCCCCGGCAATCGGCTCTAACCTCCCGTGGCACAGCTGGTGATAGAGAGATAGGACCGCGTGATCGCAACTGTTGGTGACGCAGTCCTATAACAAACATACACAGAATATACTTTAAAACTCCTATTAAAGTAAGCGGAACTGACACCAAATGTACTTTACCCAGATATTTTACTGAGGCTAATGGGCAAGTAATAAACAACAGTATAACAAGTTGCAGATCCCTGCAATAAACAGTAATAAAGATAAACAGAGTAATCAGAATAATAAAGTATTGCTATGCAACTCTAGCGCTGCCCTTTTACAGCTACTTCCCCTCATGGGTAGACTAACACCCAGCAATGTCTACCTATGCAGTCAGGCCTGACTGATCTAAATGGAAGTTCAGTGAAACAATATTTGCTAGCAATCTCTCGGTGGTGCACTTGAAGAACAACTTTGTAATCCCAACGAATAGTAAAGATAAAGTATCTGTCTTCAAACAGCTCTCACCACCTGGACAAGTCCAAGTCCGTTTCCTCCATCGATTCGTCTAGGAACAGGAATCCACCGACATCCAAGTCTTCAATCCTTCTGGTGTACTGCAGCAAGGAGGATTAGATGTCTCTAAGGCTCTGCTAGGCTGGCAGAGGGCTCTTTGGAAAGGAGCACACGGCCCAGGCTTCAGGCCTTGTGCACACAGCAGTTCAGCACAGAGATCCTCTTGCTAGGAGAGGGGTGTCCAAAGAGAGCGACCAAAACTCCGCCTCCCCTTTATAAAGTCTGCCCCAGCAGTCTCTGTTCTGGAGCAATGCACCCTGGGTGCTGCAAGATGTACTGGGAGATGTAGTCTCTCTCTCCTCTGCTTTCACTTCCATAATGTCTCTTTACTTCCTCCCGACTCACCTCTCACCTGGAACTTCTTGTCTCTCTGCATTAAAGGGGAACACCCCGCTACACACTCCCCCCACTTGAACTCTTTGGTCCCCAAAGATAAACTTCAACAAATACTGTTTACCATTTTGGACAATGTCGAGCATGATGTTGGCATAGGGAATTCCCACCAAAACTTTGGGATGGAACTCTCTTGCCCACAGGTCACACTACCATGAGTGGCCTGCCTAACTGTGCCAGAGAGTGAGCTGGGGTTGCCCTCCACCAAATGGACGGTGGAAGGATCAGGTTGTTCAACACTTCTCCTAGCCGTTACAACAGAGTCCTCTGAGCTCGTCCCCATTTGGGGGTAAGTTAGTTTCTTGGGAGGCCTGATGACTCTGCGAGCCCTCTGCTCTCTTGGTGCTTCTGACTCTGGCACCACAGGCTCTTCTTCAGGAGTAAGTTCAGGTAACATTGCTGGTTTTGGAACCTCTGATTCAGAAGTCGACTGACGTATGGAATCTCTAGAGTCCTCCTCTGCGCAAGTGTCAGGAACATCTTCCCAGTAATCAGCTGAGGGACTGAAGGGTATGAATTCAGTAGCCTCCGGATTCAGCGTTGCATCTGGGGTATCCCCTCCATTTGGTAGATCTATGGCAGACGTTCCCAGAGTCGAGGGAGGCCACAGCCAGTCCAGTTCTCCACCTTCTTCTGTACTCAATTGGGAGGCCTCCCCATCTTTGGCTCGAGAGGTCTGGGACCGAGTGTTCGGCCTAGGAATATCCAGGATAGAGGCCGGTTCAGGGGAGTCTCTCACGGGAGGTATTCTGACTGCCTCAGCAAGTGGGAGCAGGTGGTTCCGATGCCACGTCTTCAGTGGACCCACCTTTCCTTCTGGCTTTAGTTTGTAGACAGGCAAACCGGGCAACTTCCTACAGACAACATAGGGCTCAGATCTCCACCTGTCGGCAAGCTTGTGTTTTCCAGGGACCCCCAGATTGCGTAGCAGTACTCGGTCCCCGGGCTGCAGATCTTGCACTCGAACCTTCAGATCAAAATTTCTCTTGTTGCGGGCCCCCCTTTGATCCGAAGCCGCCTGGGCTTGTTCATAGGCCACCTGCAAGCTACGTCTAAGTCTGTCCACGTATCCCTTGTGGGATGTAGCTGAGGTATTGTCTATAGAAGTGCCAAAGGCCAGGTCCACAGGTAGCCTTGCTTCTCTCCCAAACATAAGTCGATAAGGGGAGTAGCCAGTGGCGTCACTTGTGGTACAGTTATAGGCATGTACTAGGGCTGATATGTGCTGACTCCAGTGTTGCTTCTTCTCTGTTTCTAAGGTTCCCAACATGTTGAGCAGGGTCCGGTTAAATCTCTCCGGCTGAGCATCTCCTTGTGGGTGGTAAGGCGTGGTTCTGGTCTTCTTTATTCCTAATGAATCCAAAAGTCTTCGGATCAACCGACTCTCAAAGTCCCTTCCTTGATCTGAGTGGAGTCTCTGTGGTAGTCCGTAATGGACAAAATACTTCTCCATAAGTATCTTGGCCACGGTGGATGCCTTCTGGTCTTTGGTTGGGAAAGCTTGAGCATAGCGGGTGAAATGGTCGGTTATTACCAGAACATTCCCCAATCCACTCAGGTCGGGTTCGAGGCAGAGAAAGTCAATGCATATCAGATCCATTGGGCCTTGACTCTGTAAGTGGCCCATTGGGGCAGCTTGATGGGGTAGGGTCTTTCTCTGAATGCATCGTGCACAGGAATGGCAATACTCCTCTACTTCTGCCCTCATGCAGGGCCAATAGAACCGATCTCTGACAAGCTGGAAGGTCCTTTCTGCCCCTAGGTGACCATGATGGTCATGCAGGGCAATTAGTACAGTCTCTCGGTGCTTCTCTGGAAGAAATAACTGCCACTTATCTTCTGAGTCATCAGAGGGGCCCCTTCGGTAGACCACTCCCTGATGTACCTGTAGCCTGTCCAATTCCTTCCTCAACAGGCGAGCCTCCTTTGAGGGGTGATGTAGGAATTTGTTGGGATCCTGATTCTCCAGGGCTTCGAGGACCAATCTCCCCATGGGGTCTTCCAATTGGTCACACCTCAACTCCTTCTTGGACAGTCTCGGTAGGTTGTCTTCCTCCAGTTGAGTTACCCCACAATAGTGTTTGGGGACTCCTACCATGGTAACCCCTATTTCTTCTGCTCTGGAGCCCCCTCTGGCTTGGAATTCAGCCCCTTGACAAAGGGCCCGCACCCCGTCCGGTGCCACTTGGGTCCAATCTTCCCAGTCATTTGTCGTGGCATGAGACCTCCGGGACAGGGCATCTGCATCCCTATTTCCGGCTCCTGGTCTGTACTTCAGACTGAAGTTGAATCCAGACAATGCGGCCAACCACCTGTGTCCGGTGGCATCTAGTTTCGCAGTGGTGAAGAGGTAGGTCAGGGGGTTGTTGTCTGTCTTCACAGTAAACTCTGCCCCATACAAGTAGTCTTTTAGCTTGTCTACTACCGCCCATTTGAGGGCCAGGAATTCCAGCTTATGAGTGGGGTAATTCTTTTCTGAGGGGGTCAGGCTCCTGCTCACATAGGCCACTGGTCACAGTTGTCCTTCATGTTCTTGGTAGAGTACACCACCTAGACCCTCATGGCTGGCATCCACATGTAATTCATAAGGTCTGGTAGGGTCGGCGTAGGCCAGGACTGGGGCAGTGGTTAAGCTCCTCTTCAGAGCATGAAAGGCCTCTTCACACCTTGGGTTCCACTGATCTTGAACTGACTCACCAGGCCTCCTGGGCCCTGAGTCATCCTCTTCCCCTTCTGCCTTTAGCAATTCATTCAACGGGCGGGCAATCCGAGCAAACCCCTCCACAAACCTCCTATAATAGGAGCAGAACCCCAGGAAGGATCTGAGCTCTGTTACTGTGGTGGGTCGTGGCCAGGAAGTGACTGCTTCCAACTTCTCAGGATCTGTGGCCATCCCTTCTTCAGACACTATGTGCCCCAGATAGTTCACAGAAGACTGGTAGAACCGACACTTCTCGGGGGAAAGCTTAAGTCCCTCTTCGCTGAGTCTTCTCAATACTTTCTCCAACCTGGCTTCATGTTCTTCCAAGGTTCTTCCAAAGACAATGACATCGTCCAAGTACACAAGGACTTCTATAAGATTCATGTCTCCAACAGTCTTCTCCATAAGGCGTTGAAAGGTAGCAGGAGCTCCAGACAGACCCTGAGGCATCCTATTGAATTCGAAGAATCCCACCGGGGTTATGAAGGCTGTCTTCTCCCTGTCTTCTGGGTGCATAGGGATTTGATAGTACCCACTCTTGAGGTCCATCACACTGAACCATTTGGCTCCAGACAAACTTTGTAGGGCATCTTCTATCCTTGGCGTGGTGTATTGGTCAGGGATGGTTCTCCTGTTGAGAGTCCTGTAATCGATACAAAGCCTCAACGACCCATTCTTCTTTCTGACCACCACGATTGGGGAGGCATAGGGACTTCTAGACTCCCGGATCACACCAGTCTTCTTTAGTTCTACAAGTTGTTCCCTCAGATCCTCCAGATCTGCCAGGGGGACCCGCCTGACCCTCTCTCGGAAGGGCTTATCTTCTTGGAGGCGGATCCGATGGGTGGCACTTCTTGCACACCCCACATCGAATTCATCTTCAGAAAAGATCTTCTCCCACCTGGTCAGCTGGGCCTTGGCTCTTTCTTTCCAAGCCCTGGGTAGGTTCGGGTTTTCCACGGACAGTTTCTCCCAAACATCTCCTCCGTCACCCGTCCCCTTGACTTCGGACCAAGTGACCGGGGCAGCAGGGCTCACCTGACCAAGCAACACTCTGGCAGGGATCTCCATGGGTCCTCCCGTAGTGTTCCTAACACTCACCGGAACTCTGCCATGGGCCTTCTTCAGGGCCTTGAACGGAATCACTTCTGGTATCACTTCCAGGCCTGAGGACTCTTCCCTTGGGTCTGATTCCAGCATGACAAAGGGGCCAGGTTGTTCCCACGAAAGCTTCACAGTGGCCCTAAGACAGGTTACTTCTCCGGGCTGTAGCACTACTCCTTCTCTGCCAAGTCTCCACACCTTCCCTATCCCCTCTCCCGGGGTCTTCTGCTCTAAGACCAGTCGTTGGTAGGCCGTCTTTAGCATGGGATGGATTTTGGTGGCTGAATGGTTTCTCTCTTTCACTAGAGGGGTCAGGAGTCTCCTGACTAGATCCGTGTTTGTCCCAATGATCAGGGAAATCTTGCTGGCTCCAGGCGGCCGGGGACACACAACTGCCCGGGTGTCAAACACTTCAGCCTTCCCAGCCACAGATGGGTCGAAAGTCATCTTTATGGGCAGGTACCCATCATAAGGGAAACTCTGGGTTCCAAGTCCCCATATCTCCAGCTCTTCTATCTTCTGGATAGGCAGATGACTCAAGTGCCTATCATAGAAGTCCCGGTATAGTAAAGTCACCTGTGCTCCGGTGTCCAAAAGAGCTTTAGTATAGACTCCTTCCACTTGAATGGGCACAGTAGGAGACGGGCCCACCAGTTCCTTTGGGTATGGCCGGACTGGGGTCACCTCTTTTTTTTGGCTTTTGACCCTTGCCCTGCTTCTTTTGGACTTTAATTTTTCCTGAGCCTGGCATGCATTGACTTTCTCCCTCTCAATGGGGGCACAAACCCGCTGAGGGATGTTATTGTTCCTTTTAGGTGGATGTTCCTTCTTTGGGGTGCTGTACTTCCACTGAGGGGTCTTGCCCCCTCCCTCTGGGGTACATCTTGGTGGGGGTGTACTATACCTCCTCCTAGGAGTTTTGTCTCCTCCATTCTTGGCCTTTTTTTTTAGTTTGGAGCGCACTGAAGATGATGGGCACCCGGTTGACTCCTTCACCGGGGCCCTTTGGAGTTTCCCGCCGGCTTGCAATTATCTGTTCTCTTCTTCTTTGGGCTGGAGCATACGTTAGCAAAGTGGCCACTCCCTCCGCAGTTATAGCAAATCACCTCTTCTCGGTCCTGTAGGGAGGCCGGTGCTGAGGTTTTCGGGAACAACTCCTTTCTTGGGCTTGGTTTCTCTCGTCTTCTCTGATCTTTCTCCATCAAAGAGGTCAGCATCTCCAACACTTGGGCCATTTGCGATTTCAGAGTGTCAACCTCCGCATCTCTTTCTGGGCTCTTGACCGAATGGACCAACACTGGTACAGGTGTGACATTCGCCTTGGCCACCTGCTGATCTTCCTGCAGCGCCTCTTCGTCCCTAATAATTTTTATTAGATCAGAGTAGGTTAGTGACATTCCTCCTCCTGAGGTTTTCAGGTGCAGCCAGACCGGGTCTGAGCGCCGCGCTCCCCTCATGATCTGCTTCATGCGTGCTTCATCTGCATCTTTGGGCAGCATTCCCTTCTTCAGTACAATCTTGCATAACTGCCTGTTCAGCCTTCTAACATATTCTGACAGTTTCTCATTCGGCTGCTGGAGAGTGTGTTCAATTTGATAAATCATCTCTGACACCTTCTCCAGCTGACCAAACTCTTCCTGCAGCATGGCCAGGCAATCTTGAGCTGTACAGTTTTCATTTCCAAACCGGAAGCTCTTCACCGCTTCTGCCGCGGCACCTTTCAGACTTTCTAAGACTCGCTGTCTCTTCTGTGCCTCAGGCACCTCCCATGCTTCTACTGCCTGCAATGCCTGTTCCACCCAAGTGTCAAAATCTTCCTCCCCCGCAGGGACGGGGAGCTTCCCTGAGAAGGTGCTAAGCTTCCGGTAACCGGCCTCCACATGCACCGTACTGCTTTTCTGGCACTTAATTACAAGGTCTCCAAGAGCATTCAACAATTCAGGCCCTATAGCGGCCAGCGGTGATCCCGGGCTTAATAGTTCCTTAAGCTTTTCTGCTTTAGGGGATAGTGGTGGAGATAATTGTGGGAGTGATGGCCTTGGTGTCTGAAACCATTCTTCCTTCACTGGCAGCGTATGTATCAAGTGATAGATCTGATTATCTATGGCTTGTATACTCTGACTTTTAAAATGCTCTGGGATTTCGTTTTTCCATTCTACCAGTGCGTATGTAAACGAGATCACTGGATCTGGCCTAAAATCCATCACCCATGCTTTGTGGCTCGGAGACAGTAACAATACGAGCTGTTTTATCTCCTCTTCCTTCCATTTTTCCCCCGGGAGTACAATGACTACCGCCGCGGTTGGATCGGCGCCAATCGCTGCGCACCACTGTGACATTGCCAGCGGGTCCATGCTGGTACTTCTGACCGGCTTGATTGCAGCGTGCAACGTACAAGGATCCCGGACTCGAGCCCCCACGTGTAGCGCTACCCCCAGTTAAGAGAGCCGCTGATATTGATTTGGGCCCTGCAGTGCACCGCTGTCAACCCCCGGCAATCGGCTCTAACCTCCCGTGGCACAGCTGGTGATAGAGAGATAGGACCGCGTGATCGCAACTGTTGGTGACGCAGTCCTATAACAAACATACACAGAATATACTTTAAAACTCCTATTAAAGTAAGCGGAACTGACACCAAATGTACTTTACCCAGATATTTTACTGAGGCTAATGGGCAAGTAATAAACAACAGTATAACAAGTTGCAGATCCCTGCAATAAACAGTAATAAAGATAAACAGAGTAATCAGAATAATAAAGTATTGCTATGCAACTCTAGCGCTGCCCTTTTACAGCTACTTCCCCTCATGGGTAGACTAACACCCAGCAATGTCTACCTATGCAGTCAGGCCTGACTGATCTAAATGGAAGTTCAGTGAAACAATATTCGCTAGCAATCTCTTGGTGGTGCACTTGAAGAACAACTTTGTAATCCCAACGAATAGTAAAGATAAAGTATCTGTCTTTAAACAGCTCTCACCACCTGGACAAGTCCAAGTCCGTTTCCTCCATCGATTCGTCTAGGAACAGGAATCCACCGACATCCAAGTCTTCAATCCTTCTGGTGTACTGCAGCAAGGAGGATTAGATGTCTCTAAGGCTCTGCTAGGCTGGCAGAGGGCTCTTTGGAAAGGAGCACACGGCCCAGGCTTCAGGCCTTGTGCACACAGCAGTTCAGCACAGAGATCCTCTTGCTAGGAGAGGGGTGTCCAAAGAGGCCGACCAAAACTCCGCCTCCCCTTTATAAAGTCTGCCCCAGCAGTCTCTGTTCTGGAGCAATGCACCCTGGGTGCTGCAAGATGTACTGGGAGATGTAGTCTCTCTCTCCTCTGCTTTCACTTCCATAATGTCTCTTTACTTCCTCCCGACTCACCTCTCACCTGGAACTTCTTGTCTCTTTGCATTAAAGGGGAACACCCCGCTACACTTACATTGGTGATCAGTGGGAAGAATGTCCCTTACATTGGTGGTCAGTGGGAAGAATGTCCCTTACATTGGTGATCAGTGGGAAGAATGTTCCTTACATTGGTGATCAGTGGGAAGAATGTCCCTTACATTGGTGATCAGTGGGAAGAATGTCCCTTACATTGGTGGTCAGTGGGAAGAATGTCCCTTACATTGGTGGTCAGTGGGAAGAATGTCCCTTACATTGGTGGTCAGTGGGAAGAATGTCCCTTACATTGGTGGTCAGTGGGAAGAATGTCCCTTACATTGGTGGTCAGTGGGAAGAATGTCCCTTACATTGGTGGTCAGTGGGAAGAATGTCTCTTACATTGGTAATCAGTGGGAAGAATGTCTCTTACATTGGTAATCAGTGGGAAGAATGTTCCTTACATTGGTGATCAGTGGGAAGAATGTCCCTTACATTGGTGGTCAGTGGGAAGAATGTCCCTTACATTGGTGATCAGTGGGAAGAATGTTCCTTACATTGGTGATCAGTGGGAAGAATGTTCCTTACATTGGTGATCAGTGGGAAGAATGTCCCTTACATTGGTGATCAGTGGGAAGAATGTCCCTTACATTGGTGATCAGTGGGAAGAATGTCCCTTACATTGGTGGTCAGTGGGAAGAATGTCCCTTACATTGGTGGTCAGTGGGAAGAATGTCCCTTACATTGGTGGTCAGTGGGAAGAATGTCCCTTACATTGGTGGTCAGTGGGAAGAATGTCCCTTACATTGGTGGTCAGTGGGAAGAATGTCCCTTACATTGGTGATCAGTGGGAAGAATGTCCCTTACATTGGTGGTCAGTGGGAAGAATGTCCCTTACATTGGTGGTCAGTGGGAAGAATGTCCCTTACATTGGTGGTCAGTGGGAAGAATGTCCCTTACATTGGTGGTCAGTGGGAAGAATGTCCCTTACATTGGTGGTCAGTGGGAAGAATGTCCCTTACATTGGTGGTCAGTGGGAAGAATGTCCCTTACATTGGTGGTCAGTGGGAAGAATGTCCCTTACATTGGTGGTCCGTGGAAAGAATTCCCCCCCTTACATTGGTGGTCAGTGGGAAGAATGTCCCTTACATTGGTGGTCAGTGAGAATAATGTCCCTTACATTGGTGATCAGGGGGAAGAATGTCCTTACATTGGTGATCAGGGGGAAGAATGTCCCTTACATTGGTGATCAGTGGGAAGAATGTCCCTTACATTGGTGGTCAGTGGGAAGAATGTCCCTTACATTGGTGGTCAGTGGGAAGAATGTCTCTTACATTGGCAATCAGTGGGAAGAATGTTCCTTACATTGGTGATCAGTGGGAAGAATGTTCCTTACATTGGTGATCAGTGGGAAGAATGTCCCTTACATTGGTGATCAGTGGGAAGAATGTCCCTTACATTGGTGATCAGTGGGAAGAATGTCCCTTACATTGGTGATCAGTGGGAAGAATGTCCCTTACATTGGTGGTCAGTGGGAAGAATGTCCCTTACATTGGTGGTCAGTGGGAAGAATGTCCTTTACATTGGTGGTCAGTGGGAAGAATGTCCCTTACATTGGTGGTCAGTGGGAAGAATGTCCCTTACATTGGTGGTCCGTGGAAAGAATTCCCCCCTTACATTGGTGGTCCGTGGAAAGAATTCCCCCCTTACATTGGTGGTCAGTGAGAATAATGTCCCTTACATTGGTGATCAGGGGGAAGAATGTCCTTACATTGGTGATCAGGGGGAAGAATGTCCCTTATATTGGTGATCAGTGGGAAGAATGTCCCTTACATTGGTGATCAGTGGGAAGAATGTCCCTTACATTGGTGATCAGTGGGAAGAATGTCCCTTACATTGGTGGTCAGTGGGAAGAATGTTCTTTACATTGGTGGTCAACATGAAGAATGCTCTTTACATTGGTGGTCAATGGGAAGAATCCCCCCCTGTTCAGGTATCGCCCCGCAGTTGACCTTTCACTCTAGATGTCTCCCCAACTCTTCCATACCCATGTCTTGAACCAGAAAAATCCACCAATGAATGCAAGAGTAGGCCTATGGGGAGCTCATGGGATTGACATCATCTCCTAAAAGTCCACACACTCACACAATACATATATAATTATTTTTTAATGTATATATAAATGCAACATGTGTCCCTCTTTAGTTTTTGTGACAGGTGCTCTTTAATGCAATTTATTCCCCCCTCCAGGCTCAGTTGAATGAGGTCCTCTCCTCAGAGCACATTGACGATATTTTGTGTTTTCAGCAGAGACCTTCTCGCGGGGTACATGTCGCTGTGGGAATACATTTCCTTATTAGTACAACATAACATAATTATACGGTGCCAATATTGGCCATTAATTAGGAGTTTCTGAACTCATTTAAAAAGCTGTCAATGGCTCGTCAAGGAGTTCATTAAGTGGCGCTAATAAGCCCGGGGTGGGAGAGCACGGAGCGCAGGAGGAGGATGAGAGACGAGGGGAAGGTTTCCAGGAGGTCTGTGCAGGGGACATGGACATATGGAAAGAAGAGGAAGGCACTATCGCCACCAAAATCATATACATCCTTATGATGATACAACTGTACATTGTATAATAGAACAAAAAGTTTTAAGAAATGATACAACACGAATGTTACTCAAACCACTTTGTAATTTAAAGGGCCCCATGAGGACAAAACCACAGGTGTCTGCCATACCAGCCTTGGAGCGTAGGGCTTTAACCACTTAACGACCGCCCACCGCCGATTTACGTCAGCAGAATGGCACAGACAGGCAGAATCACGTAGATCTACGTGATCGCCTTTGTGCAGTTGAGGGGTCCATCCGGACCCCCCTTCACTGCAGTGAGCGGCCGTTAAGTGTTCGGGAGCGATCAGGCATGAGGGGGCGGCCACTCGATTCCGCCCCCCCCCTCGCGATCGCTCCTGGCGAATGAAATTGCTTCCTCCTGCCTGAAATGTAAATACAGGCTGGAGGAAGTGATGTCATCTCCCTCGCTGCGGTCTTTTCGTTCCCGGCGCCGAGGAGTGAAGACAGAGGTTAGTGCACCAACAGTCCACTGACACGTAGGTACACATAGGCACACAAATCACCCCCCAGTCACCCCCAGATCACCCCCCAGGTCACCCCAAAGCCCCCAATCACAGTGTCACTGATTGCAGTGATCATTTATTTTACTGATCACTGCATTTAGTGTCATCTGTGATTGTAAAAAGTTGCAGGGCAGTTAGGATTAGGCCCCTTTAGGTCCAGGGTAGCCCCCTAACCCCCCCTAATAAAGGTTTAACCCCTTGATCACCCCCCAGGTAACCCTTTCACCCCCTAACTTCAGCGTCACTAAGCGATTGTTTTTCCGATCGCTGTATTCGTGTCGCTGGTGTTTTAGATAGGCAGTTATTTCTTTTTAGGTTCGCCGCAGGTTTTTATTAGTGTCAGGTACCCCCATATATTATTTTAACCCCCTGATTGCCCCTAGAGTTAACCCTTTCACCAGTGATCGCCGTATAAGCGTCACTGGTGTCACTGGTTAGCCAGTAAGTTATTTCGTTATTTAGGTTACCCGTCAGGTTTTTATATAGTGTCAGGTACCCCCATATTTAACCTAATAAAGGTTTTAACCCCCTGATTGCCCCTAGTTAACCCTTTCACCAGTGATCACCATATAAAGGTTACGGGTGACGCTGATTGATTAGTTTGCTTTTTATAGCATCAGGGCACCCGCCGTATATAACCCAATAAAGGTTTAACCCCCCTGATCGCCCGGCGGGTGAGATCAATTAGGTTTTAGCGCCAGAGAGGGTCTGCGTCGCCCCAGGCAGTGTTAGGTTAGTGCCAGTAACGCTAACACCCACGCGCAAAGCATACACCCCCCTTAGTGGTATAGTATCTGATCAGATCTATACTAGCATCCCCAGCGGTTTAGGGTTCCCAAAAACGCAGTGTTAGCGGGATCAGCCCAGATACCTGCTAGCGCCTGCGTTTAGCCCCTCCGCCCAGCCCAGCCCAGCCCACCCAAGTGCAGTATCGATCGATCACTGTCACTTACCAAACACAACACACATAACTGCAGCGTTCGCAGAGACAGGCCTGATCCATATCAACCAGTCCTTAGCAAACGTCCATAGCAACCAGTCCATAGCAACCGTCCATAGCAACCATCCATAGCAACCAGTCTATAGCAACTGTCCATAGCAACCATCCATTGCAACCAGTCCATAGCAACCGTCCATAGCAACCATCCATAGCAACTATCCATAGCATCCAGTCCATAGCAACTGTCCATGGCAACCAATCCATAGCAACCGTCCATAACAACCAATCCGTAGCAACCGTCCATAGCAACTGTCCATAGCAACCATCAATATCAACCAGTCCAAGGTGAATGTTTTGAACGCTACCACTCAAAAGTGAAGTTTTAGCGTAGGGTACAGCATTTCACAGACAAGGACACACTTACACAGGGTCTCCCAAGATGCCATTACATTTTGAGAGACCCGAACCATTACAGTTGTAAAGTTACAAAAAAAAGTGTAAAAAAGAAAAAAAAAACGTAAAAAACAAAACACAAAAAAAATATAAAATAAAAAAACCAAAAATAGTTGTCGTTTTATTGTTCTCTCTCTCTCTATTTTCTCTCTATTGTTCTGCTCTTTTTTACTGTATTCTATTCTGCAATGTTTTATCATGCTTGCTTTTCAGGTATGTAATTTTTTGTTTTCAGGTGCGCCATTCAACTGCAGCGCGGAATTATTTATCTTGACAGCAACAGCGTTTGCTCCCACGATACATAAAGCCGTGACACCACAGTTAAAAAAAAGAGCATATATGCCGAAGCATGGGGGCAGCAGGGGCGGAGGAGCGATTTTGCTCCTAATGCCGCGTACATACGGTCGAAATTCCGACGGAGGCCTGCCCGTGGAAAATTCCGACCGTGTGTACGCGGCATAACTTTTTTGCGGGAGGATGCCCCCATGCTTCGGCATATATATATTTTAGGCACAGGTTGCGTTAAAACATTTTTTTATTTTTTACTAGGTTTTGTTTTGGTATTTGCTTTGCAGGTATGGTATGGTAAGGTCTTACTGTTGTACTGTAATGTTACTTTGTTTTAATGTTAACCACCATTTGCTTAGCAGGTACGCCATTCAGTTGCAGCGCGGATCTATTTATCTTGACAGCCGTGACTCCAACGCTGTAGGAGGTGATTTCACCACCACAGTTAAAAAAAAGAGCATATATGCCGAAGCATGGGGGCAGCAGGGGCGGAGGAGCGATTTTGCTCCTAATGCCGCGTATATACGGTCGAATTTCCAACGGAGGCTTGCCCGTGGAAAAGTCCGACCGTGTGTACGCGGCATAACCTTTTATGCCGCGTACATACGGTCGAAATTCCGACGAAGGATTGACCGTGTGTACGCGGCATAACTTTTTTGCGGGAGGATGCCCCCATGCTTCGGCATATATGCCCATCATTAGAAGTGGGTGGATGAAGGGAGGTATTCTAATGGTGGGCATACCCACCAATCAATCTCTTTTTTTCGTTCAGCCAATAGGCTGTATGAAAAAAAAGATTACAATACATGTCCAACAAGGACCAGCAACGTACTGGTATGTTGCTGGACTTTGAATGTTTATACCAGAATGATGCCTGCGGGTTTAGGTATCATCTTGGTATCATTCTTTTCAGCCAGCAGCCGGCTTTCATGTAAAAGCAATTCTAGCAGATACTTAGCCTCTAGACTGCTTTTACAAGCAGTGGGAGGGAATGTCCCCCCCCCCCGGATATAAAAAGCGCCATTGGGAAATTGGGAAAGCATTTTATCACACCGATCTTGGTGTGGTCAGATGCTTTGAGGGCAGAGGAAAGATCTAGGGTCTAACCCCCCAATTTTTTTCAAAAAAAGAGTACCTGTCACTACTTATTGCTATCATAGGGGATATTTACATTCCCTGAGATAACGATAAAAATGGTAAAAAAATAAAATATGGAAGGCACAGTTTAAAAATAAAATAAAATAAAAAAAAAAAAAAAAAAAAAAAAAAAAGCACCGCTGTCCCCCCCTGCTCTTGCGCAAAGGCGAACGCAAGCGTCGGTCTAGCGTCATATGTAAACAGCAATTGCATCATGCATGTGAGGTATCACCGCGAAGGTCAGATCGAGGGCAGTCATTTTAGCAGTAGACCTCCTCTGTAAATCTAACGTGGTAACCTGTAAAGGCTTTTAAAAATGAATGTAGTTTGTCGCCGCTGCGCGTTTGTGCGCAATTTTAAAGCATGTCGTGTTTGGTATCCATGTACTCGGCCTATGATCATCTTTTTTATTTCATCAAACATTTGGGCAATATAGTGTTTTTTAGTGCATTAAAAATAAAAAAAGTGTGTTTTTCCCCCAAAAAATGCGTTTGAAAAATCGCTGCGCAAATACTGTGTGGAAAAAAAAATGCAACACCCACTATTTTAATCTGTAGGGCCTTTGCTTTAAAAAAATATATAATGTTTGGGGGTTCAACATAATTTTCTTGCAAAAAAAATTTTTTTTTCATGTAAACAAAAAGTGTCAGAAAGGGCTTTGTCTTCAAGTGGTTAGAAGAGTGGATGATGTGTGACATAAGCTTCCTAATGTTGTGCATAAAATGCCAGGACAGTTCAAACCCCCCCCCCAAATGACCCCATTTTGTAAAGTAGACACCTCAAGCTATTTGCTGAGAGGCATGTTGAGCCCATTGAATATTTTTTTTTTGTCCCAAGTGATTGAATAATGACCAAAAAAAAAAAAAAATTTACAAAAAGTTGTCACTAAATTATATATTGCTCAAACATGCCATGGGCATATGTGGAATTACACCCCAAAATACATTCTGTTGCTTCTCCTGAGTACGGGGATACCACATGTGTGGGACTTTTTGGGAGCCTAGTCGCGTACGGGACCCCAAAAACCAAGCACCGCCTTCAGGATTTCTATGGGTGTAAATTTTTGATTTCACTCCTCACTGCCTATCACAGTTTCGGAGGCCATGGAATGCCCAGATGGCACAAAACCCCCCCCAAATGACCCCATTTTGGAAAGTAGACACCCCAAGCTATTTGCTGAGAGGTATGTTGAGTATTTTGCAGATCTCGCTTTTTGTCACAAAGTTTTGAAAATGTAAAAAAAGAAAAAAAAAAAAGAAAAAAAAATGTCTTTCTTAATTTTCAAAAACAAATGAGAGCTGTAAAATACTCACCATGCCTCTCAGCAAATAGCTTGGGGTGTCTACTTTCCAAAATGGGGTCATTTGTGGGGGTTTTGGGCTATTTTGACATTTTATGGCCTTCAAAACTGTGATAGGTAGTGAGGAGTGAAATCAAAAATTTATGCCCTTAGAAACCTTGAAGGCGGTGCTTGGTTTTTGGGGTCCCGTACGCGGCTAGGCTCCCAAAAAGTCCCACACATGTGGTATCCCCGTACTCAGGAGAAGCAGTAGAATGTATTTTGGGGTGTAATTTCACATATGCCCATGGCATGTGTGAGCAATATATCATTTAGTGACAACTTTGTGCAAAAAAAAAAAAAGTTTGTCATATTCCCGCAACCTGTGGCAAAATATAAAATATTCCATGGACTCAACATGCCTCTCAGCAAATAGCTTGGGGTGTCTACTTTCCAAAATGGGGTCATTTGGGGGGGTTTTGTGCTATTTTGGCATTTTATGGCCTTCGAAACTGTGATAGGTAGTGAGGAGTGAAATCAAAAATTTGCGCCCTTAGAAATCCTGAAGGCGGTGCTTGGTTTCCGGGGTCCCGTACGTGGCTAGGCTCCTAAAAAGTCCCACACATGTGGTATCCCCGTACTCAGGAGAAGCAGCAGAATGTATTTTGGGGTGCAATTCCACATATAACCATGGCATGTGTGAGCAATATATCATTTAGTGACAACTTTTTGTAATTTTTTATTTTTTTTTGTCATTATTCAATCACTTGGGACAAAAAAAAAAAATATTCAATGGGCTCAACATGCCTCTCAGCAATTTCCTTGGGGTGTCTACTTTCCAAAATGGGGTCATTTGGGGGGGGTTTGTACTGCCCTGCCATTTTAGCACCTCAAGAAATGAGATAGGCAGTCATAAATTTAAAGCTGTGTAAATTTCAGAAAATGTACCCTAGTTTGTAAACGCTATAACTTTTGCGCAAACCAATAAATATACGCTTATTGACATTTTTTTTACTAAAGACATGTGGCTGAATACATTTTGGCCTAAATGTATGACTAAAATTGAGTTTATTCGATTTTTCTTATAACAAAAAGTAGAAAATATAATTTTTTTTCAAAATTTTCGGTCTTTTTCTGTTTATAATCGCAAAAAATAAAAATCGCAGAGGCAATCAAATACCATTAAAAGAAAGCTCTATTTGTGGGAAGAAAAGGACGCAAATTTCATTTGGGTACAACATTGCATGTCCGCACAATTTACAGTTAAAGCAGCGCAGTGCCGAATCCCAAAAACAGGCCTGGTCCTAATGGCCCAAAATGGTCCGGGGCTTAAGTGGTTAAAGACACGCTGGTAATGACAATACCTTATTTCTGGTATATACGAGTCTATTGGTATTGTACAGGACGCCGTGGCTGGGTCCTGGAAGGACGCTATATTTCCCCTCTGTTTGGGCTGTGGTTCCTTTAAGGGAACAGCAATGGTTAACACACCTGTCCAAGGAAGTGGTTTAAGAGAGACAGGAAGTTGTAGGTTAGAGAGAAGGAGTGTAGTGAAGTCTGCATGGTGAATGGTGGACACTGCAAAAGCTGTGGAGGCTGTGAAAAGCTCTGGGAAGCTGTGAATGTACATGGCAGTGGCCTGCATGGAAGCCTGCTAGCTGGGAAACTTACCTGCAACACCAAGGAAGGACTGTTTAACTGCGACAGCAGTTATAAACTCTACAAGTCGGTGAGACTGTTATTTCTTTTGTTTTGATGCTGTGAAGCCATTTAAGTTTAAATAAACGTCCTTTTGTTTGAAAAGCCTGTGTCCTGCGATCTAGCTGGTTCCCCGAACATTACACTGGTGGAGAATGCGGGCAGGACAGAATAACAGGCATAAGAAGAAAAAAACAAAACGTTTTGTTTTTGCATTGAACTTGACATTGAACTGACAGTTAAAGGGACAGTACATTGGATTTATGTCCTGGGTTAAAGCTGCACAAACGTTGAAAGCTGAAGCAATGGAGGAGCTAATTAAACAGCTGTCCCTGGCTAATATGCAAGCGCAAACTCGCCATGAGGAAGCAAATCAGCTGCAGCAAGAAAATACCCGCCTGTTGGTGACCCAGTTGGCAGCCCAGCAAGCAGCCCAACAAGAGGTTATGCAGGCTCAGGTGGCTGTCTTAAAGGAAGCAGTGCAGCAGCTATCTCAGGTTCGGGAGCAAGCGGCTGTTGCCCCTGGCAACCAGGTGACTGTGAGGGCAAGCCATTTTTTGCAGAAATTGTCCCTGAGCGATGATGTAGAGGCATTTCTTGCTACATTTGAGAGGACGGCAGAGAGAGAAGGGTGGCCTCAGGACCAGTGGGCCAGCCTCATTGCCCCTTTTCTCACCGGAGATCCTCAAAAAGCCTACTTTGACCTGCCACCCAATGATGCTAAAGACTATCAAAAGTTAAAGGCAGAAATTCTGGCTCGTCTGGGGGTGACTACGGCCGTTCGGGCCCAACGAGTGCACCAATGGAAGTATCGTCCAGATCGGCCACCTCGGTCTCAAATGCATGACCTGGTGCAACTGGTAAAAAAATGGCTGCAGCCTGAGGTGTTGTCGGGCCCCCAAATCGTGGAACGGGTTGTGCTGGACCGATACCTGCGATCCCTGCCAGACGACCTTCAACGGTGGGTCAGCCATGGAGACCCCAAAACAGCAAACCTCCTTGTCGAGATGGTGGAACGATATACAGTGGTGGAGGACCTGCTCGGACCTACCAAGCGCATAGGCCCTAGTCTACCACGGCCTGTTCGACCAACTGCTGCCCTTCGAAAGGATGTTCCAAGGAGTCCTGGAGCAAACACCCCGGAAGGTCAAGAGTCATTCCCGGTACCTCCTCAGCGTTCTGTTCCTGTTCAGAGAGGAGGGAATGTACAATGTTGGCGATGTCATTCCTGGGGTCATACCCGGGCACACTGCCCACTGCAAGAGGAGCCCATGGAATGCGGGGTTCTTCGGAGGGGGTCTTTTTATGCCCATAAAGTATGCACCACACAGCTCGACCTGGGTGAGGAAAAATTTGAGTGTGAAGTCCAAGTGAACCACCTCCCTGCCCGGGCTTTGTTGGACTCCAGAAGCATGGTAACCCTGGTTCATCCTAGAGTAATTGGGAAGATCGGTCCGGTAAGAAAAACCTTACGGGTGGTGTGCATTCACGGGGACACTAGAGAGTACCCTCTCATCTCGGTGACCATCTCCTCAGCATGTGGCACTGGTACTCAAGAGGTGGGGGTGGTAAAGAACTTGGTACATGATCTTATAATAGGACGAGACTGTCCGTTGTTTACAAAACTGTGGGAACAAGGAGAACAGTTCAGAGATTGGGGAGAAACTAGCCTCCCTGTTCCTGCTGCTGAGAGGAATAACCCTGAACTGCCAAATGTTCTTAATGTGGATCCAAATGATGAAATTGCTAATGGTTGGGTTAATGGTGATGAAAGTAGAGCTGATACTGTTGATAATGTCAAGACATGTGGTCCACAGATCTACCAAAACACTGAGGGGGGAGGATCTTCCCCACTTCAGGTAATGCTGGGGGAAGAGGACGAGGAAGTGGCCTCTACCCCTGCCCTGCCAGATTTGGGTGTTCCCCAGGGGGCGTTTGGTACTGCTCAGATGCAGGACCTCACTTTGGCCCATGCACGGGAACAAGTTGTAGTAGTAAATGGGGTTCCCCAAGAGCCAGGTGCAAATGAGCGGTGGCCACACTTCGCAATGTATAATGAGTTGTTGTATCGGGTTACCAAGGTGAGAGAAAATGTGGTAGAACAATTGTTGGTACCCCAACAATATAGACGAAAGGTTCTGGACCTGGCCCATGATGATGTGTTAGGGGGACACCTGGGAGTTGAGAAGACGGAAGCACGGATCACCGACCGGTTTTACTGGCCAGGTCTGAAAGCAGAGGTAAAGAAATACTGTGCCTCTTGTCCCACCTGTCAGTTGACCGCTCCGGTGACCCACTTCCGGAGCCCTTTGGTCCCTCTGCCCATAATTGAGGTCCCATTCGAGAGGATAGCCATGGATATAGTGGGTCCCTTGGTAAAGTCGGCTCGAGGTTACTCCTACATATTAGTGATTCTTGACTATGCCACCCGATATCCTGAGGCGCTTCCACTGCGGAATACCTCCTCTAAGGCTATTGCCCGGGAATTATTCCAGTTGTTTACACGGACTGGTTTTCCCAAGGAAATACTCACAGACCAGGGCACCCCATTTATGTCGAGAGTTATGGCCGATGTGTGCAAGCTGTTCCGGATTAAACAGCTGCGCACATCGGTCTACCATCCCCAAACGGACGGGTTAGTGGAACGCTTTAACAAGACCCTTAAGTCTATGCTAAAGAGAGTGGTACAAAGGGATGGGAAAGACTGGGACTGCCTGTTACCAGCTCTCCTGTTTGCTATCAGGGAAGTGCCCCAGGCCTCCACTGGGTTTTCGCCCTTTGAGTTGGTATATGGGCGGAGACCTCGCGGACTACTTGACTTTATTAAAGAGGAATGGGAAAGTGAACCTGTTCAGCATAAGAGTGTTCTTGAATATGTCTCCCAAATGCAGGAAAGGATCCAAACTGTGATGCCACTAGTCAAAGAGCATTTGCAAAAAGCCCAGGAGGCTCAACGACGGGTCTATAACAGGGCTGCTAAAGTAAGGCACTTCCAAGTGGGGGATCGAGTAGCGGTGCTAATTCCCACTGTGGAAAGTAAATTCTTGGCCAGATGGCAAGGTCCCTTTGAAGTTGTGGAAAAAGTGGGAGAGGTAAATTATAGAGTCCACCAGCCAGGCAAGAGGAAACCGTATCAGATATATCATGTCAACTTGTTAAAGCCTTGGACAGACAGGGAACCGGTGACCTCCCTGGCTAGTGCAAGACTTGAGCCTCAGGTTGGGGTGGAGAGTGTCCAAGTAGCAAGTACCCTGTCTAAAATCCAAAGTCAGCAGGCAAAGGAGTTCTTGCAGAGAAATAAAGAAAAGTTTTCAGACTTGCCAAGGCTAACTAGTGTCATAGAACATGATATTATCACGGAACCTGGAGTCAAAGTTTTTGTCCGGCCCTACCGCATCCCAGAGGCTCAAAGGAAGGCCGTTTCAGAGGAAGTGAAGAAGATGCTGGACCTGGAGATCATTGAAGAGTCGCAGAGTGAGTGGTCGAGCCCGATTGTGTTGGTACCAAAGCCCAACGGGACTCTGCGATTCTGCAATGATTTCCGGAAACTTAATGAGGTTTCACGGTTTGATGCCTACCCCATGCCCCGGGTAGATGAGCTTATTGAGAGACTAGGTCCAGCCAGGTATATTACAACATTAGACCTTACCAAGGGGTATTGGCAAATCCCGTTGACTAAGGCTGCTAGAGAGAAAACTGCTTTTTCTACCCCAGAGGGGAGTTTTCAGTACAAAAGAATGCCTTTTGGACTACAAACTGCTCCAGCCACTTTCCAGCGAGCAATGGATAGGATTTTACGACCTCACCGGGAGTATGCCTCAGTGTACTTGGACGACATAGTCATTTTTAGCAGAGACTGGGAATCACACTTGCCCAAAGTCCAGGCAGTACTGGACTCTCTTTGGAAGGAGGGGTTTACAATAAACCCTGAAAAATGTGCTTTGGGAATGGAGGAGGTGAAATACCTGGGCTATATTGTAGGTAGAGGGGTGGTGAAACCTCAGGTTAACAAGGTAGAGGCTATACAGAATTGGCCCCGCCCCCTCACAAAAAAGCAGGTACGTGCATTCCTGGGCATGGTGGGATACTACAGGAGATTCGTACCCAACTTTGCCACATTGGCGGCTCCATTGACCGATCTGACTAAGGGATGGAAATCGGTCATGGTGGAATGGAATGCAGATGCTGAAAAGGCTTTTTTGGAGCTCAAGTCAGCACTGTGCCAACACCCTGTCCTGATAGCACCCAATTTTTCAAACGAGTTTGTTGTCCAGACTGATGCTTCCGATGTAGGATTGGGAGCTGTGTTGTCACAGGTTGTTCATGGTGAGGAGCACCCAGTAGTCTTCCTCAGTAGGAAGTTGACGCCAGCGGAGAAAAACTACGCTATAGTTGAACGAGAATGTCTGGCCATTAAGTGGGCTCTGGAATCCCTCAGATATTACCTCTTGGGAAGGAAGTTTAGGTTAATTTCTGACCATGCCCCTTTAACATGGATGAGGCAAGGTAAAGGGACTAATGCCAGAATTACACGTTGGTTCCTGGCGCTCCAGTTATTTAAATTTGTAGTGGAGCATAGGCCCGGGAGACTGCATCAAAATGCAGATGCCCTCTCCCGAGTCCATTGTTTTAGCTCCACTGTTGCCTCCACCTCCTTGGCGTTGGGGCACAGGGGGGGGATATGTACAGGACGCCGTGGCTGGGTCCTGGAAGGACGCTATATTTCCCCTCTGTTTGGGCTGTGGTTCCTTTAAGGGAACAGCAATGGTTAACACACCTGTCCAAGGAAGTGGTTTAAGAGAGACAGGAAGTTGTAGGTTAGAGAGAAGGAGTGTAGTGAAGTCTGCATGGTGAATGGTGGACACTGCAAAAGCTGTGGAGGCTGTGAAAAGCTCTGGGAAGCTGTGAATGTACATGGCAGTGGCCTGCATGGAAGCCTGCTAGCTGGGAAACTTACCTGCAACACCAAGGAAGGACTGTTTAACTGCGACAGCAGTTATAAACTCTACAAGTCGGTGAGACTGTTATTTCTTTTGTTTTGCTGCTGTGAAGCCATTTAAGTTTAAATAAACGTCCTTTTGTTTGAAAAGCCTGTGTCCTGCGATCTAGCTGGTTCCCCGAACATTACAGTATATAAAACATCTTTTTTTATTGCAGTCATGCTTTTCATTTGTTGTGGCCTAAAAAAATAAATAAATTTGCATTCCTTGCAGCCATGGCAAAATTACTTGTTGTTAACAGGATTTCCCAGAATACTCACCCCATGTACTTTGGTTCACAGGTACAATCAGTGGCGGCTTTTTGGAGGGGTACAAACAAATGGAAAAATTCTGGAAAAAAAAACGCATCAATTGCAGCCTCACTGTGCCCATCAAACGCAGCCATTGTGCCATCAAATGCAGCCACTGTGCCCATCAAATGCAGCCACTGTGCCCATCAATTGCCACCACTGTGCCATCAAATGCAGCCACTGTGCCCATCAATTGCCACCACTGTGCCCATCAATTGCCACCACTGTGCCATCAAATGCAGCCACTGTGCCCATCAATTGCCACCACTATGCCCATCAATTGCCACCACTGTGCCCATATTCATTCGCTTTTCTAACACACCTGGGTGAACTGGGAACGCCAAGCATGGCGCTCGCAGGTCACCTTTTTTGACGCCTATTAGAACCTATGGCTCTAATCAGGTGCTTCAAAAACACCCCCCAATCGCTGTAATTTAGGTGCCTGGCACCCTGAAAAGGGGCCGGGCGCCTGAATAGGGGGTGGCAGCAGCGGCCATGGATAGGTTCATGCTATGCATGGATCTATCCATTGGTCATAGAGGGGGTGGCTGAAGAGAGGGGACGATGTCCATGCGCCCTTATGGACGCACTGCCACTGGGTACAATAAAGTGAATACTGTCAGTCTACATGAATTCCTGACATGTTATAATAATACAGCAAAAGTGTCATTTTATAGAAACGCCTTTCCTTTGTCATTAAAACCTTGAGATGTGATGATGTCATCAGTCTGCTGCAGGCAGGAGGAATCACTGCCTCAGTCTCCTGTTCCCCTGCAATCAGACCGCAACACTGTAGCTTACAGCAGGGGCCACAGACCACAGAACTTGCACAGGTACCGGGATTTACATGATTGTGTTACCTCTGTGCCTGTGTTCTGTCAAAATAGCCAACTCATCAAAATCTCCAACTACATCACTTCCGGTGACTCCAGCAGCAGATTTTGTCAAGTTGACTCTATGGCCCATGCGCGCGCGTGCACCCGACAGAATAACAGAAACCCCCGGCAGCTGTTGGAGAATTTGACGAGTTTTCCACGGATCTACTAATCGTTGCAGTGCACATGCACAAGGTATGTCACTAACCTTTTTTGAAAACGAGTATTCCAACAGTTTTACAGGATAAAAAAACTCTGCACTTTTTTAATAAAACTTCCCTTTAAATCTAATAAACTAATCAGAGGCGTCTCTATAAAAACAGGACAACAGTTTTGTATTATAAATCCAATGAGAACCATGAATGCCATGGGAATAACTGTGCCTAGAACGTAATGGAAATGTGATCTTTGTCCCTAGATTGTACAGACACACATGAGACATAATGGTTAGTATAATCATTGTAATTGTATATCAAAAAATGAATACTTTAGTAACACTTTATAGAAGAAATAGAAGCGTACTTAGGTCATTTTAACTGTGCTTAGATTCAGAGGTGCAGAGGTCGGATTCTTAGTCAAAATTACGGGTTTGTGCATTTATTTCTATAAAATGTCACAATTCATAGAAATCTATTGATTTTTTGGTATACAATTACAATGATTATACTTACTATTACATACATGTGGTCTATAGTGTGTTTGTACAATACAGAGACAAAGATCGCATTTGCATTATGCTCTAGGTGCAGTTATTTTTATGGCCTTTTTATTTTATATCACTGACACATTTCATTATATTTATAATATAGCAGTGTTGTTGTGTTCTTATAGATTTTCTTTATCGTACACAGAGCATCATAGTAATTACTATGTGGATTATACGCCACCTATAGGTGAATGGACACTGGTACACTCAAAAGACAGGAAGTCCCCCTCTATATAACCCCTCCCAAACTGGGAGTACCTCCGTTTTTTCGCCAGTGTCTAAGGTGTTGGTCACGGTTAATGAAGTGCTAAGAGGAGCTCCACTAAGAAATCCCTGACGGGATCAAGGCGCTATGCAATCGGATCCATTCAAGGTGCCTGAAAGAGCCAAAATGGATGGTACCCGAGCCTCGAGGAAGAAGAGCGAGGTTTTGGCCTGTAATGCTTCTCTTTTGAGAGCTGTAACCTGGGATGCGGCACCTTGGTCGCGTATATACTATACCAAAGGGTTGCTCTGGCAGGGTGCTGTACAGGTCCAAGGGAGTGGATCCCATATACAAAGGGGACCCGGTCCTTGAAGGTCTGGCATGACACGGTCCGCCGTGATGGGTGAAGATTGGGTCTGTCTGTGATTTCCATAAGTATCCTGTGGCGGGAGTGGTAAGTTAGAAAGATCCTAAGAAATGCATAATAGTTCACTTATGGACTTTCTTTTTGAGTGGACGATGTCTTGCCTGTGTTTTGCCACTAGAGGGTGTAAAACTGTAACATACCTGGCGTCTAACATTCCATACTTCCCCTGTGTTGTGCTCAGTGTCAGCAAACGCTTTTTGCGGACAGCATTGCTCCTTCTCTGCTCTGTTAGACCATCAGTAGGGGTTTGGTGGGACCATCTGCCTCCAGCACAGCGGTAAGGATCCCCCTGGTGGTACCCCGAGCCGTCCCCACCATAGGACCGGCCTGTTCGCATGCACGCAAAGAGCTCATCTTTAAAAAAAAAAGGGGAGGCGGAGCATTCCAGAAAAGCGGGGGCGTGGCTTAGACGCCACCGGCGTGCACGTGGAAACGGCGTGCACGTGATACACGGAGCAGGCGCAAGGCTTACTGGCTTTAAAAGCTTTTCACTCTGGAAGTGTCTGGTTGGCTGATGGAGGGACACAGAGCATACAAGGGCATGTAAGCTATATTGGTGTTGGATACAGGCATTCTTAAGGCACGTCTACTCAGCATCAGGCTGAGCAATTATAGCGGCATAATATTCATTTGCTGGACTAAAGCTCGGCAGTAGATGCACTGTGTTAGTACCTCTGCTTTTTGTGCTTTGAACTATGTCTTCCCATAATAAAAGGGGGAATACAGCAGGGGGGAGAGCAAGGTCGCGGCGGTCAGGGTCTGAGGCTTTTAGTCGCACGTCCGCAATTCAATCCTCCCCTGAAGGACCTGGAGCAACTGGTCAATCTGAGCCACCTAGACTCTCAGGTGTTGTAGCTGCTTCCAACATTCCAGCCTCTACATACGTCACTAAGGACGAATATGCTTCAGCGCTGGCTGGTTTGGAAGGGAAGATAGCTGAGATGCTTGCATCTTCCTCCCAGGATGGGAGAAAACGCGGCAGATCCCCTTCTCCGGCCCTTGACCTCCCAGTATTGGAACCGGAATGGGCAGTAGCTATTGAAATGCCTCTGGGGGATCAGGCAGAAAGGCATACGGATGACTTTGCAAATCCCAAAAATTGCTGATTCAATCCCTTACGGAGTTGGTCCGTTCTGGATACAAGTTGCCCCCAGCAGAGGTGGATGATGTTTCCTTTTCCTCTTTGGGTTCGCTAATGATGGGCACTGATGCGGCTGCACTGATGAGGTGGCACTGATGGGTACTGATGATGCTGCACTGATGGGCATGGATAAGCTGCACTGATGGGCACTGATAGGCAGCACTGATGAAGCTGCACTGATGGGTACTGATAGGGCTGTACTGATAATCAGTGCCCACAATGTACTCACTGTGCCCTGTCAGCTTTATTGGCTCTCTTTTCCTTACAGAGAGATGGTGTGTGAGGAAAGGAATGGTGATAACCGGCAAGTCTGATTATATGTGACCAGCTGTGATTGGCCCTTTACCGCGATCTGTGGTCAGCTGTGTCCAAAGGACACATCGGTCTCACAGAGCGCCCAATGTGCACCCCAGGGGGTGCGCCGGAGGGGCGGTTTTGGAAAGATGTCCAGGAAGCAGTTAAATGAATGTATGGGGGTTGAACTTGAGAGACCAAACAGAATCCTATCAGAATATTCACCCTATGCTCACTAGAATAAAAACTATTGGATCTGAATCATTTTTTATGTCGTTACGTTATTTCAAACATTAACAAAAGGCCTAAACCAGGGGTCTCCAAACTGCGGCCCGAGGGCCGGATGCGGCCCTTTGCTAGCCTTTATCTGGCCCTTGGAGTACTATTCCTGGCAATGATATGAGGCAATATTCCTCCTACTGACACCAACAATGGGACACTATATCTTCCACTGATACCGATGATGGGGCATTACTCCTCCTCCTACTGTGCTACTGAACACAAACCTCCAAGGTAATGTTTATTCTCACTGATGCTGGGCCCGTGACATTTTCCACTGGCACAATCCGGCCCCCTAAAGCCTAAAGAACAGTAAACTGGCCCTTGAGTTGAAAAGTTTGGAGACCCCTGCCCTAAACGATCGCATCATGTCACCCGAATGAAACAAATGTATAGAAATGATTTTGTTGTTTTTGTTATAATTTATTTCAGATTCGTTGGTTCAGTATTATTGTGATTCGGAGATTCGAATACATCCAAAGATCAGAATAATGAAAACTTCATGCAAATTTCAATTTGTAATAAAACAAATTACGTGTCTATTCAGAAGTGCGTGTACATTTTTTCTGTGTGAATGGGGGCAAAGACAAATGCTGCTGGGCTGTTCTCTCTCCAGGTTGAATGTTATTCAGTTGGAGTAATAAAACAGGAAACAAATGCATTATGGCCACTACATAGTGAGATTCATTCCTTGATCTCCTCTGCAGTGAATTAAATTGAAGGGCTTAGCTCTCAGCATTTCCGATTTCAGAGCTGTCATTTCCTGGCTGCTACAGCCAGTGAAGCGGCTAAAAAAGCATGATCTGTGCTTGGTTAGCTACTTTGGAGGGCAGGGGAGACACTGGGGACTAATAGACCTCCAATGTCTCCATAAAGAGAACCTGTCACCTGTGATAGCATGGGGGTTTGTTAACCCCTTTGTGATAGTAATAAAGTTATATTAAAAATATCTAGGGTTAAGTCTATGGGTAGTTGATGAATTAACTAAATCGACACCACATCCCAATTGGTATAAGACTAGCAAAACAGTATACAACACATTAATCCACATGTGTTATGGCATGCATGAATTGTGCAATGCATTAAGACAGCCAATGCACCTTGATGAATGAAAAAAACATGCTTGCCCCTTTTTGACAATGCAACGCAAAACATGCTATATGTGTTGTGGTGCGATGCAGTGCATTGGGCTGTACAATGCGTTGGGGTTCCATTTAATAAATAGGACTTCAACGCAACGTACATGGAGCATTATGGTAACACATTAACACGTGTTTTATTGTGCATTGCCATAATGAAGAAGTATGAATGGGCCTCCAAGCCTTGGGGGCACATCTATGCATGTGTGGGTCCATGCGTGCAAACTGTCTTAGTCCTAAACAAAAGCTGAACTGTTCCCATGATTTGGTCTGGTGGAATTTTGGCCAGTCATTTAAACTCCATAGCGGCTGTGTTAAAAACTCCCCCCCCCCTTCTGTGACATCATACTGCCTCGCTACTGACCTGCCGGTGATTTCCCTGCAGAGGAGGACAATTGTTGCCGTCAAGAGTCGAGAAAACTTCCCAAACAATTTCGGATGCTCAAAAGCCCATAAAATCTGCAGCCACAGGAATGAAGAACATTTTCATGACCATCTCCTGTCCCCAAACCAAAGGAATACAAATGAAAAGTTCTACTGGAAGTGACAGATGGTGATACAATATTACCAGGGGACGCATATGAAAAATTGGCCGCCGCTAAAGGCCTGGAGTGGAGACTAGTGATGAGCCGAACACCCCCGGGTTCGGTTCGCACCAGAACCCGCGAACGGACCGAAAGTTCGAACGAACATTAGAACCCTATTAAATACAATGGATGCGAACGTTCGAATTCTAAAGTGCTAATTATAACAACTATTATGCATGTTATTGTCCTAAAAAGGGTTTGGGAACCCGGGTTCTGCACCAGGGGACATGTATCAATGCAAAAAGAAGTTTTAAAAACGGTCGTTTTTCGGGAGCAGTCATTTTAATGATGCATAAAGTGAAAAAAAATAAAGTCAAATATTCCTTTAAATATCGTACCTGGGGGGTGTCTAAAGTATGCCTGTGAAGTGCCACGTGTTTCCCGTGTTTAGAACTGTCCCTGCACAAAATGACACTTCTAAAGGAAAAAAAAGCCATTTAAAACTGCTTGCGGCTTTAATGTAATGTCTGGTCCCGGTAATATGGATGAAATTCTTTAAGAAAAATGGCATAGCTACCCCATGACCCCCCCCCCCTACCCCAGCCCATTACCAGCCCCTTTGGGTCTTGTATGGATATTAAGGGGAACCCCGCACATAAAATAAAAAAGGCCCTATATACTCTGAACAGCCCTATACAGGCGGTGCATACAAGACAGGGACTGTAGGTTTGTTCTTATGTAGAGTCTGTTTGTAATTTTGAACAGGTACATTGTTGAAGTGTAGCTCCAGACCAAAAATCTATTTTTAAACTTTTTGGAAAACATAGGTAAGGGTTATCACCCCTGTAACATTTGTTTTGCTGTCTGTGCCCCTGTTCAGAACATTTCACCTCACTTTCCGTCCCAATGACAACTCTTTTTGAAATGTGGTCTTTTTCTTGAAACAAGGATTGCTGATAAAGTATCAGTACAGAGGAGACACCTTTCTCCCATATTTATTCTTACAGGAGAGAATTTTCCTTCCTAGTGGTAGATTTCCTCTCACTTCCTGTTGTCTTCTTGCGTTTGCAAGTAGGAGTCGTTTGTAAGTTGGATGTTTGAAAGTAGGGACCTGCCGTATATACTCTGCAGAAATAGGCCCCTTAGTTGTTGGTGTTGGCACAACACTGTAAGCACTCACAGTTACTCTTGGTTGGTGCTGGAACGCCCTGCTGTCAACTATTATATCAGGAATTTTAATTACATATAATTGTTGAACAGTGGTAGTAAAAATTGGGCCTTTGATGGTGGTGCTGGTGCCACAACACTGTAAGCCCTGACAGTTACTCTTGGTGGGTGCAGCAATGGGCCCTGCTGTGAATTATTAGATCAAGAATTGTAATTACATGCCCCTGTTGAACAGGGGCTGAAAAATTGGGCCTTAGGCACTGGTGGCACAACACTGCAACCCCTCACAGATACTGTACTTGGAGCACAGCAATGAGCCCTGTTGCAAAGTATTGCTTCAAAAATTGTAATGACACGCCCCTGTTAAACAGGGGCTGAAAAATTGGGCCTTAGGCACTGGTGGCACAACACTGCAACTCCTCACAGATACTGTACTTGGAGCACAGCAATGAGCCCTGTTGCAAAGTATTGCTTCAAAAATTGTAATGACACGCCCCTGTTAAACAGGGGCTGAAAAATTGGGCCTTAGGCACTGGTGGCACAACACTGCAACTCCTCACAGATACTGTACTTGGAGCACAGCAATGAGCCCTGTTGCAAAGTATTGCTTCAAAAATTGTAATTACACGCCCCTGTTAAACAGGGGCTGAAAAATTGGGCGTTAGGCACTGGTGGCGGCACCCATAAACAAAAATGATCTTACAAGCTATCATCATCAATCGTATCATTGAGGACTCGGAGGAGGAGGATAGCCAGTCAACATAACAGCACAGGCACTCAGCATCAGCATCAGTCTTGAAGGGATGTGACATGTTAAAATCAATTAGTCTGTTATATCAGCATCAGGTATGTGGTAGCTGGTGGTGATCCAAGACTGGTTCATCTTGATGAAAGTCAGTCGATCAACCGAGTCGGTGGACAGGCGCACCCTGTGATCCGTGACAAATCCTCCAGCAGCACTGAATGTGCGTTCCGAAAGAACGCTGGATGCAGGACAGGCCAGTAGCTCAATTGCATACTGTGCAAGCTCTGGCCAGTGATCCATCCTCAAGACCCAGTAAGCCAGAGGATTTTCGGTGGGGAAGGTGTCCAAGTCTGACCTTGCCCCTAGATATTCCTGCACCATGTTTATCAGACGCTGGCGATGGTTGCTGGAACCGATCATACTTTGGGGCTGCGGACTAAAGAATTGTCTGAACGCATCGGTCAGACGGCCACCTTCCCCACCGCTCCTTCTTTGACTGGCCGAAGCCTCAGCAACTCGTTGTCCAGGACCAGGAGTTTGCAACCTCCCAGTCTCTGGGAACGCGTTGCACAGACCTTTCTGCAAGGCCTCCCGGAGTTGTCTCATCCTCTGCTCCCTCTGCGACGGTAACATAAGGTCCGCAACCTTACCCTTGTACCGTGGATCAAGGAGAGTGGCCAGCCAGTAATGGTCCCTCTCCTTGATCCGAAGAATACGAGGATCCTTCCGCAGACTTTGCAGGATCAGGGAGGCCATGCAGCGTAGGTTTGCTGAGGCATTCGCTCCGGAGTCCTCTGGGTCACTAAGGACGACATGATCCGCAGCCACCTCCTCCCAGCCACGTACAAGTCCACTGGTTTCTTGGGACTGTAAATCATCCCTAAAAGACTGCTGCTGATGATGCTGAGTGCCAGCCTCCACCTCCATGCTGACACAATCCTCCTCCTCCTCCTCCTCCTCCTCCTCCTCTTCCTGTGCGATGGGTGGGACAGAAGGAACACTGTCTGGGTAAAGGGGGCCTTGAGAGGCAAGGAAGTCCTCCTCTTCCTGCCTCTGTTCTGCCTCAAGTGCCCTGTCCATTATTCCATGCAGCGTGTGCTCCAACAGGTGGACAAGAGGTACAGTGTCACTGATGCATGCACTGTCACTGCTCACCATCCTCGTGGCCTCCTCAAATGGTGCCAGGACAGTGCATGCATCCCTGATCATGCCCCACTGGCGTGGAGAAAAAAAACCAAGCTCCCCTGACCCTGTCCTGGTGCCGTAGTCGCACAGGTACTCATTGATGGCCCTCTGCTGCGTGTGCAGCCGCTGCAGCATGGCCAACGTTGAGTTCCACCTGGTGGGCATGTCACATATAAGGCGGTTCTTGGGCAGGTTCAACTCCTTTTGCAGCTCAGCCAGGCGAGCACTGGCATTATAAGATCTGCGGAAATGCACACAGACTTTCCTGGCCTGCCTCAGGACATCCTGTAAGCCCGGGTACCTGCCCAAGAAGCGCTGCACCACCAGGTTAAGGACGTGAGCCACACAGGGCACATGGGTCAGTTGTCCCTGTCGGAGGGCGGAGAGGAGGTTGGTGCCATTGTCGCAAACCACCATTCCTGGCTTAAGCTGGCGTGGCGTCAACCACCTCTCGGCCTGGCCCTGCAGAGCAGACAGGACCTCTGCCCCAGTGTGGCTTCTGTCCCCCAAACCCACCAGCGCAAGCACGGCATGGCATCTTTTTGCCTGCGTACTTGCGTAGCCCCGTGAACGGCTACGGAGCACCGCTGGTTCATAGGACAAACCACAGGAAGAGGCCATGGAGGAAGAAGAAGAGGAGGGGGTGGAGGAGAGAGGTGTGTCACAACCAGTAGTAGCATTTTGGAGGCGTGGCGGTGGGACAACCTCCAACACTACTGCACCTTGTCCTGAATCCTTCCCAGCTGCCAAAAGAGTGACCCAATGGGCCGTGAAAGAAAGGTAACGTCCCTGTCCATGCCTGCTGGACCATGAGTCAGCGGTAATATGCACCTTACCGCTGACCGCCCTGTCCAGCGAGGCCAAGACATTGCCTTCCACATGCCGGTAGAGAGCCGGAATAGCCTTCCGTGAGAAAAAGTGGCGTTTGGGAACCTGCCACTGAGGAACCGCACATTGCACAAACTCACGGAAGGGGGCCGAGTCTACCAACTGAAAAGGCAGCAGTTGAAGCGCTAGCAATTTAGCCAAGCTAGCATTCAACCGCTGGGCATGTGGATGGCTGGGAGTGAACTTCTTTCGACGGTCCAGCAGCTGGGGCAGGGAAATTTGCCTGCTAGAATCGGACGTCGGTGTACTGCTAGCAGAGTGGGCGCAAGTACTTGGCTGTGACACACCTAATTCTACACCTTCATTCCTCTCAGTGCATGTTTCAGAGAGGACTGAAGTTATAGTGGGGTTGGAGATCCCAGCTGATGCGGTGCAAGGAGAGGTCCGCTTTGTTCTTTGGTGTGGGTCTTTGAGGTAGGCTTGCCAACGAGCTGCATGGCAGGTCAACATATGTCTGGTCAGGCATGTGGTACCCAAGCGGCTGATGTTTTGGCCACGCGATATACGCTTGAGACATATGTTGCAAACAGCAGCTGTGCGATCTGATGCACTAGCCTCAAAAAAGGCCCACACCAAAGAACTTTTTGAATGACGGGCAGAGGCAGCGCCCTGCACAGGCGGAGCTCTGCGGTGTGATTCCGTCGGTGTACTGCCCTTACGCTGGCCACCAAAGGGCATCCTGCCTCGTTGGAGATGTGCCTCCTCCTCATCCTCCTCCTCCTCCTCTCTCCTATTAGGCACCCACGTGGAGTCAGTGACCTCATCATCCCCTCCCTCCTCATCACTGGAGCCAATCTGGCAGTATGCTGCAGCTGCTGGAACATGACTGCCAGATTGGTGTCCTTCTTGAGCATCCCCTCTGTCTGCTCTCACGCTACTGCCTTCCTCTAGCTGGGTTTCATCATCAGACCCTTCGAAACGCTGGGCATCCTCCTGGAGCATGTACCCAACACTGTGCTCAAACAGTTCGGGGGACTCCTCAGGAGGAGGACATGGTGGGTCTAGGGAAGGAGTGACTGATGATTTGTCTGACATTGATACCAGGGAAGACGACGCTTTGGCAGCTGCTTTTCCAGTACCCTGAGCCTGGGTGAGAGAGGATGAGGAGGAGGAGGAGGGCTTGGTCATCCACTCTACCAAGTCTTCGGCATGATGTGGCTCAACATGTCCAGCTGCCGAAAAGAAGGACAAGCGTGTCCCATGGCCATGTGCTGATGACAATGCACCGCGTCCACGACCAGCACTGTTGCCCCCAGACACAGAGCCTGCTTGCCCTCTTTTATTGCCTCCTGACTGTCTGCCTCTCCTTGTTTGCCTTCCAGACATTCTAATAGATGGCCTGCAGGGAGATGGGAAAAAAGCAATAAGGGCTACCTTCAGGTGTCCTTCTCTGTCCCTTGAAACAAGGACTTTCACAGTGAAAGAAACTGACACTCTCCCTACCTACAGTTTTCTGTCCCTAGAAAAAATGTTTTTTTTAAGCACAATATAGCACAAGGACAATTCACTCACTGTCCTTACAGGTCCCTGGAAACAAGGACTTGCAGAGTGAAAGAAAAAAAACACTCTCCCTACCTACAGTTTTCTGTCCCTAGAATAAATGTTTTTTTTAAGCACAATATAGCACAAGGACAATTCACTCACTGTCCTTACAGGTCCCTGGAAACAAGGACTTGCAGAGTGAAAGAAAAAAAACACTCTCCCTACCTACAGTTTTCTGTCCCTAGAATAAATGTTTTTTTTAAGCACAATATAGCACAAGGACAATTCACTCACTGTCCTTACAGGTCCCTGGAAACAAGGACTTGCAGAGTGAAAGAAAAAAAACACTCTCCCTACCTACAGTTTTCTGTCCCTAGAAAAAATGTTTTTTTTAATCACAATATAGCACAAGGACAATTCACTCACTGTCCTTACAGGTCCCTGGAAACAAGGACTTGCAGAGTGAAATAAACTGACACTCTCCCTACCTACAGTTTTCTGTCCCTAGAATAAATGTTTTTTTTAAGCACAATATAGCACAAGGACAATTCACTCACTGTCCTTACAGGTCCCTGGAAACAAGGACTTGCAGAGTGAAAGAAAAAAAACACTCTCCCTACCTACAGTTTTCTGTCCCTAGAAAAAATGTTTTTTTTAATCACAATATAGCACAAGGACAATTCACTCACTGTCCTTACAGGTCCCTGGAAACAAGGACTTGCAGAGTGAAAGAAAAAAAACACTCTCCCTACCTACAGTTTTCTGTCCCTAGAATAAATGTTTTTTTTAAGCACAATATAGCACAAGGACAATTCACTCACTGTCCTTCCAGGTCCCTGGAAACAAGGACTTGCAGAGTGAAATAAACTGACACTGTCCCTACCTACAGTTTTCTGTCCCTAGAATAAATGTTTTTTTTAAGCACACTATAGCACAAGGACAATTCACTCACTGTCCTTACAGGTCCCTGGAAACAAGGACTTGCAGAGTGAAAGAAAAAAAACACTCTCCCTACCTACAGTTTTCTGTCCCTAGAATAAATGTTTTTTTTAATCACAATATAGCACAAGGACAATTCACTCACTGTCCTTCCAGGTCCCTGGAAACAAGGACTTGCAGAGTGAAATAAACTGACACTGTCCCTACCTACAGTTTTCTGTCCCTAGAATAAATGTTTTTTTTAAGCACACTATAGCACAAGGACAATTCACTCACTGTCCTTACAGGTCCCTGGAAACAAGGACTTGCAGAGTGAAAGAAAAAAAACACTCTCCCTACCTACAGTTTTCTGTCCCTAGAAAAAATGTTTTTTTTAATCACAATATAGCACAAGGACAATTCACTCACTGTCCTTCCAGGTCCCTGGAAACAAGGACTTGCAGAGTGAAATAAACTGACACTCTCCCTACCTACAGTTTTCTGTCCCTAGAATAAATGTTTTTTTTAATCACAATATAGCACAAGGACAATTCACTCACTGTCCTTCCAGGTCCCTGGAAACAAGGACTTGCAGAGTGAAATAAACTGACACTGTCCCTACCTACAGTTTTCTGTCCCTAGAATAAATGTTTTTTTTAAGCACACTATAGCACAAGGACAATTCACTCACTGTCCTTACAGGTCCCTGGAAACAAGGACTTGCAGAGTGAAATAAACTGACACTCTCCCTACCTACAGTTTTCTGTCCCTAGAATAAATGTTTTTTTTAATCACAATATAGCACAAGGACAATTCACTCACTGTCCTTACAGGTCCCTGGAAACAAGGACTTGCAGAGTGAAAGAAACTGACACTGTCCCTACCTACAGTTTTCTGTCCCTAGAATAAATGTTTTTTTTAAGCACACTATAGCACAAGCACAAAACACACTGACACTCTCCCTACCTATCCTTCTCTTTCCCTAAACTAAAGGAATCCAGGTTAAGCAAGAAAGAAATAACAGTCACTGTCCCTGCCTATGCTGCTCTATCCCTGCTCCGGAACACACTACACTAGGCCGCCGTGCTGGCGGCCTTTTATAGTGTGGGGCGTGTACTAAACACCCTCAGCAATAATTGGCCACAGGCATCCTGCCTGTGGCCAATCATTGCTCTCCTCGCTGCCGGCGCTGTGATTGGCCAAGCATGCGGGGTCACAGTGCATGCTTGGCCAATCACAGCGCCTGGATGACACTGCGATGGCGTAGTGCATTGTGGGCCGTTCGCGTCACTCGAATTTGGCGCGAACGGCCCAAATCGTTCGATCTTCGTCGAACGATCGAACAGCCGATGTTCGAGTCGAACGTATGTTCGACTCGAACACGAAGCTCATCCCTAGTGGAGACAATACTCAAAGTGAGGGGGGGGGGGATTGATGGTGAGAAATGAAACACCTGCTCTAGTCTTGGGGGTGTTTCTATGATCCTAAATAACCTGGGATACCCCTTCATGAAAGAAGGTCCCCATAGAACATCTAGAGCATATATGTCAAACACAAGGCCCACGGCCAAATCTAGCCCTCCAGGCCCTTTCATGTGGCCCTCGCACACGTTTGCAACCTCCATGTAGCATACTGTACATAGCCCACCCCTGAACCCTGCACTCTGTGCATAGGGCACCCCTGAACCCTGCGCTCTGTGCATAGGGCACCCCTGAACCCTGCGCTCTGTGCATAGGGCACCCCTGAACCCTGCGCTCTGTGCATAGGGCACCCCTGAACCCTGCGCTCTGTGCATAGGGCACTCCTGAACCCTGCGCTCTGTGCATAGGGCACTCCTGAACCCTGCACTCTATACATAGCGCACCCCAAACCCTGCACTCTATACATAGGGCACCCCTGAACCCTGCGCTCTGTGCATATGGCACCCCTGAACCCTGCACTCTTTATGTAGCGCACTCCTGAACCCTGCACTCTATACATAGCGCACACCTGAACCCTGCACTCTGTGTATAGGGCATCCCTAAACCCTGCACTCTGCCCATAATGCACTCCTGAACCCTGCACTCTATATGTAGCGAACTCCTGAACCCTGCACTCTATACATAGCGCACACCTGAACCCTGCACTCTGTGTATAGGGCATCCCTAAACCCTGCACTCTGCCCATAATGCACTCCTGAACCCTGCACTCTATATGTAGCGAACTTCTGAACCCTGCACTCTATACATAGCGCACACCTGAACCCTGCACTCTGTGTATAGGGCACCCCTAAACCCTGCACTCTGTGTATAGCGCACTCCTGAACCCTGCACTCTATATGTAGCAAACTCCTGAACCCTGCGCTCGGTACATAGAGCACCCCTGAACCCTGCACTCTGTACATAGCGCACTCCTGAACCCTGCACTCTGAATGTAGCGCACTCCTGAACCCTGCACTCTGAACGTAGCGCACTCCTGAACCCTGCACTCTGAACGTAGCGCACTCCTGAACCCTGCACTCTGAACGTAGCGCACTCCTGAACCCTGCACTCTGAACATAGAGCACCCCTGAACCCTGCACTCTGTACATAGAGCACCCCTGAAACCTGCACTCTGTACATAGAGCACCCCTGAACCCTGCACTCTGTACATAGAGCACCCCTGAACCCTGCACTCTGTACGTAGCGCACTCCTTAACCCTGCACTCTGTACATAGAGCACCCCTGAACCCTGCACTCTGTACATAGAGCACCCCTGAACCCTGCACTCTGTGCATTGGGCACCCCTGAAACTGCACTCTCTACATAGCGCTCCCCTGAACCCTGTACTTTGTAGCGCATCCCAGATATAACCGGCCCTTCGAGGGCAACAAAACTGCTGATGTGGCCCACAATGAAATTGAGTTTTATACCCCTGATATAGAGCAGCAAACCCCCAAGGTAGCCACACCCCTCTGGAGTTCATGAAGTCACTTCTCCAGTCCGGTGCTACCACCAGGTGAACTAGGCAGCCGCCTAGGGCGCACTGCCACCTAGGGCGTAGCCTTGGCCAGTGCCACATTTCTCTCCTGTTACCTCCTCATCCCCAGTGGACGTCACCTCTAGAGATGCTGTCCCTCCCCCACACACACCGGTGCACCTGCAGACAGCAGAAGTGAGCTGAGCTCCCGGCACCAGACAAGGTCATTCATTGAATGATAGGGATCGCCGCTCGCTGCAGTGGAAGTCACCCCAAAGCCCGGATCACCACCTGTCATCGCCAGCCAGCATGGAGCTTAGGGTGGAGATGTTGTGGCCGGTCTGGAGGAGTGTACCGGAGGAGGAGAGGGAATATCCGCTATGGTGAACTGTGCAGGGGCTGTAAGCCGAGATAAAAGAGGTCAGGCACAGGGTGGAGAGGCAGCTGTAGGACGTGCTGCGCCTGGCGGGTGCCCCTTTCCCATCACTGACCTGTAGTGTGATAACCGGAGGCTGCTGGAGCAAGTGGACCAACTCTGCTGACAGGTGGAACAGTAGAAGCACTGTGTAGGGTTAAAGGGGGGGGGGCAGTATGTATAGGAAGGGGGATGTAGGGTTAAAGGGTGCTAGTGTGTGCAGGAAGGAGAGCAGTGTATACAGGAAAGGGGTGTAGGGTTAAAGGGGATCAGTGTGTATAGGGAGGGGGTGTAGGGTTAAAAGGGGCTAGTGTGTGCAGGAAACACCCGAATTTGCAGAGCGTTCAGCGGGTGTTTGCCCCCTCCCCCCCCGAACGCTCTGCAATGCACTGCGTGCTCTACAGTGCATTCTAATCCCAGATTGAGCAAGCTTTGCCTAATCAGGGTGCAGTGACTAGCTGGTTGTTAAGGAGCGGGTCGGGAAGCTGACTGCCCCGCCCTTAACAACTGATGAGTCATCAGCTGTCAATGAGCTTCCCCGCTGACAGCTGAATTAAAAAAAACATTGCCAGCATTAAAAAAGTGGGAAAAAATGGCGTGGGGGTCCCTCCCAATCCACACCAGGCTGGATGGATCCCAACTTTAAAGTGTAACTCTACTTTCATCGGATAAATAATAGCAAATCCCCAAAAATTATAGCGTATACAATTGCAGCACAAGTCAATCCCCTCTACATTGTAAAGCGTTGCGCAAACTGTTGGCACTATATAAATCCTGTATAATAATAATAATATTATAATTTAATGTTATTAAAAATTGTCTTTCCTTTTAAATCTGCAGCTCTGTAATTTTCTGTAAAATGCAACATGGCAACCTGGAGGCGTTCTGTACTTAGAATGTGTACAGAACGCCCCCCAGATATGTCATTTCCTGCTTGTGTGATTGGCTCACTTATTTTCCCAGAAACAAGTCAGATTTTGGGCATCCCCTGCAACAAAAATTTCATTTTCTGGTGAGATACTTCCAAAAGGAAATCACATCTAAAGGGATGCAGGCCCTGCCACTTTCCTAATTAGAGCCTTGCAGGTGCAGCAGCTGAATGATAATTTTTAAATCACTCCTATTAGATTCACTTTCCCACATGGACACAGACAAACAACTATTTCTTCAGAATAACAAAAGGTAGGAATCTGCAACAAAGTTTGTTAAAATCCTTGTAATGTACATAGATCACCCAGAGGGGAAGGTTTTTTTCTCAGTGGAGTTACTTTATAGTGTCTCCTTTAACCACTTAAGGACTGGAAGAATTTTTCCCCTTAATGACCAGGCCATTTTTTGCGGCGTCGCTTTAACTGACAATTGCGCGGTCGTGCGACGATGTACCCAAACAAAATTGACGTCCTTTTTTTCCCCACAAACAGAGCTTTCTTTTGGTGGTAATTTGATCACCTCTGCGGTTTTTATTTTTTTGTGCTATAAACAAAGAGCAACAATTTTGAAAAAAAAAAACTTTTTTTTTTTTTAACTTTTTGCTATAATACATATCCAAAAATAAAATATATATAAAAAAACGAATTCATTCATCAGTTTAGGCCGATATGTATTCTTCTACATATTTTTAGTAAAAAATATTGCAATTGGCGTATGTTGATTGATTTGCGCAAAAGTCATCGCGTCTACAAACTATGGGATAGATTTATTGTTTTTACTGGTAATGGCGGCCATCTACTGTTTTTAGCGGGACTGTGACATTGCGGCGGACAAATATGACCCCAGATGACACTTTTTGGGGACCAGTGACATTATTGCATTGATCAGTGCTATAAAAATGCACTGATCAATGTATAAATGTGACTGGCAGGGGACGGGTTAACACTAGGGGGCGATCAAGGGGTTAACTGTGTTCCCTCAGCGTGTTCTAACTGTAGGGGGGATGGGCTGCCAGGGACATGACAAAGATCACTGTTCCTGATGATGACTGGGAACAGTAGATCTGTCATGTCATCTGTCAGAATGGGGAACCACCATGTTTACAAAGGCAGATCCCCATTCTGCCCCTGTACTAGGCGATCACGGGTTGCCGGCAGACATTGAGGCTCCCGCAGCGTGCAGTGATCGCGAGCCGGCGTGCTCCCGTGACTGTGCGAGCCGCCATATAGCTACGGCGATTCACGCAGCAGAGCCAACTTGTCGCCTCCTAACGACGGCGGCTGGTCGGCAACTAGGTAATACACATGACAGTCCGTAAGTTAGCCCTGGTTCACACCAGTGCAGCTTTGAAATCAAGCAACTTCAGCACAATTTCAAAGCTGCAGATCAGTGTGATTTCATTTCATTTAACAGAAGTCAATGCAAGTCACAAGGAAACTGCAGAAAAGTAGTGCAGGTACCTTTTTCAAAGTCGCTGCGACTTGAGTCTCAATGATTTCAATGGTTCCATTACCGCAAAGAGGGTGCGACTTGTCGTGCGGTTTTGAATGCATGACAAATAGCATTGGTGTGAACGAGGGCTGAAAGCTGCTGTGACATTATATACATAATATACTCTCAGGTCATGTGACATTATATACATAATATACTCTCATGTCACGTGACATTATATACATAATATACTCTCATGTCACGTGACATTATATACATAATATACTCTCATGTCACGTGACATTATAAACATAATATACTCTCATGTCACGTGACATTATATACATAATATACTCTCATGTCACGTGACATTATATACATAATATACTCTCATGTCACGTGACATTATATACATAATATACTCTCATGTCACGTGACATTATATACATAATATACTCTCATGTCACGTGACATTATATACATAATATACTCTCATGTCACGTGACATTATATACATAATATACTCTCATGTCATGTGACATTATAAACATAATATACTCTCAGGTCACGTGACATTATAAACATAATATACTCTCATGTCACGTGACATTATATACATAATATACTCTCATGTCACGTGACATTATATACATAATATACTCTCATGTCACGTGACATTATATACATAATATACTCTCATGTCACGTGACATTATATACATAATATACTCTCATGTCACGTGACATTATATACATAATATACTCTCATGTCACGTGACATTATATACATAATATACTCTCATGTCACGTGACATTATAAACATAATATACTCTCATGTCACGTGACATTATATACATAATATACTCTCAGGTCACGTGGTGACATTATATACATAATATACTCTCAGGTCACGTGACATTATAAACATAATATACTCTCATGTCACGTGACATTATAAACATAATATACTCTCAGGTCACGTGACATTATAAACATAATATACTCTCATGTCATGTGACATTATAAACATAATATACTCTCAGGTCACGTGACATTATATATGTAGCGGCCTCCACTCTCTCTCTCTGGCTGCGTTTCTTTCTCTCTGGCTTTTGTCTAGGGGTATCCTGGAGGAGAGAGTGCGGAGTCACCACGCCAAGCTTTCACCGCAGATGTTTGTGTGGTGTGAGCAAAGTTTCTTTACCTTCGGGTCGGTGTTTGGAGCCTCCGCTTCTTCTGTGGAACAGTGTCTGCCAGTAAATGAGCCCCACACCAATAAAAGTCCAACACTCCTTTATTTTCCAATGTCAGGATGAAACACAATCAGTTGGACTCCCTCAATGAACAGACAGGGGGTGTGGATATGAGTAGGCCCAGGCACAATGACCTCTCCTATTCCTCTATCAGCGAATAGGCTTGGCGCATGGTCTCCGCCACCAACCGTGAATATTTTGGTCGCTGCCACCGACCAGGTGAACTGTGAACCTTCCTCCTGACTGAACCTGGCCCCTGTTCGGAAAGATACCCCTCCGGACGGTCTCCTGAGGCTCACCCGGCACTGGCAATCTGCTGCACCAGGTCTTCGGGTGAGTAGCTCCTCCGGTCCCTTACGCCTCCGGATTCGGGCACCCCACTCCCGGGGGCCCCATAGGAAATCCTTCCCTCGCGGGGCCCAGCGAAGGAAACTGGGCTCCAGGCCTCCAACCGAGTACCTCACCCCAGGCTGAAGGTGCCTGGGATGGACCACGAGCTCCGGGCGTCCAGGCCTAGGCCGCCTGGACACCAACCACAAACCACAGCCCTCAGGCTGAAGGTGCCTGGGACTCGACCCTGTGACAAAGATGGCCGGCCCCTTTATACCCTCTCCCAGCAAGCACGGCGGGTATCCCCGCCCCACCATATAACCGCTGAGAGAGGGCAAAAAGGGGTACGGCCCTCAGCGATGGTTCAACCCCAGCCCACAGGGACAGCGCCACCTGCTGGGCTGCAGGGAACTATACATCACTGGTGTCTCTGCCAGTTTTAAACATGATAGAAAAGTATATGCCCGCTACATATACATAATATACTCTCAGGTCACCTGACATTATAAACATAATATACTCTCATGTCACGTGACATTATAAACATAATATACTCTCAGGTCATGTGACAATATAAACATAATATACTCTCAGGTCATGTGACATTATATACATAATATACTCTCATGTCACGTGACATTATAAACATAATATACTCTCATGTCACGTGACATTATAAACATAATATACTCTCAGGTCATGTGACAATATAAACATAATATACTCTCAGGTCATGTGACATTATATACATAATATACTCTCAGGTCACCTGACATTATAAACATAATATACTCTCATGTCACGTGACATTATAAACATAATATACTCTCAGGTCACCTGACATTATAAACATAATATACTCTCATGTCACGTGACATTATAAACATAATATACTCTCAGGTCATGTGACAATATAAACATAATATACTCTCAGGTCATGTGACATTATATACATAATATACTCTCAGGTCATGTGACATTATATACATAATATACTCTCAGGTCACCTGACATTATAAACATAATATACTCTCATGTCACGTGACATTATAAACATAATATACTCTCAGGTCATGTGACAATATAAACATAATATACTCTCAGGTCATGTGACATTATATACATAATATACTCTCATATCACGTGACATTATATACATAATATATACTCTCAGGTCACGTGACATTATATACATAATATACTCTCATGTCACGTGACACCAAATACATAACATACTCTCATGTCATGTGACATAATATACTCTCAGGTCATGTGACAACCAACTTGCAAATCTCACTTTAAGCAGCAACATTTTTTTCCTGTCGCCAACAGGGCAGCATATGAATATGTTTATGTATTCCGCCATGGATTGGCGTCAGGAAAGTGAAATTACGGTAAGTATTTCATGCAATTTTCCATTTTTTGTTTCTGTTCCTGTGGGCTTGTGGGTAACAACATGCTTTGCACTGCTTGTTTTCTCTCTGTCTGATTGAAGGGCTACATATCCCAGCATGCCCCTGGGCAGGTAATGAGATCACCTGTGCTGGATGTGGAGGCCACACACACACAACAGACTGGCTCTGGTAAGTGATTTTATGTTCATAGAATTATTTGCTGCTACCTGGATAGAAATGTTTTATTGTGTGTATTGCTGGTCTGATGTGAAAGGACAGGAAGTTTGATTTCCTATCTGTGCTTGGTGTGTCCATCATCATGTGTATTTACAAATATCAATAAGAAAAGTCTCCTATTTATTGACTGTGATGTTTAACTAATTTTAATTTAGATCATTTTTGTGCTCCTTTTTTTTATTATGTATATTGCCATATATTGACCATGTACTCCGTTAGTTCTAAAATGAGAGCAGAGCATTGCCATTGTTGTTGTTGTTTTTGATTTTATTTTTGTTCATAAAAATAAAAAAATATATAACACAATGCATTAAATTTACCCTCCCTTCAATTAAATAACTTTCCATAATTGTCCTGTTCATCATGTACTCAGCCGTGAAAATCACAGCATTTCTCTATCAGTAAACTTTTTCAGCCCCAGAAAAGATTGCCATTTTTTGCGATGCGGCACTGCGTCGCTTTAACTGACAATTGCGCGACGTTGTATACAAACAAATTTTATTTTTATTTATTTTTTACTTTTTGCTCTAATATATATCCTCAAAAATATATAAAAAAAAAAAACACATTTATTCATCAGTTTAGGCCAATATATATTCTTTTACATATTTCTGGTAAAAAAAAAAAATCTCAATAGGCATATATTCATTTGTTTGTGCAAAAGCTATCGCATCTACAAGCTATAGGATAGATTTCCGGACTTTTATATATTTATAATTTTTTTTTTTTTACTATAAATGGCAGCAATCAGCAATTTTTTTTTTTTTTTATTATTTGTTTTGGGGACCAGTGACATTATTATATTGATCAGTGCTATAAAAATGCACTGATCAATGTAAAAAAAACACTGGCAGGGAAAGGGGGTGATCAAGAGTTTAACTGTGTTCCCTGGGTGTGTTCTAACTGGGGGGGTGGGCTGCCAGGGACATGACAGAGATCACTGTTCCCAATGACTGGGAACAGTAGATCTGTCATGTCCACTGTCAGAACGGGGATCCGTTTGTTTACATAGGCAGATCCCCGTTCTGCATCTGTAGGTGATCCTGGATCGCCGACGGACATCGAGTCCGCCCGACCTGCGGGCACGCTCCCACAGCGGCCAGGCGCCCTACAGCTACGGCGATTCACGTAGGAGAGCCGACCTACCACCGTATAACGTCGGCAAGTGGTTAAAAAATAAATAAATTGTATCTGAGGTCCTGTGAATGATTACGATTTTGCGCTGTTGCTAGAATCGTGCGAGAAATGTAATCGAAAAAGAAATGCACATGTGCAAGAAAAGGAAAATTCCCGGAAAGAAAAGAAAGTTCCCAGCCAGGAAAATTATTTTCCCTAATAACAGGAGGTGGAATTGAAGGCTTGGCTTCGAAATCAATTGTGTCAACATCACAAAAAGCACAAAATTTCTGATTTTTCAAGGGAAAATTCTTTCGAAATTCAACTCCTGTATGGCCAGCCTTAAGCGTTGTTCTCATTGGTTTTCAAATAAATTGTTTGTTGCTACAAAATAACTATCATCAGTCCCCAAACTACAAAATTATGTGATTAGACTGAAAATACATAAAACCTGATCTGGCCATCTGATTACATTCACCTGATGATTCACAGATTCGGCGATATCCATGTGAGAGCGATCAGACAGAAGATTTTCCCCCCTTCATGACCAGGCCATTTTTTTGCTTCTTTAGACCCCTTTCACACTGTGCCGCCCATAGCGTTTGCGGTAAAACGCTGCTATTTTTACCGTCGGATTTGCGGCGCACTTCGACCGCTAGCGGGGTGCTTTTAACCGCCCGCAATGCGCCGCTACAGCGGCGTATTGCTGGCGGTCAGCGGCGCTGCCCATTGGTTTCAATGGGCAGGAGTGCATTAAGAGCGGTGAGTTCACCGCTCCAAAGAAGCTGCTGGCAGGACTTTTTCTGACGCCCTGCCCGCGCACCGCTCCAGTGTGAAAGTAATTTGCACTGGAATGAATAGAGCAGCTATTTTAGAGCGGATTGCAGGCGCTATTTTTAAGGCTACAGCGCCTGCAAAACGCCCTCAGTGTGAAAGGGGTCTTAAGGCTGGATTCACACCTATGCATTTTTAGTGCTTTTTGCATTTTGCAGATTTTCACTAAAGAATAGGGATGAGCCGAACACCCCTCTGTTCGATTCGCACCAGAACCTGCAAACAGACCTAAAGTTTGCGTGAACTTTAGAACCCTATTAAATACAATGGACTTGAACGTTCAAAATCAAAAGTGCTAATTATAAAGGCTAATATGCAAGTTATTGTGCTAAAAAGGGTTTGGGAACCCGGGTCCTGCCCCAGGGGACATGTATCAATGCAAAAAAAAGTTTTAAAAACGGCAGTTTTTTCAGGAGCAGTGATTTTAATAATGCCTTAAGTGAAATATTCCTTTTTTAAATTTCGTACCTGGGGGGGGGGGGTGTATAGTATGCCTGTAAAGTAGCGCTGATTTCCGGTGCTTGGAACTGTCCCTGCACAAAATGTCATTTCTGAAGGAAAAAAAGGCATTTAAAAAACACTCGCGGCTATTAATGAATTGTCGGCTCCCGGCAATACAGAGAAAAGTCATTGATAAAAAAAAATGCGTGGGGGGTCCCCCCAAATTCAATTACCAGGCCCTTCAGGTATGGATTTTAAAGGGAACTCCATCCCAACTTTTAAAAAAAAATGGCGTGGAGTTCCCCCAAAAATCCATACCAGACCCTTTATCCGAGCACGCAACCTGGCAGGCCGCAGGAAAAGAGGGGGGGGGGGTCGAGAGCGCCCCCCCCGAACCGTACCAGGCCACATGCCCTCAACATGGGGACAAGGGCCTCATCCCCCACAACCCTTGCCCGGTGGTTGTGGGGGTCTGCGGGCAGGGGGCTTATCGGAATCTGGAAGACCCCTTTAATAAAGGGGACCCCCAGATCCCGGCCCCTCCCCTATGTGAATTGGTAAGGGGTACACTGTATCCCTAACATTTCACGAAGAAAGTGTAAAAAATGTTTTTTTAACATGAGGCATGTATAGTATAAAATAGTGTTTATTGCTATATAGATGCATAATAAGTGTGTGACTGTAGGAGGGGCATTAGAGTGTAAGCTCTTCTGCAGCAGTACAGCACCACGGAATATATCACAGCTACTGTATATAAATGTATAATAGTGTCTGTTGGGGCTTTCAAATGTTAGCTCTTCTGGTGCAGAGACTGATGTAATGAGCTTAGTGTTCTTTGTACAGCACTGTGGAATATGTCGGAGGCATATAAATGTATAATAATAATAGTGCATTACTCTTGTGGGGGATATGAGCTCCCCTGGTGAAGAGACTGATGTGACTGTCTCAGTGTTTTCTGTACAGCAAATGACAAAATGTCAGAGCTATATAAATGTATAATCATAATAATAGTTTTTGACTGTGGTGGGGACATTAGAATGTAAGCTCTTTTGGTGCAGAGACTGATATCATTGCTTCTCTCGTCTACTGCACACTGATGTGACTGGGTCAGTGTTCTCTGTACAGCACTATAGAATGTCAATGCTATATACAGTGGGGAAAAAAAGTATTTAGTCAGCCACCAATTGTGCAAGTTCTCCCACTTAATAAGATGAGAGAGGCCTGTAATTGTCATCATAGGTATACCTCAACTATGAGAGACAAAATGTGGAAACAAATCCAGACAATCACATTGTCTGATTTGGAAATATTTTTTGTGTGCAAATTATGGTGGAAAATAAGTATTTGGTCAATATCAAAAGTTCATCTCAATACTTTGACCTCTGTCATTGCCAAAGGATATATAACAAACGTTTTCTGTAAGTCTTCACAAGGTTGTCACACACTGTTGCTGGTATGTTGGCCCATTCCTCCATGCAGATCTCCTCTAGAGCAGTGATGTTTTGGGGCTGTCGCTGGGCAACACAGACTTTCAACTCCCTCCAAAGGTTTTCAATGGGGTTGAGATCTGGAGACTGGCTAGGCCACTCCAGGACCTTGAAATGCTTCTTACGAAGCCACTCCTTCGTTGCCCGGGCGGTGTGTTTGGATCATTGTCATGCTGAAAGACCCAGCCATGTTTCATCTTCAATGCCCTTGCTGATGGGAGGAGGTTTACACTCAAAATCTCACGATACATGGCCCCATTCATTCTTTCATGTACATGGATCAGTCGTCCTGTTCCCTTTGCAGAGAAACAGCCCCAAAGCATGATGTTGCCACCCCCATGCTTCACAGTAGGTATAGTGCAACTCAGCATTCTCTCTCCTCCAAACACGACGAGTTGTGTTTCTACCAAACAGTTCTACTTTAGTTTCATCTGACCATATGACATTCTCCCAATCCTCTTCTGGATCATCCAAATGCTCTCTAGCAAACCTCAGATGGGCCCGGACATGTACTGGCTTAAGCAGGGGGACACGTCTGGCACTGCAGGATCTGAGTCCCTGGCGGCGTAGTGTGTTACTGATGGTAGCCTTTGTTACGTTGGTCCCAGCTCTCTGCAGGTCATTCCCTAGGTCCCCCTGTGTGGTTCTGGGATTTTTGCTCACCGTTCTTGTGATAATTTTGACCCCACGGGGTGAGATCTTGCGTGGAGCCCCAGATCGAGGGAGATTATCAGTGGTCTTGTATGTCTTCCATTTTCTAATTATTGCTCCCACAGTTGATTTCTTCACACCAAGCTGCTTGCCTATTGCAGATTCAGTCTTCCCAGCCTGGTGCAGGTCTACAATTTTGTTTCTGGTGTCCTTCGACAGCTCTTTGGTCTTCACCATAGTGGAGTTTGGAGTGTGAGGCCTCGTACACACGGCCGAGATTCTCGTTGAGAAAAACATGTCGTTTTTTTCGACGAGATTCTTGGACAAGAAACTTGTCCCGGCCGAGTGTACACACGCTCGTTTCAAAGAACCCGCGGTTCTTTGAAAGGAGTGTACGCGGTGACGTCATCGACTACGTCGAGCATGCGCTCGTCACATTCGATGCCGTCGCCGCCATCTTGGTATACCCTACGTATGCCTAGGAAGCTACCGCGCATGCGTCAAATTCATTTCGAACATGCGCGGGCTTCCGGGCGGACAGGTAAGTGTACACACACTCACTTTTCTCGTCGAGAAACACGCCGAGGAGAATCTCGACGAGAAAATAGAGAGCAGGTTCTCTATTTTCTCGTCGAGGTTTCTTGTCGGTTTTCTCGACGAGAAACACGCTAGCAGCGTACACACGACCGATTTACTCGGCAAGACCTCTCTGCCAGCAAGTTTCTTGCTGGTTCTTGCCGAGAAAATCGGTCGTGTGTACGAGGCCTTACTGTTTGATGTTGTGGACAGGTATCTTTTATACTGATAAGTTCAAACAGGTGCCATTAATACAGGCAATGAGTGGAGGACAGAGGAGCCTCTTAAAGAAGAAGATACAGGTCTGTGAGAACCAGAAATCTTGCTTGTTTGTAGGTGACCAAATACTTATTTTCCACCATAATTTGCAAAAAAAAATATTTCCAAATCAGACAATGTGATTGTCTGGATTTGTTTCCACATTTTGTCTCTCATAGTTGAGGTATACCTATGATGACAATTACAGGCCTCTCATCTTTTTAAGTGGGAGAACTTGCACAATTGGTGGCTGACTAAATACTTTTTTGCCCCACTGTAAATGTATAATAGTGTGTGAATATAGTGAGGACATTAGAGTGCAAGCTCCCCTGGTGCAGAGACTGAAATCATTGGTTCTCTCTTCTGGTGCAGAGACTGATGTGACTGGCCCAATGTTCTTCTGTACAGCACTATGGAATATGTCAGAGCTATATAAATATATAATATTGTGCGACTATGGTGGGACATTAGCGTGTGAGCTCCTCTGGTGCAGAGACTGATATGACTGGCTCAGTGTTTTCTGTACAGCACTTCAAAATATGGCAGAACTAAATTAAATATATAATAATAATAATGTGTGCCCGTGTTGGGGTTTGAAATGTAAGCTCCTCTGGTGAAGAAACAGGTGATTGGTTCTCGGCTTCTGTTGACTCGTCTGTATTGTAAAATTTGTTTTTTATGTTATACATGTAAGAGACATAAGAGGAATACATAAGAAATAAATAATCGTTGATATGTGAATGCTGGAAGGGAAATGTTTGCAGTCCCCGAGCAGATTGACATTTTTCCAGCTCCGAACGGTTCCCGGGAGTTTGCGCTCGCTCTGTAGGAAGAGAGGCAGCAAGGATATCATTATTCCATTTAGCCAACATGAGCTGCTCTTACATGGCTTTTATGTTCAGCAATAGTACAGAAGTGTGTGTGTGTGTGTGTGTGTGTGTGTGTGTGTGTGTGTGTGTGTGTGTGTGTGTGCGCTTTTTGTGGGAAAAAAAATATGAAACTTGACTTTTTTTTTTTTTTTTTTTTTTTTTTTTTTTTAGAAGGCGGCCAGAATGTGTTCAGTATTTTCAAGAGGAGGTACTTGCTGGACTTGCATCTTTGTGTTTTTTTTTCTTGATGTGTTTTCCATTACAATTGCGGGTAATGAATCTCAATGCAGGTGTTATGACACTTATCAAAGTACCGTGACATGTGTCAACATGTGTTTGTGTGCGTTACGATGTGCATTGAGATCCAATTCAAAATGCATTGGCAACATGTTGAAAATGAGTAATAATGCATGTAGCCCCCTGTTCCTAAAGAAATGGGGCTATATTAAATAGTAAATTTAGTTTTTTGGCTGAGCTGTAACCAGCTCAGATTGATTGTATATAGTTTATCTGGTTTCTGTCTTGAACTTGGCTTGTTGTGCATTTTACATTGTTGCCAGTAGGTGTCAATGGTACCACAGGCCAGCATAAGAATTGCAACACAGTTACGCTGTAATGAATATTATTTTTCCAGAAACGGCCCAGTAGGAGGTTCTCTGCCGCTGTGCATTCTGGGAGAAGGTATTTATGGGACAGACGCCATGTGCTCTAGTCAGTCCGGACCTCGGGGCCCTTCTGGCCTGAGGCTGTGTTGCTGTAAGCTCTGCAAGTAGGCCCAGAAGCCTGTCTGGGGCCTACTAATCCTGAGGTGGTTCTAGGCTATCTTGCCTACGTGGAAGAAGCCAAGCCAAGCTGAGGAGATCCAGGAGAGGACCCTTTGCTGGAGAGAGCCTGGCTGCTAAGTCCTGTGAGAGAGGCTTATCCAGAAAACCATATTGGTTGCTAGGTCTGTGTGAGAGACCTATCCAGGTATTCAGGATCTTCTAAAGAAAGCTGTTTTGTCCTTTTGGATTCAAGGAGTCCGCAAGTGATCTGCTAAAGGTATCTGAAACCTCCCCTAACCCTCTATCCTATTACTTCTTCCAAGTTCTTCATTAACCACTTGACCACTGGGCACTTAAACCCCCTTAATAACCAGACCAATTTTCAGCTTTCGGTGCTCTTACATTTTGAATGACAATTACTCAGTCATACAACACTGTACCTATATGAATTTTTTGTCCTTTTTTTTCACACATATAGAGCTTTCTTTTGGTGGTATTTAATCACCGTTGGGTTTTTTATTTTCTGCGCTATAAGAGAAAAAAACTGAAAATTCTGTAAAAAAAATGATTTTTTTTTTCGTTTCTGTTATAAAATTTAGCAAATTACTATTTTTTCTTCATAAATTTTGGCCAAAATTTATACTGCTACACATCTTTGGTAAAAATAAGTACAAATTGGTGCATATTATTTGGTCTTTGTGAAAGTTAGAGTCCACAAGCTATGGTGCCAATATCTGAAAATTGATCACACCTGAAGTACTGACGGCCTATCTCATTTCTTGAGACCCTAACATGCCAGAAAAGTACAAATACCCCCCAAATGACCCCTTTTTGGAAAGAAGACATTCCAAGGTATTTAGAAAGAGGCATTGTGAGTTTTTTGAAGTTGTCATTTTTTCCCACAATTCTTTGCAAAATCAAGATTTCTCTAGTCATCTTCCAGGACGGCACACCTGAGAGATGACTGGTCCACCTGACAGGAAACACAATCAACACATGAGGTTAAAAGGCTCCTCCCTTCCCCTGCACCTCAGTTCTTGATTGTGTTTCCCGGCAGCGAAACGTTTGTTATTTTTGTCAGACCTGAAGTCGGTAGCGGATGGTCTCCCCCCTGAGAGCTGGACGCCAAGGCCGGGGAGGGTTGCGGGTCCAGCCAGGGATCAGTCCCTTCTCAGGGGGGGTTCCCAATGACCGGTGGTATTCCCCGGTAAAGAGCCTCCCGGGCACAGGGGCGTTTCCCGGATCTCTTGTGGGTACATGCCTCCCCACCTACCTTCCACCCAGTCTAGGGTACTTGGGGGATGAAGGAACCATAAAAGTCCGGTGGAGCCAGGCGGAGGTCCCACAGGCCCCTCTCACCGCCTGGAGTCTCACAGCAGAGCTCCTAGGAAGAAGGAACCAGCTGAGACCAGGAATGGAAGGAGAGGAGGACACAGCGGTGGCTGCATCCCAGGAGGGGACTACGAGTGGTGAGTCTTTCCTCTATTTTTTACAAGGGGTGGGTTAAGAGAGGTCTTACCCACACCCCTTGGGGGGGGCAGGAGAGTACAGCTTGCTAAAATACTAGTGCTGTCTTGTCTTTTTGTCTCCTTAGAACCCAGTGGATCTGCTCAAGGGGCCCACAAGGTTAAAAGCAGAAGTACCCCTCCCCCTAGAACAAAAAGGTGTGGGAATTGCAATGAAAAGCTCCCACTTGATCACGCAAAGCCTTTTTATTACAGGTGCATACATAAATTGTCGGGTAAGGAAACCTCACAGGTGTTGAGGGACTTCCTTTCAGTACAGGCAGAGATGCTGACTACGTTATAATCCCTTAAGACAGTTATTGCATCTAAGGAAGAGCATAGCACTAGTGGCAGAGAGGTTCTGTCCTCTAGAGAAGGTACTTCATCTCAGGGGGACACATCTGACAGAGGTCAGAGAACCCCACAGGGGCCTCCCTCTTCCATTACTTCAGGAGTAGATGAGCTTGAGGAGTCAGAGGAGTCAGAAGAGGACTCATTAAAGGAGGGGGAAGGTTCAGACCCTGAAAGCCAGGACAGTGACAGTCCTAGACTTGGGCATCTCTTTCCCATGGAGGACATGGGACAGTTGCTTAAGGCAATTTATGCCTCTGAAGATATCCCAGAACCTCCAGTACAGACAACAGCCCGGGATAAGTTGTATAAGGGCCTAGGAAAACCTCAGTCCAGAGTATTCCCAGTACACCAAACCCTTAAGGAGGTAATTCTGAGGGAGTGGAAGGACCCGGAAAGGAAGGTCCTTAAGCTAAAAACCTGGAAGAGAAGGTTCCCTTTGGGGAGGAAGAAGAAGAGAAGTTTTTCAAGACCCCCAAATTAGATGCAGCCCTTTCTCAGGTCTCTAAGAAATCCGATTTGTCCTTTGAGGACTCGGGTAGCATTAAGGACCAAATGGATAGGAAGGCTGAAACGCTTCTGCGCAGAGTATGGGATGCCAATGCGGCAGCCATGGCTCCTGCACTAGCATCTGCCTGCATAGCCAGGAATGTGAATGCCAGGCTAGGTAGGCTCTCTGGCCATGTTTCTAGAGGGGACAATTCTGAAGAGGTTATGGACTCTCTAGAAATAATTAACAAAGCAGTAGCATATTTGGCTGATGCGACAGTGGAGGTTGTCAGAAACTCAGCCAAGTCAGCGGCCCTCCTGAACTCCGAAGCAAGGGCCTCAATAGGGATGCCTTTATGGCCACAGTGGATCTGAGGGACGCCTATCTCCACGTGCCTATTGCCCCGGAACACCAATCCCTGCTAAGGTTCGCAGTCCTGACAAGCAAGGGTATACAACACTGGCAATACCGAGCACTTCCCTTTGGCTTAGCTGCAAGCCCAAGAGTGTTCACAAAGATATTGGCAGAGGTTGTAGCTTACCTGCATTTACAGGGGGTATCTCTGATACCCTATTTAGACCTCCTGATCTATGGACAGTCTTTAGAGCAAGTGACAGCAGACGTAAAGGCGGTGATCTGCACCTTGGAGAACTTGGGGTGGATAGTAAACAGGGAAAAATCATCCCTAGTGCCATCCCAGATAAAAACTTTCCTAGGATACTCTATGGACGCAGGGGCTCAGAAGCTTTTTCTCCCAGAGGAAAAAAGGTTAAAGGTAATATCAGCAGTTTCCTCTCTATTGGAACCCAGGGACTGCTCTCGCAGACAGGTCATGAGGGTCCTTGGCCTAATGACTGCCTGTATTCCGGCGGTTCCCTGGGCTCAGCTCCATTCCAGGGAGCTACAGTTTTTCCTTCTATCCTCCTGGGACAAGAAGACAGAGTCTCTGGATGGGAAGGTAGCCATTCCAGCAAGGGTAAGGGCCTCCCTAGATTGGTGGCTGGGTCAGGACAGACTCGCGTTGGGTCGTCTCTGGACCCAGTGAAACCCTATAAAAATTACCACAGATGCAAGCGCAGGGATCCTGGAACCCGATCCAAGCAAGAACCTCCTCCCAATTACAGGGAGCTTCTTGCAGTGTGTCAGGCTCTGAAGGCCTTCGAACGCAGAGTTCAGGGACTAGACATCCAAGTCCTTTCGGACAATGTGACAGTTTCCTATCTAAACCGACAAGGGGGTACAAGATCCAGAAGGCTACTAAGTCTAGCCCTGGAGATTCTGCGTTGGGCAGAAGGGGTCCTTCAATCCATATCGGCGGTCCACATAAGAGGGACCACCAATGTGGTAGCGGATTTCCTGAGCCGACAGCCCATTCACCAAGGGGAATGGGAACTAAACCAGAGAGTATTCCTCCAGATAAGTCAAGAGTTCGGGGTTCCGGAGATAGACCTTTTCGCCCACAGAGGGAACAGAAAGGTGGAGCGTTTTTTCTCTCTCACCAGAGAGGGAGGTTCAGAGGGAATAGATGCTCTAGCTCAGATTTTGGGACTGTCACCTAGCATATGCTTTCCCTCCACTAGCTTTGATTCCTCGGGTTCTACAAAGGCTGGCCAACTCGGAGTGCAAGCTGATTCTGATAGCCCCTTGGTGGCCCAAGAGGACTTGGTTTGCTACTCTGAAGAAATGGTCGGTGGCCCCTCCTTTTCCTCTCTCAACCAGGCAGGATCTTCTGCAGGGGCCAGTCGTTCACCCCAACCCAGGATTCTTCAGGTTGACGGCATGGCTCTTGAGAGGGAGATTCTCAGAGGCAAAGGATGCTCCGATAAAGTGATTGAGACCCTCCTAGGTAGTCGAAAACCAGTCACTAGGAGGATATATTCAAAGATTTGGAATACTTTTTCTCACTGGTGTCAGGATAGAGAAGTATCTAGTCCTTTGGTACCAGTGATACTAGAATTTTTACAGGCAGGGGTAAACAAGGGAATTGCCACAAATACCCTGAAGGTACAGATAGCTGCTCTATCAGTATTTTTGGACCAGAGGCTCACGCTAGAGCCTCTGATTAGGAGGTTCCTAGTAGCTAGGGAGAGGTTAACCCCCATAAAGGTTAAAAGATTCCCCCCTTGGAATCTAACATTGGTCTTGGAAGCGTTGACGAAAGCGCCTTTTCGAACCAGCTCAGGAGATCTCCATTAAAATTTTGACGCTTAAGTTAGCCTTTTTACTGGCCATCACAACAGCCAGAAGAGTAAGTGACCTGCAGGCCTTGTCAAGTAAAGAGCCTTTTCTGTTGATACTGGAAGATAGAGTGGTTCTGAAGCAAGACCCACTTTTTCTTCCCAAAGTTTCATAGGTCTCAGGAGATCATTTTGCCTTCCTTTTGTGAAAACCCAAAGAACAAAGAAGAGGAAAAAGATGTCAGGAGATGTTTGCTGACATACTTGGACAGAGTGAAGGACTTCAGGAAGTCGACTCACCTTTTTTAATTTTATTTAGCGGCCCTAGGAAGGGGGGGGCAGGCTTCTAAATCTACAGTGGCTAGGTGGATTAGGCAGACCATAGGTATGGCTTATGAGCAGTCAGGTTCCCCAGTACCAGCTAACATTAAAGCTCATTCAACAAGATCTTTGGTGGCCTCTTGGGCAGAAAAAGCAGGGGCCTCAATAGAACAGATCTGCCGAGCAGCCACATGGGCGAAGCAGGACACCTTCTTAAAGCACTATAGACTGGAACTGCTATCGCCTCAGGATCTGATGTTTGGAAGGAAGGTCTTACAAGCGGTGGTCCCACCCTAAGGTAGGCCTTGAACTTCTTGTCCATCCTCTCAGGTGTGCCGTCCTGGAAGATGACTAGAGAAAATTGACAGTTACTTACCGGTAACTGCTTTTCTAGGATATCTTCCAGGACGGCAGGCCTACTTCCCACCCTGGTTTGATGTAAGTACTACGGGTAGAGTTTCCCTCTGGCACCCGGATAACCTATTACTTTGGTAGAACTGAGGTGCAGGGGAAGGGAGGAGCCTTTTAACCTCATGTGTTGATTGTGTTTCCTGTCAGGTGGACCAGTCATCTCTCAGGTGTGCCGTCCTGGAAGATATCCTAGAAAAGCAGTTCCGGTAAGTAACTGTCAATTTTTTTTCTCTTCTTTTTTTTTTTTTTTTTCACAAAATTGTCATATTAGCAGGTTATTTCTCACACACAGCATATGCATACCACAAATTACACCCCAAAATACATTCTGCTATTACTCCCGAGTATGGCGATACCACATGTGTGAGACTTTTACACAGCGTGGCCACATACAGAGGCCCAACATGCAGGGAGCACCATCAGGCGTTCTGGAGCATCCAGGCCAATTCTGACATTTCTCTCCTACATGTAAAAATCATCATTTGTTTGCTAGAAAATTACATAGAACCCCAAAACATTATATATGTTTTTTAGCAAAGACCTTAGAGAATATAATGGTGGTCGTTGCAACTTTTTATCTCGCACGATATTTGCGCAGCAATTTTTTTAACGTGTTTTTTACGGAAAAAAAATGTTTTGTGCTAAAAAAAAAAAACGGTAAAGTTAGCCCAATGTTTTTGCATAATGTGAAAGATGAAGTTACGCCGAGTAAATAGATACCTAACATGTCACCCTTCAAAATTGCACACGCTCGTGGAATGGCACTAAACTTCGCTACTTAAAAATCCCCATAGGCGACGTTTTAAATATTTTTTACTGGTTACATGTTTTGAGTTAGAGGAGGTCTAGGGCCAGAATTATTGCTCTCGCTCTAACGTTCGCAGAGATACCTCACATGTGTGGTTTGAACACCGTTTTCATATGTGGGCGGGACTTACGTATGCGTTCGCTTCTGTATGCGAGCTCACGGGGACAGGGGCGCTTAAAAAAAAAAAATTTTTTTTTTTTTTATTGTTCATTTTACTTTATTTTAGTTTGACATGTTTTTCCACCCCAAAATTTTTTTTGATCACTTTTATACCTATTACAAGGAACGTAAACATCCCTTGTAATAGGAATATGGCATGACAGGTCCTCTTTACAGTGAGATATGGGGTCAATAGGACCCCACATCTCACCTCTAGGCTGGGAAGCCTGAAAAAAAAACAATCCTGGCTTTGATCGTAGCGGTGAGTCGGTAGAAGCACCGGAGGGTGGCGGGGGGGGCGACATCCCCTCTCGCCTCCCGTAAGAATGATCAAGCGGCAGAACAGCCGCTATGATTGTTGTTATGGTGTAGGGAATCGCCGGCTGAAAAAGCTGATATCTGAATGATGCCTGTAGCTGCTCCCATCATTCAGATATCCCCGCACATAGTCAAGGACGTCATATGACGGCCGGCGGGCGGGAAGTGGTTATTGCAGAGTATTGCTGGGCATTGCGGAGTATTGCTGGGCATTGCAGGGTATTGCGCAGAGTATTGTGCAGGGTATTGCGCAGGGGGTATTGCGCAGAGTATTGCGCAGAGTATTGCGCAGGGATGGATGGATGGATTGCTGGATCTGTGACTGCAATTGTCACAGATCCAGCCCACAGCTGACATGGGGGAGGGAGCTGACATGATCCGCTCCCTCCCCTCTCCTCTCACACTGTACCGATCGGAACCGGCGTCATCACATGACGCCGGTCTGTTTACAAGTGATTTGACGGAGCGATCACGTGGTAAACGGCCGCTATCAGCGGCGATTTACCGCGATTCGTGATGCGCCGGGTCCTCTGGACCCGGCGGTCACAGAGATTCCCGTGTGCGTGCCCCAGGGGGCGCGCGGGAGCGCGATTCTGGGAGGACGTTATATAACGTCCTCCCAGAGTTAAGCAACCACCTTGTCGACGTTATTTGTCGGCAGGTGGTTGCCAAGTGGTTAAAGCATTGAAAGATACTAAAGTGACTGGCGCCCGCATTTGTTCTAACTTCCCATTTACATAGTTGCCAACATTGCAAAAAAAAAATCCGGGACACTTTTTTTGCATTGAGGTGGAGCCTTGCTATAATTAGGGGGTGGGGCATTCATTTGTGGGCGTGTCACACTGTAATGAAAAATGGTCGTGGTTTCCACGCGATGGTGGGTGTGGCTTAAATGGGCGTGGCTCTGAAGGGTGTGGTTAGAGTCCGAGATGAAGGAAGGAAAGAAAGAAAGAAAGAAAGAGAAAGAAGCCAGATCCTACACCACAATAGAAATGTGTATTCCAGAAAGTTTAACAAAATTGGCAGATAAAGATACTCCAAAACACCTGTTGTTGGCGCTTCAATCATCCCGGCACCATGGTTGTTATGGTGTCAGGGTGATTGAAGCGCATTATTTCTATTATTACATTGTAATATAAAATTAAATCATTCAACTCACCATAATGCCGAATCAGTGGAAGCCCTGAGCGTGTCACCTGCCACGTCGCCTGCCACCAGATGGCCTCCCCAGCAGTCCGTCCTTGCATCAGGTGCCTCCCCAGCAGTCCGTCCTTGCATCAGGTGCCTCCCCAGCAGTCCGTCCTTGCATCAGGTGCCTCCCCAGCAGAGCCCCCTCCACACTTGTGGACAAGGGTCCAAAAATCATGATTGTCCCGGGAAATTCGGGACTGTTTGGCAACTATGCACTTCACCGATTACCCCGCCACCCACTTCACCGATTACCCCGCCACCCACTTCACCGATTACCCCGCCACCCACTTCACCGATTACCCCGCCACCCACTTCACCGATTACCCCGCCACCCACTTCACCGATTACCCCGCCACCCACTTCACCGATTACCCCGCCACCCACTTCACCGATTACCCCGCCACCCACTTCACCGATTACCCCGCCACCCACTACACCGATTACCCCGCCACCCACTACACTACACTGATTACCCCACCACCCACTACACTACACTGATTACCCTGCCACCCACTACATTGATTACCCCACCACCCACTTCACCGATTACCCCGCCACCCACTACACTGATTACCCCACCACCCACTACACTACACTGATTACCCCACCACCCACTACACTACACTGATTACCCCACCACCCACTACACTACACTGATTACCCCACCACCCACTACACTACACTGATTACCCCACCACCCACTACACTACACTGATTACCCCGCCACCCACTACACTGATTACCCCGCCACCCACTACACTGATTACCCCGCCACCCACTACACTGATTACCCCGCCACCCACTACACTACACTGATTACCCCGCCACCCACTACACTACACTGATTACCCCATTACCCACTACACTGATTACCCCGCCACCCACTACACTGATTACCCCGCCACCCACTACACTGATTACCCCGCCACCCACTACACCAGTGGTTCTCAACTCCAGTCCTCAGGGCCCACCAACAGGCCAGATTTGCAAGATAACTGAAATGCATCACAGGTGATATAATTTGCTGCTCAGGGATTGCAGTATTCTAGTCTGCATCTCACCAAGGTAATACTTAAAATCTGGCCTGTTAGTGGGTCCTGAGGACAGGAGTTGAGAACCACTGCACTACACTGCTTACCCCACCACCCACTACACTACACTGATTACCCCACCACCCACTACACTACACTGATTACCCTGCCACACTAATTTCTACACTACACTGCAATAGTACGGTACCTGCGGTGCGTGAGGATGTTCTGGTGGTCCGAGGGGTCTGCCAAATGGAGTGAGCCAGGACCATCACAGTGTCCCCAGCCAGCGGAGCCCCAGTCCTTCCATCAGTGTCCCCACTCGTCGGACACACGGGGGCGGGGTGGAGGGTTGTTGGCAGCGGCGGGTGCTGATAGGCGTCAGTGTCCCCAGCCAGCGGAGCCCCGGTCCTTCCATCAGTGTCCCTGCTCCTCGTCGGACACACAGGGGCCGGGCGGAGGGTCGTTAGCAGCAGCGGCGGTGGCGGGTGAAGCATGCTTCCTTGTGTTCAGTGGAGAGCGGGGAGGAGTCGCCAATCCCTGCAGCCAATAGCCTTCAGTGTACAATAGAATATTTATATTTGTACACTGAAGAGAGAAGCCGATTGGCTGCCCCAGTCTCTGCACTGAACACAAGGGGAAACAGTAAACAATCATGGCGGCGGCAGCGGCCATTTTTGTGTAGCCGCTGCCGTTTTTAGCCTAAAGCATTCCCGAATTTACCGGGACAAAACGGGACAAAAAGAATTGGGCTTGTCCCGAATCGGGACAAGGGTCCAAAAATCGTGCTTGTCCCGGGAAATTCGGGACTGTTGGCAACTATGCATTTACATACCTCCCAACCTGCACGGATTCTGCGGGTTAATCCCGCACAGCCACTTACCTCCCGCATTCCCGCGATAGAGTCCGAATTCCCGCACAGAAGAGAGGAGGCTGAGTGCAGGCAGCAGGAGGAGGAGGAGGAGGAGGTAAGCCGTAGCTCCCCCGCTCTACAACTGTTAGCAGTTGTGTGTTTAAAACCCTCTGTTCCCGCGGCAACACCTCTCCCCTCCCCCCCTCCACAACTCTTATCTGTTGCGAGTTGATTCATAAGTGCTTCGTTCCCGCGGCTCCCCCCTCCCCTCTTATCTCAACAGAAGACTTGTCCCGCGGCAGCATACCCCCCCCCCCCCCCCCCGCTCAACAACTGCAATGGGAGAGGAAAATTGATGATGAATGTCCCGCAGAGGACATTTGAAAAGTTGGGAGGTATGCATTTATAGCCATGGACTTAGCCCTGGGGTGAATGTAAGCTCGCTCCCTGTCTCTGGAGGTACATCTTTGTTCCTAGTATATTCAGGGTGGCGCTACATGCACATTAACACGTGTCAACCTGCATTTCTATTGATTTAAATGAAAAACTCATGCAGGCTGGGGTGTCTGGGATACAAGGGGATCACAGGATGCTGTCTGGGATACAAGGGGATCACAGGATGCTGTCTGGGATACAAGGGGATCACAGGATGCTGTCTGGGATACAAGGGGATCACAGGGTGCTGTCTGTGGTGCACGGGGGTCACAGGGTGCTGTCTGTGGTGCACGGGGGTCACAGGGTGCTGTCTGTGGTGCACGGGGCTCACAGGGTGCTGTCTGTGGTGCACGGGGCTCACAGGGTGCTGTCTGTGGTGCACGGGGCTCACAGGGTGCTGCCTGGGGTGCACAAAATTCACAGGATACTGATTGGGGTACATAGGTTCCCAGGATGCTGCCTTGGGTTCACAGGATGCTTCCTGGGGTGCACAGGTGCACAGGATGCTGATTGGGGTACACAGGGTCACAGGATGCTCCCTAGGGTTCACAGGAGCACAGAATTCTACCTAGGGTGCAAGGAATTCACAGGATGCTGCCTGGGGTTTACGAGTTCACAGGATACTGCCTGAGGTGCACAGGGTTCACAGGATGCTAATTGGGGTACACGGGGTCACAGGATTCTCCCTGCGGTGCACAGTGTGACAGAATGGTGCACGGGGGGGGGGGGGGAAGGGTCACAGGAGCACATGATGATGCATGGGGTTCACAGGAGCACAGGAAGCTGCCTGGGGTGCAAGGGGTCACATGAGCAAAGGATGAAGATTGTGGTGCACAGGAGCACAGGGGTTGGGGTGCACAGAATTCTGCCTGGGGTGTAAGGAATTCACAGAATGTTGCCTGGGGTTTACGGGGTCACAGGATGCTGCCTGGGGTTTACGGGGTCACAGGATGCTGCCTGGGGTTTACGGGGTCACAGAATGGTGCACGGGGGGAAAAGGGTCACAGGATGCTGATTGGGGTGCACAGGATGCTGATTGGGGTGCACAGGAGCACAGAATTCTGCCTGGGGTGCACAGTGTCGCAGGATTGTGCACAGGGGAGGAAAAGGGTCCCAGGAGCATATGATGGTGCAAGGTGTCACAGGAGCGCAGGATGCTGCCTGGGGTGCACAAGGTCACAAGAAAGCTGCCTTGGGTGCACAGGATCACAGGATTCAGTTGGAGTGCACCGCAAAGGAACAGACATATGAAGTATGTTTCATACAAAGGGACTCTTAATAAATGTTTTCACACATTCATCCAGGAGTCGCACATTTTCTGAATTGAAATGGACCGCCATGTGATCTTTTGATTAAAGATGGAATCTTATGGCCAGAATCAGCCGCTGGCTCTGTGGATCTATCGGGGGTTCCAGCATCAGTTTCCATTCACTATTGCATGTCCCAGCTCCTCCTGTTATATTTCCGGAGGTGGAGGAAACTCCAGCATCTATCAACCACTAAAATATTAATTTTGTGTGGAGTGATTATTTATACAAGGGAGGGGCAGAGACACAAACTACTGCAGGGAAATCTCCCCATTGTGGGAGGGGCAGAGGCACAAACTACTGCAGGAAATCTCCCCATTGTGGGAGGGGCAGAGACACTACTTTAGGAAATCTCCCCATTGTGGGAGGGGTAGAGGCACATAGTACTTTTCCACATTTCTGAGTGGTTTTGGCCTACAATCCTAAGTCTGTTCTTGTTCTCATTAAACTGAGCAGACTTGGAGGAGAAAGGTTTATCAATGGTAATAAATTTTCGCCTTTGTGTCAGGTCTGGACAGATCAGCGGTATTTCGATGGATTCTGAATGGCCGTCTTGTCTGCGCGGCGCAGCGAGTGATGCATTGTGTCAGCACATTAATGATGAGTTATTCTCACATTTACAGGAAGGCTGAGATCTGGCTTACTTATGAAAATAAATATTTCTCGTCTCCCCAAGGAGAATCTTGTCACTTTCGGTAAAACCTCAGCCTGGCTACTCAGCGACCCAAAATTCCGAGCGACCAGAGCTCATTGAAGGCATATTTCCTAAATGACGATCTTCAAGGACGGCGACAGTGGAGGCAGAGCTGTCCGGCCTAATTCTCCTCTGTACGGCGTGACGCGACGCAATCCCATTATACAGGATGGACCGCTCGTTCTACGGCGTGAGGGGCCTGCCCCTCCCCCTCAATACAGCCAATTAGAAACAAAATGGAGTGACAGGCAATTTGTTACCTCTAAATATTATGTCAGAAGGATCGACTCAACTACAAGTGCAATAAGAAGCGGGGGTTAAGTGGCGGCATCGGCGACTAAATAGGTTTGCTTTTCCCACAAACGCTCGGCGGTTTCCTGACAGCGCTGATGGATGAGATGTGAAGCTGAAGTGACACTATTTATGTCACTGAAGTGTTTTATTTACACAGAGACAGAAATATGCGTCTGATAGGAGAGGTCTGCATGACCAAATTAAAGGAGACAATTATAATGAATAAACAGTGGATGTACATGGTGCAGCATGGTGATAGAATACTAAGTTCTCTGGTTTTGCAGCACTGGTGTTTTGGCCTGAATTTCAACAATAAAAATTTAAAAACAAAAGTGTGGCGCTAAAGTGAACAACATGTGAATCAAAAAAGGTGCAAAAGGATAAATGATTAAAATGATAAATTAATATGAACACAAACAAAACGTGAAATGGATCCAAAGTGGTATTGAAAACCTCTATATTTCATATAGAATAAAATTAAAATTTGATGTGAAAAGTCTTTCTTGTGTAGTCCAAAAAGGATCATGAAGATATAATCAAAGTGGTAAAGTATTCACGCTTACCAGATTCGTTGGACAAACGTACCGTATAGCACGTGGGTCAAATGGCCAGTCTTGAGGAAATTATCTCAACCAGGATCTCACTCCATTGGGACAATGGATGTAAGGAAGATTCCACCTGATGATAGATGGTATGTCAGGCATCCAAAATTAGTCTCCAAAGCATGTGATGAATCGCATCATATGGTGTGCATGAAAAATAGATAATGCACACATAGTGTGATACTGTATGATATTTAATGGTATAAAAAGGGGGTTTACACCTACAGCAAACCCCAGATGATGTCCACTAGGACGAAACGTGTTGGGTGACACTCCTGGAATCGTTGCTTATGTTCTATTTTATCTACAAGCTTGTTTTATTGACTTTGCACTAAGTCAACTCTCATCTTGTGGAACCAACCCAACCCTGTCAAAGTCAGAATCGCATTGTACCATTTGCATTAGACATGTGCATTCGTTTTTGTCCGAATTTCGGGGATTTTCGTGTTTGTTTTAACAAACTATAACGAATGCGCGAAATCCGAAGGATCTGACATAAAAAATGCTTTATTTTCATTTCGTTGCAACAACAGTTGGATATGGATAAAAGATTCGACATGACGGTGACAATAGCGATCTGTGTCTATCAAACCTGCGGTTGAATGTGCCTAACCTAACTCTATTAGTCCAAGATTATTTGACATGAAGATTCGACGAAGCAGCTAAAAACATATGATTGCCACGAGCGGACATTTATGGTCAAATGCTCCGCCCATAGGCTATAGAACAGGGATATGCAATTACCGGGCCTCCAGATGTTCCAAAACTACAAGTCCCATCATGCCTCTGCCTCTGGGTGTCATGCTTGTGGCTGTCAGTCTTGCTATGCCTCATAGGACATGTAGTTCTGCAACAGCTGGAGGTCTGCTAATTGCATATCCCTGCTATAGAAGAATTCTAATGTTGGTTGACTAGTAGTAATAATTAATATAATTACTAGTCATACAACATTAGAATTCTACTATAGCTTGTGTGCGGAGCATTCGACCGGAAATGTACGATCACGGCATCGTACAGTTTAGCTGCTTCGTCTAATCTTCTTAGAACATTCGACAGACACCATAAGCCTTCAATTGACAGATTCAGCCTTAATTTGGATTTTCCGACGAATGCATTTTTTAACGAAACAAAATTAAATAAAAACGAATTTCGGGAGTAACTAAAATGTATTTTTCGGACGAAACCGAAATTCCGAAACTAAATATTTTAGTGTGCACATGTCTAATTTGCATCACGTCTTTCTAAGCTAAATCCCACCTTTTGGGGCTCCTTCATCTATTACTAAGGGTGAACAGTGTTGACCTATAGAGGCCAATAAGTTCATCAGACATCCCTTTAAAGTACAACTCAAAAACTCTTGAACTTTATAGTCTGCCATAACATTACGTGTGATGTTTAAATAGCTATAGATGATCACGGAGGAAAAAAAACGTTCACCCCAGTTGGAAAGGCTGTAGTGAAAAAATTCATTGAACAAAAGACGTGCAGAGTAATATTGCATGGTTACAGGCAGTCTTATGCCGCGTACACACGACCGTTTTTAATGTCATTGAAAAAAAACTGTTTTTCTCAACGTGATTCTTCTCAAGCCTGCCTTGTCTACACACTATCGTGAAAAAAAATGCTCGAGCAAAGCGCAGTGACGTACAACGGCACTATAAAGGGGAAGTTCCATTTGGATGGTACCACCCTTCATGTTAGTAAAGTTTGTTGAGCGCCGATTCGCGCTTTTCAGCCTCGTGCTTTTCAGTCCGTTACAGCGTGACGAATGTGCTATCTTCATTACGAACGCTAGTTTTACCAGAACGAGCGCTCCCGTCTCATCACTTGCTTTTGAGCATGCGCATTTTTTTTCCAGTTGTTAAAGCCCACACACGCCCGTTTTTCATGACGAGAAAAACGACGTGAAAAATTAGAGCATGTTCCAATTTTTTTTTCATGGACATTTTTCACGTTGTGAAAAATGCTCTGAAGCCCACACACGATCATTTTTAATGATTTTAAAAAAATTCATTTTTCTCGTCATTAAAAATGGTCGTGTGTGTACACGGCATTATTAAAGTCCTATGGAACAAAAAAACACCCGAATACGTTCAAAAGAAAAGCTCATTAACTTTTTGGAGCATAGGGCAACTGAGTGTTGTTTGATTAGGGTCCATTAGAAAGAATGGGATTCTGCATAGTCAGGCTACAAAATGTTCAGTATGTATGGGGGGGCTAAATGTTCAATGTCACACAAAGCGATTCATAGAAATTGTAGGTGCATAGCATGCACGTAAAACAGAAGAAAAATGCTTGTAGCAATGTGTTTTTTCTGGGTATATAGAAAATGGTACCACAAAGTAAATTTAGAATATAACGTTTATTGTACAAATATTATATGGTAATTGTATGTAGCACCATATCCAGTGCTTGCAAAGTCAAGTTCCCAAATCTTATTTCAATCAAACATCCACATGTTGGCTCTTCGTGGTTCAAATGCTTCAAACCTCTTCATCAGGAGAACTTGTGAACAGTATCCATATAGGAAAGCCCAGTAAAATGGTGTTTGGAGTATCTTGATATGCTAATTCTTAAACCATCTGGAATACATATATTGCTATTTGTTTTTAAGCATCTGGGTGTGTTGTTGGATTCCCTCTACAGATGGCAGGATTGAACTCCAGACTAGGGATGAGCCGAAAACCCCCCCCCCCCCCCCCCCCGGTTTGCACCAGAACCTGCGAACGGACCGAAAGTTCGCAAACTTTCGAACCCCGTTAAAGTCTATGGGACTCGAACGTCAGAAATCAAAAGTGCGAATTTTGAAGGCTAATATGGAAGTTATTGTCCTAAAAAGGGTTTGGGGACCCGGGTCCTGCCCCAGGGGACATGTATCAATGCAAATTTTTTTTTTAAAAAGGCTTTTTTCGGGAGCAGTGATTTTAATAATGCTTAAAATTAAAAAATAAAAGTGAAATATTCCTTTTAAATATCGTGCCTGGGGGGTGTCTATAGTATGCCTGTAAAGTGGAGCGTGTTTAACCACTTGTCCACCGCCCACTGTCAATTGACGGCGGGCGGAGGATACTCTCGTTCTGGGAGGACGTCATATGACGTCCTCCCTTTAAAACGAGCTAGAAGGCGCGCGCGCGCCCGCCGCGTTCACAAGGCCCCGGTGCGCGTGCCCGGCGGCCGCGATTGCCGCCGGGCACCCGCGATTGCCCGGGAAACGAGCAGGAAAGTGGGTCTCTGTGTGTAAACACAGAGATCCACGTCCTGTGAGGGAGAGGGGACCGATGCTGTGTCCCTTGTACATAGGGACAACCATCGGTCACCTCCCCCAGTCAGTCCCCTCCCCCCCACAGTAAGAACACATTGAGGGAACATATTTAACCCCTTCCCGCCCCCTAGTGGTTAACCCCTTCCCTGCCAATCACATTTATACAGTAATCAATGCATTTTTATAGCAGGGATCGCTGTATAAACGTGAATGGTCCCAAAAATGTGTCAAAAGTGTCCGATGTGTCCGCCGCAATATCGCAGTCACAATAAAAAATCGCAGATCGCCGCCATTACTAATAAAAAAATAAAAATGCTATAAATCTATCCCCTATTTTGTACACGCTATAACTTTTGCGCAAACCAATCAATACGCGCTTATTGCGATATTTTTGGTAAAAAAAAAAAAAAAAAATGTAGAAGAATACGTATCGGCCTAAACTGAGGAAAATTTTATTTAAAAAAAAAAAAAAATGGGTATTTATTATAGCAAAAAGTAAAAAATAGTGTTTTTTTTTCCAAACTGGACGCTATTCTTTTGTTTATAGCGCAAAAAATAAAAACCGCAGAGGTGATCAAATACCACCAAAAGAAAGCTCTATTTGTGGGAAAAAAAAGGACACAAATTTTGTTTGGGAGTCACGTCGCACGACCGCGCAATTGTCATTCAAAGTGTAACAGCGCTAAAAGCTGAAAAATGGCTTGGGCAGGAAGGGGGTTTTCGTGCACAGTAGGGAGGTGGTTAAAACTGTCCCTGGACAAAATGAAATTTCTAAAGGAATAAAAGTCATTTAAAACTGCTTGCGGCTTTAATGTCATGTCTGGTCCGGGCAATATGGATGAAAATCATTGAGAAAAACTGCCCTTTGGGTCTTGTATGGATATTAAGGGGAACCCCGCACCAAAATTAAAAAAAGGAAAGGCGTGGTGCCCCCAGGCCCTATATACTCTGAACAGCAGTATAAAGGCTGTCCCAAGAAAGACAGGGACTGTAGGCATGGGCGTCCGCTGAACTTTTTTCAGGGGGGGGGGACATAATTTTAAGGTCATCCATGCTCGGTCCCTTTTTTGACAATGTCATGAAGGGGAGGGGCTTAGTCATTATGACATAAAGCGCAGGCATGCAAAGGTTTGAGAAACCTGATGCAAAAGCTTAAAGCGGAGTTCCAGACTTTTTTTATGTTTATTAAAAGTCAGCAGCTACAAAAAGTGTAGCTGCTGGCTTTTAATAAACATACACTTACCTGCTCCACTGTCCAGCGACGCGACACCCGGAGCTTCGCTCCTCTCCCCCCTTCTCCGCCGGCGCCTCCATTCATAGTGTTGGCTCCGGGCCGTGACGGCTTCACGGCCGGGCACTCGCTGCACATGCGCGAACGGCGCAGCGCTCTCTGAGTGGACAGGCGATCGCCTGGGACCTGTCACGTCCCAGGTCATCACCTACAGGGAGGGGCCGCCAAAAGGCGAAATGACAAATCGCCTAGGCGGCCCCAGGGCAGAAGGAGGAAGTGGGACAGGAAGTCCCACTCCTACTGAAGCCCCCCTCCCCCCCCCCCCCAAAAAAAAATTACATTCCAAATGTGGCATGTAAGGGGGCGAGGAGTGGATTAAGCGGAAGTTCCAAATTTGGGTGGAACTCCGATTTAATAGAAGGATCAAGCTGACACTGTTTGATTAGCAATTTCTATTTTTTTTTAAACTCCCCCCTCTAGCGGCCGAATAGCGCCACTAAAACGATGGTAAAGCTCCGCTAAAACTAGCAGCGCTTTACCGATAACGCGGCCAGCTGGCAGTGTGAAATAGCTCTTGAGGATAATTCCGCTTCACTCCATGTCCATATAAATATAGCCTAGAGAATGTACATCTTTCTATATTGCAATGTATTGCAATACATCTGTTGTGGCCATATTTTGATCTTGATGAAAACAGCCTATACTGTATGTATAGGTTGCTTTCATCAAGATCAAAATATGGCCACCCACAACACAGATGTATTGCAATACAAAAAGATGTACACAGTGTTGTTGGCACAGGCACTGCTGTTACCTGTAGTTCTTCAGCGATAGGGCAGCGTATTCAGTCTCTTGTCTCGGCCACTGCATGTCATGCACCTGTGGGAGGAGCCGGTGCCGCGCCATCTGGATCGGCATAGGCACATTTACACAGGCAAAGGCAGGCTGAGGCAGCAGCCAATCACGCAACAGCCGGGTCAGGGTCACAGTGATGTTAAGCAAATCCGATGCTCGGGCCGGGGGTGAGGAGGGAGGGACGGACGGATAGTCGGAAAAGACTGAGAGCAGCCCCAGCCCCCCCAGGCCATCAGCAGTCTGCAGACTTCGAAAAAAAAGTCCACGGCTGCCGCGGAGGCCATTGCAACACAGGGGGCAAGTGTGTGTCTTCACTCTGACTTCCAGGGGGGGCAATTGACCCCCCTTGCCCTATGGAGCGGACGCCCATGACTGTAGGTTTGTTAAGTAGAATCTGTTTGTAATTTGGAACAGGTAAATTTTTAAAGTGTAGCTCCAGCCCAAAAAAATCTATTTTTAAGCTTTTTGGAAAACATAGGGAAGGGTTATCACCCCTGTAACATTTGTTTTGCTGTCTGTGCACCTCTTCAGAAGATTTCACCTCACTTTTTGTCCCAATGACAATTGGATTTAGAAAATTTGGGGTTTTTCGAGAAACAAGGAACTCTTATGCCCTGTACACACTATCGGATTTCCGATGAAGCGGACTTCCATCAGTCTTGCATACACATCATCAGACAAAATTCCGACCGTCCAAAACGCTGTGACGTACAACACATACGACGGCACTATAAATGGGAAGTTCGAATCCAATGGCGCCACCCTTTGAGCTGCTTTTTGCTGATTTCGTGTTACCGCGTGTTAGTAAAAGTTTGGTGTTAGACGATTCGCGCTTTTCAGTCTCCGTGCTTTTCAGATCGTTTTCTGGTGTTAAGTTTGTGCTTGTAGGTTTGTATCTGTCTTTCAGGGCGTGTAGTCAGGTCATATTTGTTTTTCAGTGCGTTCTTGTCCGCTCGATTACTGGTTTTCAGGTCGTTCTTCATAGGCCTTGCTGTTCCTCAGTGCATTCTGTTTAAGTTCGTTCTGACCAGCCGACCGGTTTCTAGCCATGTTGGAAGTACGTTCTCATCGTAGCGCTCGTGCTGCGTATGGGCTTGGTGTTGCGGTTAATACTTTGACCCCTTTCTCAGTCCATGAACAGGGTGAGGAGGAGTTCATGGACCAAGAATTGGTTGCTCCAGCAGGACCAATTCTCTCATATGCTGCCTCTGCTGCGGGAAATCCAGGAGAATAATCCTGATGACTACAGGAATTGTCTCCGGATGACTGACCCCATTTTTCACCGTCTGTTGGATTTGGTGTCCCCCCTATATCACCAGGCAGGACACTGTGATGGGCCAGGTCATCACTGCCGAGCAGAGGCTCATCGCCACGTTGCGATACCTGGCGACTGGGAGAAGCCTGCAGGACCTCAAGTTCACGACAGGCATCTCCCCCCAGGCTCTGGGGGTCATTATCCCAGAAACCTGTTCTGCTATCATACAAGTTATGCAGAAGGACTATATTAAGGTAAGTTTTATCCTTTTAGCATTCATGAATTACATAGAATGGGATGTTAATGTATTTTTATTTCTTTCATCCTTCCCTAATTACCATGATTGTAATATGCTGTGAATGTCCCCTTTGTCCTCATGCATGCTGTAAGCTTTTTTTGGCCTACGTGCAAATTTGCCTTCACTAACCTCTCCAGCATGCTATCCTGGGCTCAAACACACCTAGCCTAGTCACTTAACAATGTATTTTGTCAGCTACATTGTATTGCTTTACCCCCCCCCCCCCCCAAAAAAAAAATGTGTCCAAATGTTTTGCTTCTCATTACATTCAGGCAGAGTGGTAGAGGCTTTTTTTTGAGGGCCCAAACTCAGCTAGAACCCCCCCCCCCCCCCATAAAATGTGTCCAATGAGCCTTCAGAGGGGATGAGGAATGTGATAATTGTGCCTTCTATTTTTGTCTATAAATACTCCTAAAAAATAAAAATAAAGTTTTATACTGATGTTGGCCAAGAATGTTTTGTGTAATCTGCTTGCAATGTTATGTGCAAAAGTCCTAATTTTTATTTTATTTTTTCTTTGACTCCATAGTTTCCTTCATCGCCACAGGAATGGCAGACTGTGGCATCCCATTTTGCCAAGCGCTGGGACTTTCCTAACTGCGGAGGGGCGATAGATGGGAAGCACATCTGCATAGTAACACCACCCCGTTCGGGGTCATACTATTACAACTACAAGGGGTTTAATAGTATTGTGTTGATGGCGGTGGTGTCGGCACACTATGAATTTATGTATGTGGACGTGGGGAAGAATGGCCGAATGTCCGATGGCGGTGTGTTCGCACAGACGGAATTTGCCCGACGTCTCCAGAGTGGTGGCCTGGCACTACCACAGGATGAAGAGGTAGTGGTGGGTGGTAGTTATACCCAAACACCCTAATTGTTAGAGTTCTTGCAACCATTTTTGTCTGCAGGGAGAGTATTAGTGTATAGTTCCCTGTGGCCTGCAGGTGGCGCTGCCATAGTAGGCCAGGGTCAAACCGCTAATCCAGTGCTGTACCTTGTGTGTGTCCCCTCTCGGCAGCCGTACGGTGGGTGTGGTAGGCCTGCTGTGCATGCTGGGAGAGGATATAAAAGGGGCAGACGCTGCCTGTTCAGAGTTCGTTGTCGGGGGTCCTACCCCAGGGAGTGTGTGCGTTCCTGTCCGTCCTGGGCACCTTTTTGGCCCAGGGTCGGTGGATTAGTCCTGGGGCTGCAACAAAGGCCTGGGCCTAGCACCTTCGGCTGGAGCCCACCGGGGATCGAGGAGTCTCAGGGTGCCGCCTTGCGATGGGACCCGTATCCTAGATGAGGAGGCCGGGGGAGAAACCGTTCCGAGGGACTGGTAAAGAAGTCACAGTGAAGGAAGGGTCCCGGTAACTCTCTGGAGGGATGTCTTATCCTTAATAGAGGCCAAGTTCAGCAGGTCTGTGGCAGAGACCAAGTTCACCAGGTCTGTGGCAGAGACTTTGGGTAAAGTTTGAGTACCATATCTCCTGCTAGTCCCAAACTAGGGAGTCTATCCGAATGGGCTGAGTCCGCTTGAGAATCGGAGCAGTGAATTGTGGTACGTTTGTGCCTGGACCTCTTCCACACCTTAAGCTGTCCTGTTCTCCCTCCAACCTTTCCTGTCAGAGACTGTGTTTTACAAGAAAATAAACTCTGCGTTGGAGTTGCAGCTGGTGTGGACATTCAAGTTACTGTGGGGATACAAGGACTTGTCTTTTAATAATATAGAGGTGAGAAACATTCTCTGGCTGTCTGACTTTGTAAGACCCATCAACAACACCGCTCAACCTCTTAACACAGGAGGGTACAGGCTTGTGGTGCGGTGTGCCCCTCTATTCCTGCGAGGAGCCGAACAAGGCAGGTAAAGAGAGGGGTGGGTGCGCTATATTTACATTGATACATATGGCGGAATACAAACTTAATCATATTGTTTTCACCTGCTGCATACTGCACAACTATTTACGCAGAAATGCACCCAATTATATGACTGTTTCTTGAATCTGTCTCCCAGGTTCTTCTAGTACAGTGGTCTCCAAACTGCGGCCCTGGGGCCGGATGTGGCCCTTTGCTTGCCTTTATCCGGCCCTTGAGGCATTATTCCTGCCAATGACACCAACAATGGGGCATAATTCCTGCCACTGACACCAACATTGGGGCACTGTTCCTTCCACTGACATAAAAAAAAAGGGGCACTATTCCTCCCAACGACACCAGATCAGACATTTTTTAACTCCCACTGGGCACAGTCCGGCCCCCCTGAAGTCTGAAAGACAGTAAACTGGCCCTTTCTTTAGAGAGTTTGGAGACCCCTGTTCTAGTACACTTGTAGTGCCAAGTGGATTTGTCTTATGGTAAATAACCACAATTGTCACGGTAAACAAGAACTTATTTTTCAAAATGGTATTGAGCATAGAAAGAAGAAGCCACACAATGTTGAGTAGAAAAATATTTTTACTCTGTGCACAACTTGTGCGTTATTAATTTTTTTTAGAACATTCTAAACTGTGTTTTAACAAAAATATATTTATATTTTTTGGTTTTTGCATAAACACGCATGTTTCAAACAATAAAACCTATAAAAACAATGGAACTTACAAAGTTCTACCTTTTGAAAAACTGAAGGCAATATCAGACATTATATTGTTTCAAAAATGTTTTGCTGTTGCCTTCATGAGATGGGGTGATGTCACCCCTGAACAAGCCAAATTTGGAAGATGCACACAAATTGTGCGTCAAAATGGGGATTTCCCTCCTGATCCCATGCCTAATGTCAACATGTGCTATCTCGCATCATGGGGGATCAATGGACGTGTTTTGGGGGTGCAAACCCTTCCTCTCACCTACTTGAGTTGCAAGGAAGGGGTTGCACCCTCAAAACACGTCCATTGATTTGCCCTAATGGGAGATAGCACATGTTGACACACTGTGTGTATCTTCCAAATTTGGCTTGTTAAATTACACAAAAATTTCAAAAAGTAGGCCACAAAAACGTGAAATGGTGGCATTAAAAACATCTTTATACTCTCCCCAAAACATCAATCATGTTTTTAATTTGTTGGTCAAAAGAATAGAAATTGTGCGTTATAACATCGATTTCTCGACTCATAACCATGAGATCCTGGATTATGATTTGTGCGCTCCGACTGAAGAAAGGAGGAGATTGATCTTCCACAAGCAGCACATCACCTAAAATAACAAAAAAACGCATGTCTTATAAATATGCATACATGCATCTATTCCCTGAATCTGTGGTGTATGACACTGACCTGTTGTGGTGACAATCTCGCACACTTCCTCCACCTCTTCTTCCTCCACCTCTTCTTCCTCCACCTCTTCTTCCTCCACCTCTTCTTCCTCCACCTCTTCTTCCTCCACCTCTTCTTCCTCCACCTCTTCTTCCTCCACCTCTCCTTCCTCCACCTCTCCTTCCTCCACCTCTCCTTCCTCCACCTCTCCTTCCTCCACATCCTGAGGTTGGGGTTCCCTCTGTTCTTTCCGCATTGTGGGGTTCCTGGCCTCCTCAGAGTGGTGTGCTCCAAGTCTTTTGCTCTCCTAATGAGAATGAAACAAAAGGTATACTTTAGCACACAGATATTTGAGGGGAGAAATAGGAATAGGAAACATTGCTTGGAAGTGGGGTACAATTCTCTGAATGGCAGAGTTACAAGCTGAAGGCATTGTTTTTTAATTTTTTTTTTTCTAAGCTGGAATACTGACCTTTTTTGTCCAAGTTGCACACATGGAGACACCCCAAAAGTATCCACTCTAGTACCTGTGTGGGACACCCTAAAAAGGTTGTTCTGGTGTCCCACACAGGTGCTCCAGAGTACAGCTGTGGAAACAGCTGCTGAGTGTCCTCTCCTTTACACTGTATCAAGTTTGCATTTCACATTCTAGTTCAAAACACATAATCTAGACAACAATGTTTATAAATGTTGTTTTAATAGAAATAGGCAGGACCAAATGTGGTTTACCTGTATCTGCGCAAAATATCGAATTTTGTTGCCGATTGATGTTTACTATGAACGATTATACTTTGGCCACTACCCTGAAAGTTGCCATTTTCAATTATCTAACCAGTCAATCAAAAGCACATGGAGCAACGTGCAAGTATAATAATCAAATTCGTAATAACACAGGAGAAATACTTACTTTTTACTAGCATTCTTTTTATCTTCCTGTACTGCTCCGGCTCCCTCAGCTTCAGGTCAGACCACCTTTTTCTCAGCTGCTCTTTGAATCTCCGGACCCCAAATTTTTTGTACAGACTCCTCACCACTTTCCCCATTATTTTGGCCTTCCTGAGATTAGGGGTGTTGTACGGCCCATGCTTCCCATCATAATCTCTCCTCCGCAAGATGTCCACCATCTCCACCATCTCAGCAAAGGACATATTACTGGCTTTGTATCTTCTCCTGGATCGGGACGTTTCCGCCTCCCGGGATTTCCTCGTCGGAACGTAAAACAACCCACACCTGCTGTGTCGCCGCCATGTCGTCTCCCACTGTGCGTCGAACGAGAAGGGGCGGGGAATATCGGAGGAAGAACGTCAGGAGCGGGAACGTCAGGGGCGGAGTTTCACGCATTCGCAGGGAATATAATGAAAACACATGTGTCGTAAAGACGTTGTGTGCGCGGATTAAGGAGGACCGGAAGTTCCGAATGTCTCTGACGAAGGTGAAAATGAAAGTTGGGGCATCAGTGGCCTATACTAATTCATGGCTTTTAAAGGGCTATATTGGGATAATATTAGGACAGTTTAGGCTGACCTGACCTAGTGTTTTTGTCTTGTGTTTCATCTTGCAGCATAAATGCAGAGTTTTAAGGATCCAGTGGTCTTAAGGGCATTTATTGATTAAATATAGAGAGATCACAAACTTGTGGGAGGTAAAAAACTGTTTATGCCATAATCGTGTGGTACTGAGGGCAACAATTGAGAAATTAGTGGAATATATGAAGACCTGGATCCCAGAGGCAGACTATAACATAACATGATGGACAATAAAATAAATAATATGAGGAATAGCTACAAAAAAACAATACAAAGAAGTCTGCGAATCCCGGAGAACAGGAGAATCAGCAGACCAAGTACATGTCCCCAACCTGTGGTACTACCAACACCTGCAATTTCTGGATGACCAGATTGAAGCCAGGGAATCTATTTCCACCCTTCCCTCCACCCCTGCAGAGGAGCTAGCTGACCTTGAAGAGCCGTATCTGCACATCTATAGTCGGGTATAGTATTTTACAACATATTTGTTGTCTGATAATTATTGTTGGGAACTAGATGTTATTATTCCAAAAGTAAATAATTAAAAAACGAAAAAAAAAAAAAATAGTAATAGTGAAAAATGCTGGGGTCAGAATGAGTCTTTTCTATTTATTAACATTACATTTGCAACAGTCATGAGCTGAAAATTGTGTGTGATTGATGAACCAAAAACTAAAACTATGTCCCCTTCTTCTTTTTTTTTTTTTTTTTTTTATACACAGGATGAGGTCAGCCAGGAGGACGAGGCTCTGGAGTGTGGCAGCCAGGAGGAGGCAGGGCCAAGTGGCAGCAAGCAGGTGCCCAGGCCAAGTGGCAGCACCCAGTCAGAGGTGCTTCCCCTCCCAGGTCAGACCAAAAAGGCCCAGGAAGATCACCCAGATGGAGGAGGAATCCCTGAGGATCATAAGGGAAGCAGCTGAAATAATGAGGGCCCCCCTCAACCCTGTAGAAAAGGGGGGATCTGGTGTGATGCAGCCACTCAGGCACCTCCATCCCTAAAAAAGAGAACAGAAGGAGCACAAAAGTGCAGGTCGCCCTGGGACTTTGAGTGAGGTACTAGAGTTGGGCATATATTCACAAAAATGCATAAGTAAAAAACAATTTATTGGTGATGAATGCTGTAATAACAAAACAGAGATAACAAAAATTTGTATGTCCCAAGGCATAGTGGCCCATGTAAAACAACATCAGTACAACAATTGAACATACAAAAGCATATATGGTACATCCATGCACAATGATAATAATATGAAAGGCTGAACACGTGGGTACATGCGCACAGGCAAAATTGCTATATCAAACGATATTATATGTAGCCGGTGGTGGATGAATTGTGAAGAGCATAGTCCTCAACAATGGCAAATACACAAAACGCATCGTTGGTGCCCTACGCGTTTCGCGAGCTGCTACTCGCTTCCTCAGGGGCTGATGCGTGGTTGTGGTATCTGTAGGAAGATAAGTACAAAAGGTGTCTATTACTAGTAATGGGGGGCTATGGACAAATGGTGGGTATAAGGGGTCAGAAGGGTGCAAACGACCCTGTACTCACCACTACCAAGGGCTGAGTGGCCCTTCGCTGGTCGCCAAAAGGGCGGCATGTACGACATCCAGTTCGGGAGCTGAGGGAGCGGAGCTACAGGGCGCCACCCACAGGAATCCAGATGCAAAGCACAGTCTGTGAGAGGATGTCTGTCCAGTGATCGCTGGGGCCCAAAAAGGGGGGGATATCTGAGAAAGGTGTAACAATGCACATGTAACAACACTGTGGCAACATAGACTGATTGTGATCAAGAAATATGATTGCAAGAGCAGTACAGGTAGCGTGAAGTAAGCTAGCCTTGCTGGGTTGTATAGATGTATACAATGTGCTGTGATGTTGAGGAAGATATAGTTAGACTGGATAACATGTATAAAATATGGACCAAAGAGGAGGAAGGAAGGTGCAGGCAACAAGGATATCGTGAGATAACCAGAATGGTATTGCATGTGTGTGATCGAAAAATACCTTAACTATAATGTATATTAGTAAGTAATACACCCATGCATGTACGTATAGAACTGGGAGGTTAACCTTAAGTAAATGCATAAAATGCAAAGGTTGTTGTTGCACTCACCCCAGGGGACCAATTGAAAGTATCAACGAGAAATTTGACAATGCACATATATGACAACACTATAGTAGCATGTACTGATTGTGGTCAATTTTTGTTATCTCTGTTTTGTTATTACAGCATTCATCACCAATAAATTGTTTTTTACTTATGCATTTTTGTGAATATATGCCCAACTCTAGTACCTCACTCAAAGTCCCAGGGCGACCTGCACTTTTGTGCTCCTTCTGTTCTCTTTTTTAGGGATGGAGGTGCCTGAGTGGCTGCATCACACCAGATCCCCCCTTTTCTGTTGTACCGGGTGGCAGACACCCACCTAGCCCATTCTCTGGTATGCTGCAGCCAGGGTTCTATTCACTTTTACATTCAGCTTATTGCCATCATATTTTAGGCCAGTGTGTCAGCGCTTTGGCATTTTGGGGTCTTTTTATTCGGCTGGGCACTCATGCCTTTGGTTGGTTTGTCCTGATGGTGGCGTTTTCATCCAGCTGGGGGGCTGCGATGCACAAAAAGGAGATACTTCTGATCTCCCGCTATCCATGCCTGTCCCTTTTGGGATGGGCGTGGCTACCAGTGCATCGGCGCCATGTCGAGCACGCCCACACACTGACGTCTTAGACGTCAGCTGTCTGTTAGGGCGTTTTTACTTTTTGGATGGTGGGGTTGGTTTGTGCGCAGCTGCACACCCCCTTCACAGCTGACATCTCTCTGACGTCAGCAGGTTACCATCCGGACATGACGCAGGGGGCGGAGTTTTCGGGTCCCTACGGGTATATCCGGATGTCCGGCACAGCTGGGACTGTATTTGTAGTCTGGTGATCGGGTTTGGTGGTCGTAAATGGTGTGAGTGCAGCAACACTTTGTGAACTTCATGCATCTCTTCAAGGTAAACCTCCCAGTCCTATACCTGGCTGTATGGATGTAATATTTTCGAACACATACTACAGTTGAGTTTTCTCCTGTAGTATCCACCCTGACATTACTCTGGTTATCTCTCTCATATTAATCTTGTTACTTATACATCTTAGCTCTCCTCCTTGGCCCATATTGACATATGCTGCATTTAGTTATAATTACTTGCTCTTTTATACTTTAGCACACTAAATACACTTGTACAAACATAGCAAGGTTAGCCTATTATATGCTACCTGCACTGCTCAAGCAATCATATGCTCTGACCACAATCAGTACATGCTACTATAGTGTTGTCATATATGTGCATTGTCAAATTTCTCGTTGATACTTTCAATTGGTCCCCTGGGGTGAGTGCAACAACAACCTTTGCATTTTATGCATTTACTTAAGGTTAACCTCCCAGTTCTATACGTACATGCATGGGTGTATTACTTACTAATATACATTATAGTTAAGGTATTTTTCGATCACACACATGCAATACCATTCTGGTTATCTCACAATATCCTTGTTGCCTGCACCTTCCTTCCTCCTCTTTGGCCCATATTTTATACATGTTATCCAGTCTAACTATATCTTCCTCAACATCACAGCACATTGTATACATCTATACAACCCAGCAAGGCTAGCTTACTTCACGCTACCTGTACTGCTCTTGCAATCATATTTCTTGATCACAATCAGTCTATGTTGCCACAGTGTTGTTACATGTGCATTGTTACACCTTTCTCAGATATCCCCCCCTTTTTGGGCCCCAGCGATCACTGGACATACATCCTCTCACAGACTGTGCTTTGCATCTGGATTCCTGTGGGTGGCGCCCTGTAGCTCCGCTCCCTCAGCTCCCGAACTGGATGTCGTACATGCCGCCCTTTTGGCGACCAGCGAAGGGCCACTCAGCCCTTGGTAGTGGTGAGTACAGGGTCGTTTGCACCCTTCTGACCCCTTATACCCACCATTTGTCCATAGCCCCCCATTACTAGTAATAGACACCTTTTGTACTTATCTTCCTACAGATACCACAACCACGCATCAGCCCCTGAGGAAGCGAGTAGTAGCTCGCGAAACGCGTAGGGCACCAACGATGCGTTTTGTGTATTTGCCATTGTTGAGGACTATGCTCTTCACAATTCATCCACCACCGGTTAGCAATTTTGCCTGTGCGCATGTACCCACGTGTTCAGCCTTTCATATTATTATCATTGTGCATGGATGTACCATATATGCTTTTGTATGTTCAATTGTTGTACTGATGTTGTTTTACATGGGCTACTATGCCTTGGGACATACAAATTTTTGTTATCTCTGTTTTGTTATTACAGCATTCATCACCAATAAATTGTTTTTTACTTATGCATTTTTGTGAATATATGCCCAACTCTAGTACCTCACTCACACTCAAAGTCCCAGGGCGACCTGCACTTTTGTGCTCCTTCTGTTCTCAACCCTGTAGAGGCCTATAGCTGCTATCTGGCCGATTAAGTCCATAAAGTGGAAGAGGGACAACGTGCCCTCTGTGAGGAGCTTTTTTCTAGGGTCCTTCACAGCTGACAGAGGCCACACATCTGTGTGATCTGGCCCCTCCTCCTCCCACATTCCCACCACCAGAGCCACAACCTGCAAGGGGGCGTGGAGGGAACACTGCAGGGAAGCGTGGAGGGAACACTGCAGGGAAGCGTGGAGGGAACGCTGCAGGGAAGCGTGGAGGGAACGCTGCAGGGAAGCGTGGAGGGAACGCTGCAGGGAAGCGTGGAGGGAACGCTGCAGGGAAGCGTGGAGGGAAGGCTACAAGGAAGACCAGAAAGTGATTCCCTGGCTTCAAGCTGCTCTGCCAGAAGACGCAGTTTGTTGGAGTACCACAGCTTGGGGACATGTATGACATCTGCTGCTGCTGCTGCTCCTGATTTCTGAGATTGGGGGACCAGATTGTGCTCCCAATTAGAGGGACTCCTCAAGATAATTATTTTATTTTCAATACACTTCATGTCTGCCTTTGGGGTCCAAAGGCTGCATAAATTAAACCAATTTCTCAATTGTTGGCCTTCCTCTTTATTTTGTTACCATAATAAATGGATATTTGATTTAATTTAAATACTTGCCTATGTGTTTTTCTTGCGAGTAGGGAGGTACATTTTCATAAATACAATGTGTAATTAACAAGGGACACCAACACCAACCTCCTTGAGGGCAAAAAAATACAAGATAATAATGTTGTTGTGATAACTTGACCAGAAAATATTAAAAGGCCAGAAAAAAAATAAGGAGAACTTGATTCAAATCACCAACAAAAACAAAAAAAATAAAAAATTATTTTGGAGACCTGCCTTTAAAATAAAATACGAAGATTCATGATATCACAAAGAAATAATTTTGACAACTCGATGTGAATATCCGCACTGAAAACAATTTTTTTTTCGAGCATTAGAAAGCAGAAAAGAATGCGCTACATTTAACGATGCAATAATTTGCAGCATGACGAATGTGCTATCTCCATTACAAACGCTAGTTTTACCAGAACAAGCGCTCCCGTCTTCTAATTTAGCCTGAGCATGCATGGATTTTTCTTCGATGGAGTTCCACACAGACGATCGGAATTTCCTATCGTTTTTTTTCCCATCAGAAAAATTTAAAACATGTTCTATTTTTTTACACCGATGGGGAAAAAAGTCCAATGGGGCCCACACACGATCGGTTTTTCTGATGAAAGTCCATTGGACAAAGTCCCCCCCCCCCTTACATCATGGTCCCTAGAGCCCATTCCCTTTTATAGGGTCCCCAAAGTTAGAAGGGAAGGGCATGGCATAGTGGGGTAAGGAGAGTGGAGAGGTTTAGGAGAATAGTTGGGGTAGTGAAAAGGAAGGAGGGAGTATTGTGAAGACCCCAGCTTACATCAGGATCTGTTTCTTCTCATTGTAGCAGTTGGCTACAGGACAAGTGGAAGCTGGAAGGCTGGGCACTGGGACTGGATACGTTTTGAGGAGGAGCTTCCTCCTCCTCTGGTTGCTAGGACATGGGCAGTCCTAGCAACCAAACACTAGCCCTGAGAACAGTGGGTGGCATACATTCAGGGACAGCTCTGATTGCTGAACAGCAACAACTGGTTGGTGGGGGCCTGGGCCCCCTTCATGTGTATAGGCTGTTTCCACCCCCGGTAGCGGTCCTGCCTTTACAGATGGCAGGATTAAACTCCAGACCAGAACTGATTAGAATTATTGCATTAATATTTTGCCCTTTTTATTTTTGAAGATCTTTGCTTTTGATGTAAAAAAGTGGAGGACTGTATTGGAGATTTATTACATATTTGACTATCTTCATGTCCCTCGGCTGCCCCCTTCTGAATTTGAGAATTTCCATTCCACCAAACTGTACATAAACTTTTGATTTTACACTACTGGGTTTTCCTATATGGATACTGTTCTGATGAAGATGTTTTAAGCATTTGAAACGCGTTGAGTTAACATGTAGATGTTGAATTGAAATGAGATTTGCGAACTTCACTTTGCAAACACTGGATATGGTACTATATACAGTTAGAATATTTGTCTAAGAAACATTATACATTTTATGAATTTACTTTGTGGTAAAATTTTCTATATGCCCAAAAAAAATCCATTGCTACAAGAATTTTTCTGTTTTTCATTTGAGGATGTGGCCATATAGGACAGAGAACCTCTATCCTTTTTATATTTATACGTACACAGCATGCAATAAGCCGACATACGAGCAATCTTAGTTCTGTACAAAAATAATGGATTACATATGGCTCCCTGATTTCCACCACCACCACATTTGACTTGGACATGAGGCTTAAAGTGGACATAAAAAAACTTCTCCTTTTTTGAATCCCTTTTAGTTAGTAAAATATACCATAGCATTTTGTTTAATATTTTGAATAAGTGCAAAATTTAAACCTGTTGATCCTGCCAGAAATATTATGAGAACTGCCTGTGCTCTCTGCCTGAGCTGCACTCTTTTTTTAAGTCAGCCCTTTTTAACATGAGGCCTTTCTGGTCTTGGAGTACCCCTTAAAAACGACTGTATCTACAACTCATGACACATTATTGTGAAGAGTATGCCAGTTGAGACACGTGCCCTCACATTGGTGGTCAATGAAGTACCCTTTAGATTGGCGGTCAATGCAATGCTCCCTATATTGATGGTCAGTGAAGTCCTCCCCTTCATGAGTGGTCTGTGAAGCAGACTGCTTTTGATTAGTTGTCAGTGGGAGAAGGACCCTTTTATATTGGTGGTAATTGGAAGAAGGTTCCTATTACTGTAGTGGACATTAGGGAAAAATACCCCCCCCCCCCCTACATTGGTGGTCAGAAGAAAAAAAGACCTCCCTTTTTATAGATGGCTAAAAAGACCATCGATGTCAGTGGTCACTTATTAGAGAGTCAGAAACTGCTCAATACTTAAGGAATACCTAACAACCTCTAGAGGAACCTCAGAACCCTGGTTGAGAATGGCTGAGTTAGATTGTTCCCAGAACTTTTCTGTGGCCTACAGAGTACCCCCCCCCCCCCACTTATGTTTATGGAGATGAGGAGAGGTGGGGTTATTTTGTAGTTCTGACCTAGGGCAGCAGTGCTTTATTGGTTGTCAAGTAGGTATGTGGGGACTTGGAGAAGTATGGACTATACATACAGTGCACATGAGGATTTCTGTAAATTTTCAGTGTTTCAGTCATGTTCTGCAGTGTGGTATTTGTCAACTTCTGACTGGTTTCCTTCCCCAACCAGTCTTTAGGGTCATTCAGGCAAACTTTTTAAAGTGATTTAACTTGATGGATTTAAAAAAAAAAAACGGCTGAATGTGTTTGTAAATCTAAGGCTGGGTTCACATATATGCGAATTGGATGCGTTTTTTAACTGCATCCAATTCGCATAACATGTGAATGTGACCAGGGCGGCCGTGGTGCAGTTTTTAAAAGGGTCCTGTGAGTTTTTGGCCCGGTTCCGGTGCAAATTCTGGCAAAAATTTGCACCTGAATCGGTGAACAGAAATACAACGGACTCTGGACTGCAAATCGCAGCCCGACATGTGTGAACCCAGTCTAAAGGCTAAAAATATAAATGGCTACTAATATTTATAAGAACTAATATAGTACACTTTGATTCAGGGGAATATCACATTTTTATTGAATGTCAGAAATATTTTTACTGTTGCAGCAAATTGGATCACACTTTCTAAAGCCTCGTACACACGGTCGGGCTTCCATTGGACTTTTCCGTGGATTTTTGTCCGAAGAGAGTTGGCCGTGAACGCCCATAGCATACACACGCTCTGACTTTTTCAGCAACAAACCTGAACGTAGTGACGTTTCAACGTACTGACGAGACTTCAAAAGACGTCACCCTTTGGGCTCCTTCTGCTAATTGCGTGTTAGTAGAGGTTTGGTGCGTGCGCTGATTTGTGGTTTTCAGTTTCGTGCAATTTTGTTTGTTTCTGAACGGCCGTTCGTTAACCCGACATGTTGTGCAATCCAACTAGAGAGCGTGCTATTTTTGGGATTGGAGTTCTGGCTATATCTCATGCACGGTCCAGGAGTAGGAGGAGGACTGTTTGGACAAAAAATTGGTTGCTTCATCGTAACCAATTTAGTCATATGCCATTGCTCAGGGAGCTCCAGGAGAATAATCCTAATGATTTTCGGAACTATCTCCGGATGTCGGACTCCTGCTTTCAGCATCTTTTGTACTTGCTGTCCCCCTATATTGGGAAGCAGGACACCTGTATGAGGAGTGCGATTCCAGCAGAGCAAAAGCTCATAGCCACTTTGCGCTACTTGGCAACAGGGAGAAGTCTCCAGGATATAACGTTTACTACTGGTATCTCTCCCCAGGCTCTTGGACTCATAATTCCTGAGACCCGTTGTGCTATAATTCAAGTCCTGCAGAAGGACTATATTCGGGTAAGTTTTTTTTTTTTTTTAGGTAATATCAAATTCTATCTACTTCATGTTTTCTAATGTTTTATTATGTATGTTTTCTTCCATCATTTACAGTAATGTAATTTGCTGTGAATGTCCTATTTTTGCATGCTGTTTTTTTTTTCTTGGCCTACATGCATATTTGTCTTCACTTACCTCCCCAGGCACATCCACACCTAGCATATTAACAATCTTTTTTTATATGTTAATTTTTTAGAATTACCCTAAACGACCCCTAAACCGTCACATTTGGATTGTTGTGCTCAAATTCATGCAGAGTGCAAGAGATCCATTTTTTGGGTGCACAAACGATTTTGTAACCCTCCCTCCCCTCCCCAAAATGCTGAATCAACTGATCAAACTACTCCTATTTGATGACTTGGCAAAACCCATACGCAGTATACCTCTTTTGTTGGTGTAATATTTCTGGTCTTCACTTATTTTAATGTTATTTAATGCATGTAAAAAAAGTTGGTTATTTTATATATTATGGCACTTCTTATCTTCCCACTGGGCTGCCCATCTTAAAAAAACGAAGGGGCTTGCAAAATGTACCTTCATTTGTTCCTCATTTTTCTCAAGTGGAGACGGTTATTACTGGTCCCAAAACGCTACCCATTGAACCTCGCCCCCCTAAAAAAATGGAATGTGCCACCAGAGGGAGTGAGGAAGCATATAATTATAACGGTTTTTTTCCTTTCTTGCCAAAATACTGCTTTTAAATTTTTATATATATTTTTTTTTTTTTGTTGCCCCAAGTATGTATGTGTCAAAATAGATAGCAATTTTATGTGCTCAAGTAGTAATACATTTTTTTTTTTTTTTTTAATTCCACAGCTTCCTTCCAACCCCCAATGGCAGGATGTGGCGGCCCAGTTTGCCAATTCATGGAATTTTCCCAACTGTGGGGGTGCCATTGATGGAGGTGTCATGATGCACACAGAGTTCTACCGTCGCCTACAGAATGGCACCTTACATTTGCCACCTGCTCAGGACAATGTGGAGGGCCTCAATTTTGTTTTTGTGGCAGATGAGGCGTTTGCTCTGGGGGCTCATCTTCTGAAGCCCTTTCCTATGAGGAACCTTACCTCTCGTGCCAGAAGGGTGGTGGGAAAACGCCTTCGGCATCCTATCCAGTAGGTTTCGACTTTTTTTAACAGCCATCAACTTGGCAGAATACAAGTTGAACCATGTCGTGTTGTGCTGCTGCATCCTCCATAATTATTTAAGGAGGAATGCTAGCAGCTACATTGGCTCAGGGCCTACAGATGAGCCTTCCGGTTTTCGGCCAGCTTAAGAGCCAGTGATGCCAGCTCTGGAAACTGGTCGGGCTGCTGTCTCCTCCCAGAATGCCCGTCTTGTCTGTGACCAGTACATGGAATACTTTGTGGGTAGAGGGGCAGTGCCTTGGCAGAAAAATGTAGTGGATAATATGTAAACAATATTTTCTCTATAAAAAATAATATTCTTGGAACTACTGTTGTCTGTGTTTTATTATGTTTGCAAATGTCCCTTTTTATAATCCATTTTTTTTTATAAATGATTGTAAAACAACCAGAAGTGGAATATTGTTTTTCAAAATGTTGCCTTGAGCTATGTAGTGTCTTATGTTGTGCTGTGGCTCTGCTACACACATTTTCAAGTACACTGTCAATGTAACTACACCAACTGAACAAATATACTATTCTTGAGCATATAAATAAGAAGCCACACATTAAGCCAAAATATTTTTACTTCCATCACATTCACATGTGCGTTTTTTTATGGTTTTTAAACAAACCAACATCGTTATTTGTGTAGGAAGATTATTATTTTTTGTTATTAGCAACTTTTTAGTTGCTAAACATGCATCTTTGAAAGCAAAGCAATCCACTTCGCCAACTCTAACTAGAAAAATATAATTTTTAACAAAAAAAGGCCATATGAGACATTTTTTATATTATTCTCAACGTTAGAATATCTTGCCTTCCTCAGGTGGAATGAGCTCATCCCTCTCCGAGACAAATGTTGAAGAGGCCTAAATGGAAAATTTCACTTATGATACCCTGCCTAAAATGTGATTACGAACAAACAGATTAGTAACAAAAGCCACTCAACACAGTGGTGGTTATATACGAATGGAAAATCCACTTGGCACTCAAAGTGCACTTGGAAGTGCGTTCGCTGTATATCTCAGGGGGACAAAGAGGAAAACAAACCTACATAATTTTATCATGCACATGTTTGGATGTTCCAATCAGCAGAGCTTCCCCTCATTCCCGATCTTCACCAAAGAATGAACAGCGAATGCACTTCCAAGTGCCCTTTCAGTGTACTTGCAGTGCACTTGTATTGCCAAGTGGTTTTTCCTATTGTAAAAAAGCCCACTGTGTCCACATGTGCTAGCTCACATCACGGGAGTTCAATAGTTTTGGGGTGCAACCCCTTACTCCAAAGTAAAGTTGTTGAGAGTAAGGATTTGATCCCCCGAAACACATACATTGATACCACATGATGGCAGCTAGCACATGTTGTCACAGTGGGGGTGTTTCACCCTCTAATTTTTTTTAGGAAACTACCAGTGCACTTGCCACTGCACTTGTAGTGCCTAATTTTTGTTAGTTACTTTAAAAACACACACTGTGTGTTTAGTTGCATTTAAAATCTCCATGGAGGCAAACGTTCTTCACATTTTTTTTATGAAAATACAAAAGTATGAAAAAAATTAGACCAAAAAATAGATTTAGGACAGTGTTTTTCAACTATTTTGTGTATACTGCCTACAATAAAGAAAAAAGGACGTGGTCAAGCACCTAGAGAAGGGGGGTGGAGAAACACTAACCTCAAAAATTAAAATAAAACATCTTCAAATTTTGGTGGGAATTGTCATGCGATTTTAGAGGACAAATCGCATGAAATGTCCCAGCACATGGCATTGTTCCTTGATACTATGAAATCACAGTAATTCAAAGGAAGTAGTGGGATTTCTAAATATCAACAATCAGAGCCTGTGCTTCAAAGTATAGTAAAAACAAGAAACCAAGACAGGAGGCAATGATTAAAACGTAAAGCAAACATTTTTTTTTTTATTTGGCTAACAGGTCTACGTAATCCTGGATACGCCTCTGAACACCAGTGGCAGCCTCTTTTTTTATTTGTTCAAGTTCAGTCATTGCCTGCAGCATATCAGCACTGATACAACCAATAGTGCATCTTGGTAGTTCGTGGCCTTGGAAGAAGAGAACACATAAAAATGGTAATGATGGTCAAGTGGCTGAGGCCATAAAAAGTGAATTATGGGCACATTTATTATTCAAGCCAATTTCTTTAAATACTTACCTAGACACTAAATTATTGTTTGTAACCTGCTTGCTCTTCAGACACCTACACTACTAGGAATCTACACACTGTAGCTACTCTGTAATCTTGGCCCTGGTGCCAGGGTCTCCAAAACTTGGGTACCTAGCAACACTGCCAGCTCATTCCACATCCTTCTACATGCTAATGTTCAATGCACTACATACTTTGCTTTCAGTGGTGTTTTATAGAACCTCTAATCAATCACTAGACATGTCTAGACATTTTAAGACGGATGTTAAAAATACTTACTGGGGCAAACAACAGGCTCCAAAGAATCATCTTCGATTTGATGCACTCCTCCTCCCTCTGCATGTCTTGTGTCTGGGGATGTGATGACCACTGGAGGCTCTTTGCTGGGTCCAGCTCTCTAAACCCACTCCTCCAAATGTTGGAGCTCACCACACATGTTCCCCTAAAAATAAACAATACAAAATTCATGAAGCCACCCCAAATGTCAAATCCTTTGGCTAAATTAGTAGACCAACCTTGCACTAGTGACAATGTTTGCTCCAGACTAGTGGACTACAACATGCGCACTATGTATTCTCTAAATACCAAAAATGCATTGTAAAGGGAAGATGATGTAATTAAAAATGTCTATATGCCCACATTGAACAACTCATGCAGTTGACACCCACAACTCTTGTGTCCTATGGGATAGGGGATATATGATGATCATTCTAGCAGGTGTGACTCTGTGTGACTGTGATCCCCAGGGCCTCTCCTCTACCCATGTCTACCCTGGAAATGCGTCATTAATGTGCAGTGATGAGCCGTGCAGCAAACAAAGTGTTGTTATTTATCCCTTAAAAGTTACGTCCTGAGCCCATGGCCTTTGTCCCACCTAGAAACACCCCTGTCGGAGGATCGAAATTTCTTCTTTAAGTTGTGACTTATGTAGCGCCCCTTTACTTTTCAGGGGTGCTATGTACTTAAATTTAGGGGGTTAGTCTGAGCCTATAGCCGGGCTCAGACCACTTTGATTGTTAGTACTCGCTTCTGCCTATGTAATGCAACCTGATGTACTGTTCCCTGTGGCCTGTAGATGGAGCTGCCATATCAGGTCAGGGTTGAACCATGGGTGACATTGCTATGCCTTAGGGTGTCCTCTCTCGGCAGTGGTCCGGTGGGCGTGGTTGGCCTGCTGTGCATGCTGGGAGAGGATACATACGGGGCAGACGCCATCTTTTGGGGCTCTTCTCTCGCACCACCCGGCCCTCCAGGCCAGGAGTGTGCGTGTGTATCAGTCTCAGGCACCTTAGTCTGGGGCTGCAACTCTACTATAGACCCAGCACCTTTAGCTGAGGCCTATCTCTAAAAGAGGAATCCTAGTGTGCCCTGGAAGGGTGGTCCCACTCTAAGAAGAGGAGACCGGGGAGGGCCTTATCTAATGGACCGGTGAGAGTCTCACGGGGAAAGAGGGGGTTACCTTCTGGAGGGATTCAAAGATCCGCCAAAGGCTTTGCAACGTGCTGTCGCTGGCACCTGTCTCTGTGTTGCAAGTGTTGTGTTGAGAAGTTTGGGACTTAAAGATTCTGTGGCAGAGGATCTCCTGATAGTAACTCTAGGAAAACTAAGGAAAGTTCAAGCATCACTCCGGCTGCTAGGATCCGCTCTTACAGGTAACTATCCGGGTGAGCAAAACCCACTCGGGATCAAGTGGCGACTATTGTACCAGTTGTGCCTGGACCTATCTCCCAAACCTCACTGTCCTTTTCTCTCATCTACCTTTCCTGTCTGCTGAACTTGAACTTTGCTTATAAAATAAACTCAGCGTTGGAGTTAAAGTGGTGTGGACATTGGCCTTCCTGGGGAGAAATAAAGACTGGTCCCTACACTCTAGGAGACGAGAACCAGAGGAAGGGGAAAACTTGCTGCAAGACCCAAAAACTGTTAAACTGTTACAGACAGCTAATTCAAACATCAACATAATGACTACAGTCATGAATTGGGCTTACTTCTTTTAATAATGATGCAGTGAATGGAGTCCAACTGTTCTTTCTCTCTGTGTTTCAAATCTGACCATCGTTTGCGAATTTGATCTTTTGTTCGGTTGACCCCATATTCACGTTCCAATACGGCGAGGACTTTCTCAAGAACATAGTCTTTATGGCTGTTGGGCCTATCCTAGTTCTCCAGCTTGCAGTCATAATCATATTTGTCAAATATGCGCACCATCTCCACCATCTCCCCCTTGCTCATGGGGGTGGCCTTGTGTTTGCGATAATCTCCACCACCGCGGGGCCTGTTCGTTTTCGTGGATTCTGCCATCATGTTCTCCCTCACGAATGTTCCGCAGTGTATGTCGCATGTAGAATAAAGAACGTGGGCACGCCCCAGCGTCATGACGCACGTAAAGCGGAGTTTCACGCATGCGCAGGGTATATAAATCCATAACGAGCGTTTGACGTACCGGACGCTGGAACGTAACCATATACTTGCGAAACAAAATCAAGCCAAAGGGATACTCGAAAGAAAGGTACGTGACAACATTGTGACACTGTTGGTTAATGCCATATACTGCTTACAGGCCTATATTGTAGGCAGGTTAGGAGCTAGAAGAAAAACATTATGGTTTGTCTTGTGTTCTTTCTTGCAGCCATCTGATATACTTGCCCAAAAAATGAAGGGGAACTTGAATACACATAAATTCATGACAGAGTTTATAGAGCAATACAGGTCTCACTCCTGTCTGTGGAAGGTAAAACACAAGGACTATTCCAATAAAAATAAAAGGCAGGCAGCAATTGATCAACTGGTGGAATTGGCGCAGACTGTGTACCCCAGGGCAAACGAAACTATGATAAAAACCAAAATTGGGGGCCTCAGGAGCATGTACAACAGGGAGATTGAGGAATCCAAAAGATCGGGAGCAGCAGCAGAAGACGTTATGTCCCAAAGCTGTGGTACTTCTCCAGCCTGCATTTTTTGAAGGATCAAACTGTGCCACGCAAACATATCTCCACACTACCCTCCACATCAGCAGAGGCCACAGATACTGAGGCTGATGATGTAAATGTGTTGTTATGATGGCTCTAAAAGTATTACATAAACAAAGTGATTTGCATATCAAATAGACAGAAGTGAAAAAAAATTGTGGACAAGAATGAGAAATGCTGCAGTCAGAATGATAGTCTTTGCTTTTTGGACACATTCAAGTTGTAAAAGTAATGAGCTGATAAATGTGTTTGGGATTGATGACAAAAAATAAAATGATGTTTCTTTTTCAGACACAGGAAAATTATAGAACAGGCCGGGCCCAGCAGCCAGACAACTGAGTGCAGAGTCCCTACCCTGCGCCCTCCTACCAAAGGGGCCAGGAAGAGGCACCACCTGGATGAGGCAACAGCTGACTTCCTTACTAGGGCCACAGCAGTCCTCACAACTGTACCCGATAGTGCTGAAGGGTTTGGCTGTTTCACAGCTAATAAGCTCCGGGAGGTGGATGAGGATCAAAGGGAGCTATGTGAGGGGCTAATCATCCAGCTCCTCAGCAAGGCCAGGAAACGGGAGCTAACCCCTAAATCACATGTGTGTAATTTGGACCACACACCTCCTCAACAACAAGCCTACCCACCCCAGCAAGCCCAACCCACCCCAGCATGCCCAACCCACCTCAGCAGCATGGGGGTCAGTGGCCACATCAGACCCTGGATCCCCAACAAGGCCAGTGGTCTGGGGAGTTTAGGGGCTACTTCTTTCTTTCTTTCTTTCTTTCTTTCTCTTTTTTTTTTTATTTTTTTTTTTTTTTATTATGCGTTATTTTTTTTTTTTTTTCTTGGTTATAGTTTTTGGAGAATCATTTGCATTTTTAAGGGCAAAACTTTCATTTGGATGACAGAGAATATGTCTATTATTTCTGTTGTGAATGCACAAGAAACAAAATGGCCTCAGCTGATGAGGATCGAAGTGTGGAGAGCGATGTGCGTGGTTCAGTCTGGTATGACAAAAATCCCAGCCCGTTGTAGTACCACAGTCTGGGGACAGATATGTCTTCTGCTGTTGCTCCCCATCTTTTGGAGTCCACAATCTTCTTGTGCTCCCTAGATTGTATGTACTCCTCAGGTTCCCAATTTTGACCTTAACATAATTGATGTATGCCCTGGGGTACAGAGGCTTCCCCAATTCCACCAGTTGATCTATTGCTGCCTTCCTGTTAATTTTGATATGCCATTCTTGTGCTTATTTTGATTTAAATAAAAATAATATATGGACTAAATTATTTGATTGTGTTTAAATTAGAATTACAGTTTGGGAAGTAGGCAGGTACATTTATAAAATTAAGGGACACAAATAGAGTAGTTGGTGCTTTGAGCATAAAAAACATAGGGGATAATGGGATTGTGCTAACTTGACCCACTAAATAATATCAAAATATGTTTTATTCATATAACAAAAACACAAATCCATAGGAAAGACGTTGGTTTTTACTCCGTGGGTATCGCCAGCAAAGCAGCTTTTATTATTATCCCATTATAAAGAAGAAGCAAATTTTCTAGATTTCATAACTTGCTGCGTCACGAATGTGATATCTCCATAACGTAAGCTAGTTTTACAAGACAGAACGCTTCCGGCTGGTCCTTGCTTCTGAGCATGAGCGTTCGTACCGCGGACAAAAGTCAGATGGAGTTCTCTACACACGGTCAGACTTTGTACCATCAGACTTTTGTTGCCGAAAAGTTTGTCCGTTTGCAGAGCGAACATTTGTCCGATGAAAACCGAAAAAGTTTGTCCGATGGAGCATCCACACGGTCGGATCTTTTTAAAAACTTGCTCATTTTGAAGTTTGTTGCCAAAAAGTCAGACCGTGTGTACGGGCCTTTAGAGGCCCATTCACATTTGTGCACTGTGGCAAGGCACGCTAAACCATATGTTGCCACAACATATCTGCTCTATGTTCAGCTCCTGCATCACCATTCATTGTTAGTTGCATACAAATGCTAGTGGGGGATCCCATGTATAGGAGTGACTTCGGTGTGATGGGAGCACTCATGTGTAGGCGTGACACTGATATGGTGGGGGAGGAGGGGGTCATGCATAGGGGAGACTCAGATGTGATGAGGGGATTCATGTATAGGGAAGATTCTGATGTGATGGGGGATCCCATGTATAGGGGAAACTCTTAAGGGATGGGGAAGATCTGATGTATACAGGTAACTCTCATGTGATCGGGACTCTGATATGTAGTTGATATATAGTAATGACTCTGATGTGATGAGGCCTCCTCAAGTTATAGGGGTGACATCAATATGATGGGGGACATCTCATGTATAGGGGAGACACTCATGTGATGGGGGGGGGTCTGATGTAATGGGGGAACCAAGTTTTATTGGTGACTCTGATGTGATATGGGGATCTTATGCAATGGGGTGACTGTGATGTGATGGGGTGACTCTGATTTGATGGGGGGGATCTCATGTATAGGGGAGACTCTGATGTGATGGGGGGCATCTCAAGTATAGGGTTGACTCTGATGTGAAGGGGGCTCTCATGTATAGGTGTGACACTGATGTGATGGGGAGGGGGGGGGGGAAGTTTCATGTATAGGGGAGACTTTCTGATGCGGTGGGGAGGGGAATCTCATGTACAGGGGTGACTCTGATGTGATTGGGGGGATTTAATGTACAGGGGAGAATGTGATGGGGCTCTCATATATAGGAGTGACTCTGGTGTTTATGGAGGGCTGTCAAGTTATCAGGGAGACTGATGTGATGGGGTTCTCATTTATAGGGGAGACTGTGATGGGGATTCTCATTCATATCATCTATATAGGAGTGACTCTGGTGTTTATGGGGGGCTCTCAAATTATAGGGGTGACTAATGTGATGGAAGCTCCCATGTATTGGGGAGACTCTGATGTGATGGGGGATCTCATGTATAGGGGGGCTCTGATGTGATGGGGGCTCTCATGTATATGGGAGACTCTAGAAGAGAATTACCGCTCAGATATGACTGCTGATCTACTCACTGGATCCAAAGCCGTGGGTGCAGGCAATTGCATATGGTAATGCAGGAATTGAAGAAATGCTTGGATAGCCGCACTTCAAAAAATGATTCTTTATTAAAAAACAAGGAACACATGTCACAGCAAAAAACACAGCAAAGGGAGCTGACGCGTTTCACACTGCGATTCAAAGCTATGAATAAGCACTGAGTGCGGCTATCCAAGCATTTCTTCAATTCCTATAGGGGAGACTCTGATGTGAAGTTAATTTCATCAAGGTGGTTGTGTGCATCCCTCCAGACTTTGGTTTCCCATTGATAAGTAACGTTAACATTATTTACATCTTGGACTGGGATGCCTCAAGATTTTTCCATTCTGTTATAGGGTTCAGCAACTGGAAATAGGTTGAGAAATGCTGACTTAGATTGTAAGCTCCTTGAGATCCGGCGGTTGATGTGATTGTTCATGATGTGATGAGTGGATGATGTAGTATGAAAAGTGTTATGCGGTTTACCAACTCTACAGTGCCTTTAAAAAGTATTCATACCCCTTGAAATTTTCCAGTTTGTCATGTTACAACCAAAAACGGAAATGTATTTTATTGGGATTTTATGTGATTTGATCCACACAAAGTGGCACATAATTGTGAAGTGGAAAGAAAATGATAAATGGTTTTCAACATTTCACATATTTATTTTTAAAAAAAATAAAATAATGATAAGTGTGGTGTGCATTTGTATTCAGCCCCCTTTACTCTGATACCCCTAAGGCCCCTTTCACACTGGCACGTTTTTCAGGCGGTTTAGCGCTAATATTAGCGCTGTTATACCACCTGAAAAAATCGTGCCCTGTATTCTTCAATGTGAAAGCCCGAAGGCTTTCACACTGAAGCGGTGCGCTAGCAGGACCGCTCCAAAAGTCCTGCTAGCCGCATCTTTACAGCGGTGAAGGGCGGTGTGTACCGCCCGCGGTTTGCGGGCGGTATTAACCCTTTTTCGGCCGCTAGCGGGGGTTAAATTCACCCCGCTAGCGGCCACATACCGCGGTGATAACGACGGTATAGCGGCGCTGAAAATCGCGCCGCTATACCACCACTGCACCTGCCCGCCCCAGTGTGAAAGGGGCCTTTCTAAAATCTAGTGGAACCAATTGCCTTCAGAAGTCACCTAATTAGTAAATAGAGTCCACCTGTGTGTAATTAAATCTAGCCCTTAGAGGTTTGTTAGAGAACCTTAGTGAACAAACAGCATTATTAAGGCCAAGTAACACACCAGACAGGTCAGGGATAAAGTTGTGGAGAAGTTTAAAGCAGGGTTAGGTGGGGCTGGGGAAAAATCGATTTGAATCGTAAATCGAGTTGCGCGGTCAAATCGATAAAAATTTTGACCAAATAGATTTTTTTTTTTTCCATAGGACCGGCGCTCCGTGGATTAGGCCGAAGCTGCAGCCTCGCCAAAAAAATCCTGCTCGCTGCGATCCTGGGAAAAGGCGACGAGGCCGGACGCCACGGACTAGGCCTTTTCCCAGGATCGGGGCGGACTAGGCCGAAGCCGTGGCCTCGCCTAAAAACTCCCTGCCTGGCACGGTGTCCATCAGAATAAAAAAAACTTGATTCAAATCGTTTTTTAAAACAAATCACAGATTTTTTTTTTTGGGGCTAAAATCGCCCAGCTCTAGGGTTAAGGTTATAAAAAAAATATCCCAAGCTTTGAACATCTCACGGAGCACTGTGCAATCCATCATCCGAAAATGGAAAGAGTATGGCACAACCGCAAACCTATCCAGACATGGCCGTCCACCTAAACTGACAGTCCGGGCAAGGAGAGCCTTAATCAGAGAAGCAGCCAAGAGGCCCATGGTAACTCTGGAGGAGATCCACAGCTCAGGTGCACTCCACGAATATGACCTTTATGGAAGAGTGGCAAGAAGAAAGCCATTGTTGAAAGAAAGCCATACGAAGTCCGGTTTGCAGTTTACGAGAAGCCATGTGGGGGACACAGCAAACATGTGGAAGAAGGTGTTCTGGTCAGATGAGACCAAAATTTTACTTTTTGGCCTAAAAGCAAAATGCTATGTGTGGAGGAAAACTAATACTGCACATCACCCTGAAGACCCCATCCCCACTGTGAAACATGGTGGTGGCAGCATCATGTTGTGGGAATGCTTTTCCTTATCAGGGACAGGGAAGCTGGTCAGAGTTGATGGGAAGATGGATGGAGCCAAATACAGTGCAATCTTAGAAGAAAACCTGTTTGAGTCTGCAAAAGACTTGAGACTGGGGTGGAGGTTCACCTTCCAGCAGGACAATGACCTTAAACATACAGCCAGAGCTACAATGGAATGGTTTTGATTAAAGCTTATTCATGTGTTAGAATGGCCCAGTCAAAATCCAGACCTAAATCCAATTGAGAATCTGTGGCAAGACTTGAAAATTGCTGTTCACAGATGCTCTCCATCCAATCTGACAGAGCTTGCGCTATTTTGCAAAGAAGAAAGTGCCATTTTGCCATTTTTGCCCAATCTACATGTGCAAAGCTGGTAGAGACATCCACAAAAAGACTTGCAGCTGCAATTGCAGCGAAAGGTGGTTCTACAAAGTATTGACTCAGGGCTTTCATCTGGCGACTTGACCATGCAGCCCATCTTTCTTCAAGTGCCTCCTTATTGTGCATCTTGAAACAGCCACACCACATGTTTTCAGAGAGTTCTGTATTCCACCCAGGGGCGGATCCAGAGTCTTTTCTCGGGAGGGGCACTGCCAAAAAATATGTTTTGTTTTTTTGTGGGAATTTTATCGGGGAAATGGCTGGTGTTGGCGCTTCAATCATCCCGGCACCATGGTTGTTATGGTGTCATGATGATTGAAGCGCATTTATTTATTTACATTGTAATATAAAATTAAATAGTTCAATGCAGAATCAGTGGGAGCCCCGAGTGTGTCACTTGCCACCGTCACCTGCAATTAGTGGGAGCCCTAAGCGTGTCACTTGCCACACGTTGCGGATTGTCACTTGCCACATCACCTGCCACACCTTGCGGATTGTCACCTGCCACACCTTGCTGATTGTCACTTGCCTGCCACCAGATGCAGATTGTCATTTGCCACGTCACCTGACACAATTTTGCGGATTGTCATTTGCCACGTCGCCTGCCACACCTTGCGGATTGTCACTAATTTGCCTGCTAAGGTGTAGTTTTGGTTGTCTCTTGCTGTGTCCCAGACTCCCAGAGTCAGGCAGCAGAGAGATAATGTAATCTCTCTGTTGCCTGCACAGTGAGGGCGGAAGTCACTGCAGGAATGCAGGGCAGGCATGGGCGGTGACAGGTGAGCCTGCTCTCTCACTCTCTCCTGCGTTGCCAACACACTGAGCAGCGCGGTCTGCCCACGAACCGTGCCGCCCGCCCACGAACCGCGCCGCAAGTGGAGCCGCCCGCTTTCTTACCCGTCTGTGGAGCCGCATGCTATCGCACCTGCCCGCAGAGCGGCCCGACGTGACTTACTGACGTCACTCGTTGCTAGACGCCAAGAGGCCCAGGCGTTAGCAATGAGTGCAGGGAAGAGGCTCCACCCACCTCCTCCTCCGCTCCTGGTATCGTGTCAGTGAGCCGCGTAACTACATTAGGGTCTCTCTCTCAGCGCCGCTGATCGGCTGATGTGAGAAACAGAGAGAGACTCAGAGAGGCAGCGGCAAGTACTGTATATACTCGAGTATAAGCCGACCCGAATATAAGCCGAGGCACCTAATTTTACCCCCAAAAAAACTGGGAAAACTTACTGACTTGAGCATAAGCCTAGGGTGTCCATCTGCGTGGCTCACTGTGCCTCACTTTGCCTCACTGTGCCCATGCCTCACTGTGCCCATGACTAGACTGATGGTTAACATGGGAGTCTATGGAAGGAGTGCCCGGCTTTGAAAAATCTGTTCTCCCCGGCTGTAGGTCTCCCAGACACCAAACTTTGCACACTTGTAGAGGAGACATGGGGCTATATGTGTGTCAGGTTTGGGGTCCAGGGAACCTACGACCAGCCGGTACCGGGTCTGCAAAATCACCGGAGAAATTACTGTTTAACATTGGAGTCTATGGAAGGGCTGCCCGGGTTTAAAAAAATCAGTGCTCCCCGTCTGTAGGTCCCCCAGACACCAAACATTGCACACTTGTATAGGTGAGATAGGGCTACATGTGTGCCAAATTTGGGGTCTAGAGGACCTACGGCCAGCCGGTAACGGGTCCCCGAAATCTGGGAGATCAGGCGCAAAAAAAAACGGAGCAAGCAAGTGAGTGTGACAGATGGTCTCGGGGGGGGGGGGATTGCCCTGTTGCCCCCCCCCCCCTGGATCTGCCCCTGATTCCACCTGATGTTTTGTTGTTTGTGAGTTTTTTTCTTTGCATCCCGAACAATTTTCCTGGCAGTTGTGGCTGAAATTTTAGTTGGTCTACCTGACCGTGGTTTGGTTTCAACAGAACCCCTCATTTTCCACTTCTTGATTAGAGTTGGAACACTGGCATTCTCAATTCCTTGGATTTCTTTTTGTATCCCTTTCCTGTTTTTGTATCCCTTTCCTGTTTTTGGATCCCTTTCCTGTTTTATACAGTTCAACTACCTTTTCCCGCAGATCCTTTTGACAATTCTTTTGCTTTCCCCATGACTCAGAATCCAGAAACGTCAGTGCAGCACCAGATGAAAGATGCAAGGGTCTGTCAGGAGTCCAGAAACTCATTGACCTTTTATACACACACACTAATTACAAGCAAACAGATCACAGGTGAGGATGGTTCCCTTTAATAGCCATTCAAACCCCTTTGTGTCAACTTGTGTGCATGTTATCAGGCCAAAATCACCAGGGTATGTAAACTTTTTTGATCAGGGCCATTTGGGTAATTTCTGTTGTGATTTAAAACGAGTAAACACAGTTAATTGATAATAAATGGCTTCAGCCAAACACTAACCATGAGTGAAAGAAAAGTTTTGTGTTCTTCATATTCTCTGAAAAATGGCCAAGAAATCATAAATTCTGCCAGGGTATGTAAACTTTTATGAGCACAACTGTATATAGTATCATATTCAACTTTTTAATTTAATAGTTATTGGAGCACTTTTGCGTTTAAAAGTTCAAGAAAAATGCATCCCTTTAAATGCTATGTATGTCTTCACACTGGTCTGTTGCCTTTCCATTGCGATGTAAAAAATCCTGCTTTCTGCATTTTTGTTGCCAGTTTGGTCAGTCACACTGATGCATCTTCCCAATGAAATGCATTAAAACGCAGCAAAAACGTACCCGTGTTGCCTGCTTGTGGTCACGTGACCTATGAAAAATGCACCATTATAGCGGTAAAATGGCATGTGTTTTTCGGCAGTCATTTATAGGCACCTTTTTTTTTTTCTATTGGCAAAATGCAGATAAGCCTATTTTCAGCTGATATATCCATCCCTAACAAATACTATCTAAGCAGATTCGGCTTTACCAGTGAGGAGTGATGGTGAGGACAGCGGTGTGATATTCATGGTCTGTGTATCCCGGGGATAGGTGAGGATCAGTCCTTCTTCTATACAGGAGATCCTACCCACATGTCAGCCCGGTTATTTTTGGCTTCCATCAGTCACCACCTATCTGGCCGAAAATTCAAAAAGGGGAAAAAAAAAAAGGTTTAAAAAAAACCCCCCAAATCAGGAATTCAGACACCTCCTCTGTGTTTATATCTAAAACAAGAAAATATGAATTAGCAACTTTTTTTTTAATGACAATGTGCAAAACCTGACACGTGTTTTATAAAAAGCATCGCTGGAGGAGCGCGAGCTGCAGAAGTCATGATTTATTCAGAGCGATCCTGGGAAGGAAAATAGCTGGGACGATGAAAGTGGCGTTGGTCTTTATTTTTAGCACGTGTTAACATTTGTTTATTCAAAGAAAACGGTCTGGTTTCAAGGAATCTCCAAACAAACATGAAATTGCGGCATCCTAATGACTGGCTTATTTTCTTGCACTGGTATCCATTGTCTACATCTGGCCTCGTCTTTTGAGCCTGTTCGCTGGTTCCAGCTCTCTGAGGAGAACAGTACAAAGTCATGTGACAAGAGGTTGTAGTCCACTGTAAGCGTGCATTAGACTATAGAAAGTCCTGTGATGTGAGAAGCATGGAGGAAGTTATGGCTGTTGGAAGTGCTATTTGCTGGGCTGTCATGCCAATCATCTGGCTTTTAAAACGGCACCGCTAATGTAAACATCAGGACTACTGCTCACTTGACTTTGCTGGTTGTTCTCATCAGAGGTACTGATCACTCACTGTGTCTATTCATAAATGAAGCATTGTAAACTGTGGGGTTGATTTACTAAAACTGGAGAGTGCAAAATCTGGTGCAGCTGTGCATGGTAGCCAATCGGCTTCTAACTTCAGCTTGTTTAACCACTTGCCGACCAGCCGCCGTCATTATACTGCAGCAGGTCGGCTCGTTCCCGTGAATCGCCATAGCTGTACGTCGGTCCGTTGTACAACCATAGCAGGTGCGCTTGCTGCCTCACGGCGGGGGAGCTGACGCGCGTGGCCAGCGGGCCGCGATGTCCGCCGACCACCCGCGATCGCTCCTCAGAGAGCTAGAACAGGGATCTGTCAATGTAAACAAACAGATCCCTGTTCTCACCGGGAAGTACAGAGTGATCGTCTGTTACTAGGGATCAGGAACAGCGATCTCTCTCCTCTTCCAGTCTGTCCCCTCCCCCCAACAGTTAGAAACACCTCCCAGGGAACACCTTTAACCCCTTGATCACCACTAGTGTTAAACCCTTCCCTTCTCCTCATTTATCCACTTAAGCCCCGGACCATTTGGTAGCTGAAGGACCAGAGGTGAATTCAAAATTTTGCACTGCGCTGCTTCAACTGTAAATTGTGCGGACATGCAATGTTGTACCCAAACGAAATTTGCGTCCTTTTCTTCCCACAAATAGAGCTTTCTTTTAATGGTATTTGATTGCCTCTGCAATTTTTTATTTTTTGCGATATAAACGGAAAAAGACCGAAAATTTTGAAAAAAAATGATATTTTCTACTTTTTGTTATAAGAAAAATCGAATAAACTAAATTTTAGTCATACATTTAGGCCAAAATGTATTCAGCCACATGTCTTTAGTAAAAAAAATGTCAATAAGCGTATATTTATTGGTTTGCGCAAAAGTTATAGAGTTCACAAACTAGGGTACATTTTCTGGAATTTGCACAGCTTTAAATTTATGACTGCCTATCTCATTTCTTGAGGTGCTAAAATGGCAGGGCAGTACAAACCCCCCCCAAATGACCCCATTTTGGAAAGTAGACACCCCAAGGAAATTGCTGAGATGCCTGTTGAGCCCATTGAATATTTTTTTTTTTTTGTCCCAAGTGATTGAATAATGGCAAAAAAAAAAAAAAAATACAAAAAGTTGTCACTAAATGATATATTGCTCACACATGCCATGGTTATATGTGGAATTGCACCCCAAAATACATTCTGCTGCTTCTCCTGAGTACAGGGATACCACATGTGTGGGACTTTTTAGGAGCCTAGCCGCGTACGGGACCCCGAAAACCAAGCTCCGCCTTCAGGATTTCTAGGCACAAATTTTTGATTTGACTCCTCACTACCTATCACAGTTTTGAAGGCCATAAAATGCCAAAATAGCACAAAACCCCCCCAAATGACCCCATTTTGGAAAGTAGACACCCCAAGCTGTTTGCTGAGAGGCATGGTGAGTATTTTACAGCTCTCATTTGTTTTTGAAAATGAAGAAAGAACATTTTTTTTTTTTTTTTTTTTTTCAATTTTCAAAACTTTGTGACAAAAAGCGAGATCTGCAAAATACTCACAATACCTCTCAGCAAATAGCTTGGGGTGTCTACTTTCCAAAATGGGGTCATTTGGGGGGGTTTTGTGCCATCTGGGCATTCCATGGCCTCCGAAACTGTGATAGGCAGTGAGAAGTGAAATCAAAAATTTACACCCTTAGAAAGCCTGAAGGCGGTGATTGGTTTTTGGGGTCCCGTACGCGGCTAGGCTCCCAAAAAGTCTCACACATGTGGTATCCCCGTACTCAGGAGAAGCAGCAGAATGTATTTTGGGGTGTAATTCCACATATGCCCATGGCATGTTTGAGCAATATATCATTTAGTGACAACTTTGTGCAAAAAAAAAAAAAATTGTCTTTTTTCCGCAACTTGTGTCAACATATAAAATATTCCATGGACTCGACATGCCTCTCAGTATATAGCTTGGGGTGTCTACTTTCCAAAATGGGGTCATTTGGGGGGGTTTTGAACTGTTCTGGCATTTTATACACAACATTAGGAAGCTTACATCCACTCTTCTAACCACTTGAAGACAAAGCCCTTTTTGACACTTTTTGTTTACATGAAACATATTTTTTTTTTGCAGGAAAATTATGTTGAACCCCCAAACCATTATATATATTTTTAAAGCAAAGGCCCTACAGAATAAAATGGTGGGTGTTGCATTTTTTTTTTCTACACAGTATTTGCGCAGCGATTTTTCGAACGCATTTTTTGGGGAAAAAATACACTTTTTTTAATGCACTAAAACACATTATATTGCCCAAATGTTTGATGAAATAAAAAAGATGATCTTGGGCCGAGTACATAGATACCAAACACGACATGCTTTAAAATTTCGCACAAACGCGCATTGGCGACAAACTACATACATTTTTAAAAGCCTTTACAGGTTACCCCGTTAGATTTACAGAGGATGTCTTTTTTTTTGGTTTTTTTTTTATTATTAATTTTGCTTTTTTATTTTATTTTTAAATTGTTCCTTCCATATTTATTTATTTTTAATCATTTTTATTGTTATCTCAGGGAATGTAAATATCCCCTATGATAGCAATAGGTAGTGACAGGTACTCTTTTTTTGAAAAAACTGGGGTCTATTGGACCCTAGATCTTTCCTCTGCCCTCAAAGCATCTGACCACACCAAGATCGGTGTGATAAAATGCTTTCCCAATTTCCCAATGGCGCTTTTTATATCCGGGGGGGGGGGACATTCCCTCCCACTGCTTGTAAAAGCAGTCCAGAGGCTAATTAGCCACTAGGATTGCTTTTACATGAAAGCCGGCCGCTGGCTGAAAAGAATGATACCAAGATGATACCTAAACCCGCAGGCATCAATCTGGTATAACCATTCAAAGTCCAGCAACATACCAGTACGTTGCTGGTCCTTGTTGGACATGTATTGTAATCTTTTTTTTTCATGCAGCCAGGTGGCTGAACGAAAAAAGAGATTGATCGGTGGGTATGCCCACCATTAGAATACCGCCCTTCATCCACCCACTTCTAATGATGGGCATACATGCATCATTTATATATGCCGAAGCATGGGGGCATCCTCCCGCAAAAAAGTTATGCCGCACACACATGGTCGGACTTTTTTACGGGCAAGCCTCCGTCGGAATTTCGACCGTATGTACGCGGCATTAGGAGCAAAATCGCTCCTCCGCTCCTGCTGCCCCAATGCTTCGGCATATTTGCTTTTTTTTTTTAACTGTGGTGGTGAAATCACCTCCTACAGCACTGGAGTCGCAGGGATCAGGCCTGTCTCTGCGAACGCTGCAGTTATGTGTGTTGTGTTTTGTAAGTGACAGTGATCGATCGATACTGCACTTGGGTGGCCTGGGCTGGACGGAGGGGCAAAATGCAGGTGCCAGCAGGTATCTGGGCTGATCCTGCTAACACTGCGTTTTTGGGAACCCTAAACTGCTGGGGACGCTAGTATAGATCTGATCAGATATTGATCTGTTCAGATACTATACCATTAAGGGGGGTGTATGCTTCACGCGTGGGTGTTAGCGCTACTGGCACTAACCTGACGCTGCCTGGGGTGTGACGCAGACCCTCTCTGATGCTAAAACCTAATTGATATCACCCGCCGGGCGATCAGGGGGTTAAACCTTTATTGGGTTATATACAGCGGGTGCCCTGACACTATAAAAAGCAAACTAACTAACCAGCGTCACCCGTAACACTTATATGATGATCACTGGTGAAAGGGTTAACTAGGGGCAATTAGGGGGTTAAAACCTTTATTAGATAATATATGGGGGTACCTGACGCTATAAAAACCTGCGGCGAACCTAAAAAAAAAAATACTGGCTACCGATCTGCATCACCGACGCTAAGACATCGATCAGAAAAATGATCGCTTAGCGACAGTGGTGATAGGGGGTGAAAGGGTTACCTGGGGGGCGATCAAGGGGGTTAAACCTTTATTAGATAATTTATGGGGGTACCTGACGCTATAAAAACCTGCGGCGAACCTAAAAAAAATTACTGGCTACCGATCTGCATCACCGACACTAAGACAGCGATCAGAAAAACGATCGCTTAGCGACAGTGGTGATAGTGGGTGAAAGGGTTACCTGGGGGGCGATCAAGGGGGTTAAACCTTTATTAGATAATTTATGGGGGTACCTGACGCTATAAAAACCTGCGGTGAGCCTAAAAAAAATTACTGGGTACCGATCTGCATCACCGACACTAAGACAGCGATCAGAAAAATGATCGCTTAGCGACGGCGGTGCTAGGGGGTGAAAGGGTTATCTGGGGGGTGATCAAGGGGTTAAACCTTTATTGGGGGGGGGGTTAGGGGGCTACACTGGACCTAAAACTAAATGTAGTGACACTTTTACAGTCACAAATGTCACTGATTGCAGTGATCAGTAAATAAATGGTCACTGCAATCAGTGACACTGTGACTGGGGGCTGGGGTGTGATCTGGGGGGGCGATTTATGTGCCTATGTGTGCTGGTGTTAGTGTAGTGTTAGTGCACTGACCTGTGTGTCTTCTCTTGTACGACGCTCGGTATATGTGAGCGCCGCACAGGAGATGACATCACTTCCTCCTGCTTTCTCTGTCTGTGTGTACATTCCACAGACAGAGGCGGCATTTCTATTCGCCGGGAGCGATCGCGGGGGGGTGGCCGGAATCGAACGGCCGTCCCCTCATGTCGGATCGTTCCCCAACGAATTCCGACCACTCACTGTACAGAAGGGGGGTCCGATTGGACCCCCCAACTGTACAAAGGCAATCACGTACACTCTACGTGATTGTGCCTGTCGGTGCCATTGTGCCGACGTATATATACAGTGAGCAGTCGTTAAGTGGTTAAACAGTAATCAGTGCATTTTTACAGCACTGATCGCTGTTATCAATATCACTGGTCCCAAAAAAGTGTCAAGTGTCCAATATGTCTGCCGCAATGTCGCAGTTCCGCTAAAAATCGCTGATCACTGACATTACTAGAAAAAATGCCAAAAATCTATCCCCTATTTTGTAGACTCTACACTTTTGTGCAAACCAATCAATATACGCTTATTGGGATTTTTTTTAACCAAAAGAATTTCCAAAAATACATATTGACCTAAACTGAGGAAGAAATTTTTATTTATTTATTTTTTTGGATATTTATTATAGTAAAAAATTATTATTATTATTATTTTTTTTTTTAATTGTGTCTTTTTTTTGTTTTATAGCACAAAAAATATAAACCGCACAGGTGATCAAATACTACCAAAAGAAAGCTCCATTTGTGGGGGGAAAAAAGGACCTCAATTTTTTTGGGGTACAGCGTCGCACGGCCGCACAATTGTCAGTTAAAGCAACGCAGTGCAGTATCGCAAAAAATGGCCTGGTCATTAGGAGGGAAATCTTCCGGTCCTTAAGTGGTTAATTAGGCTTTGACCAAAAAAAAAATGGAAGCTGATTGGTTTCTATGCAGAGCTGCACCAGATTTTGCACTCTCCAGTTTTAGTAAATCAAACCCAGTGTTTACTATGCTTCAGCATGTGAATTCACAAGATCCTCGATACAGAGCGCATCTTCTTCATTCTTTTTTGTGCAAATCAGGCTGTAAAGAAAGGGGTAGAGGACCAGTCCTCAATCCCTTTCTCTGTGTCAAAAGTGAGACGTCCCTGATATTTCACCAAAGATGGTGTAAATATGTAAAAAATAAAAATAAAAAATTGGACAAAATATTAAAAAAAAAAACGTAAAAGATAATTAAATTGTAAAACAAATCATGGAATTTTTTATAGTGACTTGTAAACGAACCTTGTAAAACAACCCATTCAGTTTAACCGCTTAACCTCCAGAAGATTTACTACCCCTTTCATGACCAGGCCATTTTTTGTAATACGCCACTGCGTTACTTTAACTGACAATTGCACGGTCGTGCGACAGTGTACCCAACCCTTTTTTTCCCACAAATAGAGCTTTCTTTTGGTGGCATTTACTCACCTCTGCAGTGTTTTATTTTTTGCGCTATAACCAAAAAAATACAGACAGACAATTTTGCAAATGAAAACATTTTTTTTTTACTTTCTGCTATAAAACATTTCCAATGAAAAAATTTAAAAAATCGAATTTCTTCATCAAATTTCTTCATTGAATTTTACTAAATATTTTTGGTTAAAAGAAAATCCCAATAATCGTATATTGACTGGTTTGTGCAAAAGTTACAGCGTTTACAAACTATGGGATATATTTATGGAATTTTTTATTATTTTTTTTTACTAGTAATGGCAGCGATCAGCGACTTATATTGTGGTGGACAAATCGGACACAGCAATAAAAGCCTGTCAGGGGTTCTAAATATATGCATAATCAACTTTGGCTTTAAATTCAGAAAACATGCTTGGTGTGTCCCCATTAGGGAGATTAAACTTCCTTCCTGTCCTGGTGACCATAGAGCAAGCAAAGGGGACATTTTCCCAGAGGGAGTTTCAACAGCAGTGAAAACCTGGAATTTGTTCTCCACTTTGTCCAACAGAACACAAAGGTTTCCACTTTAAGACGTTGGATCTCTGTCTTTCCTGGTTGACCTGGAAGCCGCCTTGCTGGCCTTTACTGCTGAAAATGCTATTTTCCTGGCTGTCATTTCAATCCCCTTGTTTTATTAGGTTTCTAAACCCCGGTTTGGAACCAGCGTGCAGCAAGTGAGGCTGGAGTGAAGAGGAACTTTTTTGATTTGCATACCACCCCCATGTCTAGTTGATTAATGAAGCCAGTGGATGAATATGGCAGCCGGGAAGCTGGTATTTTTTTTTATAAAGCCACACCAAGAAATGAATCTTTACAAAGTAAAAATAGTTTTTCTGGTGTTTTAATAACTCTTCCTGTGACTCATCGAAAAATCTCACACCATTCCCCTTTATGTCTTTTCCTATTAAGTTCTTCTTTCCTCCCAGAACATATTTTTTTCCGATCCGCAGTTCGCCTGGCTGTTTACATATAAGAAGAAAGACGCACAGCGTCACCTTTTTTTGATTTTTTTTTGATTAGCAGAGAGCGGTGGAGGTGACACGACCCGCTACCCAGACTGCCTCTGCCGAGTTATCAAATAATTGAGAGGGATTTATCTGGGTCAGGTGCGCTCTCTCAGCGGCTCCGAGCGTTTATCGCATTTGATGGCGAGTTGGATTGTGCCGGATACACAGGTCACACCGATGACATTTCAGGTGAAAATTGCAATGAGAATAAGCAGATTGTCGACTTCCTCGGCGCGGCGTTTTATCAAGAGGGATTTCAGTCTGTTTAGACTGCGGCGTGCGGCGAGACGTGGAGGTCCAGCAATAAAGATTAATATTTTTCATTCTATGAAGAGAGACGTTCTGAGAATCCGTGTGAATGTATTTCCCAGGGGGGTTGTTAGAGCTGTTCCAGGAGAACCGTCACCGGCGTTCATCCATAATACATCAGGTAAAGGTGCGTTGAAGGCGAGACGGAGAGACGGCGAGTGAATGTTCAGCCATTTCTTATGGGATTTCTATTAGACATGTGCAGAACGAAAAAATTGGTTTAATTTCGATTCGTTTTTGGTTACGTTTTTTTTTATTCTTTTAATTCGTTTTTGGAATTCGTTTTGTTTTATTCAGGTTCAAATCGATTGGTTATTTACATGAATTTGTTTGGGCAAGTTCAATAAATTCAAAAAAACATACAAGATCACAGGAAATCACTGAAAGTAAGGCCTCTTTCACACGGGGCGGATCAGTCATGATCCGCCCCGTGAAGCTCCGCTTGCTCAGCGGGGATCGTTCCGTTGATCCCCGCTGAGCCGGCGGATGACTGGGCGGTCCCCGCACACTGTGCAGGGACCGACCTGTCAGAGCGCCGCTCTCCCCTATGGGGAATCGGATGACGACGGATCGTAGAGTCCGTTATCATCCGATCCGCTCCGCCGACGGAAGGAAAAATAGGGTTTTCCTCCGTCACACTTTGGCGGAGCGGATGTCAGCAGACATGTCTCCGCTGACATCCGTGCTTCCATAGGGGTGCATGGAGGATCCGTTTCAGGTCCGCCTAAAAAACTGACAGGCGAACCTGAACGGACCTCCGTGTGAAAGAGCCCTAATACTTAATACCCAATAGTAGTAGTACCACACCAGGTAGTAAAAGCAAACTTAATATTTTGTCAGCCAATATGGTTGATTACTAGGCGAGCATAACAATGGTAATGAAACTATTTCGTATACAACGTGCTTAACAGTAGGAATTTGGGTGATCTAAAGTGCATAGATAACCTGATACACATCTAAATATATCAAAGTTAGAATAATTGTGAAGAGATCAAACTAACAAGATACATGTGCAGTATTGAAATAACAGGTGATTAGACCAATGTATACCATACATATAAAATGCAATGATATCGGGTGATTAAACCAGTGTATGTCATACATATACAATGCAGTGATCGTCGGGTGATTATACCAATGAATACCATACAGATACAATACAATGAACAACTTATAAACTCAAAAACAATAATAAAGAAAGTAAATAAAAGAAAAAGTCAACTGAGTGAAAAAGAGTGTTTGATGAAAAGGAAGTATCCAAAACATATGTATTTTGATGCCCCAAATGGTAATTTTCAAGCTACCGCTGAACGTGCATTTAAAGGGGGAGATGGAGCACCGCCACCAATAACACTGAGGCTTACCCTGGGTCGAGACTGCTGTTCCCATTTCGTCATTTTATTGATTAACAAGCGCTTGTTTTACCTCTTCCAAAATGTGAGTGTTAGGCCCCTTTCACACTGAGGCGTTGGGATTTTACTGCGTATTTACCGCGATAGTGTTAAAAATAGCGCTTACGCCTATGCGTTTTTTACCGCGGTTCTCATTCATTTCAATGGGGATAGGCGTTTTCACAGCGCTATTTTATGCGCCCCAAAGATGCTCCAAAAAAGCTGTTTGCCGGATTTTTTCCAACGCACAGCCAGCACAACGCCTCAGTGTGAAAGCCCTCAGAGCTTTCACATTGAGAATGCTGGGGCAGGATTATTTCAGGCATTTTTACAGCGCTATTTTTACCGCGAAAACGCGGTAAAAATGCCTCAGTGGGAAAGGGTTAGGCCTTAGGCCCCTTTCCCACTGAGGCGTTGAAAAACGCAAAAAAATGATGAGATTTTTTTACCGCGATTTTACCGCCTTCGCGGTAAAAATAGTGCTAAGGCTGGTTTCACACTGGGGCGGTGGGTGCGGTGGCGGTATAGCGCCGCTATTTTTAGCGGAGCTATACCGTCGAAATTGCGGAGGTATTCGGCCGCTAGCGGTGCGGTTTTAACCCCCGCTAGCAGCCGAAAAAGGGTTTATACCGCCGGCAATGCGCCTCTGCAGAGGCGCATTGCCGGCGGTATTACCGCGGTTTCCTATTGCTTTCAATGGGAAGGAGCGGTGGAGGAGCGGTAAACACACCGCTCCTTCACCGTTCCAAAGATGCGGCTAGCAGGACTTTTTTTTACCGTCCTGCTAGCGCACCGCTCCAGTGTGAAAGCCCTCGGGCTTTCACACTGGAGAAACCGCAGCCGATGTTTAGGGACGGTTTGCAGGTGCTATTTTTAGCAAAATAGCGCCTGCAAACCGCCCCAGTGTGAAAAGGGGCCTAACGCCTATGCGTTTTTACCACGTTCGCGGTAAAATAGCGCTAACGCCTATGTGTTTTACCGCGTTTTTACCACATTTTTACCGCGTTCGCCTCAGATTCTCAGCGCTCTGCAGAGACATCAATGGGCTTGCTTGACTTTAGCTCTCCCTCTGCTGGCTGGTGGAGGATGGTGCAGCATAACATCAGTATCTCAGTAGAGGGAGAGAAGAATACAAGGCAAGGTCTCCTTCTCCATATTGCTGTAGCCCAGCACCTCGCTACAGTTAGATAATATACTTACCTCTCCAGGCTTCCTTGAAGGGTGCCTAGGCGAGGGTGACATCATCCTGTTTCCAGCCAGATCTCGGAAAATGTTGAGTAGCCCTTATGTTGCGAAGAGATGATCCTACACGGTGTAAGATTTGGACTACTCAGTGTTCCCTGGAATCTTGTCGGCAGGAGGATGACATCAATCCCGGCACTACAGAAGTCATTGAAAGGTGAATATATTATCTAGTGTTCCCATCCTCAGGCTCTTTTTTTCCACATTTGGGCAGCGTTTAGGGAAAGGGGATGGGGAGCCTCCTTGGATAAGTGAAATGCAAGACCTGATTTAAAGAAACATTCATGAAAACGTGAAAATTGAAGCTTATACATCTGAGTGGCCATGTTTTTAGGTACTCCTATCTAGGACAGGGTAAGACGCCCTTCTTGAATTCCTTCCATCATGGATTCCACTTAGGAAAGGAATTCTTAAAGTCCGACTTCAGCTTTGCTATCACTTTAAATAGTTTGTTTGTTTGGGCCAAGTGAACTATTTCCTTCACTAACAGATTTTTTGGGTGCTATGCAGGTCATCGACTTTTCTGCAGATGAAAATGGACCTTCCAGATCAGCCGCTTGAGATGCGGATTTAGACGCTGACCAGTGCAAATAAAAAGTATGTCTTGGCTTCTCCGCTTGACCGTTGGATAATCCGTTTAGCTCAGGATCCTCTTCCCGTCTCAAAAGATAAACCAGCTCGTGTTCACCTATTTTTGTTATCTCTTAAGCCCTGTACACACGATCGGATATCCTATGGATTCTAATCCGATGGTTTTTTCCATCAGAAATCCGATGAAACCGTCTTCCATCAGTCTTGCCCACACACCATCAGTCAAAAAATGGACCGTTTCAAACGCGGTGATGTAAAACACTCCGATGAGCCGAGAAAAATTAAGTTCAATGCTTCTGAGCATGCGTCGACTTGATTCTGAGCATGCATGGGTTTTTTATCCAATGAAGTTCCACACAGACGATCGGATTTTGCTATCGTTTTTTTTCCCATCGGATGAATTTAAAACGTTCTATTTTTTCACCCCGATGGAAAAAAGACCGATGGGGCCCATACACGATCGGTTCGTCCGATGAAAACCGATCGTGTGTACACGGCTTTAGTTTCTGAGATATTGGGAAACTTTGTGGAAAGAGTACGGCCGTGTACGCAAAAAAAATGGAGATAAAAATCAGGTGATACCAATGTTGTGTCGGCTTGTAAGGCAGAGTCTAGAATTTGGGATCTAGGTCCGGGACCCTGAGGACTTACGGAGAGGGTTCAAAGGCAAGTTCAAATACAAAAAACTTTCTTCTAAAGAAAAAAACAAAACTTTGATCTGTTCAGTTTGGAGGCGATTTCATTAACATATTTAAAGGTGTTCAAAGACAGTAAAGAAATTTAGCAAATTAACTTTTTTATCACAAAGTCTGTACCAAGTGGAAGGGGGAACCGTTTCATATTGTAAAAGACAATTTCCCCTCTATAAAGGGGTCTCACAATAGTACAGATGTCCTGTAGGGATCCCTTCCAATGTTTTCTATTTTATTGCGCATTCAATAGACCCGACACTACACAATATCACCTTGTTTACCTTTTTATTATTGGTGTGGAACCTTTCACCATTGGTAGCCCCAGACTCTACCATGGAGCAGGGTCCGTGAAGTACTTTCTCAAAGCTCCATGCTGGAGAGACGTATGACCACCAACATATGTAGCACTTTCCTCCCCAGCCTCACTGTCCCTGGCCTTCCCCTTTCATTCATTGGATTTCCATTCTTTTAATCATGGAGGTTCAGCATCATATGTGGCTGTTACCTAGGGCAGTCTCCATGTAGGCAGGTGCAGTCTATTTTCTCCATTTGTAGGTGGTGCTCAACCACAGCAACAGTGCAGAGAGAGAGGAAGTCAAGTGGAACATGGTTCTTCTATGGTTTCCTGTGTCAATGGGGCAACCATCTGGTTGGATGCTGACAGCCCATGTGACTCTGGTGGCCATCTTGGGTCAGGCAGTGTCTTATTAGGACCCTGGCTCCTGAGTTTGGTGCACGTTTGGCATGTGGGTTAGTGTAGGGACAGATCACCCATCTGTCGGGGACAGTAATAGGAGCAGGGAAAGGTTCCAGATGAGTGGGGAAAGTCTAGGCACTCTTCCTGGAAACCTCCTCATTTAGGCATGGACCGGCCAGGCCGCATTCAACCCCTCAAGACAGAGGCTGTCAGTTCAGCTGAGATCTGCTCTGCTACAATCCGCTGTTCATCCATGAATGTTCCCATTGGATTTGTTGTGGACTGTTATACTTTGACTGCAATACAAGTTCTTTTTTTTATTGCATCTGGACTGTGTGTGAGTTACTGCTGCCGCACCCCCCACATGCATGCAAACTGCCTAGGAACACCCACTCCCCAGACTGGCACTCACCTGAAAAGGTATTTTGATATTTGTATAACTCCTCCAAAGAGCCAGGGCCACTGAGCTCTTGAGAGGAGTACTGGCACAGGGGCCTGTGTTTCAGGAAGCTATGCCCCTACTGGCCCCTCCCACCAGCCATGATCTGCCTGCATTGTATAGAGCAGCAGAGAGACACAGTAATAACATCAGTGGGTCTACAATAAACTATGTCAAGGAAAAACTATTTGAAAAATTTATTTGGATGGTAAAGGAAGGGAGGATCCAGGGAAGACACAATTTTAGCAGATTAAACTCCATTTTTAAGTAAGAGTCAGGGTCAAAAGAGTCTACAGAAACCTCGCTGTGTCTCATTAAACATTTTTGACATGTAAATAAATGGATTTCGTATCTCTCTTCTCCATTTTGTTATGACTTGACTGATTCCCACAATGCCACTTCTTCTATTTACTATGTAAATTAGATTCACAGGGGGTGATAATTAAACAGCGCAACTCAAGAGCTAACACTCCAACCATTATAGTACTGAAAGGTGGGTGATGTCAACGCCGAGTGTAACCAATTCTGTCTGTAGATAGATTCTGTCCATTTCTTTGGACCCTACATTATGTTATTTGCAAGATGAGGATTACCTAGATAGAGTTTTTTTTCTCTTTTTGTTGTTCCCCTTTTATTTTATTTTTATTTATTTTTTTCACTAATTTGTCACTATTTTTACAGTTTATTTCCATTTAAACTTCCATGTCAGAGTTAAAAATTAGAAAAACATTTGTAGTGGGCATTTAAATTTGGGGGGGAGCATCTGGGTTATTCAACCCGGATGCACTAATTGTTAGGGGGTCTGAGAAGCCCTTTTGTGGATCTTGGAGGACTCTGGTGGTCATCACCAAACTGTTCTTGGATGTTTGGGAGAAGTTGCTCTCGGAGGATGTTTTTGTTCCATTCTCTATTCATGGCTGTGTTCTTAGGCTAAATTGTGAGTGATCCCCCTCCCTTGGCTGAGAAGCAACCCCACACATGAATGGTCTCAGGATGCTTTACTGTTGGTATGACACAGGACTTTTTTCTGGATGCTCCAAACAATCAAAGGAGCATCCAGAGAAAATTACTTTTCCCCAGTCTGGGATATACCAGTCTGTCCCTGATGTTTTTCCAAAGAAGTGGCTTCTTTGCTGCCTTTTTGACACCAGGCCATCCTCCTTTGCCTCAATGTGTGTGTGCCGATGTATTCACACCTGCCTGCTGCCATTCCTGAGCAAGCTCTGCACTGTTGGTGCCCCGATCCCGCAGTTGATAGAACAGTAGGAGTTCTTGCTGGACTTTCTTGGCGCCCTGAAGCCTTCTTCACAAATGCAGTTGAAATGTTTTTTATGGGATTAAGCTTATTTTTATGGCAAAGAAGGACTTTGCAATTAAGTGTGTAGCGCACCCACATCTCCCCAACCTGCATTTAATTAGGCTCCTCGCAGGCAGAGAGAGGCACACCGCACCACAAGCCCGTACCCTCCTGAAGTAAAGAGGTTGAGCAGTGTTAGTTTTGGGCCTTGTCTGCGGCCAGAGTCAAAGTCCTCCCAAGAATGATCTCACCTCTACCTTAGATAGATGCAAGTCCTCGTTTTCCCCAGGAATGTGAATGTCCACACTAGCTGAAAGTCCAACTCAACATTTATTTCCCACAGGATAATAAACAGCCTCTTTAAGAGCAGACAGGTTGGAGCGAAGATACAGGACAGCTTAGGTGTGGAGGAGGTCCAGGCACAAACGTAGTGTAGCGGGGTCCTCAATTTAGTGAGATACACCTGGGGGTAGTGTGACCCAGGTGTGTAATTATGTTAGGGTTCAGACCCCTTTTTGTTATTCGTGGAGGATTGGGTGGTGCGATATTCTCCTTGACCAGTGGGTGTCAGTGTACCTACTGGCTCAGGGTAGAATCACTACCACAGTGCTACCCTTTTTGTCCCTTTGCGGAGATGGTACGGCTGGGGCGAGGGAACCTGCCGTGGTGTCGATGGGAGGAGATAAAAGGGGGAGACGCCCTCGCCACGAGGTCGTTTTCGGGGATGATCTCTTCACGCACCCAGGCACCTTAGGCCTGGGTGCGGGCGGTTCAAGGTTCCGGCCTAGGCGCCCTAGGCCTGGCCGGAATGAAGATGGAGTCCATCCCAGGCACCTTCAGCCTGGGGTGAGGTACTATTGAGGAGGCCTGGGACCCGGTGACTCCGACTGGGTCCCGCGAGGGTGAAGTTGCTCCAGGGCGCCCCTTGCGAGGGGACCCGCATCTGAGGTGAGGAGGCTGGGGAGGTCACCCGTCCGAAGACCCGGTGCAGTGTCAACCCGGTGACGGATGGGCCTTCAGTAACTCCCTTGGAGGACATCTTCCCCTGATAGGGGCTACAGCGCAGCGGAGGAGCTCTAATCAAGACTCCTGCAAGCCCTGGTCATAGCACAGGGAGTGTAGGGACTAGGAACCTGTACAGTGCCTCGACCTGCTCCCCCATCGTATCATGCCGTTGCATTTGACTGTATGTGGAGATACGCAATAAACCTGAGTTTGGACTTTGATAGGTGTATGGACTCTGTTAATGGGAGCAAAGGGAGGTTCTGGCACGGAAGGACTGACCCTCATAACCAGCACACATTTGGCCCGAGGAAAAGATTGGTACTGGCCTTCACCTCACCCACAGCCATGGGGAGGACATGGGCCGTAGCGCACCTCACTCTGTCGCGTGACATACCCCTAGCTAAAGAGGACGGGGTGAGGCCGCTACAGTAGCTTAACTCTTTAGACTGTTTAGGTTTCTCAAACAGCTTTGGCGCACGCTCTGCCACAGACCGTGAGGTTGGTCTCTGCCACAGACCTGGTGAATAAAGTCCCTGCCACTGACTTGGTGAACATAGGGTCACTGCCACTGACCTGATGAATAGGGCCTTGCCCTATGAAGTCACTGCCACTGACTTGAAGCGAGTAGGGTCACTGCCACTGACCTGGAGAGTAGGGTCACTGCCACTGACCTAGTGAACTTCCTTCTTAAAGTATTGGCCCATGTCAAGGAGAAAACATCCCTCCGGAGAGTTACCAGAGGCCCTCACCGTCACCACGACTCTGCGCTGGGTCTTCGGAAAGGGTTACCTCCCTGGCCTCCTCATCTCAGATATGGGTCCCCTCGCAAGGCGGCACCCTGGAAGTCCTCGATCCCTAGCGGACCCCAGCCGAAGGTTGCTGGGCCCCGGGCCTTCAAAATAGTACCTTACCCCAGACTGAAGGTGTCTGGGACGGAACAGGAACTCCACCTCCGGGCCTAAGGCACCCGGAGATGACCCTCCTCACGCCCAGGCCGAAGGTGCCTGGGCGTGAACCACACACACCCAGGCTGAAGGTGCCTGGGCGTGGACGAACGACCAACCCCAATGGAAGATGTCCGCCCCCTTTATACCCTCTCCCGACAGGCACAGCAGGTTCCCCGCCCTGCCGTACTACTGCCGAGAGGGGACACAAAAGGTGCAGCCCTGGATTGGTGGTTCAACCCTGGCCCATGGCGATAGCGCCACCCGTAGGCCACAGAGAACTGTGCACCAACACTATCTCCCATTAACAGAAAATGGTCCATTAACCCTAACAATCAATGTGTCTGAGCCTAATTACCACTCAGACACTACCCTTAAATTGAACACCCCGCTACAAGTGTAATTCATCTGATTACTCTTCATAACATTTTGGAGTATATGTAAATTGCCATCCTAAAAACCGAGGCAGCAGACTTTGTAAAAATTTTATATTTGTGTCATTCTCAAAAGTTTTGGCCTTGGCTGTAGACTGTATATAGGAAGATGTGCCTGAAGAAGTTGCCAACGTTTTGTTGCTGAAGTCAAGTGGGCATCCCATAACCTCTCATCCCCATCCAAGTTATTGCCCCTCAATTTTTTTTTTTTTTTGAAAAGCCCATGGCGTGTGAAACACACCCAAAAACTCCACCCAGTGCCAAAAAAAGTGCACACACATAAAGAGTGAAACACAAAACGTGCAACGGGTGTAACACTTGTCCTCCACATGGAAGGACCAACCCTGATCCCCCGGGGCGTTAGGCTCCAGACAGGGACTGAGGTACTTATGGTCTGACTGGCCGAAACCAGACAGACCCCATTCGTCGGTGAGTCTGCCGAAACAGACCCATCCAAGTACTAGGTGGGGCTCCCCCGAAGGGAGACCCCCATGAGAGCAGGCGAACCAGGCCAGAAGACCCATGTCCACCTACTCCCAAGTCGTTCAGGGCAGGCCCGAGGACCTACACCCTACTAAACACAGTGACAAACGTGAGACACCAAACAAAAAAATACAAAAAAGTGACGCACACAGGGGTAAATAAAAGGAAAGTGGGGAGAAGGAAGGTGGGAGAGTGAAAAGTGATCATTGTGTAAAACAATGACCAGGCCCTCCGGCCAGGAATAAAAAAATTCCTCCGGTCCTAGCCAAAAGGCCCGGCCCAGAAGGCAGGTGTGAAAAAAGTGTGTGTGGTGACGTGACCAAGGTGCCAACACTCGAAAGTGCCCTTCGACACAGTGCAAGTATGGCACCCCTGGACTGCCACTCCAGGGGCACAATCACCACGGGCTTTCCTCTCAACCCTGACCGACAGCCCAGACAGGCACAACCTCCTTCCCAACCAGAAAGGGACTGGAGCTCTGGAAGCTTAGGGAGAGAGCCCAGGCCGCTGAGCTCCCCCCATCACCTCCATTGCTCCCACCTAATTACGTTTGGGACGTACTGACCAGTCCCCCACCCTAAAGGGGACCAGCGTTCCTCTCCCGAACCACTGGCAGGGTTGGAAAGCAGCACCAAATCCAGGCCAGAAGGCCAGGGACCCAGCCCTTCAGCTTCGACCCAATGGTTCTCCATTCCGATCAGAAGGCTTCCGCCTCCACACCAGCAGGTTTTGCATATGCCACCGCCATCCCTTTCCACCTCGCCGTGTACTGGGGACGGTTAGCACAGCGCCACCTACCGGCAACTGATAAGAACAGATACTACACTTGATCTTAGCCAAAAGGCCGAGAAGCGATTGCCCCTCAATGAACCACAAAAAAAAACAAAGTCACAGACTGTTCTCTTTCTCTGCAATGCCTTAAAATTTGGTTTGCCTGGCTGTGCATGGCAGCCCTTAGGGGGTGCGCTACATATATTTTTATTAAAAAACATATGTTGCTGATGATTGCAGCAGATCAGTTATTTTACTCATGGAAGGCTAATTTGGGCTACTTTTATATTGGGGTATATCACATTATTTGAATATTTTATTTTGTTTGCTTTGTTTCTTTTGCTGTGTCTGGTACGTTGTGCAAGTTCTTAGCCCAATCGATCACAATTGGTCCCGCCCACTCCAAGTGTGAATGGGCGGGGTGAGAGCGTGTGTTTTTGCGAGTGTAGCGGGTATTTGAATTTGTAAGGACTCTGGTGGCGCTGTTGCCTTGGGCCCGAGCTGAACATACACCGCGAACCGTGCCTTTTTGTCCTCCCCTGGAGCTGGTACAGCGGGGCAGGGAACCCGCTGTGATGCAAAGGGAGAGGTCATAAAAGGGGCGGAGGCCCTGATTTTAGGGAGAGAGTCGGAGGACGTGGCCGTACCCAGGCACCTTCAGCTTGGGTGCTGGCGTTCCGGTGTTCCAGGCCTAGGCGCCCTTGGCCTAGCTGGAACAGAGATGGAGTCCATTCCAGGCACCTTTAACCTGGGGTGAGGTACTATGGCGGATGCCTGGGGCTCAGTAACTTCGACTGAGTTCCGCGAGGGTGAGGAATCCGAGGGGGCCCTAACGCCTTGGGTGCCCGTGTCTGAGTTCGTGAGGACTGGTGCGCAGTAACTTCTCCGAAGAGTCCGGCGCAGTATCGCTGGTGACGGAGAGGCCTCCATTTCTCCCTTGGACGGATTTCTTCCCCTGACAGGGGCAAAGTGAGAGAAGGTAAATTCACGTTCTAAATTACCTAGTCAGTGGCAGTGACTATCCACCACTGGTGACAGCACAGTGGGCGGCAGCAAGAAGGGAAAGGATTGTGCCTCGATCTGTTTCCCCATTATTCAAAAGGAGAAAGACTGTTTTATTGCTTGGCAAGAAGAATAAAACCGAGTTGTACCTATTCACTGTGTGGAACTTGGGTTACTAAGCAAAGGAGCCAGGGACGAAGGACTGGACTTGGCTCTAGGACACCTACACAAAAGCCCAATCCTTGGCCTTCACCTCCTGGTTACGGGAGGACACGGGCCGTGGTGTGTATCATCTCTCTCTCCCAGGTACACCTAGACAACAGCCAATAACCGATAAAGCAAGGGAGAGAGGTGAGGCCGCTACACGTGCATAAAGAAAAATGAGGGCCCTGGTTTGGTTTAGCCCTAAAGAAGGGGGTGTGTCCCCTGAAACATGTAAGCCTGCCAATTTGAGCAACGGTTTGGGCTGAGTGGCACCGCCCTACTGCTGGATCTGAATACAGTGCTGTTGTTTGCTTGCAATATATTACACTTGTTAGTATGTTTTTGGCTTTTGGTTTCAATGAAAGTTTATTCAGTAATGCCCAAAGTGTTTGCTTCCTCCTGTTTTACAGCAGGTATGCAGACTTGGGAACTCAATCCAAGGACGGTGGAAACCACTCATAATGGACACAGCTGGTGTGCAGACTTGGGTACTCAATCTTGAGATGGTGGAAACCACTCGTAATGGACACAGCAGGTGTGCAGACTTGGGTACTCAATCCAGGGATGGTGGAAACCACTCATAATGGGCACAGCAGGTATTCAGACCCGGGAACTCAGTACAGTGATGGTAGGCATCCCTCATAATAGATGCAGCGGGTGTGATGTGCTTTCCTATTGGGCAGAAAAACAGATGAAGGCATTGTCAGGGAGAGTACTGTGAGAGGTAATAAATACCTGGAAGTATTACAGACATATTACTTAGTAAGCTGCGCTTAACGTGAAAAACATGATGACAAGTCCACTTTAATAGCCAGGTGCTGTCTTAGTGGTGTTGTGTATGGTGTTGAATGGTTGGTATGATTTGGCCATACACGCTGCAAGCCCAGGAGACAATTTTCCCTTCTCTGGCTCACAGATGAAAACTTCAGAGGGACCCAGCAAGCCCTGTATTGTTAATGCAAATGCAAACTTTTTGAAGTGTGTTTTTCCAACCCGTCGCTGACTTAAACAATTCATTCTCTATTTGGTTGTCGAGCCGGACCGTTTTCATCTCCGCCACTTAAAAGAGATTTGCTATTCCTGCGTCGCACAATGTTTCTCAATGAGCAAGTCAACCTTGAAAATGGATTTCTCCCAAAAACATGCGGCAGCCGCTGAGCGCGCCACGCTGAGTTTATCGAACGCAAAACTCTTATTACCGCCACCGACTGGCCACCAGGGGTGTAGTGAGATCCGCCGGATGAATTGCTGAGCGTCTCACCTGGAACAATCACCATCTTTACCATTCATACCATGGTTTGTTCAGATGAGACGCCACTAAGTTCACACCGATGATTCTTCATTTTATATTTATTTTTATATAGGTCTGACATATACCGCAATGCTGTACAGGGAAGGCTGAGCTATTTATATGTCTGTACCAGAGGAGCTTACACTAATGTCCCGCCACAGTCACACACTATTTTTTTATTATACGTTTACTGTATATTCTCGAGTATAAGCCGAGTTTTTCAGCACATTTTTTTTGTGCTGAAAATGCCCCCCTCGGCTTATACTCGAGTCACCTTTTTGCGCCTGATCTCCCAGACTTTGGGGACCTGTTACCGGCTGGCCGAAGGTCCTCTGGACCCCAAACTTGGCACACAAGTGTGCCAAGTTTGTTGTCCGGGGGACCTACGGCCGGGGAGCACTGATTTTTCAAATCCGGGCACCCCTTCCATAGACTCCCATGTTAAGTGGTCATTTCTCTGGTGACTTTGGGGACCCGGTACCGGCCGGTCGTAGGTCCCCTGGACCCGAAACTTGGCACACATGTAGCCCCATTTTTCCTCCTAAGTGTGCAAAGTGTTTTGTCTGGGGGACCTACGGCTGGGGAGAACCGATTTTTCAAAGCCGGGCACCCCTTCCATAGACTCCCATGTTAAACGTCAGTCTAGTCATGGGCACAGTGAGGCATGGGCACAATGAGGCATGGACACAGTGAGGCATGCAGATGGACACCCTAGGCTTATACTCGAGTCAATACGTTTTCCCATTTTTTTTGTGGTAAAATTAGGTGCCTCGGCTTATATTCGGGTTGTCTTATACTCAAGTATATATGGTATATAGCTCTGACATATTACTAGTGTGAACAAGCCCTCAGCTTCAAACATTTATTTCATGTCCATGTTAAGGACATGTGGCCTGGTATGGAAATCTGTGCTCATTGGCTTCAGTTGAAGGCAGGTGAGATACCAGTGATCTTGTAGACCAGGGATATGCAATTAGCGGACCTCCAGCTGTTGCCAAACTACAAGTCCCATGAGGCATAGCGAGACTCTGACAGCAGCAAGCATGACACCCAGAGGCAGAGGCATGATGGGACTTGTAGTTTTGCAACAGCTGGAGGTCCGCTAATTTGCATATCCATGTTGTAGACCATTGATGTCTCATTAAAGAGAACCTGTCAAAGCAAAATGCCAGCACATATGGGACTTTTGGTCTCCTATGTGATAAAAATAAAATTAAAGTGAAACTAAACAAACAGTTTAATTTGTTTCCCCTTATTTTTGTATGTGAATGATGGCACTGTAATTTATATTAAGTAAAAAAAAAAATCTAAGTACCTTTTTCTTAATTGATATACAGCTGTCACATGACCCAGATCTTCCCCAGCCTGTCTGCGGGGAGATATAAGCAGGAGGAGCTTCTAGTCCTCTGCTGCTGGTCACATGTTCAAAATGAAATAAACTGTTTTAAATTGTCATACAAATATTTGAAATCAAATCTTTATTATTTTTTGACAATAACATGGTGTGGGTGAATTTCTGCTAGTGCCATGCCACTCCAGCCTGTGTATTAGAATAAGAGAGAGGTGAAGCCTTCATCAATCTATATATACATATGTATTATCCCTCCCACCATTGTGTTTAGCTGGTTAGTGGGCATGGAGGAGGAGGTGGGCTGTCATTTACCACTGTGTATACGCCCACATGTGTGACTCTATAGCAGTGATATGCAATTAGCGGACCTCCAGCTGTTGCCAAACTACAAGTCCCATGAGGCATAGCGAGACTCTGACAGCAGCAAGCATGACTCCCAGAGGCAGAGGCATGATGGGACTTGTAGTTTTGCAACAGCTGGAGGTCCGCTAATTGCATATCCCTGCTCTATAGTCATATCATGGACTGCTCAGATGTGATAGATAGGAAATGCTCAGCATAGAAACTCACTGAAAATTGAGCATGTGCAGAGTTGTCACCACAGCTATAAAATCCATAGCTGCATTGGGGACATGAACAGAAGGGGGAGATAGAGAGCAGCAGGTACAACCAAGTTTGTTGCAGAATACAGAAAACGAATCACATATATGTACAGCATGTAACACACCACTTATTGATAGGTTTTTATGATGTGGGTTTAATGACACTTTAATTGTAAAAAATGTGTAAAAATGTAAGTTATTTAAAGTACTTACCCCCCCCCCCCCCAAAAAAAAAACAAAAACAATAAAAATTTGAGCCTCCATGTACAGACACATACGAATGTAAACACCTGTGAGGGGCACCTACATATGAAGATATTGATTGTGCTATGCATGTTGCATATCGCCCCACATGCTGGAGTGAGGGGAATGATTCTAATGCTGCGTACACACGACCGTTTTTAATGTCATGGAAAAAAAACGAAGTTTTTCTCTACGTGATTCTTCTCGAGCCTGCCTTGCATACACACTATCGTGAAAAAAAAATGCTCGAGCAAAGCGCGGTGACGTACGACAACACGTACGACGGCACTGCTTGTGCTGATTTCGTGTTACCGCGTGTTAGTAAATGTTTGGTCAGAGACGATTCGTGCTTTTCAGTCTCCGTGCTTTTCAGTCCGTTACAGCATGACGAATGTGCTATCTCCATTACGAACGCTAGTTTTACCAGAACGAGCGCTCCCGTCTCATAACTTGCTTCTGAGCATGCACGTTTTTTTTCCCCTTGTTAAAGCGTACTCACAACCGTTTTTCACGACAAGAAAAATGACGATGTGAAAAACAACGAGAAAAAATAGAGCAGGTTCTAAATTTTTAATGGCCATTTTTCTCATCGAGAAAAATGCTCTGGAGCCTACACACGATCGTTTTTCACGACCAATTGAAAAAATTGCATTTTTCGGCATGAAAAACGGTCGTGTGTACGCGGCATAAGAATAGTATCCACAGTTAACTCTGATCTGATGACCTAATAAAGCATCTATATGGAACAGTTTAGGGTTTGACATGTGCAAGGCGAAATGCATCAGTGACAGGAACCTTGAGCGGCACCCCTAGTTTTTTCTTGTTTGTTTGGTATCTATTGTAAACAACCTCCCCATTATATTTAACCAAAAACGTTGACTTATTTATGTGCCCTAAAATCATTTTTTTACTGAATATTTCCTCTTGTTAAACTGTTGTGCCAATATTGTGTGGCATAAAAATGTGGAACAAGCATTTTACTTCCCAGAGTCTCTGTTTCTGAAAATTTAGAATGTTTGGGGTTTAACTTCTCTTCAGGTCTGAATTTTTTTTTTTTGTTTTTAAACATGCAAAAAAATACAAAAATGGATCTGGCAGCAAAAAGGATTAATATTCATACCAGAGTGCCTGATATGGATTCTTAGGGGGCTTCCCCCTTATAATCCATACCCTGGACCCTCAGGTTTATCAGCAGGATAAAGCTGCTGGGAAATTTCATTTCTAATTTGAACTTTTTTTTCTTTTGTAAATGTAATTTTGCTTAAGTACATTGTACAGGCGCTCTGCTTCACATGCAGGTTTAATGTCACCACAAAGCATGTTATTTAAAGGAGTTGTAGGCAGAAGTTTTTTTTTATCTTTATGCATTCTATACATGAAGATAAAAAACCTTCTTTTGTGTAGCAGCATCCCCTGCACCCCCTAATTACTTACCTGAGCCCCATCTCTCTCCAGCGATGTCCACGAATGTCTTAGCTGTCCGGGACTCTCCTCCTGATTGGCTGAGGCACATCAGCAGCGCCTTTGGCTCTCGCGGATGTCAATCAAAGTCAGTTAGCCAATCAGAAGAGAGAGGGGGCGAGGCCGGGTTGTGGCGCTGTGTCTGAATGGACACAGGGAGCTATGACTCGGCTCAGGTGCCCCCATAGAGAGCTGCTGGCTGTGGGGACACTCGACAGGGTTTCTTTAAAAACATGATTAGAGTCTGAGGCTCCAATTGGCTTAAAAACGGGGTGGGCTTGGGACGCAGAGCACTGCACCCTGAGCCCACCCTGTTGTGTGACAATAGCAAATTTTAATATTCGCTATTGTTTTCCTGATTCTCCTCCCAGCCAATCAGGAAGCAGTTCCTGAGATCCGATTATCCAGGGAGTCTTAGGATTCCCGGCCAATCAGGGTCTGTCGGGACCTATTTTCTGTTCGGCCTGGAGGACAAGCAGTGGCCCCGGAGTGAGGAGCTGCAGCCCGGATCCATGTCTGCCTGATCTGCCTCCTTCCTAAGTTAAGGAGGCCTCTGATCGCCACCACATTCCCGTTTATCTCCCACGCAGGGGGGATTGCCGCATTCCCGTCTATCTCTTGTGAGGGGGGGAATCGCCACTTCCCGTCCGTCTTTCGTAGGGGGGATTGGCGTTGGTTTGCGCCCCTGCCCCCCCAAAATATTGAGCACCAGCCACCACTGAGTTTAATGTTGATAAATGTAAAGGTTTGCACTTGGGGGCTAAGAATATGAATGCATCATACATACTAGGGGGAATACAACTGGGGGGATCCGTAGTGGAGAAGGATCTGGGGGTTTTGGTAAGTTCAGAAGATGAATAATAACATGCAATGCCAAGCTGCAGTTTCCAAAGCGAGCAAAGTCCTTTCTTGTATTAAGACAGATATGGATTCCAAAGAGAGAGATATCATTTTGCCCCTGTACAAATCATTAGCATAGCTCCCAAATGTCCCTGATTTGGAGCAATGTCCCTCTTTCCCCCTCATTTGTCCCTCATTTTGGTCTGATCCATATAGTTGTATATAAAATGCACTTTTTATCTTTAAAAAAAATGTTTCCCAGTGCTAAACCTTTCATTTAATTTCTAAATTGCTGCATTTGTAAATTTTATGTAGCGGGGTCCTCAATTTAGTGGGATACACTTGGGGGTAGTGTGACCCAAGTGTGTAATTGTGTTAGGGTTCAGACCCCTTTTTGTTATTCGTGGAGGATTGGGTGGTGTAATATTCTCCTTGACCAGTGGGTGTCGGTGTACCTGCTGGCTCAGGGTAGAATCACTACCAGAGTGCTACCCTTCTTTGTCCCTTCCTGGAGATGGTACGGCCGGGGCGGGGAACCCGCCGTGGTGTCGATGGGAGGAGATAAAAGGGGGAGACGCGCTCGCCACGAGGTCTGTCTGTCGGTTGGGGGGAGATCATCTCTTCACGCACCCAGGCACCTTAGGCCTGGGTGCGGGCGGTTCAAGGTTCCGGCCTAGGCGCCCTAGGCCTGGCCGGAATGAAGATGGAGTCCATCCCAGGCACCTTCAGCCTGGGGTGAGGTACTATTGAGGAGGCCTGGGACCCAGTGACTCCGACTGGGTCCCGCGAGGGTGAAGTTGCTCCAGGGCGCCCCTTGCGAGGGGACCCGCATCTGAGGTGAGGAGGCTGGGGGGGGTCACCCGTCCGAAGACCCGGTGCAGTGTCAACCCGGTGACGGATGGGCCTTCGGTAACTCCCTCGGAGGACATCTTCCGCTGATAGGGGCTACAGCGCAGCGGAGGAGCTTTCATCAAGATTCCTGCAACCCCTGGTCATAGCACAGGGAGTGTAGGGACTAGGAACCTGTACAGTGCCTCGACCTGCTTTCCCCATCGTATCATGCCGTTGCATTTGACTGTATGTGGAGATACGCAATAAACTTGAGTTGGACTTTGATGGGTGTATGGACTCTGTTGATGGGAACAAAGGGAGATTCTGGCACAGAAGGACTGACCCTTGTAACCAGCACACATTTGGCCCGAGGAAAAGATTGGTACTGGCCTTCACCTCACCCACATTCATGGGGAGGACATGGGCCGTAGCGCACCTCACTCTGTCGCTCGACATACCCCTAGCTAAAGAGGTCGGGGTGAGGCCGCTACATTTAAAAGCCAATATAAAGGAATAGTAGTGGTAAAAAATAGTCCTTGTGGATTTAATTAACCTTTTTTTTGGTTAATTTTCCTTTTTAAGGGCGTGTGGCAGGGGGCGTGTCCTATGCCTACATATGTTTGTTAGTAGGTGTCCCTCATTCCCATCTCAAAATGTTGGGAGGTATGCACTAATAAGACCTCATCTGGAATATGCAGTTCACTTTTGGGCACCATTTCACAAAAAGGATATCGGGGAACAGGAGAAAGTGCCGAGAAGGGCAACCAAACTGATAAGAGGCATTTTGAGTTTGCCTGCTTAAAAAGCTGAATGGTATCTTTTTTTTTTTTTTTTCTGTTTCAAAAATGTTATTGAATGCTGAATATGCCATTGCATACAAAGTAGTCGAAGTAATTCTTTTTTATTATTTTACATTGTACATATCCTCGGTGCCCAGCTATCAATGCCTCCATTTACTAAAAGCTTGCAAACTGACCTTGGGAAACAGATTTCAATGGTATTCACACCATACTAATTTCTGGAATAAAAATATTTTTTTTTAAGGTTGGACTCCATAAACAAGATCTACCACTCATCATGACGATGTAACTATCATACTGTGCATGTCTTTTATTTAAACTGAAGTTTAATCTGCTTTCCCTGGTTCCTCCCCTTCGCCATCAACATGCTAATGAAATCGGGGCCGGTGCTACCACTAGGCAAACTTGGCAGCTGCCCGCTGGTGATCCTATGCCCTCTCTGCAGCCAACTAATCTCAACAAAGCAGGCAGCCGCTCCCGAGTCCGGCTAGGGTGACCACATTTCCAAACTACCATTCAGGGACACCCCCCCTTCCCAAAAATCAGCTTGTGCTGTAACGAATCACAGCTCAGTGATTGGGCACAAGAGGCAGGATTTATTTCTCCAATCACAAGCAGGGGGTGGGGATTGTGCTCTTCCAGGCATTCCCGGCCAGGGCAAGTACTGTCGGTGACTAAAGCAGTGATGTGGCGGCCTTTTTTGGGGGGCATCTGTATTGTCCTGGAATTAATGTGCCCGGGACAGACCTGCAAAATGCGGGACTGTCCCGGCCAATCCGGGACACGTGGTCACCCTACTCCATACAGTGTCGGAGGCGCTGTGCAGCGGCGGCGGAGGAGTGAGGACTGTGTCTGTGTGTGTGTGTGTCCCGACCGACTCACTGAATGGAGGAAGGAAAGGAAACATGCTGCGCGCCTCTAATGATCAGTGCCAGAGTTGTGACCTCTGCCTCTCTGCCCAGTGACCATATACGCCGCATGATTCCTGATATATAAAATGTATTTTTTATCTTCAAAAAAGTGTTTCCCAGTACTAAACCTTTCATCCAATTTCAAAAGCCAATATAAAGGAATAGTAGTTGTAAAAAAAAAAAATTGTGGGTTTAACTAATCATTTTTTTTGTATATTTCTCCTTTAAGGGGGCGTGGCAGGGTGTGTCCTATGCCTACATACTTTTGCTGATAGGTGTCCCTCATTCCCATCTCAAAAAGTTGGGAGGTATGGCTTTATCAGCGAGGTTTTGGGGATGCTAAAAGCTGATCAAACTCATCAGGAGGAGAAGTGCTTTAATGAATAGATCATGCACCTGGACAGGTCTGGACAGCCCTTCATTTGTGGCCACCATAGCGGTTGCAGGGTCCATTGTGACTGTAGATTTGCCTGTTGATAGTGCAGCAAGTTCCTATCCTTGTCATTGTTCAGCAGAGGTGCTGCTGTACTGTCAAATGACTGCAGGTGGGCTTATAGCACCAGAGGTGTTGGCTGGCTGTCGCGTGACTTTGTCCGGTGGTCTGGCTGTCGCGTGACTTTGTCCGGTGGTCTGGCTGTCGCGTGACTTTGTCCGGTGGTCTGGCTGTCGCGTGACTTTGTCCGGTGGTCTGGCTGTCGCGTGACTTTGTCCGGTGGTCTGGCTGTCGCGTGACTTTGTCCGGTGGTCTAGCTGTTATGTGACTTTGTCCGGTGGTCTGGCTGTCATCCGCACTCTCCAGTATTTATCAGGCTTACCGTATTCCACGTCTCCACTCTCTACTGCTTACAGGACTCTATTACTCGCTCTCCTTGTTGTTCTGCGTAATTGAATTTCTTTTCCATCATCTTGAATGTCAGCGAGCTAACACGCAGCGCCTGACAGCCGAGAGCACAGCGAGCCGAGCGCCGTATTGGACTTTTTTTTTCATTCCTGCAGAATTTCTAAGTATTGTCACCTCGGCCCAGAGTCACATCACAAATACAAATTACACGTCCGTATCGTGCTGCGTTGAGCTGGGAGAGGAAATCAACTATACAAATGCAGCAAAGGATGCGACCGAAACGCGGGGGCCGCGCGACAGCAGCAGATAGGGGGCCGGGTTCAAGGAATAATCTCTATATTCACAGGGCGCCCATAATTAACTTCAAGGTCCCTGTGTGCCACTAAATATTATTTTGTACTTAAATGAATGAATAAATCACCTTCTAATAAAGACATATTCAAGAACACGCACCATGGTTCTAAAGGAGAATCGGAGGAATTTATATATAGCTCTAACATATACCACAGTGCTGTATAGAGAACACCAAGCCAGTCACATCTGTCTCTGCACCAGAGAAGCTTACACTCTAATGTCCTCTCCTCCTCTCCCCCCCTCAGTCTCACACTATTATTATTCTATTTATAAATGTACATAGTGCTGACATATACTGCAGTGCGGTACAGGAAACAAAGAACCATTCACATCAGTCTCTCTACCAGAGGAGCTTACACTCCAATGTCCCACCACAGTCGCACACTATTATTATACATGTATATGGCTCTGACATATTCCACAGTGCGGTACAGAGAACACTGAACCAGTCACATCAGTTTTTGCACCAGAGGAGCTCACACTCTAATGTCACCACATTTAACCTCTTCAGGTTCGCCCCATAGCAGTTTTACTGCTACAAGGCAGCACCCGTGCGCCAGATTTTATATATATATATATATATATATATATATTATGTGTGTGTGTGTGTGTGTGTGTGTGTGTGTGTGTGTGTGTGTGATCCAGCTCATTAGAGTATGGCGCGCACGTATGCGCTCCGCCGGCGGCTCGCTCCCACTGTCATCACAGCGGGAGCCTAGTGGCGGGTACTGTGGCCTCGATGTCTGCTGGCACCTGCCGATTGTTCAGTACACAGGCAGATCGCCGTTCTGTTATTAGGGAAGGTGTTGGATCCTGTGTATCTGCAAAGCAGGGACATGGATCAATGCCTTCCCCTAGTAAAAGCACCTCTCACACTACACGAAAACGCTGGCTAGGCACACAGTTAACCCTTTGATCGCCCCTGATGTTAACCTATTCCCAGCCATTGTCATTAGTACAGTGACAGTGCATATTTTTTAGCACTGATCACTGTATTCGTGTCACTGGTCCCGAAAAAGTGTCAGTATCCAAATGTCTGCCGCCATTTCTGGTAAAAAAAAAAATTCAATTAATAAAAAATAAAAATATCCCAAAGTTTTGGTTTGCGCAAAAGTTATAGCATCTACAATCGATATACGCTTATTGGGATTTTTTTTTACCAAAAATATGTAGCAGAATACATATTGGCCCAAATTGATGAAGAAATTTGATTTCTTTATTTTTATTTATTTTTTAGCAGAAAGTAAAAAATATATATTTTTTTCAAAATTGTCGGTCTCTTTTTTGTTTTATAGTGCAAAATTTAAAACCGAATAGGTGATCAAATACCACCAAAAGAAAGCTCTATTGTGGAGGAAAAAAGGACATATATTTTATTTGGGTACAGTGTCACATGACCGCGCAATTGTCAGTTACACAGTGCAGTATCTTAAAAAATGGCCTGGTCATGAAGGGGGTAAATCTTCCAGAGGGCAAGTGGTTAAAGTGATTGATTTGAAAACCCATTGTTTTTTTGTTTTGTTTTTTTAAAATAACAAATGTAATGGTTTTGCATAGAGCAGCCTCAATCCTCCTCTTCTTGGGTCCCCCACCGGTGCTCCTCACTCTTCCCCTCGGCTGAGTGCCCACCACTCCTGAGCTGTACTGTGTGTGTCAATTGACGCACAAAGCGGTGCTCGGCCCCGCCCCTCGCTCCCTCCTCACTGGCTGTGATTGGCAGCAGTGGGAGCCAATAGCTCTTGCTGCTGTCTCTGAGCCTATGGGGCAGGAGAGAGCCACTACTCCCATGCACAGCGCTGGATTGAGATCGGGCTCAGGTAAGTAGTAGGGGGGGGGGGGCTGTACTCAGAAGGTATTTAATGCATAGAATGCATTGGCATTGGGGTATAAAACATTCTGCCTTTAGAACCACTTTAATCTGCAATGTATGATTCCTCCGTTATATTTTCTTGGCTGTGGGAGAAAACTGAAACAATTAGAAAAGCAAAACCACCAACATTGGGAAAACCCGTCTTCAGAGTGCGCACAGACCCTGGTGGGAGGTGACCCTGGTGGGAGGTGACCCTGGTGGGAGGTGACCCTGGTGGGAGGTGACCCCAGGACGCCATCAATGAAGACTTCAATGTATGCAATACGATAAAACATCCGCCTGGATATATTTCCTCTTTCTTCCATCTTTTTGTTCTTTCCTTCTATTCTGGGAACACACAGGCTGCATGTGACATATATAAATATTATCGCCATGTGCTGTAAACTAATTAAACTTCTTGGCTGAGCAGTAAAAGTTCCTCTGAACTCGCTAATTGCAGGGCATGTCGGCACATTCACGCGTTTCGTGTTGTTCTAGAGGCATGTCACGTCTCGTCTGTGTGAATTCATTGTGTGCCAGTCACTGGTGAGCAGAGGCCCCGCTGGCAGCTTGATGAGATCCAGGCTGGGCACACGGCAGCACTGTATGTATTAATGGCATCAAAGTGAACCTGTCCTTGCAGGACACCACCGGGCACCAGCTCTGTCACTTGGAGGAAGGGGGGACTTGCATGTTCTTTCATACCTGGAAGTACTGGGAAGGTCACTTGGCTCCCCAGAGCAGTGGGATGAAGGAAAGGGAAGTATTTAGTAGTATTGAGAATATTTGTTGAGGCGAGGAGGAAATTCTGTGCAAGCTCCTCAAGTACCATGCAAGGAGCATTTTTTAGTGATCAAAGCAATTGAATGGAGCAATGTGCCATTGTGTGAGATTGAGAGTTACCACAATTAATTGTGTATGTTACTCCATAGGAGGCCATCTATATGTAGCACTACCCCCACAGGTGATTTGGTCCTATTTCCCCAATTCAGGACACACACACACAGCCAGGTACACAGAATTTTCAGCATTCTTCCTTTGGCTATAGGCATTTCTTTTTATGGTTTTTTTTTTTGGAACAGGACTTGGATAGGCATAGGGAGCATGGGATATCCCAGAACTGTACAACCTTGACTTCTGGCTGCTCCGTACAAAGAGCAGGCTATATTGCACTGCACTCTTGGCTGTCTTGCACAACTCCTGGCTATACTGGGCCAACTTCCATGTGTACTGCACTCTCTTGGCTATTTTGCACAACTCCTGGCTGCACTGCACTTGCAGAGACCGAACCACCCCACAGCCACGTCTCCTCTGTAAAGGCTGAGGGAAGGGTAGAAGGTTCAGTCACCAGAATAGTTGGACTTCCTCCCATCATCTCCCTTCTGGCTTTATTCCAGTATCTGGAGAAAGTTTTCTTTGGCAGGTTCTCCAACTAAGCCTAGCTGGGACCTGTATGTCTTCACCTTGGCTCCTCTAGCTCTCCTTTGCCCCAGGGGCAGACCCCCTGCACAGGGGACTCCTCTTGCCAGACTTGACCAAGGAAATCTGCTTCTCTGCTGCCCAGGCCACAGACTACTTATGGGATCTCCCTCCACCTTCTGGGCATACCTCCAGAGTGATTGGCCAGAGTTCCATAAATATTCAGGCTGCCTGTCCTGCTGTCCCTCCCACTATACCTCTAGCAGTCTCTAGAACAGCCTTTCTCAACCTTTTCAACACAGAGGAACCCTTGAAATAGTTCTCCGGTCTCGGGGAACCCCTGCTAAAAATTTGAAATTTACAACTCCTGATACATTAGTGTGATGGTCAGTGGGAAGAATGGTCCTTACACTTGTGGTCATTGGGAAGAATTAATTACCTCCTTACTGATAGCTAAAAAGATCAATGGTGTCAGTGGGAACTTGCCTGAGAGGCAGAAATTGCCCAATGCTGAAGGAACCCCTAGCAACCTCTGGAGGAACCCTGGTTGAGAATCACTGTTCTAGAAGATAGGGTGGGTGGCAGAACTGCAACCTGTGAAACACTGAACAGCCCTAAGCAATCAATCCCTGCTCCACTGTTTACAGAGGAGCCAAACTAAACTTACATAACAACCTACTCAGAACTAGGAGTACAGACCAATTGGTACTCCCAGAAATTAATCGCTGGGTATTTTGTCGTCATTGAGCAACCAACGATCTTTTGTATAGCTCTAGCTAATAAGAGAAGGAGGAAATGGCATGAGAGGAAGGATGAGGCTCACTTTATTGGCTGGAGCTATGCATTTGATCTTTAGTTGTTCAAGGATGCTTACTAAATAATATGTGATGAATTACTAGAAGTAACAAGTGGTAAATCTCTCAGTAGCAAGAAACAGAAAGTGCCCATCCAGTTTAGTCTTTACCCCCCCCCCCCCCTCCATACCTACCCTTTCATTTTGTTTTGTCCATTGTTCCCCCCCCCCCCAGTTAGTCTTTCCTCCCTCCCCATTCCATTCTTCCCTACCCTGTCCTACCTGTTCATCTCTTTCTCTTCTCCATTCTTCCCTTCCCTGTCCTACCTGTTTACCCTTCCCCTCCCCATCTCTCCTCTACACCCCCATGCCTCTTCTCCAGCCCCTTGTTTCCTTACCCCTCTCTTTTTTCCAGCCTCCTCCGCACGTTTGTATATCTTTCCCTTCCCCTTCTCTCGCTTTCATCCCTCTCACTTTTCTCCTTATCTTTCCCCATCTCTCTCTTCCATCTCCCCCAATCTTGCCCTTACCTATTGCTTTATTCTATCCTGCCCCCACCTCTTTCTCCTTGCCCTTCCCTTTCTCTGTCCCTCCCATACACCCCCCTCATCTCTTTTTCCTTATTTCCCAGTTTCTGCGTGGGATACAGTGGGGGTCCTACATGGGATACAGTGAGTGTGGGGTTCTGCAGAGGATACTGTGTGTGTGTGTGGGGGGGTTCTACAGAGGATACTGTGTGTGTGTGGGGGGGGGTTCTACAGAGGATACTGTGTGTGGGGGTCCTAAAGAGGATACAGTTAGTGTGGGGGTCCTGCATGGGATACAGTGAGTGGTGGGGGTCCTGCAGAGGATATAGTGAGTAGTGAGGGTCCTGCAGAGAGGATACAGAGAGTAGTGGGGGTCCTGCAGAGGATACAGTGAGTAGTGGGGGTCCTGCAGAGGATACAGTGAGTGGTGGGGGTCCTGCAGAGGATACAGTGAGTGGTGGGGGTCCTGCAGAGGATACAGTGAGTGGTGGGGGTCCTGCAGAGGATACAGTGAGTGGTGGGGGTCCTGCAGAGGATACAGTGAGTGGTGGGGGTCCTGCAGAGGATACAGTGAGTGGTGGGGGTCCTGCAGAGGATACAGTGAGTGGTGGGGGTCCTGCAGAGGATACAGTGAGTGGTGGGGGTCCTGCAGAGGATACAGTGAGTGGTGGGGGTCCTGCAGAGGATACAGTGAGTGGTGGGGGTCCTGCAGAGGATACAGTGAGTGGTGGGGGTCCTGCATAATAAACAAGACTATTCGTTTTCTATCCCGTAGAGTATTGGTCTAGCAGATGAGGTTTACGGAAAGGTCTGACTAATGTGTGACCAGCTTAGTGCTTTCCTCCTGGAAATGTGAATTAAATTAGAAGTCGTCTTGTGAGTTGTCCTTCACATGGCAGTAGGAGGAGGAGTCTTTTTACAAATCCCTGTCATCTGATATATTTCATAATAAGTAATGTGTCGTGTACTACTCCCAGGTGTTTAGTTATCTTTAGAGCCACCATCTACTTCCTGGACTGTGATGACACTATAATGTAAATTCTGGTATCTGTGAAGTTCTTTGTAATGTTTACAAATGTCTGACACTCATCAGCCCCTGCTGCAGTCTCTCACCTTGTGATTTGCTTCCAAGTACCAATGTTGCAGTCTGATCACTGGGGTGAGAAGACTGAGGAAATGTTTCCTCCTGCCTGCAGCAGACTGATGACATCATCTCAGCCCAGTCACTGACTCAAGGACAACTTTTTAATGATAAACGGTAGAGCTATTCTGAAAAATTATAGTATTTCTGTATATTTTGCCATGACAAATCTGTTTATGCAGACTTGTAAAAGTAGTGACAGGTTCTCTCTAACATTCATCCGTCCCGCCACTGCACAGTCCAGGGTGCAGACCCAATGCCTGCCCACCCTGCTCAGGACAGGATTATTCCACATGGCAGCACATTTCTCCTCATATAATATATAACATCCTTCAGAGATTAGTTGGGAATGAGACGAGAGACATAATATCCATCCGCAGATAATGCCGGGATGCATCGTGTCTCCTGAATGTGAATGAGGATGATGATGTTATAATGAAATACAGGACATTGATCTATCTATGGGAACACAGACAATAAATCCCGGACAGAGAATTATGTGGATCCCACATATGACATCTGTACTTCACTGGCACCACAGCAGAGACTTCTCTCCAGATTTACTAATAGAGACAAGGCTTTTCATATAGTTCAATGAGTAAGAAGATGATGTGTTCTCTTCAATCAGCCAATCGTGTGCAAGAAGAAATCCTGTTCTTGATTTTTTTTTTGCTTGTTATTGGATAGTCCGTATGTTAATAGTTTCACCTTATTTAAAGGGTCATACCCTCCTCACCCCTCTCCTATACATACTGCTCACTGTCATACCCTCCACACTCCTCTCCTCTCCTGTACATACTGCCCACTGTCATACCCTCCACACTCCTCTCCTGTACAAACTGCCCACTGTCATACCCTCCACACTCCTCTCCTCTCCTGTACATACTGCCCACTGTCATACCCTCCACACTCCTCTCCTCTCCTGTACATACTGCCCACTGTCATACCCTCCACACTCCTCTCCTCTCCTGTACATACTGCCCACTGTCATACCCTCCACACTCCTCTCCTCTCCTGTACATACTGCCCACTGTCATACCCTGCACACTCCTCTCCTCTCCTGTACATACTGCCCACTGTCATACCCTCCACACTCCTCTCCTGTACAAACTGCCCACTGTCATACCCTCCACACTCCTCTCCTCTCCTGTACATACTGCCCACTGTCATACCCTCCACACTCCTCTCCTCTCCTGTACATACTGCCCACTGCCATACCCTCCACACTCCTTTCCTGTACATACTGCCCACTGTCATACCCTCCACACTCCTCTCCTCTCTTGCACATACTGCCCACTGTCATACCCTCCGCACCACTCTCCTATACATACTGTCATACCCTGTGCTCTTCTCTCCTGTACAATACTGCCCATTGTCATAACCTCCACACTCCTCTTCTGTACATACCGCCCACTGTCATACTTTCCGTACCCCTCTCCTATACATACTGTCATACCCTGTGCACTCCCCTCCTTTACATTGGCCCACTGTCATACCCTGTGCACTCCTCTCCTGTACTTACTGCCCACTGCTATACCCTCAACACGCCTGTTTGCAGAATCATACCCTCCACACTTCTCTCCTGTACACACTGCCCACTGTCATACCCTTTGCTTTCCTCTCCTGTATATAACACCCACTGCCATACCTTGCGCACTCCTCTCCTGTACATACTGCTCACTGCTATACCCTCCACACTTTTCTCCTGTATATACTGCCCACTATCATACCCTCCACACTCTTTTCTCCTCTATGTACTGCCTACTATCCTACCCTCCACACTCCTCTCCTGTACATACTGCCCACTTCTATACCCTTCACACTCCTCCTATACACACTGTCATACATTCTACACTCCTCTCCTGCACATACTCTCCTATCCTCCACACTTCTCTCCTGCACATACTGTCATACCTTTGGCACTCCTCTCCTCTACATACCACCCACTGCTATACCCTCCACACTCCCCTCCTGTACACGCTGTCATAACCTCCACACTCTTCTCTTGTACATGCTGCGCACTGTTATACCCTCTACACTCCCATCCTGTACATACTGCCCACCGCTATACCCTCCTGAACACGCTGTCCTACCCTCCACACTCCTCTCCTGCACATACTGCCCACTGTCCTACCCTCCACACTCCTCTCCTGCACATACTGCCCACTGTCATACCCTCCACACTCCTCTCCTGCACATACTGCCCACTGTCATACCCTCCACACTCCTCTCCTGCACATACTGCCCACTGTCATACCCTCCTCACTCCTCTCCTGCACATACTGCCCACTGTCATACCCTCCACACTCCTCTCCTACACATACTGCCCACTGTCATACCCTCCACACTCCTCTCCTGTACATACTGCCCACTGTCTTACCCTACACACCTCTCTCCTATACATACTATCATACCTTCTGCTCTCCTCCTGTACCTGCAGGGATCTGTCAGTTTTTTTATTTTATTTTTAAACCCATTGTTTGAATAAAACAAAAAAAAAACGTGTGTGTGTGTGTGTGTGCGCACCCAGTTTAAGCCTCTTTGATCTGCAGTTACCATGGTACTGCACATGTGATCAGTTATGACACCAGATATTTGATGGTTTGAGAGTTTGGTTGAGAGCACAATTGTCACTGTTGGCTTTCCTGGCATGCCTTGAATGTTATTGTTTTTGAAACCGTTAAATTGACGGGTTTAGTTCCACTTTACAGGACCAAGAAAATCTATTTGATGTAAAAAAAAAAAAATAATAATGTGGATACCAAAGCTTCCAGAGATGATCTAAAGATGTAGAAGAAAAAGTCCACTTTCATTAAATTGATAAATCACATAGAATTGCTGCATGAGCTGCTTTGTAATTTACCCTGATTAAAAATGACCTTTTTATCTCATTCTGCATCCGGCTACAATTTTCTGTAACTGCCATTAAAATGACAATTTTTCATCCAACAGCTTGTGTGCAGCTTTTCCCCACCCCCTGCTCCTGTGATTGGCTCACTGCTTCCACCAGGAGCCTGCACAGATCTTCAGGTAAAAATTCCAGCCATCCCCTGCATGAAAAATAGGGATCTGCACTACAACACCTTTTTATATAGCGATGTGTTGTACTTTATTCACATAAAGTAACAGGGACCACAGGCTGTCATTCTGCCTTGAAAAAGGGGTCCTGTGAGGTCCCAAAATGTCAGATTGTGATGACTTTAACTTCTTGTGAATAAAGGACAAGATTATATCTCGATTACTATATTTACCTGAGCTCTATGGAGCCCTACACAGCAGATTCTATGTGACACACTTGTCCCCCCCCCCCCCCCCCCAGCAAAAACGTAAAAGTCAGCAGCTACAAATACTGTACCTGCTGACTTTCAATATTAGGACAGTCACTTGCCTGTCCAGAAGTCCAGCAATGTCAGCGCCCCAGCTGATGTTTCCATCGGCTCTTGGGTGCTACCGCCGCCATCTCCTGTAAGGGAAACCGGCAGTAATGCCTTGCGGCTTCACAGCCAGTTCCCTACTGCGCATGCGCAAAGTGCTCTGAGCTCTCTGAATGCCCCAGCGGAGGGGCAAGGAGGAGGGGGCCACACTTCTGAGTGATGTCGCCGCAACGAGATTCCCCCCCCCCCCCAGAAAGGTGCCAAATGTGGCACCAGGAGGGGGGAGGAGTCAGATAAGCGGAGCTTCCACTTTAAGTGTCCTAGACAGGTATACAAACAGTCAGGGCTTTATTTAATGTGGGAACGCAATTCTGGCACCTCCAGGGCTGAATGTATGCAATGGCAAGGGGTGCTGGCAAGTGTGGAATCTATTGTTGCTGGGTGGGTTCTATCGTATGTTACTGGGAAGGATCTAGTGTTGATGGTGGGGTCCATTGTTGGCTGATGGAGGGTCTATTAATGCTGGCTATTGGGAGTATGTTGTTGCTGGGAGCATCCATTGTTGCTAGCTACATGGGATCTATTTTACTGCCTTTCTTGTTACCATTAACAAATTCCAAACAAATTACTCTGCACCACAAAACGATACTTGATTCTATATTCTCTAACAGGGGCGTTACTAGGAGGTGGGGAGGTAGTGGAACCAAGGGACGGTGCTCAAAGGTGGGTAGGGGGCGGAGACAAGAAGGGGCAGTTCCTGTACCTATTTGCTGAGAGAAAAGCCCTGCATACAGTGCCCTATATATGCGTATGAAATTAAAAAAAATGTATGCCAACAAAAAAATAATGATATATAATTTAAGCAATAATTTTTTTGCTCGCTATCAAGTTCATTCATATTGTGTGTAGTCTGAGTCTACAGTGCACTATTTGCACAAGGGTGATTTTTCGGATTTATTTTTATTGTTGATTTACAATTATTTGATTTTATGCACATATACACTATATTGTCAAAAGTATTGGGGCACATGAACTTTTAATGGCATCCCAGTCTTAGTCCGTAGGGTTCAATATTGTGTTGACCCACCCTTTGCAGCTATACCAGCTTCAACTCTTCTGGGAAGGCTGTCCACAAGGTTTAGGAGTGTGTCTATAGGAATCATTGACCATTCTTCTAGAAGCGCATTTGTGAGGTCAGGCACTGATGTTGGACGAAAAGGCCTGGTTCGCTGTCTCCACTCTACGTCATCCCAAAGGTGTTCTTATCAAGTTGAGGTCAGGACTCTGTGCAGCTCAGTCAAGTTCCTCCACCCCAAACTCGCTCGTCATGTCTTTATGGACCTTGCTTTGTGCACTGGTCCAAACCATTTGGTGGAGGGGGGATGTTTTTCAGGGGTTGGGCTTGGCCCCTTGGTTCCAGTGAAGAGAACTCTTCCTGTTCCAACATGACTGCGCACCAGTGCACAAAGCAAGGTCCAAAAAGACATGGATGAGCGAGTTTGGGGTGAATTAGAGCATAGACTGCAAACTAGGCCTTCTCATCCAACATCAGTGCCTGACTTCACAAATGCACTTCTGGAAGAATGGTCAACATTCCCATAGACACACTCCTGAACCTTGTGGACAGCCTTCACAGAAGAGTTGAAGCGGACTAAGACTGGGATGCCATTAACGTTCATGTGCGTGTAAAGTCAGGTGTCCCAATACTTTTGACAATATAGTGTATATAGAGATTATCACTATACCAAGGTGTTCTGGTGAAGATCCCTAATTGACTGTGTGGCGGTGCCACCCACCAATTCACTACAGCACCCTAAATGAACTCTGCTCGAGCCTTTAAGGAGTGTTTAAAGGAGCACTAAAGCTTTTTTTTTTTTCCTTAAAAATAACAAACATGTTATACTTACCTCCACTGTGCAGCTCGTTTTGCACACAGTGGCCCCGATCCTGGTCTTCTGGGGTCCCTCGGCGGCTGTCTTGGCTCCTCCCCGCAAGGACTCCACACCTTAATGCGAGTGAGCTCGCATGGTGTGGAGTGATTGCGGGCGCGCTCCCGTGATACAGCGGCGGCCATAGCCGCCGACTGTATCACTCGGCCCCGCCCCCCGGCGTGCCGCGTCATTGGATGTGATTGACAGCAGCGCCAGCCAATGGCTGCGCTGCTTTCAATCTATCCAGTGTAGCCAATCGGCGGCCAGGCAGAAAAACGAAGAGGATGACGGGGACGAGCATGGGACTTTCGAGGGGCCAGGTAAGAAAAATGGGGGCTCGGGGGGGGGGGGCGGTATTGTCGAATGTTTTTTCACCTTAATGCATAGGATGCATTAAGGTGAAAAAACATGTAACTTTACTACTCCTTTAAGGATTCAATACAAATTTCCCTGCACGGAGTCTTTATTCTTTGGCGATTCCAAGTCGACAGGGGTGAGGATTTCTTATTGCATTACTAGGATGTTAATAATATAATCGCAGACAGACCCTCCCACTTAGCGCTCAGTTTGAGGACATCGTTGCAACATCCTCAGCATCGGAAGCAGATGATAATCGGTAAGGATGACTGCTAGAATCATTACATTGTGTATAACTGAGCATCAAGAAGATTATTTTCTCAATATACAAATGTGGAGTTGCATTTTAAAGGTCAACTTCTGCCTATAAAAATACTATAATGCCACAAGGTAAACAATAGACTCCAAGTCATATAAATCTTGAATGATCCTCCTGCGGAGTGGAGCTTTACCATTCCAAGCTACCTGTACCCGAGATTATGTTGTTCTGATTTATTTAAAGCTGAATTTGCCCCTCACCAGAGAATAACTACCCTCATACATTGTACACAGAAATGGTTCAGTTCATTCTTTTCTCAGCAGATAAGAATCCTATATAACGTCTCTTCTTGACTTGAATATCTACACAAATATTAGCAATACATTTTATCCCCAAGTGCAAAGGCCTCGTTCTCACGGGTGTACTAAAGCCATGGATGGCCATGTATGGGGATGAACAGTTGTTCCATGCTTCCCCATGCAGGTCGTGCCATTCATATCTATTGGGACCAGTGTTGGTCATCTTACTTTCAGAAGGTAATTAGTTAGTTACAAATTGCTTCTCCCAAAAAGTAATTGCGTTAGTAACTCAGGGCGGGGCACATAGCACATCAGGGCAGGGCACATAGCACATTGTTTACCAGCCATGCAGAGTAGCGCAGGAAGCGTGTGTAATAAGTTCTCTCTCATGTCACGACACTGACGGCAGTCACGCTACTCCCTGGCGGCCCCTCCTCTCTTCATGTCCATCCCAGATGATGTCACAAGCAAATGGGGATGGACGAGAAGAGAGGAGGGGCCACGGGGAGCAGCGTGACTGCCGTCAGTGCCGTTGTAGTGTCATATTTTGCTCCCTATCACAGAATGCTGCGGAAGTGACGTTGCGGCCAGAAATTTCGCACTGCGCATGCGCGAAGCGTTCCAAACACTCGCGCCGTGCGTTCCAAAGGATTTTCGGCAATACAGTTCAGCGAAACCGTCAGATAATGTCACGGAAGTGACATTACAGACAAGACAAACACTGGGCTATGCGTTCCAACACTAATACTTCCCTTGTTACCTAGTATATCATTTTTTAACAACCATGCTGAGCTACGTGTGGTGTTAGGTTCTGCATTGCTGGGACTTGTAGTGCCTATCCTGAGCTAACACCACACGTAGTTCAGGATAGGCACTACAAGTCCCAGCAATGCAGAACCTAACACCACAGGTAGCTCAGCATGGTTGTTAAAAAATTATACTAGGTAACAAGGGAAGTATTAGTGTTGGAACGCATAGCCCAGTGTTTGTCTTGTCTGTAATGTCACTTCCGTGACATTATCTGATGGTTTTGCTGAACTGTATTGCCGAAAATCATTTGAAACGCACGGCGCAAGTGCTTGGAACGCTTTGCGCATGCGCAGTGCGAAATTTCTGGCCGCAATGTCACTTCCGCAGCATTCTGTGATAGGGAGCAAAATATGACACTACACCGTGACATGAGAGAGACCCGGTCATAGAGGAGAGGAGGAATTACACTACTGCCATCTAGTGGCGGTAGATGTAATTGGGGTAACGCCGCCCAAGTAATAGTAACTGTGTTACCATGAGGGGAAGAGTAATCAGTTAGATTACTCGTTATCCTCTAAAGTAACTGCGTTAAGTAACTCTGTTTATTCTAACTCAGTTACTTACATCACTGATTGGGACACAGGCACTTACAATTTGACATCCATGTGGGTAGAGGTGCATGTCCCTGATCTCCCACTGGTGTCAAATTGGGAGCAGCCGCTGTGTGCCAATAGACTTGAATGGGACTGCCCGCATGGGGAGGCGTGGAAAACCAGAGCATCCCTGTGTGGGTAAACATGGCCGTCCATGGGTGTACACTCTGTGTGAATGAGGCCTTTATTCAACCACATAGCTGCATGCTGCAGTTTTGATCCAACTTATATTTAAATACTTTAGACCTATGACCAGGAAACACTGAATGAGGTGCAATGCCCCATTAGGAACCAAACTTCATTTTCATGCTGCTGATGGATCTGAATGTCACCTGTTAATCGTCTCAGTGGCAGATCATTGGTTACAGTGTGATACAGATGATGTTATCATAATATCATAGCTGGTAAGGTTCAATAAAGACCCCAGTCCATCCTATTCAACCTGTGTGGGTGTGTGTTTATATCAGTAATAATTCCCATATCCCTATATATTGCGTTTGCAAAGATGCCCATCTAATCGTTTTTATCGATACTCCCCACAGGACCTGCTTGTGGAATCGCGAGTTTCACATCCTTACTGCTCCAACAAAAAAAGAACCCTCTACGCAGTTTAAAGCGTAACTCCACTTTTTGTTGAGAAAAAACATTCCCCTCTGGGTGATCCATGTACATTGCAATGAATATAACAAACTTTGTTGCAGATTCCTACCTTTTTGTTATTCTGAAGAAATCCCTCTGTGTTCCTCTGTTCTGAGTGGGTCTAATGGGAGTGGTTTCATAATTATCTGTCAGCTGTGCAGCTACAGAGCACTAATGAGGAAAGCTGCTGGGCCTACATACCTTTTTAGATGTGCTCCTATTGGAAGTATCTCTCCAAAAATGTCATTTTTGTTGCAGGGGATGCCTGAAATCTGACTTGTATCTTAGTGCAGACTTCTGGGAAAATTGGTGAGCCAATCACACAAGCAGGAAATGTTTCTGGGGAGTGGTCAGTACACATTTTGTGTACAGAACAACTCCAGGTAGCCATATTGCATTGCATTTTCAGAAAATTACAGTGGCTGCAGATTGAAAAGGAAACGTAATTTTTAATAACATTCAATTACAATGACTTGTGTGGCAATTATTTGCGCTATATTATTTTTTCTTTATTCGCAATTTTTTTTTCCCCACGAAAGTGGAGTTACCCTTTAACCGCTTGTCGATCGGCGCACGACTATTTACGTCAACAGAATGGCACGGCTGGGCAAAAGGGCGTATATATACACGTCCCCTTTAAATTGCCGCCGCGTGGTTGCGCCCGCCCGCCGGCGGCGCTCTCGCGACCCTGCTGCGAGCTCCGTGGCCAGGCCCGCGGGACCCGTGGACTCTATGTCCGCCGGTGTCCCGCGATTGTGTCACGGAGCTGAAGAACGGGGAGATGTTAGTGTAAACACAACATCTCCCCGTGCTTCCTAGTGACATGTCACTGATCGTCTGTTCCCTGTCATCGGGAACAGTGATCAGTAACGTGTCACGGCAAGCCACGCCCCCTAACAGTTAGAATCACCCACTAGGTCACACTTAACCCCTTCAACGCCCCCCTACAGGTTAACCCCTGCCAGTGTCATTTTTACAGTAATCAAATACCACCAAAAGAAAGCTCTATTTGTGGGGAAAAAAGGACGTCAATTTTGTTTGGGAGCCACGTCGCATGACTGCGCAATTGTCAGTGAAAGCGACGCAGTGCCGAATCGCAAAAAGTGGCCAGGTCTTTGGCCAGCCAAATGGTCCGGGGCTGAAGTGGTTAGGATAACCCGCTTCTCCTCCAATTTTAATGATTGACTCTGTCTTTTTAAGTTCCCTGAAACTGAAGTTTCCTCCCTATGCTAGAATCACCATTGAGATATTTGTATATTGCTATACATTACCCAAATTTTTGTTAAAATATAAAAGACAAGGTTACGCCAAGTAAATAGATACCCAACACGCCATAAAATGGCGTCAAACTTCAGTACCCTAGATTTTCTATAGGCGACGCTTCAAAGGCCCCCTATAAGTATCAGTTAAGTGTTACAGAGGAGGTCTTGTGATAGAATTATTGCTCTCACTCTGGCGTACGCAGGGATATGTAACGTGTATCGCAATCAACGTTTTCACGTGTAGGTACCCCGACGCATGCTCGTGTGTGTGTATTGCGTAACTTTTTTTTTTTTTTTTCATTACATGGGGACAAATAGTCCCCTATGTGATGAATTTTTGGTGACAGGTTCTCCTTTATTGAGATATGCAGGGTCTAAAAAGACCCTGCATGTCTCCCCTGTGTTCCACTGAATGTTTTGCAATGCAGATCGCATTGCAAAACATCCTACACCGGCAAAGTGAGCCAGGGACACAGAGAACGTGACCCGGAAGTGACGTCAGAGACGTCGCTTTCTGGGTCACTGCAAGAAGGGAGGAGAGCAGATGTGTATACACTCTTCTCCTTCCGCTCTACATGCCGGTGTCCTGCCGAGAATTGCCCCCCAGCGGATTCTGCCCGCTCTCTACTGCGCAGGCGCGGCGCTTGCCTCCGAAAATAGCCGAACATGTAGACCTGAAAGTCGGCTCTAGATGGTGCCTGCGCACACAATAAATTGTGCTACGCTTCTGACATCCAGGCTCTTTCTTTACCATCACCGTGGACATGGAGGATGTTAAAAAAAAGAGCCAGGAGGCCAAGCGAGCGCAGCAGTGACGTGAGGCCGACTGGCCACTTACAGCTAGGTCCATGCAGGCGCCGTCTAGAGCTGACTCTAAGCTCTACACGTTCGGCTATTTTCGGAAGCTCATTCACGTTCGTACTGCGCAAGCACCACGCCTGCGCAGTACAGGTGGGGGCAGAATCCGCCGGGGGGACGTTTCTCGGCAGAACACCGGCACCTGCCATGACTGTTCCAGGCCCGCCGATGGGCAAGCGGAGCACGCTAGCGGGGGGGGGGGGGCGCCGATACTGGGGGTGTGTGAGAGCGATTGGGCGGCAGCGGCGCCGCCCGAATGCTCTCATCTGACAAGCAGGAGTCTGCCTGTCAGATTCACACACAATCCCGGTGGCTGCAGCTACCGGATTGTGAGCAATACCCCCTGATGTTGGGTCCACACGACGTATGGACCTGGTGGCGAAAAGGGTTAATGCATGTTGTTGTTCCTCATCCACGGCTCTCCCAGAGAAAACTAATGGGGGCTGCACTGGTCCGGCTGATGGCTGGGCTGGAAAAAAGCCTGTGGTACATGTGCCCCTGGAGTGGCAGTCCAGGAGTGCCGTAACTTCACTGTGAGTGAGGGTCACTTTTAAATATGGCACCAAGGTCACTGCACCTCGTACACTTTTTTTTTTTTTTTTACACTTGCCTCTTGGGCTGGGCCTTTTGGCTAGGACCAGAGGAATTTTTTTATTCCTGGCCGAAGGGCCGGCCATTGTTTCACACAATGGTCACTTTCACTTGCCTCCACTTCCTTCTTCCCCACTTCTTTTATCTAAGCCCTTTGTCACTTTTTTGTCTTTTTTTTGTTTGTACACGGTTTTGCATGTGTAACTGGTAGGGTGTAGGTCCTCGGGAGGGGGTGGACATGACCTTCTGGCTTGATTCGCCTTCTCTCATGGGGTCTCCCTTCAGGAGAGCCCCACCTAGTACTTGGGTGAGATCCTCCAGAAAAAGGGGTCCATCTGGTTTCAGCCAGATGGGCCAAGTGTAAGTACCCCAGTCCCTTTCTGGAGCCTAATGCCTCGTAAACGCGATCGGTTTTTCCAGCGGTCAAAAGTCCACCGGGAAAACCGAGAACCTGCTCGGTTGCTTTTCCCCGTGTACACACGGATGCTTTTCCCGACAGGAAAACTGCCATGACAGCTTTGGTCGGGAAAACCGGCCGTGTGTATGCGCCACTGCAGTGTTTCCCATAGGAAAACTGCCGAGCAAAAAAAACGCAGAGAATCGCGGTGGGAAAAAAGAGAACAAGTTCTCATTTTTTTTGCTCGCAGTTTTCCTGTCGGAAAAACTGCTATGGGGCATACACACGGGCTGGTTTTCCCGACCAAAAGCGTACATGGCAGTTTTCCCGTCGGGAAAAACGGTCGCGTGTACGGGGCAATACACCCCTGGGGATCAGGGCAAGGTGCTTCGATTTCGGAGGACTTTGTGTACGTTTTGTGTTACACTCTTATGTGTGTGCACTTTTCTTGGCACCAGGTGGAGTTTTTGGGAGTGTGTTCACACACCACAGGCTTTAAAAAAAAAAAAAAAGTTGTTCCAAGTAACTGAAGTCTTCCAGTCCCCTTATTAGCTTTGTTGACCTTCTCTGGACTCCAGTCCCAGCACATCCTTCCTTCCTGAGGACTGGTGACCAGAACTGCATACTAAAGATGTGGTTGGACCAGAGTCTTGTAAAGTGGCAGAATTATAGTTTTATCTCTAGAGTGTTCCCTTTTTTATGTATGCTAATATTCTGCTGGCTTTGCTTGCAGCTGCTTGGCATTGCATGCATTGCTGAGCATGTCGTCTTCTAGGACCCCCAGATCTTTTCCCATCCTGGATTTCCCCAAAGGTTCTCCCTCCAGCGAGTAACTTATATTTATATTTTTAGCCCCCAAGTGCATTACTTTACATTTTTCAACAATTAACTTCATTTGGCAAGCAAGTCAGGTTCATAAATATTGGGACATCGACACAATTCTAATCTTTTTGGCTCTCTACACCACCACAATGGATTTGAAATGAAACAAACAAGATGTGCTTTAACTGCTGGCTTTCAGCTTTAATTTGAGGGTATTTACATCCAAATCAGGTGAACGATGTAGGAATTACAACAGTTTGTATATGTGCCTCCCACTTTTTAAGGGCCCAAAAGTAATGGGACAATTGGCTGCTCAGCTGTTCCATGGCCAGGTGTGTGTTTGTTTTTCCCTCATTATCCCATTTACAAGGAGCAGATAAAAGGTCCAGAGTTCATTTCAAGTGTGCTATTTGCATTTGGAATCTGTTACTGTCAACTCTCAATATGAGATCCAAAGAGCTTTCACTATCAGTGAAGCAAGCCATCATTAGGCTGAAAAAACAAAACAAACCCTTTAGAGAGAGAGCAAAAACATTAGGTGTGGCCAAATCAACTCAAAAGAAAGAACGCATCGGTGAGCTCAGCAACACCAAAAGACCCGGAAGACCACGGAAAACAACTGTGGTGGATGACTGAAGAATTCTTTCCCTGGTAAAGAAAACACCCTTCACAACAGTTGGCCAGATCAAGAACACTCTCCAGGAGGTAGGTGTATCTGTGTCAGTCAAGAGAAGACTTCACCAGAGTGAATACAGAGTGTTCACCACAACATGTAAACCATTGGTGAGCCTCAAAAACAGGAATGCCAGATTAGAGTTTGCCAAACCACATCTTCACAGTTCTGGAACAACATTCTATGGACAGATGAGACCAAGGTCAACTTGTACCAGAGTGATGGGAAGAGAAGAGTATGGAGAAGGAAAGGAACTGCTCATGATCCAAAGCATACCGCCTCATCAGTGAAGAATGGCGGTGGTAGTGTCATGGCGTGGGCATGTATGGCTGCCAATGGAACTGGTTCTCTTGTATTTATTGATGATGTGGCTGCTGACAAAAGCAGAAGGATGAATTCTGAAGTGTTTCGGGCAATATTATCGGCTCATATTCAGCCAAATGCTTCAGAACTCATTGGACGGCGCTTCACAGTGCAGATGGACAATGACCCGAAGCTTACTGCGAAAGCAACCAAAGAGTTTTTTAAGGGAAAGAAGTGGAATTTTATGCAATGGCCAAGTCAATCACCTGACCTGAATCCGATTTGAGCATGCATTTCACTTTCTGAAGACAAAACTGAAGGGAAAATGCCCCAAGAACAAGCAGGAACTGAAGACAGTTGAAGTAGAGGCCTGGCAGAGCATCACCAGGGATAAAACCCAGCGTCTGGTGATGTCTCTGCGTTCCACACTTCAGGCTGTAATTGACTGCAAAGGATTTGCAACCAAGTATTAAAAAGTGAACGTTTGATTTATGATTGTTAATCTGTCCCATTACATTTGGTCCCTTTAAAAAGTGGGAGGCACATATACAAACTATTGTAATTCCTACACCATTCACCTGATTTGGATGTAAATACCCTCAAATTAAAGCTGACAGTCTGCCGTTAAAGCATATATTGTTGGTTTCATTTCAAATCCATTGTGGTGGTGTATAGAGCCAAAAAGATTAGAATTGTGTCGATGTCCCAATATTTATGGACCTGACTGTAGTTGCCCATGCCCCTCTTATTGAGGTGTTCTTGTAAAGTTTCTGTATCCTACTGTGATATTATTGCCCTGCTTAGCTTTGTATCATCAGCAAACACTGACGTTGAACTATTTATACCAACCTGTATATTGTTTATGAATAAATTAAACAGAATTGGTCCCAGGACAGAGCCCTAGGGTTCCCCCGCTTACCACACGTTATTAATCACCACTCTTTGGACGCGCTCTTGTAACCAGTTTTCCATCTAGGTACATACCTTATGGTCCATGCCAACAGAGCTCATTTTGTAAATTAAATATTTATGGGGAACTGTGTATCCACAGGCCTTCCTTTTATCTAGATTGCAGCTCACTTCCTCGTAGAATGTTAATAGATTGGTCTGGCAAGAATGACCTTTCATAGATCTGTACTGATTACTGCTAATGATGCACTTTTCATCAACAAATTCTTGAATATAGTCCCTTATCATTCCCTCCAATAGTTTACATTAGGGTTGCAACGATACCAATAGTAGGCATTTTCACGCGTATTGATATTCATGCAAATGCACCGATACCCGAAACTGATACTTTTTCAGGCTCGATTCTTTCAGCTATTAGCGAGATTCCCCCACTGACAGCTGAAAAGTAGAAAAAAAATCGGGCAATTATCAGTTGTTAAGGAGCGGGGCTGCCGCATCCATAACAACCGATGACTCACTCAGCTGTCAGTGGAGTTCCCCTGTTGACAGCTGAAGTGTTAAAGTCCGGCAAATTGGATCTGTCAAAAAAAATAATTAAAAAGTAGCCAGGCAATTTTTGTATTAACAACATTGTTAGCCGCTGAAACACTAAGATAAAAATAAACATTGTATCTTTCTGTTTCTTCATCTACAGATCAAAGGGATGAACTTTGATCTGTAGATGAAGCGAATGTAAAGCAACCTGACAAGTAAAAAAAATATATTTTTTTGTGTGTTTTGTTTATTAACCACTTACGGACCGCCCGCCATCGTTATACGTTGCTACTTTGAAGAGGAATACCGTTGTTATGGTAGTAGCTAGCTACCATAACCCCGGTACCCTCTTCAAGAGCGGGCTGTCCACTTTCAGATAAAAGTGGTCTCTGCGGCAAGATCATTTTCATCGGTGGCGGGAGAGGGGTCCGCCGCTCTCCGGTGCCCTCCGCTGCTTACCAGAGTTGTCAGGCTGACATGGAGATTAGTAAGTCGAAGATGGCCCCCACCCGTCTCCATATCGTTGCAGGGCTGAAGCGACGTCAAAACGTCACTTCTGCCCAATGCTCTTAAAGGGCCATTTTTTTTTTTTAAATTACATAAAATTATTATTATTTTTTTATTGCATTTTTGTCTAAATTTGAGATCTGAGGTCTTTTTGACTCCAGATCTCATATTTAAGAGGTCCTGTCACGTTTTTTTCTATTACAAGGGATGTTTACATTCCTTGTAATAGGAATACAAGTGACCCAAACATTTAAAAAAATAAAAAGTGTCAAAATATAAAAAAAGAAAGTAAAATAAATAAGAATTTTTATTTATTTTTAAAGCGCCTTGTCCCGACGAGCTTGTGCGCAAAAGCGAACGCATATGCGAGCAGCGCCCGCATATGAAAACTGTTCAAACCACACATGTGAGGTATTGCTGCGATCGTTGGAGCGCGAGCAATAATTCTAGCCCTAGACCTCCTCTTTAACTCAAAACATGCAAGCTGTAGAATTTTTTTAAACGTCGCCTATGGAGATTTTTAAGTGTAAAAGTTTGTTGCCATTCCACGAGCGGGCGCGACTTTGAAGCGTGACATGTTGGGTATCACTTTACTTGGCGTAACATTATCTTTCACAATATAAAAAAAATTGGGCTAACTTTACTGTTGTCTTATTTTTTAATTTAAAAAAGGTTTTTTTTTTTTTACAAAAAAAGTGCGCTTATAACACCGCTGTGCAAATACGGTGTGACAAAGTATTGCAACGACCGCCATTTTATTCTCTAGGGTGTTGGAAACCCCCGAACATTATATTTTTTTTTTCTGAGTAATTTTCTAGCACAAAAAATGTTTTTAACTTGTAAACACCAAATCTCAGAGGCACGGTCCTTAAGTGGTTAAATGTTCCTCTGTTTAACCCCTTATTAACACTTAATTTATTCTAATCAGCCTTAATTAACTCCTTATTTTCCTCCATTTAATTATTATTTTGCTGCTGATTTTAAAAAAAAAATTCACTTCTATTTTTATAAACTATTAATTAAAACTTTTTTGTTTTGCTTTGTTCTTTAATATTTTTACATGTTTCACATTGAAAAAACGCAAAATATAAAAAGATTGTTTTTATTTGATTTGTAAATAACTTTTCAATGCTTTGTACCATTGCTGACAGCGGTAGATATCGGTAATTGGTATCTGTAAGTACTAAAAAAAATATATCGGTACTCATAAACAGAAAATGGTATTGATGCATAGTTTACATACCATCGATGTCTGACTGACTGGCCTGTAGTTTACAGGTATATGTCTCTGCCCTTTTTTAATCACTTCAGCCCCAGAAGGTTTTACCCCGTGTATTCTGCTACATGTTTTTGGTAAAAAAAATCCCAATAAACCTCTATTGATTTGGTTGATTGATTGATTGGTTTGTGCAAAAGTTATAGCGTCTACAAACTATGTGATGTTTTTATGGAATTTTTATTTATTGTTTTTTTTTACTAGTAATGGCGGGAGAGCAGTGATTTTTAGCGGGACTGCGACATTGCGGCGGGAAAATCTGACACTAAATGACACTTTTTTTTGGGCACCAGTCACACCAATACAGTAATCAGTGCTAAAAAAAAGGTATAAATTACACTTGCAAGGACGGGGTTAACATCAGGGGCGATGAAAGGGTTAAGTGTGCTCCTAGGGAGTGCTTTATAACTGTGGGGTGAATGCTGTGAATGGAGGAAAACCTAGATTCTTGTTTCTGCTTAGCAGAAACACAGGATCCCCATTTTTCTCCCTCACAGACCACTGTTCTGACTCTTTTGTGAACGATCGCGGGGGGCCACCAGACCTCGTGCACGAAATCACGTTGCAGGTACGTGATATCGCGTAGCCGGGCTGCCCTGCTGCAGTATATATGCAGCGGGTGGTCCGGAAGCGGTTAAATGTTATCACCCTGGCTTTTCACCAATCCAGTAATTATGCTGTCCATAAAAGTTAGGAATATCTATCGGTCTGGCTATAACCTGACTGAGTACTTTGAGGACTCTTGGGTGTAAGCCATCTGGTCCTGGTGATTTGTTTACGTTAAGATTTTCAAGTCTATTTCCGACACTGGCTTCTGTTAGCCATAAGGGTACATTCTGGGATGTGTTCCTAACAATACAGTATTGATTACTACACCACTTTTTTCCTTTGTAAAAACTGAGAAGAATGTATTTAGTACAGGTGCGTTCTCCTTGTCAGTGGTAACCAATTTCCCATGATCTTCCTTTATTTGCCAATATACTCTGATCTAATTTTCTTACTGTTAATATATTTAGATAAAAAATGTGCTTTTTGTGGTCTATTTTAGCTGCAGTGATTGCGTTCTTGCACTTCTTTTTGCATTCCTTGTAGTGCTGGTATGCCGACCATGACCCCTAATATTTTTAAAGACCAATTTTCTCTATTATTTGCATTTTTACGTTTAAAGTTTAGCCACTCAGGCTTAAACCTAGCTCTTTTATCTTTATTGCCCGCTATAATATACTGGCTAATACCTTTTTTATGTAATATCTTCTTAAAGCGTTCCCATTTATCCTCAGTGTTCATTGTTTTTAGGTTTTATCCCCTTTAATATGGTGTAGTATGGAGCACAGTTTAGATAAGTGTGACAACAAAGAACCAGTAAAATAGATCAGTAGAATGAGACCGAAAATTTCCCCTGCTGTAAAAGTGGTTTAAAGCTGAATTTTGGGATAAGCAAATATTGTCTAGCTACAAGAGTCATGTGAATTATTCTTCTGTAAATCTCGGTGTGCTTTGTGTATTTCTTTCAGATATGTGCACTAATCCAGTGTGAGACTTTTCCTATAATAAAGACGGCTCACTGCTGCTCTCACCTTGTGCAGGGTGACTGGTCTTGTCTCCGCCCACTCCTGTGATTTTCTGCAGGGAGCCTGTGGTAGGTGGAGCCTACTGGGCCCCTCCCACAGTTCTGCTCTCTGCACAGGCTATGTACAGCATATAATGATGTTATATTGCAATATCTGGGTTTGCAAAGGCATTTGAAGTGCACAAAAGTAGATTTATATCCTTTGTAACTATAGAGAAATATATTTAAATTGAATTTCTCTTACCGTCCATGGACTGACACAGCATCTTCAATCTTGACAAAGTGGGTTATGTTCCTGCTCATAGGAGAAGACTAGGTAGAATGTTAGATGTTTTAACATACATTCCATTACCAGAGCTGAACAGCCCCACCCAGGGGGCAGTCCCTCTGGACATAACCCTCCTACCTGCAGCCAGCAGCCTCAGTTTTTTTCTGCCTAGCAGAGAAGAGGACGTGGCTCGTCTCTAGAAGAAATATTTTTATTCCTTTTGAATTTTTATTTTATGTTTGAGAATTCGTCTATCAACAGTCGGCTGGGCAACAGGTTGGGTAGTTGCTATCCTCGTAGTCTTCCCAGTCCGACCATCGAGCGTGCTGATCCTCGCTTCGCATGAGATCAGTCCACAACATACCCCATGGCTCCAGGGGTGGCCGGTGAGCTTTTTGCTCCAGGGTCCACATATGTCTGAACAGTTTTTCTGTATCTTTCACAGTGGACTGGGCCGACAACTACTCAGTGCTGCACTGTGATAGGCCTGTCCTGTCAGGAACACACCAGTGGGTCCTAGCTGGACGGGTAAGTACTGTTTCCCCTGCCTCAGCAGGTGAGTACATGCTGTGCGTTCCTATGGTAGGGGGGCTGCCCTGTCTCCCCCTTGTTTTTACTACTCTCTGTCACCTTGCTCTGGCGTGCACTGACTGGGGGTCATTCTGTCCTGGTGGGGGTCTGCATTCTATGTGGGGATGCTTCTTATGTCAACCTGGGCCTTCTGTTTTTTCTTGCGCCGCTGGGCTCCATGTTTTACTATGTTTTTTCTTTTATATTGAAAATTGCATTGGCGGCCATCTTGCTGTGGCGCACTTATTGCGGCGGCCATTTTCTAGAAGTCACGTTTTTTTGTGCTAGTTGGCCTGTATCGCTGCCTAAGAACGGCGCTTCACTGTTCACTCGCGCTGGGAGCGGGACACAGGCAGCAGAACCGAGTGGTCCTAGCCAGGTTGGTGAGTCCCCAGGGTAACCCCCCCACAGTCAGTGCAGCCGGAGGGTGGACTTTTTTTCTCACATTTTGACAAAGTGCCAAAAGAGGGTGCTGTGGTATCATGGAGTCAGTGTCACCTGCTTCCCCATTCATGTCAGAGGCAACTGGCAGTGCTTCTGCACCTGCGGTCCCTATGGACCAGTTGTCGGCAGTCCGGGAATCATTTGTTGCCAGGATGGAAGTGGCGTGCGAGTGCAAGGGAGCTTTAAAGCGCCCTCTCCCTACACCATCTCCAAGGGAGTGCTCGGATTCTGATATGGGCATTGCTGCGGCACAGGACCCTAGCTCTGAATTTTTGGATATTTTTGACCAGGACATTCCTTGTGAGGAAGACTCCTTATCTGGGTCAGTACATGACAGGAAGCTTGTTAGTGAACTCATTGATGCTGTGAGGGACACTCTCAAGCTGATGGCTGCGGCTGAAGAACCTCTGGTGGAGGCAGTCTCCTTTGGTTCATTTAAAGTTAATCCTTCTAAGAAGGTTTTTCCCTATACACCTTTCTTTGACAGATTCATAGACCAGGTTTGGGACAAACCGCAGAAGTCCTTTGCAGTCTCGCAGCGTCTGGTGGTTAGGTACCCCTTTGAGGAGAGCCTGATTAAAAAATGGGCCTCTCCTCCGGTGGTCTACCGATTGAATATAGCCACAACTCTCCCGGTTGATGGGACGACTACTTTTATGGACCCTACTGATAGGAGGTCGGAAGTGGTGAGCAGAGCCATGTTCACCATGCTGGGATCCGCGCTTCATCCTCTTGTAGTGGCAACCCTGGTGTCTCAGGCACTCACGGAATGGGCGAAGATTCTGCACCAGACTGTGCAGGAGCATAATCTTCCTCCGGATTGCATTGCACTGGCCGACCAAATGGTACAGGGCCTGGTGTTTGTGTGCGATGCCACTATGGACGTTGCCCCCCCTAATCTCTAGGGCCTCAGTGTCTGCGGTGGTCTTGCGTCGCCTTATCTGGTTAAAATGCTGGTCTGCTGACCTGGCCTCTAAGAAGCTCCTGACGGATTTGCCTTTCAAGGGCGGAAGGCTATTTGGTGCTTCCCTGGATGATATTATTAAAAATGTCACAAGGGGTAAGAGCACCCTTCTTCCTCAGCCCACTAAGGCAAAGGATCTGCGCCGTAAGCCGTGTCCTTCCTCTCCCACTCAGAAGAGGTTTTTTTCGTCAGTCAGATAACACAGGAAAATTCTCCCAGACTGACAAGAGTGCGGCTGAAGGACAGAAGCGTCCCTGGGTGTGTAAGCCAAGCAAGCCTGCCACTGCATGAAGTCTTGCCCCCGCCCGACTCTGGGGTGGGGGGGACGACTTTGCAGGTTCGTGGATCGGTGGACCTCCCGGATCTCCGACCGGTGGGTATGCAAGGTGGTCACCTCAGGGTACAGAATAGAGTTCCTTTCCTGGCCACCAGACAGATTCTTTCCCTCAAATCTCTCTCCTTCAGGAGCGTCGGGCTGCCCTATTAGGGGCAGTGCAGGACTTGCTGAGGTGTGGAGTAATTGTGCCTGTACCGGCAAAGGAGAGGTTTCAGGGATTTTATTTGAATCTGTTTGTGGTCCCAAAGAAGGACGGAGTCCATCCAATTCTGGACCTCAAGGCCCTAAATGCCTTTGAAGGTTCGGAAATTCCACATGGAATCCATTCGCTCGGTGATGGCTGCGCTCCACCCGGGGGATTTTCTGGCATCCTTGGACATCAAGGACACCTTGCATGTCCCAATCTGCGCGGGTCACCAGAAGTTTCTGCGCTTCGCGATAGGCGAAGACCACTATCAGTTTGTGGCTCTTCCCTTCGGTTTGGCGTCAGCACCGCGGGTTTTCACCAAGGTGCTTGCCCCGATTCTAGCTTTGCTGAGACAGCGAGGCATTGCTATCGTGGGCTATCTAGACGATCTTCTTCTGAGAGCAGACTCTGGCTCAGAATTAGAGGAAAATGTGGTAATAGCCAGTTGGCCATCCGAGAATTCGGCTGGCTGCCGAACATTCAGAAGTCGGTCCTGGTTCCGACTCAGCATCTGGAGTACCTAGGATTGATCCTGGACTCCTCGGAGGAGAGGGTATTTCTACCCTTAGAAAAATTACAGACTCTTCAATCTGTGGTACGGGTGCTGACGTCCTGCAAATGGTCGTCACTCCGTTTTTGCATGAGGGTGCTGGGACTCATGGTGGCTTCCTTCGAGGCGGTGTCGTATGCCCAATTCCACACTCGAGTCTTACAAAAGGAGATCCTATCTTGCTGGAACAAGTCTCCATTATCACTGGATCGTCAGATCCAGGTGAGTCAACTGGTCAGGGCATCCCTGGCTGAGATCCCCGGCCCTTCGGTCAGGGAAGTCGTTCCCTTCTGTCCAGTGGACTGTGATCACGACGGACGCCAGTCTTTCGGGCTGGGGCAGAGTCTGGGGAGTTCTGTCAGCTTAAGGGCTCTGGACGAGTCCAGTCTGCCGATCAATGTCCTGGAACTTTGGCCAATCAGACTGTGCCTCTCCTCATGGTCAAGGAGACTGCAGGGACGCTCACTCAGGATCCAGTCTGACAACGCCACGGCGGTGGCTTATGTCAACCATCAGGGGGGAACTCTGAGCTCAGCTGCGGCGTCCGAGGTCGCTCACATCCTAAGGTGGGCGGAAAGAAGCGTGCCGGCTCTGTCGGTCGTTTACATTCCAGGAGTAGACAACTGGCAGGCGCACTATCTGAGCCGCCAGATGTTGGACCAGGGGGAATGTTTCTTGCATCCGGAGGTGTTTCACCTCCTTTGCTGGAGGTGGGGCACGCCGGATGTGGACCTATTGGCTCCTCGACTCAATCGCAAGGTGTCGGGATTCGTGGCCAGGTCCAGGGATCCCTGGGCAGACGTGTCAGATGCGTTGGTGGCCCCGTGGGGTCGGTATCGGTTGATTTATGCCTATCCTCCACTGAAGTTGCTTCCTCGCCTTCTTCGCAGTGTGGAGGCCGAGGGGATTCCAGTGATCCTCATTGCTCCAGATTGGCCTCGGCGTCCTTAGTACGCAGATCTTGTGCGCCTAGTGGCGACTGCCTGTGCGGGAGGACCTTCTGTCTCAAGGTCCCATACTTCATCCTGCTTTACAGTCGCTGGCTTTAACGGCATGGCTATTGAAAGCCAGGTGCTGAAGGACCGTGGTCTCTCTGATTCGGTTATCTTGACCATGCTGAGTGCACGGAAATCTTCCTCCAGGAAGATATACCACCATACCTGGAGAGCCTACATCGCTATGTGCGAGGAGCTGGATTGGCGTTCACGGACGTATTCCGTTCCCAGGATCCTGCTGTTCTTACAGCGCGGTCTGGACAAAAAGCTTGCTTTAAGCACCATTTAAGGGTCAGATTTCGGCTTTCGCTATTCTCTTTTAGCGGCCACTTGCGGGCCATTCTTTGATTAGTACCTTCGTACGGGGGGGTCCGCCATGTGTTACCCCCTATTAAACCACCTCTTCCTCCTTGGGATTTGAATTTGGTGCTCTTGGTTCTTCAGAAACCTCCTTTTGAGAACATCAGAGAGATTCCTCTCTTAACTTTGTCTCAGAAGGTGGCTTTCCTAGTAGCCATTACTTCTGTCAGAAGGGTTTCTGAATTGGCGGCCTTGTCTTGCAAACCGCCATACTTGGTCCTCCTACGCCCGCAGCCTTCTTTTCTCCCAAAGGTGGTTTTGGCCTTCCACCTTAATGAGGACATCGTACTTCCGTCTTTATGTCCTCGTCCTTCGCATCCCAGAGAGTTTGTGCTCTACACGTTGGACGTGCCTTGCGGGTGTACCTGTCTGCTACAGCTTTGAGTCGGAAGTCTGACTCGCTGTTTGTGTCTGGTTCAAACCAGGGCCAATCGGTTTCGTCTGCCACCATTTCCCGGTGACCATTTCCCGGTGGATCAGGCAGACTGTCATACAGGCCTTTGCCCTTAAGGGGCGGGCGCCTTTCTTTCTGGTTTCGGCGCATTCAACCAGGGCCATTGGTGCTTCCTGGGCTTTCCGACATCAAGCGTCTGTTGCACAAGTGTGCAAGGCGGCGACCTGGTCGTCCGCACATGCCTTTTCAAAGTTTTAGAAGGTTGATGTGGCTGCATCTTCTGATGATTCCTTCGGCTGCAAGGTTTTGCAGGCGGCTGTTTAAAGTTGCAACTCCTCCGTTGAGGAGCTCTGCTTGTTTGGGGTGTAGTTTTGGTTTTTCCTTGATACTGTTCCCACCCCTCGTTCTTTGACACTGCTTTGGAATGTCCCACTTTGTCAAGATTGAAGATGCTGTGTCAGTCTATGGATGGTAAGAGAAAATATGATTTTTTTGTACTCACCGTAAAATCCTTTTCTCTGACGTCCATGGACTGACACAGCACCCACCCCTCCTTTTTTGTGTTTGTACTGCTTTAATACGAACTGAGGCTGTTGGCTGCAGGTAGGAGGTTTATGTCCAGAGGGACCGCCCCCTGTTCAGCTCTGGTAATGGAATGTATGTTAAAACATCTAACATTCTGCCTAGTCTTCTCCTATGAGCAGGAGCATAACCCACTTTGTCAAGATTGAAGATGCTGTGTCAGTCCATGGACGTCAGAGAAAAGGATTTTACGGTGAGTACCAAAAATTTTTATTTTTTTGTGCTGAGTGCAGCTTTAAGGGGCTCATTCAAACCAATGTGTGCCTAACGCCTAGTACACACGGCCAGTTTTTCCATCGGATAAAAAAAACAACGGTTTTCCCGACAGAATTCCGGTGAACTTTTGACTGCCAAGAACGCGGTGACATAAAAGACTAAGACAAACCGACAAAGTGAAGTCTATGCTTCCGAGCATGCGTCAAATTGTTTCCGAGCATGCACGGTTTTTTCCCCCTCGGAAAAGCATACAGACGACGAACGGTTTTCCTGACAGGATTTTTTCCTGACAGGAAAAAAGAGATCCTGCTCTCATTTTTTGTCTGGCAGTTTTCCCGTCGGAAAAACTGCGATGGAGCATACACACGGCCAGGATTCCCGGCCAAGAGCTCTCGAAAAAATCGGTCGTGTGTAGGCATTAGAGCAGCCTTTCTCAACCTTTTCAACACAGAGGAACCCTTGAAATAGTTCTCCGGTCTCGGGGAACCCCTGCTAAAAATTACAGATCTACAATTCATGAAACCTTAGTGTGATGGTCAGTGGGAAGGATGGTCCTTACACTTGTGGTCATTGGGAAGAATTACCTCCTTACAGATAGCTAAAAAGATCAATGGTGTCAGTGGGAACTTATCTGAGACACAGAAATTGCCCAATGCTGAAGGAACCCCTAGCAACCTCTGGAGGAACCCTAGGGTTCCACGGAACCCTGGGTGAGAATCACTGCATTAGAGCATGATATTTTGTGTGTTGATGCTGCTTTAAGGAAGTAAGCCCATTTGGCTGGAGATCTTAACAAACCTCAACACAAAAAACCCACACCAGTGCTGTTTTTGGTCAATGCAGCGCAAAAAACATATATATATGAGTGCAGTACATTGTGATGAAGTGCAGGTGCTTTGATTTTTACTGGATATGTATATCTATAAGAGCAGCTGGACACCTGGCACAACTGTACATAGTAGAAAGTCTCTGTAGAGTTTTTTTTTTTCCTTCAAAGAAATATCAGTGAAAGCTGAAGTTTAATCTGCTTATATTTTGCCCTCCCTGCCTGGATCGAAATTCAGCTGTTTCATCAGGGACCCTCTGAATTTCCATCCATGTTTGGGCACTGTGGTCGTACAGCCGTCGATCTACCGATTTGATTTCTGCACAACCTTCCTGCTGGAAAATGTTCTTTCCTTTATAGCACATGTGCCAAATCCAGCCCTTCAGACCATTTCATGTGGCCCTTGCATCTCACTTGCAGCTGCGGCAACCCCCTCGTTTCTGCCTCCACCTTGTCTCAGCAGGTGATAGAACTCCTCCTACAGATTCTGCACCTTTTTGTGGAGCCACTGCACCCCCTCATCTCCACCTCCCCTGGCCTCAGCATTCAGCAGACTCCGGAAGTTGACTCTTTCCCTCCTCTGGTCCTCCTCCAGACACTGCACTTTCTGTCTCCCAGCTTATTCCTGGCAAGCAGCACAAGGTAAGGGGGGTGGTGCATTGTAATGTAAGGGAGGGTGGGGGACTCGACTTCTGAAGGGGATGCTCTGGCCATCTAGTTTTACCGATACAACCGGGCCCTTTGAGGGCAACCATAAATGCTGATGTGGCCCGCAATGAAATTGAGTTTGACACCCCTGAATTAGCGAATTCTGACAGCAGGGAATGGCTCCCTACTGTCAAAATACAATGACACAGTGGCAGGAATTCCCCATCCACTTCCAATGTGTGGATGAGGAAATTGGGTCAGTTAAAGTTGAACGAAATAAAACGGTCCCATCTATGGCCAGCACTAGTTACATTAATGCCCCCCCAGTGCCCCGATCTCGTGCTGTATTTGCACAATCAGGAAGTCCATTGATCAGGAGATACAATTAACCTTTTCATCCAGAGAGATCCACAAAACACAAACAGGGACGTTGAAGGCTCTTTTTTATTTCTCAGTGAATTCTTGTCCTCGTGCGTCATTCAGACATTTGACAAAACCGCACAACTGTCGTTTAATTCCAGTGTGAACAAGAAAAGGACTCCAAATACCAAAAAAGAATTTTCAGCTTTGTCTCAATAAAAAGTGGAGCGCCCTCCAGCCTGACATCAGGAAGTTGCATATGTATCACCATAAAAACACATTTTTTTTTTTTTTAATAATTGGAATACTGTCGCATTTCCCAACCGAATGCAACGGCGAGAGTCCCCCCCCTCCCCCTCCCCCCTCCCATGACGTAGTTACAAACTGTACATCGTGTTCTATATATAATATTATACATTTTCAGCAAAAAACAAAAAGCTGAATCTTCCCATAGGAACAGAATTACAAAATGAAACACATAAAAAATAATAATAATAATAAAAAAAAACAGAAGAGGAATATAATATTCCATTGCACCGGAACGGCATGCATTACCTACAAAGTCCATTGTAAACAGTAAAAAATAAAACTCCTCCCCCCCGCAGGAGAGAGATGGGGAAAAATGGGACATCCGGATCGCAAAACATCATTTTTCATTTCTGCTTCAGTATGTCTGATATTTACTATACCCCTCTGTGATACAAAAGGTCCTCGTCGCAGTGATTGCCTCGGTGCTACCGCAACAGCAGCATGTATAAACAATGTCGCCGGTCACCCGTGATATTTTGTGTCAATATAAAGGAGCATGTTTCAGGTGCGTGGTGTCTGTCACCGGCATGGTACAAAGGCCCGTCATAACAGGTGTCGCTAAGAATAACAATTCATTACATCAATCGCTTTGCGTCCTGACATCGACCAGCAAACGTCTTTGTACGTAAACAGCGGCTTCGCCTGCCTTTTTAAGAGATTAGCAGTCCCGAGTTATGTAAATAAAGCGTTATAAAGATAAAAATCGCCATAAAAACACTTGAGCTTGTCCTTAACGTTATAAAGGCTGTTTATTGCACTAACCCATTAACGAAAAAAATCTAACCGTAAAAAAAAAAGTTAAACATTTTGTAATAACAGAGAAAAAAAAGAGAGAAATGTGCAGCTCCTTGTTGTGAGCGATGGATGTTTTTTTTTGAACGGTACCGCTAGATAGTTTGAATTGGGAAGCAGAATAATAAAACGGCAGGATTTCTGACCTGGATGATTATGGAATACGGTGATGAGCAATAAAAAAGAAAAAAAAAAAGTCAATTTCCACTCTTGTAACTGTTGAGTGTTCTCTAATATAGAACTGGAACCACTTAAAAAAAAAAAAAAAAAAAAATGTACCCACAGAAAAAAAAAAGGCAAAAGCAAAACCAGAAAAAAATGTGGGGCTCCTTGCTGGGTAGGGTTCTTTTTTTAACCGCTTAACGACCGCCCACTGTATATATACGTCGGCAGAATGGCACGGACAGGCATAATCACGTACCTGTACGTGGCCCTTTAAAATGCCTGCCGTGTGGTCGCGCACGCCGCCGCCGGCGGCGCACTCGCGACCCTGACGCCTTCCCCGTGAGTCCCGCAGACTCAATCGCCGCGGCAATCCCCGCGTTCGTCTCACGGAGGTATAGAGCAGGGAAATGCTTGTGTAAACAAGCATCTCTCTGCTCTGCATAGTGACAATGACACTGATCTCGACTCCGTGTACTCGGAGCGGAGATCGGTGTCATGTGACACAGAGCCCAACCCCCCCTCAGTTAGAAACACAATGCAGGGCACACTTAACCCCTCCAGCGCCACCTAGTGGTTAACCCCTTCACCGCCAGTGTCATTTTCACAGTAACCAGTGCATTTTTATAGCACTGATCGCTGTGAAAATGACAATGGTCCCAAAAATGTGTCAAAAGTGTCCGATGTGTCCGCCATAATGTTGCAGTCACGAAAAAAATCACTGATCTCCGCCATTACTAGTTTTTTTTTACCAAAAATATGTAGAAGAATACGTATCTGCCTAAACTAAGGGAAAAATGTTTTTTTAAGATATTTTTTGGGGATATTATTTATTATAGCAAAAACTAAAAAATATTGAATTTTTTTCTAAATTGTCGCTCTATTTTTGTTTATAGCGCAAAAAATAAAAACCGCAGAGGTGATCAAATACCACCAAAAGAAAGCTTTATTTGTGGGGAAAAAAAGGACGTCAATTTCGTTTGAGAGCCACGTCGCACGACCGCGCAATTGTCAGTTAAAGCGACACAGTGCCGAATCGCAAAAAGGGGCCTGGTCTTTAACCAGCAAAATGGTCCGGGGCTAAAGTGGTTAATGATACCACTGGTTATTCTGGGCAGCAAATTAATGAAAAGCACACTTTCATCAAAAAAAATAAAAAATAAAAAATTTAAGAAAAAAAATGACATGCCATTTGTAACTGTTGGGTGTTCTCTAGGACTCAATCCACAAAAAAAAAAATCTACCCACAAAAAAAAAGTTAAACGCAGAACCAGGAAAAAAGAAAAAAATTAAGGCTCCTTGCTGGGCAGTGTTTTTTTTTTTTTTAATGATACCACTAGATATTCTGGGCTATGAAGCAAATTATTAAAAAGCATGCAATTCCTGGCTTAGGAATAGTTTATTTTCTTGTTGGTTTAACTTTTGATATAATATTTTTTTTTTAACAGAAAAAAACACTTGGAAGAATCATGGGACTTCTTATTGTAAGTGGTGGTGGACTTTTGTTTTTCTTAACCGTACCGCTGGTTATTGTAGAATGGGGAGGGGATGATAAAATAGCGCTCGATTCCTGACCTGAAATATTACTGTATTTTGCAGTAACCCCCCCCCCCCCCAAAAAAAAAAATCTCCTTATAAAGAATCAGTGGTAATTCCCTAGTGTCAGGTGCCCTCTAATTCGTACCGGGAAGCATATGAATAAAGTGAACGCAGGGCTCGTGGTTGCCCGTCTCCTGGTCTGTGTATTTTGCGCCGGTCCCTTTTTGGCAATAATTTAAAAAGTCTAGATAGTGCTTATCTTGTTCAAGTACCCCTTTAAATATCTACCCTCTCCTCGTTACTGGCTACGGACATGCTGAAAACTCACATTCCACCTTCTGTGGACGTTCACAATATATTTACACAGAATTATTATTTGTCCTTTTATCTGAACGTTCCTCGGCTCTCCCGGGACATTCCAAGATGGCCCAACGCCAGAATTTCCTCCTCTCGGGACACACACTGCGGCCTCGTGCATGGATGTCCTCCCTGCAGCTCCTGGAAGGTCCTGATAGCAAGAGCTTGGTGGACTCATGTCGGAGGAGATGAGACGGCCGGTGGCAGCGGACCTTTTGGTGGAGGCCGGTTTTTAGGTAAAGAAAACAACGACAACAAAATAAAAAAGAAAATCGACATTGTCAAAATCCATCTGTGTTTTTTTTTTTTCTTTTGGGCGCTTTCAGACACAAGTCCCCTGTCTGGTCGGCGGGTGCGGCTTCCGATTTCGCACACATGAACTTTTATCCTTACAGTCCAATGACTTCTGCTGGGATATGTCTATCAATGCGCTAGCGATTGCCAAACCTGGAAGGAGGAAAAAAAAAAGGAAAAAAAGTTACAATAAAAGTATATTGTATAAAATATCAGCAAATCTTCAAGACTTCATCAAATGTCCTCAATGACACGCACATAAAATAAAAAAGAACACCCCAAAAATTTACCATTCTCTACTTTTAGATACAATTTAACCAGATTCAATCCAGGTCAATTCTGACATTCCTCTCCTACATGTAAAAATCAGCATTTATTTTTTATTTTTTTGCTAAAAAACTAGAACCCGCAAACATTATATATTTTTAAAGCAGAGGCCCTAGAGAATAAAATAGTGGGTATTGCATATTTTTATGTCACACAATATTTGTCCAGCAGTTTTTCAAACTCCAAATGGTTTTAGAAAACATATACTTTAATGAATTTTAATGCGCAAAAAAACACAACATAATACCCAATTGTTTAGTTAAAGGGGTTGTAAAGGTAAAAACAAGTTCACCTTAATGCATTCTTTTGGGTGAAGCTCCACTTTAACACTGCCACAAGCCACCAATAGGGAGGGTAGTTTTAAAGTACAATTCCAGCTTGCACTAGCCTTAAAAACTGCCCCCTTACACCTATGCTGACTAACCTATGTTTAGACTACTCCAATCTGGTCACGTTCTTTCACCTGTGTGATCCAGCAGCATACGCAGGGGAGAGGAGGGCGTGCCAACCTCGACTGTGACATGGGAACCTTTTGGGTGACATCACCGCTTCAGGCTTTATCAGCCAGTGTCGAGCACTTTCTCCCCTGCAGCCGCTGTTGGCTGACACAAGTGAGATCACATGACCAGACCGAGGCAGGCTGAAAGAAGGTAAGTATATATATATATTTTTTTTTTTTTTTTTTTTTTTTACAGTGACATTTGTTTAATTATATTTTTATGTTTTTTTTCATGACATCCTTTTTATTGGGGCCTTGCTAGTTGATTTTTTTTAAAATAAAATATAAAAAGGGCGCTGCAGCTCAGTGACCTTTGCTCTCTTCCATATTGCTCCGGTAGATCTTCACCTCTCAAAAGGTTGCCTACCCCTGCTTTACAGGTTACCCATTTAAAGTTACACAGGAGGTCTGATGCTTCTGCTCTGACATTTGCGGCGATACCTCACCTGTGTGGTGCAATAACCGTTTACATATGTAAGCGGGACCTATGTGCGCAGTTGCACTTGCACATAAGCAAGGGGGACGGGGCAATTTAAAAACGTTTTTCAAATGATGTAATTTCATTTATTTTTTTAAATAAAATAAAAAATTCTGGATCAACTTTATTGCTACCACACGGGAGGTTGCCGTGGCAGGTCCTCATTTTCTGGCCTCCAAAACATCTGCTCAAACCAAGATCTGTTTGATCGGATGCTATCACAAGCCAGTTTACAGATTGTTTACATGAGACTAAGGCTGGGTTCACACTGCCATGCAGAGCGGCTCTCAGCAGGGGTCCTGTGTGTCCCTGTTCACTGTTTCAGGTCCGATTTCAGTCCAAATTTTTGTCTGAATTCAGATCTGAAATGGACCAGAAGATGCACAGGACTCCTGTGCAATCTGCTCCGCAGCTGTCCTGGAGCAGTGTGAACTGTGTGAACCGGATCCTCTGAGAGCCGAACACAGTCTCTTGACATGCAAATTGGATATGAGGAAATCCGCATCCAATTCGCAATAGTATGAACCCAGCCTGAAATCGGAAGTGGCAAAATCCTTGTTGCTTCCGGTTTCTGACATCACACCATTCCTCTCAATGTGTCCGAGGAAGCAGATGCTGCCAGATGCATCCTTAACGGGCCCCCCCCCGATCGGTACAGACCGGAAAAAGCAGTGGCGGGCCCTCTAACCACCTGTAAAAGTGATCTAGTAGCTCCATAGCCACTCCAATCGCTGGCTGAAAAAACAATACTGGGTTGTAGCCTCAACCATGATCCCGGTATAACCACTTCAACCTTAGGCTGTTTATAAATGGTCTAATAGGAAGTGGTTAGGGGAAACCACCGTACAGAATTTTCTTTATAGACACAGCACCAGGTGGATCTTTAGTTCCTGCATAACAACAGTTGACACAGCCGATGACTGATCATGATACCAGCCCTCTGTCAATATCATGTGATCGCTGTGACCAATCACAGCAGATCACATGACAACTGTAAACAATGGATGGCTTCCTTTCATACCCGCATAGGCAGTTTTTTTGGTAAAGGTGAGCTAACCTTTTAAGCGCTCATACATGTTTCAGAATAAATTCTAAATTATTTTACTCAGTTAGTAAATAATATTATTATTGTACAGCATTTATTTAGAACCAACTGTTTGTGCAGCACTTTACAAAGTAAAGGAAACAGTATGGTTGCAATACAAGAGGGTTAGGAGAGTCCTGCTCATGAGAGCTTACAATCTAAATAAAAAAAGCCAATAATAAAATATCCTGAGCCCCGGATTCTGTAATAGGGTGCAGATGTGAACAATTCCTGTGCGCTTCATCCAATAAAAAAAGCATTTCTAATGTTTTTTATAATTTTTTTATCCCCAGTACTCCCTGTGAGTAAATTTAAAAAAAGTAACAAAATACTTCATCCTAGACCTCACAATACTTCTCTCTCAGGCCCCATTTACACCTTGCGTAGAGGGAACACGCGGTCCCGCTCAAGATTGTGCTAACGATTTTCACACGATTTTGCGTTTCACGCATTGAAGTGAATAGGCTTCCGTATGTGCGCTTGTCATCCAAAAGAAGCTCCCACCACTTTGTCAACTAGCTTCAAGTGATTTTTTTAACGTCCTGTTTTGCCGCCATCACAGCGGAATTCTGTCTCGTGGCAAAATTGCACCGTGTCTGGGGAGCCATTTATAATGCGTTGGGTGTTTTGCATTTATTGCCACGTGATTTATAATTCTGGGCAGAATCACTGCAATTGCGCCCACGATTCAAAATGGCCAAGTGTGAATTGGTGTCTCAGAAGAGGTACAATGGGTAGAAAGGTTTACCGAGCGATTAGTGGTGCACCTTCCCTTGCATTTTCCAAACTACTAAAAAAAGAACCCTTCTGATCACCTAATAAAAATGGCCCCAGACATCAAACCAGGGCCAGGACATGAAAAGCAACCCTCGCATGGACAGGGATTTCACTGTCATTGTTTGAAATAAACAGAGGCAATTAGGCGACACATTTATGCCCTAATTATTTCCCTAATTAAAATGTGTGTGGATTACAAAGGCTGCACACTGTCAGACTCGGAGGAGATGAATCGATCTCCATCCACACAGAAGTAATATAGGAGCGGTCCCGGGAACAGATCAGATGGAGCGAGCGTCTTAAATCACCCTGTCATGGCATTCTGATTGAAAAGTGACAAATGCAATATCCTGTTCAAAAATTCATTTATTTCTATCATTTCGTGGACGCAGCCAGATATATAACCTCATTCGCAAGACGTACGCTGCACGCCAAAACTCTGCTGACAAACATCGCCCTTCTTTCCATCCTGCACTATTTCATTCCAAGAAATACAAGACCGCGGCTTTATTTCACCCTTCATTATTCCCAACCTATACCGTGTATGTACCAAGCTCTGGACTTTCTTATATTCACTTGCTGACTACAATACGTGTATATATCCTAGATTGTAAGCTCTAAGGAGAGGGGCCCTCTGATTCCTCCTGTATTAAATTGTATTGTAACTGTACTGTCTGCCCTCGTATTGTAAAGGACTGTGCAAACTGTTGGCACTTTAAAAATCCTATATAATAATAATAATAATAATAATAATAATAATATACGTTGAGGTTTGCAAGTGGTTTGTCAGGGTTATGGCTGAAGCTAGCAGCCATAACCCTGGTATTTCTTTTTTTTTTTCAGCCAGCGATTGGCTTTCTCATGAAAGCAGTCTGAGCGGCTAATTAGCCACTGGATCACTATCAGAAGCAGCGGGAGTGGTCCCCCTTCCCCTCTTATTGACCCCAGATCTCTCCATTCCTTGTAATAGGAATAAACGGGGAAAAAAACAAAAACAAAAATGAAGGGGCAGTGTAAAAATAATAATAAAAAATACCCATCCCTTAGTTGTCGCATACATAAATCATACATGCATATATGTAATCGGTGTTTGCACCACACATGTGAGGTGAGGTATCGCTGCAAATGTTAGAACGAGAGCAATAATTCTAGCGCTAGACTTCCTCTGTAACTCTAAACAAGTAAGCTGTAAAAAAAATGTAAAGCAACGCCTACAGAGATTTTTAAGCACCGTAATTTGTTGTCATTCCACGAGTGTGCGCAATTTTAAAGCGTGACATGTTGGGTATCTGTTTATTCAGTGTAACATCTTTTATTTTTTACCCAAAAATTTGGTTATATTTTCTTATTTTTCCATTAAAATTCATTAAAGTGTATTTTTTTTTGCAAAAAATATTGGGTTTGAAAACAGCTGCGCAAATACCATGTGACATAAAATTTTTTGCAACAATCACCATTTTATTCTCTAAGGTCTCTGCTAACAATAAATGTATGTGTATGTATATATATAATATATAAAATGTTTGGGGTTTCCAAGTAATTTTCTAGTAAAACATACGGATTTAAATTTGTAAACAAAAAGTGCCAGAAAAGGCCTGGTCTTCAAGTAGATATTAATGGATATTTGCCCCCCTAATTTTTTTTTTCCCTTGCTGCATTTTTGTTGGCACTTGAGACTTGCAAAGTTAGACTGAAAAAAGAGAAATGTCCATCGAGCTCAATGAAAATACAGAAAAGAACACATTCTATTGTATGTAACGTCCACTTAGGTTCGACTCATGGTCGAATTTTGAAAGAATTTTCTTTTGAAAATCAGAAGTTTTGTGCGTTTTGTGATCTGATGGTGCCACCATTGATTTTGAAATTCGACCACCCAAGCCTTCAATTTCACCTCCTGTTGCTATAGAAAATAATTTTCCTGGCTGGGAATCTTTTTTTTTTCTTCCGAGAATTTTCTTTTCTTGCACAGAAGCTTTTTTTTGGGGGATTTACATTTCTCGTTGGTTTCTCCCACCATTGATTAGAAAATCGTTAGTTTTAAAAAAAAAATTAACATGCCCGATTACTCAAATTCGATGGCCGCACGAAAATCAGCTGTTGCTGCAGCCCACTGATGGTGCAAAATTCAAACGAAAATTCTTAATACAATTTTCGAAAGAAAATTATTTCGAAAATCGACCCGTTTATGGCCTGGCTTAGTCTGGTAAATATATCATTGCAAGTGTTTTCTTATATCTGTTCATTAAGCACAAAAAAAAACAACTGCTGCTCAGTTGTACATACATTACACAAGGAATGTATTCCATATGAAAGCACAGTAGTTTGAGGATTAGAATTCCCTGCTGTTCTCCCTCATCTTTCTGCAGTGGTTCTGGGATGGATCAGAGCAATGATCTGTGCCGGCACTGACCAATCACAATCGCTCTGATCTGTCCTGGAAGCACTACACAAAAAAGAGTAATCCCCAGACCAGGACACCAGCTGTGTTGGCACTGACAGCTCACTGGGTGGGGGGTGTGTAGGGTGTTAGCACAAGTTCACCTATTCAGAAAAAATTAACTAACTCTCACTAGTAGCAGATTGATGGATCTGATGTCATTCAGTCAAGTAAGGGTCTTTTTTAAATTATATTCTTAATTTGGGCAGCACAGTGGTTAGCACTTCCACCTAGCAGCACTGGGGTGGTTGGTTCTAATCCCAACCACGGCACTACCTGCCTGAAGTTTGCATGTTCTCCTTGTGCCTGTATGGGTTTCCTCCGGGTAGTCTGGTTTCCTTCCACACTTCAAAGCCATGCTTGTAGGTTAATTGGATTCTGTCAAAATTGGCCCTAGTATGTGAATATGTTGGAGTTGGGGGACCTTAAACTGTAAGCTCCTTGAGGGCAGGGAATGATGTAAATGTGCAAAATATATATAGTTCTGCGTATAAGTTCTGCGTAAATTAAAGGCGCTATACAAATAATAAATTCATAAATAATTATATATTTTTTATTTTATTTTATTACAGCACCCATGAAGTGAGATAGTCCCAGATGAAAGAAAAAAAAACTACCATTCTGTGCTACCCGATTCACATCTATACATTTAAATATACAGTAAGTATGGAAATATAATGTAAGTAAACATTTTCATTCATGGATATGCAAATATAATACTGATTGTGCTCCGGGGTGTAGCTACAGGGGTCACAATTGTGACCCGGCCCTGTGAGGCCCACCCTGTACAATTTGGGGTGGCAAAGGCAGCAGCATGTACAGGAACTGATACCCCCCACCCATTTTCCTTCTGCAGTCACTAAATGCTTTGTGGCTCTCTCCGGGCTCCTGTGCTCTGTCCCGGCCCCCCGCAGCACTGCTGGGTTACCCCACCCCTCTTCTGCCGGTTACTGTGGGGGATGCTGTCAGGATGGAGAGTGGGGAAGGGGCCGGTAAATGTATCATTTACCAGCCCTTTCCTTGTCTGAATGAATGGAGTTAGTGATTCATACCGATCACTGGCTCTGTACATTCATAACTGAGGCATAGTAAATTGTGTGTACTATGCTTCCGTTTATGAATCGGCATAAAGTTCTGAACAGAGCTTTTCCCGTCCATTCATTCTGTGTAGCTGGGGCTGCAGAGATGGAGATTAAGGACTTTGTCTTACATCTCCTTTCTCTGTCTCAAGGGTGGAACATCAGAGGTTTGTTTAGGCCCCTGATATGTCACCAAAACACCCCAATGGGGCTCCTAAAAAATGTAAGTAAATAATATTGCAAAAAAACGTAAAAATATAATAGAATGGTAAGAAAAAAAAAAAAAAAACTTCTGACACCAGTGGTGGATTTACCAGGGTCACAAAGGTCGCACCGGGCCCTGGTGTTATCCCACCAGGCTCAGAGGCAAAAGCCCCGGCCAGGGGACATGGGGGACCATTTATGGTTTCTTGCAGCGGGGCCCCGAAGGTTCTACTTACGCCTCTGATTGTGCTATTCATCTGCTAAGGAAAACAACTCTGCTCAGGATGAAGGTTTGAAACCCTTTCACACTCATATTCCTGCTTGCGATTTTAACACCATTCCCTATGAGCATTTGTCGCCAAAAAGAAGCTCCTATTTGAGCGACAAGCTTCACGCAATTTTTTAAAGGCATGTTTTGCTATGTTTGCAACGCTATTCTGTCATGCGACAAACGCAGCAAAATCGCATTGCCTTTGGGATGCCATTTAGTATGAATGGCACCCAAATGCGCATTGTGCATTTTTGCAGTGATCGCCACACGATTTGGAATCACAGCGATTCTGCCCACAATTCCAAATTGTCAAGTGTGAATAAGGTTTATTTAGAAAAAAATTGTTACAAAGTAAACATTAGCAATTAGTGAGAATGATCCTTAGATATGGCAGCTTTTTAAAGAATCTGACCCCTCGGTCAAACGGCTTTTAAAGCAGAATTAAACTTTTTATATTTTTTTTATATTTAATGGATGCCCAGGAGCTGTTAGCCATAATGTGCTAGTATTGGGACATTATGACTTGCCTGTCAAAGGATGTCCTCAAGCGCTACCCTGTCATAGGCACATCCACATTCTCCTGGCCCTCTTTCCCAGTTTGATCTGATTGGCTACTTGAAAGTCTGGGCCGTGATGACGTCACGCCCACACATGCGCAAAGGAGTATCATCATGGTTGTCAGATGAAAGCCATAGGTCTCCTAATCACTTCCATGTAACCTGGTACATTTTCCTCCCTCCCATTAAAGATAGTATCACATAGATCAGGGGTCAGTAACCTTTTTCCACTTAAGGGCCAGATTCAATGTATGTGAATGCATGGAGGGCCACATTCACCTGCTAATAAATTAAGATAATAACAATCCTAACACAGTAATAATAACAGTACAGGTTTACCTCACTTTAAAGAGGAAGTAAACCCTCTTTTTTTTTTTTTTTAAAACCCTGCAAGAGAAAGGCATAATGAGCTAGTATGCATAGCATACTAGCTCATTATGAATGACTTGCCCCCGAAGCGCTCCTCGTTCCCCTCCGCCGCCATCTTGCTTTCGAGTCCCTTCCGTGTATCGCCGCTCCGGCGCTGTGACTGGCCGGAGCGGCGATGAAGTCACTCCCGCGCGGGACCGGCATAATCCCGGCATGTCCCATTCAGAAAACCGGGACGCTCAGTGTGCCTGCGCCGTTGTCTACGGTGCACATGTGCCGTAGACATCAGTGCAGTGTTTTCTGCAAATATCTCCTTAACCGTGTAGGTTAAGGAGATATTTCTTGCACCTACAGGCAAGCCTTAATCTAGGCTTACCTGTATGTGCAAGTTGTCAGAGTGGGTTTACAAACACTTTAAGGTGCTTCACTAATAAAAAGCTAGTTCACCCTAAGGTAGCATGTGGCTGGGGATTCAGATTTTACTGCCCCTACCCCCTACCCCCATCCTGGCACCCAAGGGTGGCTGATGCCAGCATTGTCTGGAGATGGATTCCTGTCCTTAGGGGTGATGGGGTCCCTGTTCCCAGGGGAGGAGGGGTCCCTGTTCCCAGGGGAGGAGGGGTCCCTGTTCCCAGGGGAGGAGGGGTCCCTGTCCCCAGGGGTGATAGGGTCCCTGTGCTCCCAAAGCAGTTTCCTCTGTCCCCTGCACCCCCCACCCCACTGTAGTGTCCTCTGTGCCCCCTCCGCCGCACACACACTGTGTAGTTAGAACTCTCCTACCTTACACAGGTGTACAGCGAGCAGAGCTCGATATTACAGGGCTGGATGGGGGCGGAACTGCTGGTTAACTTTTCATATTAACAGGTTGCTGATTGGTTGCTGGCGATCCTAGCAACCAATCACCTGCTGTGTAATGTAAAAAGTTAACTCCAGCGGTTGCCGCCCCCATCCAGCCCTGTAATACCACCGCTTGTCGCTGTCCAATGAAGAGGACAGCGGCGAAAATGTCCGCGGGCCAGGTGCCTGTGAATTAATCACGGGCACTGATGAGCCGGACATGTAGCGGGCCAGGTGCAGCCTGCGGGTTGCCGAGCCCTGACATAGGGGGTCCTCTGTGTGATAGAAAAAAAATGTTTAGTGGAAAAAAAATGCAAATATATAAAGTTATACTCCAGAACTTAAACCCACCCATTTACCCTCCCAAAAAATATTTTGCCCCACGTACGGATACAGATGTAAACACACACGTCAGGGGTTTTATGAAAACATTGATTGCGCTACACATTACATATCGCTGTGCCTACCGGCGTGAGAGCAAAAATTCTACGACCATTAAACTCTGATGACCTGTAGGGGATTTGCCTTTGAAAAATTTAGAGTACCAAAGTTTGTTGGCATTTCAGGGGCACACACAATTTTCAGGATTGAAATGTTGGGCATCTATTTACTCGATGCAATCTCATCTCTTATTTTTTACCAAAGCATTTGGTAATGCAGTATATTGCGTTTTTGTGCCCTAAAATGAACTTTTGTGTATTGTTTCGTGTGACATAAAAAAACTGGAACTGCCAAGATTTTTTTTCTCCATGATCTTTATTTTCAGAGAATATATAATGTTTTGTGGGTTTTAAGTAATCTTCAGGCCTAAACTGATTGTAAGTGTGCACAACACCCCCCCCCCCCCCAAAAAAAAAAACCCAAAAAAGGCTATGGCAGCAAAAGGTTAATTGTTAGATATGATATAGAAAATTATTATTATATGCTTTACTATCTACCTGACAGGTCATCTGGGAACTTGGAGGATTAGAAAAGAATAAAGTAAAGCCTGGTACACACTAATAGTAATTAAAAAAAAAAACTGACAGCTTCGGTCGGAGCCGCTGTACTAACAGCCCCCCTGCCAGAACGCTGATCGGGAGTCAGTTGGCTGCTGGTTTTCCAGTATGCTCGGCCGGCTTCCATACACACAGGCCGAATGTCGGCTGGTTTTTATTGAGCCCGCCGTTGTCTCCCGACATTTGGCCCGTGTGTATGGGGCTTAAGCCATTGCTATTTTATTGGAACCAACATTCCTTTCAAGTCCTCTAAGTGCCTTGCTGTCCTGCTTTGATATTAATTACTCCAGAGCAGTGGAGGAACTACCAGGTTCGCAAAGGTCACACTTGCAACTGGGCCCTGGTGTGCCAAGCCAATGTGGGGGGGGCCTCAAGCCCGCAGGAAGGGGCCCCATGCACAACATGTGAAAGGGTCCAGCTGTGGGACCATAAGGCTCGGTTCACACTGCTGTAACCCTAAAGTCGTGAAACTTGCTTGATTTAACATTGCAGTCTATAGCACTCCAAATCACACCAAAGTTGCAGAAAAGTAGAACAGGAACCTTTTTCTGTTGCTGCGACGTGAGTCGCATTGATTAAGACCCATGGAAATGAAGGCATTTTGACTTGTCATGCGAATTTGTGTCGCAATGTGAACAGGGGCTTATAAAAGGCCCTGCAATAGGAGCAAAGGGCCCCGGCAGTCAGAATTGCCCTTCGTGGTTTCTTGCAATGCCTCTTCTCCAGAAGTGCAACAGGACTTATTTTTGCTCTGGTTTATGAGTGTAGGGATCACTCTACCACATCACTGTAGGTATATCTCTGCCCTTTGTCAAGTTCTCAGGTGAGACAGGCCAACGTTGTCATGTTAGGAGTTGCAGATTCTTTTTTCCTTTTTTTTACTGTGGAAGTTTCAAAGCCGAAATCTCAGCAGACAAATTTTCAACACAAGAAGCATTTCTCATATTTGGCAATTTGCAGAGCAGCGATTTACAGTATAATAGCTGTTGCCCCGCTCATGAAATTACAGTATTTCCTTTGTAAGGAGGGGAATTATGGATACCATGGCCTGATAGGTGGAGGGCAGTCCAGAGCAATGCAGGGTATTTCAGGCAATGATATGTAATGAAAAGAGCAGTCCAAGGGCTTCAGTGCAGCAATGCTAACCACTCAACAACTAAGAATGTGACTGATTCCTTCTAATTAGTGCTGAAATCTATGGTCACCCCTTGACATCTACTTCCATTTGTGTCCCATAAATCATGTCAGGTTGGGGGGGGGGGGTTGGGCTACAAGAGCTGCTTGGGCCTTAGAGGCCGAGATGTGATCCGGTGCTGAGGCTAACGCACACCATCTCAAATTTCACATGAGCTAAAAAAAAATCTGCTCTCAGTCCCTTATGTAACCCGATCGCCGAGTTATAGAAAACGTAAGACTAATTAAGCAGCAGAAGATGATAAAATTGCCATTGATTAATTGGTCCCCCTCACCACCAGGGGTCGGATCAAATGACGGCGCTGCGTTCAGAGGAGACTTGCCATCCATTTATGAAACACAAAGCAATTTCTCTGCTGATTACTTTGAAAATGAAAAGCCACATGCAGCAGACGTGCTGAGTTTTTATTCCGCTTATTTTTATATCCGGAGAAAGAAAAATGAAGGTAAGAAAAGTCGGATGCGGCGGGGAAGAGGCACAAAGATGTGCGCCCGACGCTCGTGACCTTCTGCCGCATCTGGAGAAAAGCAGAAAAATAATTCACCCCCGGGATCAGGTGGTAATTCTATATCTGGAATGAATACCTTCCTGACCCCAAAATGGAACTGTGATTTCTCTCTGGATCGTGCCACGTCTTGGAAGTAAATTAATGGTGTAACCCTTGATACTTCCCGGCCTCGATAACGAATTGCACAATTTTCCCATCCAGCTGCAAACACAGATAACCTTCCTCTTCCAACCATCCCACGCTTTTTTATATTGCTCCTGTGTCAAGCAGCCCATCGAAAAGAGGGGCCAGAAGGACGCTGGCCCAGCCTGAACCTCGGGGTGAGGCCTCATCTCAGCTTACTGGTTCAAAGTCCTCCACAGTTCTGGTTTTTGAACATTTTATTTCACGGAACGTGTTTCAAGTATAAAGCAGCATTGTATTCCCCCATACTGAGATCATCAGAAGTAGACTACAAATGAAGATATCCCCTTGAGGTATATAGTTTGATAATCAATGACAACCAGATAATGTAGAGAAAGAGACCAAAGCTCTTCCAAAGCCCAACTGAACATAACCCTCGATAATCGCCTCAAGAAATACCCAGCCCAGTATTCATCTAAAGATCTATGAAAATGAGCGTTGCCTGAAAAATTGATTGGCAGGAGTGAAAGTTTTTGCCCATTTTTTTTCTTTCTTTTTTTGATCATAACTTTTTTTTAGCACGGAAACATGAGACCACTGTTCAGTGGCGGCTGGTGCTCAAAATTGTTTGGGGGGCTCAAACAAACTGAAAAAAAAAACTCATTGATTGCAGCCCACCAAACTCAGCCACTGTGCCATCAAAACGCAGCCACTGTGCCATCAAAACGCAGCCACTGTGCCATCAAAACGCAGCCACTGTGCCATCAAAACGCAGCCACTGTGCCATCAAAACGCAGCCACTGTGCCATCAAACGCAGCCACTGTGCCATCAAACGCAGCCACTGTGCCATCAAACGCAGCCACTGTGCCCATCCATTGCCGCCACTGTGCCCATCCATTGCCGCCACTGTGCCCATCCATTGCCGCCACTGTGCCCATCCATTGCCGCCACTGTGCCCATCCATTGCCGCCAGTGTGCCCATCGAATGCCGCCAGTGTGCCCATCGAATGCTGCCAATGTGCATCACTTACCTGTCTCAGTGGGGCAGCGGGTCATGGCAGCGATGTCCTCTACGCTCCTCAATGTCTTCTCCTGTCCTCTCTTCCCATCCTATGCTATGATTGGATGCAGGATAACAGACCCGAGCACCTGATTGGCTGAGAGGCGGTTCAGTGTTAGGAAAGCAAATGAATATTCGCTTTCCTAACACACAGCTGAGTGAACTGGGAACACCCAGCATGGCGCCCGCTGTTCACCTTTTTGGATGCCTATTAGAGCCTACAGCTCTAATCAGATGCTTCCAAAAAATACCCCGCCGCTGTAATTCAGGCTCCCGACGCCCGAAAAGGGGCTGGGCACCTGAATAGGGGGTGGCAGCGGTCGACCATAGATTCATGCACGCATTGCATCATGCAATCTATCTATGGTGATAGACAGGTGGCAGGAGAGAGGGGGCGCTTTATGGACGCACCGCCACTGTCGGGTTTTTATTGCTGTCTGTCTGTCTATCTTTTTGCTAGGAAGGTTCCTACTCTAGTTAGTAGGATAAAATGATGGACATACCCTGTAACTAGTTGGCATTTTCCCAGGGACGTTAGATTTTCCCTTAAGCTATGGCCCTCCGACTCTGTTCTTCGGCTGCTTGCTAACTTACAGGTGTGACAGCAGCAACCGAGCAGGGGCCACAACAGCTGCTGGAGGAAGGGTTCTGCTTTTTCCTCCCTTCACTGGCAGTCGACTGGTGAGCTCACAGGGAAGAGATCAGGGAGAGGGAGCCTTTGCTGAGAATAGATCTTTTTCTCAGTACAGATGCCCAGTAGGGTGTGAGGGGTCACATGTCCTTCTAATTGTCTGCCCTTGTCGTGTGACATATCCGATGACCCGTTAGTGGAAGGAGAAGCTGCCTTTCTTCGCAGGTGGGTGCTGCGAAACTCTGAACTCTGAGTACACAGAGGCTGGGGGTAGAAATTTAGCGCCAGAGTTCCCCTCGAAACCCCAAAGAGCCCCATATCCACTCCACCTCCTTCAGAGCTCTCAAGTTACAGGGCCCCTTAGTTCAATGCATCCCAAAGAGCCCCCAGCCTCTTGGCTCCACTCTGCTAACACAGATTCCAGAGCAGTACTCCTCGGACTAACACCACCAACACAGGTGCTCTTTTTCCTACCACTGACTCGGAGGCAGCAGCATCTTTCCCCACTGACAAGGATGCAGGGGAACTCTTACTTTACCACTTGTAGCCCCAGAGCACAGTATGTGCACCTCTATTAGACTCTAATTCCCTGTGGCATGCCACAACCATTGTAACTATTTTGGCACATGCCTCAACCATTGCATACTTTTTCAGCTAATAACCCCACCCACATTCTCAGGCCCACTGTTTTACAAAAGTTCCTAGGTATGATGATGAGGGATCCCAAATTTTGCAGTTGTCACTGGAATTGGATATAAAAGAAAAAGTACACCTGTCTAAAAGGGCATAACAATCACTTTAGAGGAATTTTCTCTCCCTTTTTAGGCTTCTGGGACAGGAAGTGTGGGAAAGTTTCATCCATAGGGCAAAGACAACGCAAAGAAAAAAAACACCCAATCTCATTTCTAACCAATCTTTGTTCCATCTAAAACTTTAAAAATGGATTTCGTTCTACTTTAAGATAACTAGAGAACTGTATGCAAAATGTGGAAATATTTCCTGTATCTAGAAGCATATTAAGGCTCCGTGCACACTACCGTTTTTTAAGCTCCTAGAAGCTGTTATGAGCATTTCTTCTGCTTCTAGAAGCTAATAGTGTAATATGACGACGTCCCTTGATCACGCCTGCCTCAGGACACTGCTGTTTACAGATTGAGGTAAAGAGCTGATCAGAGGCTTTTAACCATGTGATTAGCTGTGTCCAATCACAGTTGATCATGGAGGTAAACAGATGCTGGTTATCGGCACTCCTTTCATCATGCTGACAGCATGAGCAGAAGAGAAAAGAGCTGATAACCGGCTTCTCTAAAAGGGACATGTACACTGATTATCGGTGCAGTCCCACTAGTGGTGCCAATCAGTGCCCATCTGTGTCTCCTATTAGTACCGCCTCATCAGTGCAGCCTATCAGTGCCCATCAATGCTGCCTTATCAGCACAAATCAGTGAAGGAGAAAAATTACTTATCTGCAAAATTTTATAACAAACTATAAAAAAGTCGTCTCCCGCCCCCCCAACATTTTTTGATTTTACAGTTTATTTGGGAAAAAAAATCTTTTGTGATTTAAGATACATTGGAGATATTTTCTTTCACTTCCTGTCTCGTAAATACAATAGAAAATGGAAGGAAATCTCTCCAGAGTAAAGGGAAAAATCATCTTTTAAGCCCCGTACAGGCCGAATGTCAGGCGGCATCGGCCGGTTCAATAGAAACCGGCTGACATTCGGCGCTTGTGTACTGCAGCCGGTCCAAAAGAAGCCGGCCGTTTGGTTGGCTTCTGTAGTGGGGCATGGCCGAAAAAGGTCTGCCGATTGGCTCCCAATCAGCGTTCTCCGCCAATGGATAGTTAGTACAGCGGCTCCTCCTGAGCTGTCAGTTTTTCAGCCCTGCTGGGTTGAATGAAAAAAAAAAAACTAGTAGCGTGTGCCAGGCTTTAGACAGCGGTCAAGGGAATGAAATCCCATTGTTGTTCTGTGTTTTCTCCTCGTAATTTTATGGAATATGGCAATTCTCAAATGAGCATAATAAGAAGTGCTTTTTGACCTTCCTTTGCTATGGAAGCCAATTTACATGGTGACTGGTGAGTGTGTGATAGGGAATGATAGAAGACTTGGCTTTGATAAATATACAATGGAGTACGTCTTGCTTCAAAGGAGCTAACTCGTGATGAAGGTATAAAGCATCAGGACCTTGTTCTGGTCCTAGTCTACCACCTCTCTGATTTATCATTTGCTGAACACTCCTTTTGTTGTAAACTCTGGGGTGGGTAATGAGGAGTGCCTAGTACAAAAGTCCAAATCGCTTAAAGGGGTTGTAAAGGTACATGTTTTTTCACCTTAATGCATTCTATGCATTAAGATGAAAAAACATCAGAGGATTAGCGCCCCCCCCCGAGCCCCCCCGTTTACTTACCTGACCCCATGAAAGTCCCGCGTCGTGAACACGTTGGCTTCTCGACCGGGCTTCTCGGCTCATTCATTGGTTGATTGATAGCAGCGCAGCCATTGGCTCGCGCTGCTGTCAATCACATCCAATGACGCGGGGCCGAGTGATACAGCCGGCGGCTATAGCCACTCACTGTATCACGGGAGCACGCCCACAAGAACTAACCCCCATGGGAGAGAGCTCGCATGAAGGGGGTGGGTTCTTGCGAGGAGGAGCCGAGACAGCCGCCAAGGGACCCCAGAAGACCAGGTTCGGGGCCACTCTGTGCAAAACGAGCTGCACAGTGGAGGGAAGTATAACATGTTTATTTAAAAAAAATAAAAATATCCTTTACAACCCCTTTAAAGGTCTATTTGAAGCATTTATTGGTTAAGGGCATTAAATAAACACAATGGCTGCATTTGAACCTCGTAACCATTAAACGTTTTGAATAGACTTTTAAGTAATTTGGACTTTTGTACGAGGCGCTCCTCATTACCCACCCCAGAGTTTATATGGTGAGGCACTGTCCATTTTGGGTGGAGACATGGTGTTTATGGGCAAGGGAGTATATATACAATGGTTTCTACATAAGAGATGTTGATTAATTCTTGGTTTGGGATCTTTTTGGCTCCTTTTTATATGTATTTATTATTCATTGTTCAATTATATTTTTTGTTTAGTTGAGTATTCTGCCCTTCTATATGGCCACATGCAGTATTGCATGCCATAGAAGTCAATGTGGAACAAATTATTTTTGTTTCTATTGACTTCTATGGGGAAACTTGCTTTGATATGCGAGTGCTTTGGATTACAAGCATTCTCCTGGAATGCATTATGCTTGTAATCCAAGGTTCCACTGTACATCCTGTTTCCATTGAACTGTCTGATACTGGCCCGTGTGTACCAGCCTTAAGACAGGAAGCATGCTACTGGCCAGATCAACAGGTAGAAATAAAGGAAAAAAGGATAAAAAAAAAAGACAACCAATGCAGCCACCACATTTAAGGATTGGTAAACTGCAATATGGTTGTTTTTGTGTTTAATACTGCTTTAAAATGGTTGTATACCCTCCCCCGGAAGTTACACCTACAGGTAAGCCTATATTAAGGCTTACCTGTAGGTGTTTGCAATATCTCCTAAACCTACACGGTTTAGGAGATATTGGCCGAAAGGTATACACCGTAGACTACGGCGCAGTGAAATTCCCATTCATAAAACCGGCAACACCGGTTTTGACGGCTCCCGTGCGCATGCGCGGAGTGACGTCTTCGCCGCTCCGGCAAATCGCAGCGCTAGAGCGGCGATACCCGGAAGTAACCTTCCGGAGAGATGACTGCGGCTGGAGGGGAAGACGTGGACGGCTTCGGGGGCTTCGCTCTAAGGTAGTAAGTACTGCATAATGAGCTAGTATGCAAGTCATACTAGCTCATTACGGCTTTGTCTTGCAGGTTGTTAGTTTAAAAAAATAAATAAATTTGCGTTTACAACCACTTTAAGCAAATGAGGGGGATGCATAAGATGAGCGACCAGCAGTTCCTGCTAATCTAACTATTGCACAAAGTGTTGCTAAACCTACAACAGTAAAATCAGTCTGTATATGCAGGAGAGTATGCTTGTTATACTCACTCACTAAGGGGTTAATCCTTTGCATTGTGTATAAAGGCTGTTTGATTCTGTCTCTGACCCTCCTCTTCTTCCACCGTCTCCAAAAAATAACCTGATTTTTACAGAGCCAGGGGACAGTTGCACATGCTCAGTTTGGTGTGTATTGCGGTTTTTTTTTCTTTGGCCTTGTGCTGATCACATGCACTTACTTTCCTATCAGTACTGTCCAGACAGAGGATCAGGGGAGAATGAAAACTACTCCAACAAGATTTACTAGGAAGCAGTGTTAATTTCGTCAACGAAAACATTTTCATCAAATATTTCCTCAGCGGCATTTTTACAGTGACGAAAACTAAATAAAAAGTACAGCACATTTTCGTTCACGAATGAAAAACGGGAAGAAAATGTGAGGCAGGGACATTTACCCTCGTGAACTACAGTCCTCCTCAGACCACCGTCCAGAGCACTGTGCAGCATTACAGGCCTCCTCAGACCACCGCCCGTCCAAAGCACACTGTGCAACTGTGCATTACAGGCCTCCTCTTATCACTGGCAGTGGCATCCAGGACACTGTGGATTACAGGTCATCCTTTTTATCACCATCCAGCACTGTGCAGCATTACAGGCCTCCTCAGACCACCGTCCAGAGCGGCTAAATCTGTATCTGTGAGTTTGTTCATACCTTAATACCATAAATAATAACATATTAGATTTTTTTTACTCCAGGAGTATATAATGAGTTTGGAAATTGTAGAAACATGCTTAAATAATGCATTACAATTTAAAGTTGTGCTCATAAGTTTACATATCCGGCAGAATTTTTGATTTCTTGACCAATTTTTAGAGAATATGAATGAAAAACACAAAAACTTTTCTTTCATTCATGGTTAGTGTTTGGCTGAAGCCAATTATTATCAATCAACTGTGTTTACTCTTTTTAAATTATAATAACAACAGAAACTACCCAAATGACCCTGATCAAAAGTTTACATACCCTGGTAATTTTGGCCCCATAACATGCACACAAGTTGACACAAAGGGGTTTGAATGGCTATTAAAGGTAATCATCCTCACCTGTGATCTGTTTGCTTGTAATTAGTGTGTGTGTATAAAAGGTCAATGAGTTTCTGGACTCCTGTCAGATCCTTGCATCTTTCATCCAGTGCTGCACTGATGTTTCTGGATTCTGAGTCATGGGGAAAGCAAAAGAATTGTCAAAGGATCTGCGGGAAAAGGTAGTTGAACTGTATAAAACAGGAAAGGGATATAAAAAGATATCCAAGGAATTGAGAATGCCAATCAGCAGGGTTCAAGCTCTAATCAAGAACTGGAAAATGAGGGGTTCTGTTGAAACTAAACCATGGTCAGGTGGACCAATTAAAATTTCAGCCACAACGGCCAGGAAAATTGTTCGGGATGCAAAGAAAAACCCACAAATAACTTCAGGTGAAATACAGAACTCTCTGAAAACATGTGGTGTGACTGTTTCAAGATGCACAATAAGGAGGCACTATTGAAGAAAGATGGGCTGCATGGTCGAGTCGCCAGAAGAAAGCCATTACTACGCAAATGCCACAAAGTACCCCGCTTACAATACGCCAAACAGCACAGAGACAAGACTCAAACCTTCTGGCACAAAGTCATTTGGAGTGATGAGACCAAAATTGAGCTTTTTGGCTACAACCATAAACACTACATTTGGAGATGAGTCAACAAGGCCTCTGAAGAAAGGTACACCATCCGTACTGTGAAACACGGAGGTGGATTCCTTATGTTTTGGGGATGTGTGAGCTACAAAGGCACAGGAAATTTGGTCAAAATTGATGGTAAGATGAATGCAGTATGTTATTAAAAAATACTGGAGGAACATTTTCATTCATCTGCCAGGAAGCTGCGCATGGGACGTACTTGGACATTCCAACATAACAATGATCCAAAACACAAGGCCAAGTCGACTTGTCATTGGCTACAGCAGAATAAAGTGAAGGTTCTGGAGTGGCCACCTCAGGCTCCTGACCTCAATATCATTGAGCCACTCTGGGGAGATATCAAACGGTGCAGTTCATGGAAGACAGCCCAAGAATTTACAGGAACTGGAGGCTTTTTGCCAAGAGGAATGGGCAGCTTTACCATCTGAGAAGATAAAGAGCCTCATCCACAAAAGACTTCAAGCTGTCTTTGATGTTAAAGGGGGCAATACGCGGTATTAAGAAATGGGGCATGTAAACTTTTGATCAGGGTCATTTGGGTAGTTTCTGTTGTGATTTAAAAAGAGTGAACACAGTTGATTGATAATAAATGGCTTCAGCCAAACACTAACCATGAGTGAAAGAAACTTTTTTGTGTTATTATTCATATTCTCTGAAAAATGGCCAAGAAATAATACATTCTGCCAGGGTATGTAAACTTGTGAGCACAACTGGAACTAAACACATTCAATTTTAGTTGAATAAAATGTACTGTAGTTTTTAGTTGACTAAAATATGATGACTAAAATGGGACTAAAACTAAAATGCCATTTTAGTCCTAAGACTAAAAAACAAAAATGAAAATTGCTTCCAAAATGAACACTGGATAGAAGTCACAAGACTGCTATATACTGCTGATGAGAAAAGGTATTTATCATTTTAAATTTGCTAAAATGAATTGCATTTCTATGTTCCGTGTACTGTGGGAGACCAGATATTGTGAATGCAGGGTCCTGGGCTTAGTAACACTTTAAGAGCTTTTAACTGGCAGGAGTCTTCTGTTGCACATGAGATTATCCGTCTGCGGGCAGATAATGAGTGAAAAACAATGACCGCTCATTCACGTGTGTGCATTGTGGTATTGTGCACTAAAAGGCTTAGTTAATGCGTATTACCGTGAAGCCTGGCAATGTACATGTTCTATATTTAATGGATTGTGGTGCCATTCATTGTGACTAACACTCCAACATGCTGTATAGTAGAGCCCAACACATATGCCATGCGTCGTGGTGCACTACTTTAACAAAGAGTCATGTATGTTTCCTAATCTGCTGTGTTGGCAACTCATTCCCAATGAATAGGCTCTTGTAACGTAACGCAACGCAACGCACATAAACACATACTATAACCAATTGCACTGGAATGCCTTATTGTGAATAAGCCTTTAACATAAAATAAGATCAGATTTGGAGAAGGCGATTGAGTCTTTTTTTTTTATCCCAGTAAATATATTTTTTTCATGCAAATCTTCACATTAAAATTTATTTTCTTGCTACTCTTCCCAAACAATGAGCCGGTATTATCTTGTTGACCCGGTCACAACTGGCGATTGGTCTCTGATTAAAGTGTATTTCCCATAAATATAATCATTATCATTACTTTTATCTCTTTATCCACTGATAAACATCCAGAAAATTAAAGTTGCACACAAGCAGCTGCTCCACCCTGTACAGGAGGCTGACTGTGTGCAATGGTGAATAAAACAAGAGATGGGGGGTGGGTTCCTATACTTGTCCCTCATATCCCCTCTAATGGTGTTGTATTAAATGGAGGGTGGGATGTGTCCCCATGCAGTGCCGGGACAAGATCATCTAGAGCCCAAGGTGAACATGCCAAACTGTGCTCCCCCCCGGATGTATGGGCATCGTGTGCCAGAAAAAATCCTTCCACAAAAACACAGAGGAGTAATCTGCATGCTTACCCACTAAGCATCATTGCCCTCTCCTCCCAGTATAAATCCACCCCCTGCTATAATCCCCCCTCCTAACACTTTGCCCCCCCTATAAATTTGCTTTTCCTAGTACAAATCCTCTACCCCTAAAATTTCCCCTCCTAGTACATATTCTTCTCCCCCCCAATTCAAATGCCCCCTCCCAGAAAAAAAATCCCCCCTCCTAACACAATCCCCCCAGTACCCCTCCAAAGACAAATCACCCTAAATCACCCCCCTGTGCCCAGGGCAGCTTCCCCTCCTGCCCACCCCTTTCCCCGTTTCCCCCATGTCTTTTTCAATGAATTGGATTAAATTGAGGATTGGGTGAGGTGGTATCTCCATACTTGGCCCTCATATCCCCTCTAATAGTGTCTGAGTGTTTCTGGATTATTTGTTTGGGAGAAGATAAGCTGAGCAGGAGAAGAATTCCCTAAAATGTTAAAAGAAAATACAACAGCATAGTGCCCAACCCAGTAGGGTAGCCACTCCACTAGGAAGTATTGATATTTTCAGCCAGAGTATAAGAAAAACATAAAATGGCAAACAAGTCCAATTAATTTACTATGAGCAAGGTAAACGGGATGGGATACTCAGTTGTTGGTCTGCTATGGCCTTAGCCAAGTGTTGTACCTTTAAAGACCAGAGGGTGGCCGCCAAGTAAGTGGTAGGGATGGTGGGAACCCCTCATAATGTGCACAACAGGTTTGTAGACGCGGGAATGGTGGGAACAGCAAGCATGCAGATCAGAGAGCTCAGCACAGGGATGGCAGGAACCCCTCATAATGGGCACAGCAGATGCGCAGACCTGAGATCTCAGAGCAAAAATCTCCATGAGATAAAACTCCAGTCCTGACAGTCTGTTCCAACACCAAACACTATATTCAAATTTTTGGGTAGAGTGATCCTTTAAATCCTAGGATCTAAATCCTTGTGACGATATTTCAATATAGAATTATTTTTCCAGACAACATAATAAAGGAGAAGCTGAGGTCAGCCGCCTGACTCACAAATGACATATTTTCCTGAATGAGCAGTGACGCTGTCATTCTCCCATTGAACAACAGTGTTGAAATGATCTTCTAGAAGGAGAATCTGATGTACGGGAGGACAATACAACGTCCTATCCTGGAGTTTGGCAGTCAGGCTTGGTGTAACAATCGGAAAAGAGGCAAAAAGCAGAATGTGGGGTACAGAAGACCAGCCAATCACCCGTCACTATTCTATATCCACTACAACATAGAACAGGGAAATTTGATTGGCAGCTGCTGCTTATATTACTTTGCATAGAATGTACAATCCTCTTATATACTGTAAACCCCAATGTACATTCTTATGATGATGTTTGTGTAACACAACCTCCACAGAGGGCAAACCGACATGAAGTTTCAATAAAGTTGCATATACCGAACTTAGCAGACAGGAATAAAATACGTCTTAGTTTACCTATTAAAGTAGATGTAAACCCCAACTGGATGATGCCAGGGCGGGTATCCTGATGATGTCACAGAGCTGGAAGCGCACAACTGAGCATGCTCCTAGCCAGCGATGTCCTAAAGCCTACTGTTGGTACACTCCTTCTGACAATTGTTGTCCAACTTTCCGCCAACCAATGTTGGATGACATGCTAGCAAATTTTCGGCGGACAACGGTTTGTCGTCAGATTTTCTGATGGTCAATACACAAATTCGTCACACATAAGTCGCAAGCTCGGAATCAATGCTCACCAAACACAAAATTAGCAGAAGGGGCCCAAAGGGTGGCACTCGAGAGCTGAAATCCCTCGTAGTACATCATTATGTTCGTGTTTGTGGCAGGGCAATTTGTGTAACATTGGTATGCAAGACAAGATCCTGGCACACGCTCTTTTGACAAAAATAAGACGCTCGGTTGGCCAACATTTGTCTGGTGTGTACGAGGCTTTAGGCCAGTGTTTCTCAACTCCAGTCCTCAAGGCGCCCCAACAGGTCATGTTTTCAGGCTTTCCATTATTTTGCACAGATGAGTTGATCAGTTTCACTGCCTTAGTAATTACCACAGGCGTTTTCATCTGGGGGAAATCCTGAAAACATGACCTGTTGGGGCGCCTTGAGGACTGGAGTTGAGAAACACTGCTTTAGGCTCACCTTTGTGTTGCCATGCATATGGCTGGTGGGAAGGGGTTAAAGATATTAGTATCTATAATTATCTCTTATATAATCAATTATCACTTCAGAAATGATACAATTTGAAATACAAATACTGTTTACAGAAGCGTCATTGTCACTTTTATTATTACTTTAATTCACTCGATACAAATTGCTTGTTGCTAATCCTTTGCCTGCAGCGAAGAGACAATACAGCAAAGGCACAGTAAGGCGCCGTATGTAAACAGCCGCAACAAAAGGCACCAAATAAAAAGGAAGCAGATAGCTGAGCTGTGTAAAGTTCCTCCCGACAAACAAAATATTAAATATCTTAATATCGGTGTTCAAGCCTATACAGCGGGCAGGAAAGAGGAGCCTGTGGACATCTCCAGGGCCGGCGTATCTGAGGGGGCGGGGCAGTGACCAGCCACATCTCCCCTCATCTGTTACTTCCCCTGAGGACTGACCACTGACTGTCCGCAGCCAGCCCCATCTTATGTCGGTGACATCCACAGCTGAATTGTGCGAATGTAACTTTTTTTTTTTTACCGGGCCTCTCACCCAGCAGGTCAGTTTTGGAGTCCTTCCACATGTACTAATCAGACAGAGACACAAATCTCAACTACAGGAAATGACTTAAAGTATAACTAAAGGCAAAACTTTTTCTTTCGTTTTGGACCGAATGGAGAGGGATTAGAACCCCTGTCAGTTTTTATTGCTGTCTGTGTCTGCGGTATTTGTCTTGTTTACCGTTATTACTGAAAGTCCCCAATTTTGAGTTGTCCCCAGAATAGTAATAGAGGGGAATTCTTCCAATGGGGACACTAGTTCTGGTCACCTGGGGGTCCATAAGAAATTCTCTTAATTTGGAGGGATTTCCTCTTACTTCCTGTTTGGCTATGAGGAATCTCCGCAATGGGACTCAGATGGCGAAACCAACGACTGGCTGAAAAATTTTCTGGTGATCCTGCCAGTAATACACGTCCTCTTCTGAGGTGACAACGCTCATTCCCTGTACTGTAAGTATGGAGAAGCAGTGTTGTCACCCTAGGACAGACCACTGTCAAAATTGGGGGTAGGTGTTCAGTATTTTTACACTTATTGGACCGATATACCAAAACACTTTCAATAGTATATTTAACAAACCAAATAAGAGCAGTTTATTGTTAGAGATTGCATAACCTTCGACTAAAACCCCTAAACAAACTCTATGGCTAATGAACAGACCGCTCTGGGCTCCCGCTAGTTAGCAAAAAGCGCTATATATGAAGAATCTGCTGTCGCACAATAGAAATTTTATGCAGAATTCAACAAAATAAAGTGGAGTTTATAGAAATTTATACGACCGCATCGGCACAGGAAATTTTATGCGTTTTATACAGAATAAAAAGCAATAAAACCTCGGGATTGTTGACAAATTTTGCAGTCTCGTGCCGGGCGACATCTCTGTGCTTTTTTTTTTTTTTTCTTCCTTTGTTTCAGCTAATAGAAAGCAAAACATTTTTAAACAGCCGCTCAAACGCCGACAGCCTAATCATAAAATTACTGGTGTGTGCTTTTAGCATTACACGGGACAATTAATAAGTAAAATCATAAAACAAGGCACATGACAGCGGGGCGGCTCCGGGTGGAAGTGTCTTTTTTGTTTCTGCTATGAATGCAGTACAGTACATCTGTATACAACTAGAGAACTCCGCAGGATGGCCGCGCAATGTCTGGATTCCGCAGGGGGCGCTGTATATTTTTATCCTGCCGCTAACGGCTTTGTGGTTGTGTGTGAAACGTTGATAAGAGGTCATTAAAGGGATGCTGGGCTTGAAAATTTGGATGGCTTCACAGTGTATACCATATAGGAAGGTACACATTTTTCCTCCATATGATTTAGGCGGAAACTCAACAATGCAAGTGTTTTTTTTGTGTCATACAGCGTTGTCATGCCCCTCCCTCACAACATAAACAAGCTGATGTACTGTGAGAGTAATAATACGAAATATACATGAGAAAGGAGTAAAGAAAAAAAGATAATGGAACGGTATATGTGTAGAAGGATTATATGATGTCTTCATAATGTGGGTTTAGAGTTTTCTCTGCATCTTATATCTTTTTGAGGACTCCAAAAATAGTTTTCTCTATAGTAGTTTGTGTCTCCGCCCCTCCCACAATTGTGAGATTTCCTGCAGTAGTTTGTATCTCTGCCCCTCCCACAATGGTGAGATTTCCTGCAGTAGTTTGTATCTCTGCCCCTCCCACAATTGTGAGATTTCCTGCAGTAGTTTGTGTCTTTGCCTCTCGCACAATGACGCAATTTCCTGCAGTAGTTTGTGTCTCTGCCCCTCCCACAATGGCGCAATTTCCTGCAGTAGTTTGTGTCTCTGCCCCTCCCACAATGGCGAGATTTCCTGCAGTAGTTTGTGTCTCTGCCCCTCCCACAATGGTGAGATTTCCTGCAGTAGTTTGTGTCTCTGCCCCTCCCACAATGGTGAGATTTCCTGCAGTAGTTTGTGTCTCTGCCCCTCCCACAATGGTGAGATTTCCTGCAGTAGTTTGTGTCTCTGCCCCTCCCACAATGGTGAGATTTCCTGCAGTAGTTTGTGTCTCTGCCCCTCCCACAATGGTGAGATTTCCTGCAGTAGTTTGTGTCTCTGCCCCTCCCACAATGGGGAGATTTCCTGCAGTAGTTTGTGTCTCTGCCCCTCCCACAATGGTGAGATTTCCCCAGTACATCTTTTAAATGTGGCTCCAGCCAAAAAAAACATTTTTAAGCATAAGGAAGGGTTAACACCCCTGTAACTTTTGTTTTGCTGTCTGTGCCCCTGGTCGGAAGATTTCACCTCACTTTCTGTCCCTGTGACAATTGGATTTTGAAAAGTTTAGTTGTTGTGGAAACAAGGTTTGGTGATAAAGCTTCAGTGGAGACACCTTTTTCCCATGATAACTCTTACAGGAAGTAATTTTCCTTCCTAGGGGTAGATTTCCTCTCACTTCCTGTTGTCTCCCTCCATTTGTAAGTCGTATATATACATGATTCTGCACAGAGTGGCCGTCCTGTAGTAGTACATCTGCTATGGGGTTAAAGTTTCTACATAGTATTCTTATATCCCTTGGGGACCTGTTCACCAAACTCTACCTGCAATAGCCCCTGGTTTGGTTCCTGCACTCCTTGCAGTTTGGGTGTTCCCCCCCCTTTTTGTTCCAATCTTCTTAACATGAAGCAAATTAAAGTGGTTGTAAAGGCAGAAGATTTTTTATCTTAATACATTCTATGCATTAAGATAAAAAGCCTTCTTTATGCAGCAGCCCCCCCTAATACTTACCTGAACACCATCTCTGTTCAGCGATGTCCATGAGTTTCTTGGCCGTCTGAGACTCTCCCTCCTGATTGGCTGAGACCCAGCAGCGGCACCTTTTGCTCCCGCTACTGCCAGTCAGCCAATCAGGAGAGAGAGGGGCGGGGCAAGGCCGCAGCTCCATGTCATAATGGACACAGGGAGCTGTGACTCAGCTTGGGTGCCCCCATAGCAAGCTGCTTTTTGCTGTGAGGGCACTCGCCAGGAGGGAGGGGCCAGGAGCATCGAAGAGGGATCCGAGAAGAGGAGGATCGGGGCTTGTACAGGGCAGGTAAGTATAACATGTTTGTTATTTTTACTGAAAAAAAACAAGACTTTACAATTTAAGAATCCAACAGAGAGAATGGAACCCCTTCCATAATGGCATTAGCCATAAAAAATAAATCCAGGTGAGCTGGTCACATTAATCACCAGCTTGGGTGTATCTGGTTTTTACCCAAGGGAGTCACTTAGGAGGAGATTTACTAAATTTGGCACAGCTGTGCATAGAAACCAATCAGCTTCCAGGTTTTAGGCCTGGTTCACACTGGTGTGACAAATGCTCCGACGTTGGGAGCTCATGTCGCATGATGTGTGAAAATCAATGTTTCCCTATGGGAGCCATCTTAACTGGTCCGACACATGTTGGTCCGACTTTGAAAATGCTCCCTGTACTACTTTGGTCCGACTTTGATCCTACTTCAGCCCATTGACTATCATTGAAGTCGGATCAAAGTCGGAACGCCGTCTTGCATGATCCGACTTTGGCATGAGACTTGTGCTCTGATGATCTTGAGGGGGAACTCCACACCAAATTTAAAATAAAAAAACAGCATGGGTTCCCCCTCCAAGAGCATACCTTGGGTCTGGTCTGGTATGGATTTTAAGGGAAACCCCCTACGCTTAAAAAACGGCGTGGGGTCCCCCCAAAATCCATACCAGACCCTAAACCGAGCATGCAGCCCGGCCGGTCAGGAAAGGGGGTGGGGACGAGCGGGCGCCCCCCCCTGAACATGGGGGAGTGGGTCCTTTGGGACCCCCTGCCCCAAGGCACCCTGTCCCCATGTTGATGAGGACAAGGGCCTCTTCCCGACAACCCTGGCCATTGGTTGTCGGGGTCTGCGGGCGGGGGGCTTATCGGAATCCGTGAGCCCCCAGATCCCGGCCCCCCACCCTATGCAAATGAGTATGGGGTACATTGTACCCCTACCCATTTACCTGAGAGGAAAAAAATGTCAAGAAAAGAAAACACACTAGACAGGTTTTTAAAGTCATTTATTAGGCAGCTCCGGGGGTTGACTTCGGGGGTCTCTTCTCCCGCTCTCCGGTGCCTTCTCCGTGCTCTCCGGTGCTTTCTGCCGGGCACCTCCGCTATCTTCTGCCAGCTCTTTTGCTAGCGGTGGCCCGGTCTTCCCCATCGTCTTCTTCCCTCTTCTCCTGTCCCGATGTTGACATAATGCCAGGGACTGTGACGTCATAAGAGGCGGGGTCACATGGTGACATCACCCGGTGACCACGCCCATGCCTATATAAGTCGTTGCACGCCGCGCACATGGCATTACCGCGGGAGAGAGCAGCGTGTAAACATCGGGACAAGAGAAGAGTGAGGAAGACGACGGAGAAGACCGGGCCACCGCTAGCAAAAGAGCTGGCAGAAGATAGAGGAGGTGCCCGGCAGAAGGCAAAAAGCACCGGAGAGTGCGGAGAAAGGTGCCCGGAGAGTCGAAGAATTCCCCCGAAGTCCGAAGAAGACCCCCAGGGCTGACTAATAAATGACTTTAAAAACCTGTCTAGTGTTTTTTGCTTGACATTTCCCCCCCGGTGAATGGGTAGGGGTACGATGTACCCCATACTCATTCACATAGGGTGGGGGGCCGGGATCTGGGGGCCCCCTTATTAAGGGGGCTCCCGGATTCCGATAAGCCCCCCACCCGCAGACCCCGACAACCAACGACCAGGGTTGTCAGGAAGAGGCCCTTGTCCTCATCAACATGGAGACAGGGTGCTTTGGGGTCGGGGGGCCGCAGGGCGCCCCCCTTCCCCAAAGCACCCACCCCCCCATGTTGAGGGCATGCGACCTGGTACGGTTCAGGAGGGGGGGCTGCTTGCTCGTCTCCACCCCCTTTCCTGGCCGGCCGGGCTGCGTGTTCGGATAAGGGTCTGGTATGGATTTCGGGGGGATCCCCATGCCGTTTTTTGGCGTAGGGGGTTCCCCTTTAAATCCATACCAGACCGAAGGAGGAACCCATGCTGTTTTTTTACTTAAAATTTGGTGTGGCGTTCCCCCTCAAGATTCGTACCAAATGCAGTGCCTAGTATTGGCAGGGATCCAAGTTGGATCCCCATTCATTGAAAGTCGGACATATGTCGGCTTCAAGTCGCAGGGCAAGGTCGGATCCAAAGTAGGACAAGTGTCGTGTCGCACAAGTGTGGACCCAGCTTAATTGTCAACAAGCTGAAATGAGCTGATTGGCTACCATGCACAGCTGCATCAGATTTTGTGTGCTCCATATTATCAAGTGAACTGATGGTTCTCCAACATATAAAATGATCTTGGACTCTCTCATCCAGTTTTGGTGTGGTGCTCCTTTCTGTATTTCTATGGTTTGGACTACTGTTGGGTGCCCATTGAATTAAGCCTGTGTGGGAGCCACTTACCAGAGCTATTGAGCCTATTTGAACCTGACTACACGTGCAAGCAGTGGTGGAACTACCAGGGTAGCACCTGTAGGGCTGCATTGATACCTGAGCAATTTGTTTTCAGGCAGAAAGTCGCACGTTTTTTGCCGTGATTTTGTACAGGTCAAATGGTCACCAATGTAAAAAGAAGAAAAACACCTGTAATCTGCCTAAAAAAAAAGCTCCAGAACTTGTTTGAGCTTTAGGCGCTTGGGAGCTTCTTGCTTCAGGCAATTTGGAGTAGAGATGTGAACCATCTTTATAGAGAACAATTGATTTAGTCCCCTCCAGCATTTTGTAGCTTCAGGCTTCAAGCTATAAAACGCTCAGGTGTGAATGGGGCCTTAGGCTTGGTTTATACTGATGCAACCCCAAAGACGTGTGACTTGCTTGCAATTTCCTTGCGACTTTTGTGATTTAACATTGCAGTCTCTGGCATCCAAATCACACCAAAGTCGCAGAAAAGTAGTGCAGGAACCTTTTTTTTTGTCGCTTGAATCACATTGATTAAGACGGCACTCGCTGAAATGAAGGGCCCCGGGCCCAAAGGAAAGGGCCCTGAAGGTTCTAGTTACACCTCCTGCATGCAAATCTAAGGCTCCATTCACACCTAGGTGATTCCAAAATGTGATGCCTTTGCAATGCCATTATTTCTTAATGGCACCCCAATTGCAGTGCGATTTTGCTGCGATAAACCACGCTGCAATCATGGAAAATCGCAACGCTTGCGTAACTTCCGCTTTAAGGGAAGGTGAGCCCCTGACATGCCACATTTGGCATGTCATCTTTTTTGGGGGGGGGGCAGAAACCCTCTTTTTAGAGGGTTCCAGCTCCCCCTTCCTCCTGGGCGCCGGAAGGAAGTTCACCTCTCCCCCCTCCCTCTCAGCAATCATCTGGGACACGTCACAAGTCCCAGATGATTGCCCGGCCAGTCACAGTGCGCAGCGCGGCTCGCGCAGTGCGTGCCCGGCTGTGAAGCCACAGCCGGGCACCCACAGTGACAATTCCGGCGGAGGGGAGGGGGAGATGAGGGGGAGACATCGCTGGACCTTGGAACAGGTAAGTAAAAGTCAGCAGCTGCAGTATTTGTAGCTGCTGACTTTTAATATTTTGTTTTTAGTTGAAACCCTGCTTTAAGAAGTAATGGCATTGCAAACGCGTCCTGCCGCGATTTGAAATCACAGGCAGAATCGCCTGTGTGAATGGAGCTTTAGGCTGGGTTCACACTTGTGTGATACGGGAACCAGCGCAATTCCTGTGCGGGTTCCCACATTGCGCCTGAATCGCCGGCGGTTCACACTGACATCTGCAAACCGCTGCGGGTGTCAATGTAATGTTAATGACACCCCCAGATCGGATCGCAGTGTCAACTGTGAAATGGTGCAGGTATTGGATCGCAATGGTTTGAAGAAAAAAAGGGTCCTGTGCCATTTTGGTGCGAATGCTATGCGATTTCAGCAATAGTTTGTATGGCTGAATTTGCATTGCACAGCAATGCGGTGCGAATCACATGCGATGTCTGTGAAAGTGTGAACCCAGCCTAAAGGTGCCCATTGCCTTTCGGAGTATGTTGTTCATGAGTCTAAAAATGATGACAGTCCTTTTGCAATGTCTACTACCAAAGATCATTAGACCCCCCAATTTTACGCAGCAGCTGTATACCATTGTATGGGCTTGCGGCATGAAGATTAACTCTACCCAACCAGACATAAGCCATATTGTATCCAAAGATACATTTTTATTTTTTTTTAAAGAAACTACTTCTTCCCACTTAAACCAAGCAGGGACTACTGCAGAAGGCACCCCAGTACAATCTATATTACACCTGGAAATAACATTTATTTTTCCCGTCACGCCCTTCTCAATCAGGCTGCAAATGTCACAATAACAATAGTTCCCGGCACGTCGGATGTTGGTGTTTTACTGGTTCAGTTGCTATAGAAACTTTCAGAAAAGAAGTGCTGAACTACTAGTCAGTAATGGTTAATTGAAGTCTAATTACCAGTATGCACTGGCTGGAAAGCTGTTAGTACTTCGTCTAACACTGTTATTTTCTATGTCATTTAATAAAGCTTCCAAACAAAAGCAAAGTTTAGAGAACAAACCCGTAGAAGTCATAAAACGGAGACATCCACCCTCAATTACCGCCACGCTGCTCTCCTTTCAATGTATGACGACAACGTTTTCACCAGCCTCAATTTTGGTGTGGATGGCGAGCAAAACCGAGCTGTGAGGGGAAATCTATAAATAAGGTGCAGGATTGTCTTAAAGGATAAGGGGGGGCACTATGCGTGCCACATTACTATTCTCGTTGGAGTTCCCAAAGGTGCCCCAGGTCTGTTACAATACTATAGTATAGTGTATACTAAAAAAAAAAAAAAGACTGCGCCCCACTAAAGTGCTAAACCCTAGGCTCTGCCCACACCGCTGTATCATTCATTCACAGAGTTCTGTGATTAAATAGACTCCAAGTACTGGCAGCCTTGAGAGTTGACAGTTTGTAGTTTTCAATGAACTACAATGATTTTGCACAGAGCAGCCTCAATCTCCTCCCCCCCCTTGCATCCCCTGTTGGCGCTCCTGGCCCCTCCCTCTGCTGAGTGCCCCCACAGCAAGCCACTTGCTATGGAGGCGCTCATGCGTGCTCGTTCCCGAACGCCACACTGTGTGTGTCTATAAAACACGGAGTGTAGCACGGCGCTGCCCCCTGCTCAATGGCTGTGATTGACAGCAGTGGGAGCAAATAGCCGCTGCTCTCACGCACAGCGCTGGATCGAGATCAGGCTCAGGTAAGTATTGGGGGAAGCTGCATGCAGAAGTTTATTTTCCCTTTATGCATAGAATGCATGAAGGTAAAAAAAAGCTTCAGCCTTTAAAACCACTTTAAATTCACACGGGTGCGGAGACCCCTAATCCGTGAAAGGGACGTGTGGCCATGTGACTTGAGCCTCCAGGTGCTGCATGCAGGAAGCCCATTCAAGTCTATAGGGATACAGCGCCTACATGGACTCGGTTGATCATCCCAGTTTGACTGGGGTGTGGGTGAGAGGTATTGTAAAGCGTGGATAATCCGCGCATCCCCTGTGCTGCAAAAAGACAAAGGTTCACTAAAAAAACACTGGTGAAATAAATAAATTATGCATAAAACGTTTGAAAGGAATATTATCCTTATAAAAAAGGCTATACTGGAAAAATAAGTTTCTCAAATATAAATGATAGGTGCTGCATCTAAAAAATACCTGGAATATACAGCTATACAAAAATGTTCAAAAATAATATAAAATGCGCTACCAACAAATGTGTGTGCAAAAAAACAAAAGTGCAAACTTGGATACAATTAATACAAAAAAAGTCCCAAGCGAAAAATTATCAAATAGTGTCCTAATAAACACAAGCAGGCTGTGAAGTGACTGCAAACAGGCTGTGAGGTGACTTGCTGCATTCAAAACTCCATAGGAGAAGAGATGATTGCAGGGAGGGGTTGATATCTTCCTCCAAAGTGTTCCAGCCAGATGAGACAAAAATGGAAAGAGTGGGGGCTTACCGACTCCGGTGGATCTCTATTACGGAGATCATACAGGCTCAGCACATCATAGGATTCAACGGTATCTCGGCATCCGTCCCGCAGCGGGTCCGCTCTCTCCCTTAGACCGTTCAGGGGCACACTTTCCTTGCAGTTAGGACCAGTTCCCAATGTTGGATATGGGTATCAAAAAAGAGATAAGGGGAGACTCATGGTGCAGTATGGTAAAAAATCCCTTTTATTAAAATCACAAAGGCTGACATCCAGAGTCTCAATACAAACGTTTTCAAAAATCAGCGGTAAGACGAGACAGCCAGCCGCGGCTCAAGCCACTGAGCTGGAGCGTGGTGACGTCAGAGGTGATTGCTCCGCCCGACGCTGCGTTTCTCCTATACAAGGCATCTGTTGACGTCACCTCTGACGTCACCACGCTCCAGCTCAGTGGCTTGAGCCGCGGCTGGCTGTCTCGTCTTACCGCTGATTTTTGAAAACGTTTGTATTGAGACTCTGGATGTCAGCCTTTGTAATTTTAATAAAAGGGATTTTTTACCATACTGCACCATGAGTCTCCCCTTATCTCTTTTTTGATACCCATATCCAACATTGGGAACCGGTCCTAACTGCAAGGAAAGTGTGCCCCTGAACGGTCTAAGGGAGAGAGCGGACCCGCTGCGGGACGGATGCCGAGATACCGTTGAATCCTATGATGTGCTGAGCCTGTATGATCTCCGTAATAGAGATCCACCGGATTCGGTAAGCCCCCACTCTTTCCATTTTTGTCTCATCTGGCTGGAACACTTTGGAGGAAGATATCAACCCCTCCCTGCAATCATCTCTTCTCCTATGGAGTTTTGAATGCAGCAAGTCACCTCACAGCCTGTTTGCAGTCACTTCACAGCCTGCTTGTGTTTATTAGGACACTATTTGATAATTTTTCACTTGGGACTTTTCTTGTATTAATTGTATCTAAGTTTGCACTTTTGTTTTTTTGCACACACATTTGTTTGGTAGCGCATTTTATATTATTTTTGAACGTGTGGGTGAGAGGCCCCAACCATACACTGATGCAGCAAGTCCGCATCACATGACTACAAATCAACTTTCTTTGCAAACATTCTGCAAGTCTGCTGCAAGTTCTGGTTCAGTTATGTTGTGCGATAGTCATCCCACCACAGGGGGTCACCGTGGCTGAATATTTATGCTGTAGATTTGCAGAGTACTTGCTGTAGGCTCACCACTGCCACTTTGCTCTTGTTAGAGACTTGCAAATTTGCTACGAATTAGAAAAGTGGCAACTAGAACTTGTGCTTCCAGTGCTCTGCAAATGTACAATTTGCCAGTGAAAATGTGCAGCAAGTCAACAGACTTACAACCCAACCCTGCCACAAATGTGTGGCAAGTTATACTTGCTATCTGGGATGTGCTTATATTTTGACTTCTCTGGTTGCCCCCTTATCATAATTTTTAAATAAAACTTTAGTTTTCATTCCATATCTTATTAGAGACTCAGTGATGTCATCGCCGGGTCTCTGTACTTCTCTGTGCAATGCTGGTGGGAGGGACCAACAGGGTTCTGAACATTAGTTTTCTGAAAGCACTCTCCCTCAGTACTCCTCTCAAGAGCCCTCCGTTCTGATGCAAGCAGTGGGCCGGCTCTTGGGAGGAGTTATGCAAATATCAACATGCTAGATGGATGTCAGTTTGGAGAAGTGGGTGTTCCTAGGTAGAATTCATTTGCATGGAGCCTTCCCTAGGCAATGTCAACAGATTATTATTATACACAATTTATATAGCGCCACCAGTTTACGCAGCGCTTTACAATGTATAGGGGGGACAGCACAATTACAATACAGTTCAATACAGAAGATACAGGAGGGCTCGGCTCGTAGAGCTTACATTCTAAAGGGAGGGGGGGGGTGGTACAAAAGGTAATAGCTAATGCCCCATACACACGATCGTTTTTCTTGTCATTTTTTTTCTTGCCGTTTTTCACGTCGTTTTTTTTCATGTTTCCTCTCAAGCCTGTCTTGCGTACACACGATCATTTTAAAAAACGATCAAGCAAAGCGCAGTGACGTATACCACGTACGACGGCACTATAAAGGGGAAGTTCCGCTCGAACGGCGCCACCCTTCATGTTAGTAAAGTTTGTTGAGCAACGATTCGCGCTTTTCAGCCTCGTGCTTTTCAGTCCTTTACTGCGTGACGAATGTGCTATCTCCATTACGAACGCTAGTTTTACCAGAACGAGCGCTCCCTCTCATACTTGATTCTGAGCATGCGCGTTTTTTTCACGTCGTTAAAGCATACACACTATCGTTTTTCAGGTCGTTAAAAAAAACGACATGAAAAAAGAGAGCATGTTCGAAATTTTTAATGGCCGTTTTTCACGTGGTTAAAAATGCTCTGGAACATACACACGATCGGTTTTAATGGGCATTTTTAAAATGGCATTTTTTAACGGCATGAAAAACGATCGTGTGTATGGGGCATAAGCCTTCATGATTCCAATGAACCTTGACTCCTGAAATCCGATGACTGAAAGGAACAGGCCAAAGACACTCAGTTTGGAGAAGAAAGGGGTAGATAATCCTGGATGTCCTCCAGGCAGGAAGTGAGGTGGCTTCCAATGCTCCTTGCTGAAAAAAAAACATTATAGGTGAGGGCAGTGGCACATTTTTTGTATGCTTGACTTTAGGCAATGCATTGACACCTTTGCAGCCATTGTGCTACATGCTGGGTGCTCAATGTGCCCCTGTACCTTTTTGAGGGGTGGACTCCCTCCAGTCCATCTGCCTTCGTCTATCTATCTCATCAGAATGCATGTACTTCCACTGTGGAGCCTCTTATAAATTAGAGGTAGGGTCTACAGATTAGGGATGAGCTTCGTGTTCGAGTCAAACCTACGTTCGACTCGAACATCGGCTGTTCGATCGTTCGACGAAGATCGAACGATTTGGGCCGTTCGCGCCAAATTCGAGTGACGCGAACGGCCCACAATGCACTACGCCATCGCAGTGTCATCCAGGCGCTGTGATTGGCCAAGCATGCACTGTGACCCCGCATGCTTGGCCAATCACAGCGCCGGCAGCGAGGAGAGCAATGATTGGCCACAGGCAGGATGCCTGTGGCCAATTATTGCTGAGGGTGTTTAGTACACGCCCCACACTATAAAAGGCCGCCAGCACGGCGGCCTAGTGTAGTGTGTTCCGGAGCAGGGATAGAGCAGCATAGGCAGGGACAGTGACTTTTATTTCTTTCTTGCTTAACCTGGATTCCTTTAGTTTAGGGAAAGAGAAGGATAGGTAGGGAGAGTGTCAGTGTGTTTTGTGCTTGTGCTATATTGTGCTTAAAAAAAACATTTTTTCTAGGGACAGAAAACTGTAGGTAGGGAGAGTGTCAGTTTCTTTCACTGTCAAAGTCCTTGTTTCCAGGGACCTGGAAGGACAGTGAGTGAATTCTCCTTGTGCTAAATTGTGCTTAAAAAAAACATTTTTTCTAGGGACAGAAAACTGTAGGTAGGGAGAGTGTCAGTTTCTTTCACTGTCAAAGTCCTTGTTTCCAGGGACCTGGAAGGACAGTGAGTGAATTCTCCTTGTGCTAAATTGTGCTTAAAAAAAACATTTTTTCTAGGGACAGAAAACTGTAGGTAGGGAGAGTGTCAGTTTCTTTCACTGTGAAAGTCCTTGTTTCCAGGGTCCTGGAAGGACAGTGAGTGAATTCTCCTTGTGCTAAATTGTGCTTAAAAAAAAACATTTTTTCTAGGGACAGAAAACTGTAGGTAGGGAGAGTGTCAGTTTCTTTCACTGTCAAAGTCCTTGTTTCCAGGGACCTGGAAGGACAGTGAGTGAATTCTCCTTGTGCTAAATTGTGCTTAAAAAAAACATTTTTTCTAGGGACAGAAAACTGTAGGTAGGGAGAGTGTCAGTTTCTTTCACTGTGAAAGTCCTTGTTTCTAGGGACCTGGAAGGACAGTGAGTGAATTCTCCTTGTGCTAAATTGTGCTTAAAAAAAACATTTTTTCTAGGGACAGAAAACTGTAGGTAGGGAGAGTGTCAGTTTCTTTCACTGTCAAAGTCCTTGTTTCCAGGGACCTGGAAGGACAGTGAGTGAATTCTCCTTGTGCTAAATTGTGCTTAAAAAAAACATTTTTTCTAGGGACAGAAAACTGTAGGTAGGGAGAGTGTCAGTTTCTTTCACTGTCAAAGTCCTTGTTTCCAGGGACCTGGAAGGACAGTGAGTGAATTCTCCTTGTGCTAAATTGTGCTTAAAAAAAACATTTTTTCTAGGGACAGAAAACTGTAGGTAGGGAGAGTGTCAGTTTCTTTCACTGTCAAAGTCCTTGTTTCTAGGGACCTGGAAGGACAGTGAGTGAATTCTCCTTGTGCTAAATTGTGCTTAAAAAAAACATTTTTTCTAGGGACAGAAAACTGTAGGTAGGGAGAGTGTCAGTTTCTTTCACTGTCAAAGTCCTTGTTTCAAGGGACAGAGAAGGACACCTGAAGGTAGCCCTTATTGCTTTTTTCCCATCTCCCTGCAGGCCATCTATTAGAATGTCTGGAAGGCAAACAAGGAGAGGCAGACAGTCAGGAGGCAATAAAAGAGGGCAAGCAGGCTCTGTGTCTGGGGGCAACAGTGCTGGTCGTGGACGCGGTGCATTGTCATCAGCACATGGCCATGGGACACGCTTGTCCTTCTTTTCGGCAGCTGGACATGTTGAGCCACATCATGCCGAAGACTTGGTAGAGTGGATGACCAAGCCCTCCTCCTCCTCCTCATCCTCTCTCACCCAGGCTCAGGGTACTGGAAAAGCAGCTGCCAAAGCGTCCTCTTCCCTGGTATCAATGTCAGACTCATCATCAGTCACTCCTTCCCTAGACCCACCATGTCCTCCTCCTGAGGAGTCCCCCGAACTGTTTCAGCACAGTGTTGGGTACATGCTCCAGGAGGATGCCCAGCGTTTCGAAGGGTCTGATGATGAAACCCAGCTAGAGGAAGGCAGTAGCGTGAGAGCAGACAGAGGGGATGCTCAAGAAGGACACCAATCTGGCAGTCATGTTCCAGCAGCTGCAGCATACTGCCAGATTGGCTCCAGTGATGAGGAGGGAGGTGATGATGAGGTCACTGACTCCACGTGGGTGCCTAATAGGAGAGAGGAGGAGGAGGAGGATGAGGAGGAGGCACATCTCCAACGAGGCAGGAATGCCCTTTGGTGGCCAGCGTAAGGGCAGTACACCGACGAAATCACACCGCAGAGCTCCGCCTGTGCAGGGCGCTGCCTCTGCCCGTCATTCAAAAAGTTCTTTGGTGTGGGCCTTTTTTGAGGCTAGTGCATCAGATCGCACAGCTGCTGTTTGCAACATATGTCTCAAGCGTATATCGCGTGGCCAAAACATCAGCCGCTTGGGTACCACATGCCTGACCAGACATATGTTGACCTGCCATGCAGCTCGTTGGCAAGCCTACCTCAAAGACCCACACCAAAGAACAAAGCGGACCTCTCCTTGCACCGCATCAGCTGGGATCTCCAACCCCACTATAACTTCAGTCCTCTCTGAAACATGCACTGAGAGGAATGAAGGTGTAGAATTAGGTGTGTCACAGCCAAGTACTTGCGGCCACTCTGCTAGCAGTACACCGACGTCCGATTCTAGCAGGCAAATTTCCCTGCCCCAGCTGCTGGACCGTCGAAAGAAGTTCACTCCCAGCCATCCACATGCCCAGCGGTTGAATGCTAGCTTGGCTAAATTGCTAGCGCTTCAACTGCTGCCTTTTCAGTTGGTAGACTCGGCCCCCTTCCGTGAGTTTGTGCAATGTGCGGTTCCTCAGTGGCAGGTTCCCAAACGCCACTTTTTCTCACGGAAGGCTATTCCGGCTCTCTACCGGCATGTGGAAGGCAATGTCTTGGCCTCGCTGGACAGGGCGGTCAGCGGTAAGGTGCATATTACCGCTGACTCATGGTCCAGCAGGCATGGACAGGGACGTTACCTTTCTTTCACGGCCCATTGGGTCACTCTTTTGGCAGCTGGGAAGGATGCAGGACAAGGTGCAGTAGTGTTGGAGGTTGTCCCACCGCCACGCCTCCAAAATGCTACTACTGGTTGTGACACACCTCTCTCCTCCACCCCCTCCTCTTCTTCTTCCTCCATGGCCTCTTCCTGTGGTTTGTCCTATGAACCAGCGGTGCTCCGTAGCCGTTCACGGGGCTACGCAAGTACGCAGGCAAAAAGATGCCATGCCGTGCTTGCGCTGGTGTGTTTGGGGGACAGAAGCCACACTGGGGCAGAGGTCCTGTCTGCTCTGCAGGGCCAGGCCGAGAGGTGGTTGACGCCACGCCAGCTTAAGCCAGGAATGGTGGTTTGCGACAATGGCACCAACCTCCTCTCCGCCCTCCGACAGGGACAACTGACCCATGTGCCCTGTGTGGCTCACGTCCTTAACCTGGTGGTGCAGCGGTTCTTGGGCAGGTACCCGGGCTTACAGGATGTCCTGAGGCAGGCCAGGAAAGTCTGTGTGCATTTCCGCAGATCTTATAATGCCAGTGCTCGCCTGGCTGAGCTGCAAAAGGAGTTGAACCTGCCCAAGAACCGCCTTATATGTGACATGCCCACCAGGTGGAACTCAACGTTGGCCATGCTGCAGCGGCTGCACACGCAGCAGAGGGCCATCAATGAGTACCTGTGCGACTACGGCACCAGGACAGGGTCAGGGGAGCTTGGTTTTTTTTCTCCACGCCAGTGGGGCATGATCAGGGATGCATGCACTGTCCTGGCACCATTTGAGGAGGCCACGAGGATGGTGAGCAGTGACAGTGCATGCATCAGTGACACTGTACCTCTTGTCCACCTGTTGGAGCACACGCTGCGTGGAATAATGGACAGGGCACTTGAGGCAGAACAGAGGCAGGAAGAGGAGGACTTCCTTGCCTCTCAAGGCCCCCTTTACCCAGACAGTGTTCCTTCTGTCCCACCCATCGCACAGGAAGAGGAGGAGGAGGAGGAGGATTGTGTCAGCATGGAGGTGGAGGCTGGCACTCAGCATCATCAGCAGCAGTCTTTTAGGGATGATTTACAGTCCCAAGAAACCAGTGGACTTGTACGTGGCTGGGAGGAGGTGGCTGCGGATCATGTCGTCCTTAGTGACCCAGAGGACTCCGGAGCGAATGCCTCAGCAAACCTACGCTGCATGGCCTCCCTGATCCTGCAAAGTCTGCGGAAGGATCCTCGTATTCTTCGGATCAAGGAGAGGGACCATTACTGGCTGGCCACTCTCCTTGATCCACGGTACAAGGGTAAGGTTGCGGACCTTATGTTACCGTCGCAGAGGGAGCAGAGGATGAGACAACTCCGGGAGGCCTTGCAGAAAGGTCTGTGCAACGCGTTCCCAGAGACTGGGAGGTTACAAACTCCTGGTCCTGGACAACGAGTTGCTGAGGCTTCGGCCAGTCAAAGAAGGAGCGGTGGGGAAGGTGGCCGTCTGACCGATGCGTTCAGACAATTCTTTAGTCCGCAGCCCCAAAGTATGATCGGTTCCAGCAACCATCGCCAGCGTCTGATAAACATGGTGCAGGAATATCTAGGGGCAAGGTCAGACTTGGACACCTTCCCCACCGAAAATCCTCTGGCTTACTGGGTCTTGAGGATGGATCACTGGCCAGAGCTTGCACAGTATGCAATTGAGCTACTGGCCTGTCCTGCATCCAGCGTTCTTTCGGAACGCACATTCAGTGCTGCTGGAGGATTTGTCACGGATCACAGGGTGCGCCTGTCCACCGACTCGGTTGATCGACTGACTTTCATCAAGATGAACCAGTCTTGGATCACCACCAGCTACCACACACCTGATGCTGATATAACAGACTAATTGATTTTAACATGTCACATCCCTTCAAGACTGATGCTGATGCTGAGTGCCTGTGCTGTTATGTTGACTGGCTATCCTCCTCCTCCGAGTCCTCAATGATACGATTGATGATGATAGCTTGGAAGATCATTTTTGTTTATGGGTGCCGCCACCAGTGGCTAAGGCCCAATTTTTCAGCCCCTGTTTTACAGGGGCGTGTAATTAAAAAAATTTTAGCAATAATTTGCCATAGGGCTCATTGCTGTGCTCCAAGTACAGTATCTGTGAGGGGTTGTAGTGTTGTGCCACCAGTGCCTAAGGCCCAATTTTTCAGCCCCTGTTCAACAGGGGCATGCAATTACAATTCTTGATCTAATAATTCACAGCAGGGTCCATTGCTGCACCCACCAAGAGTAACTCTGAGGGCTTACAGTCTTGTGGCAACGCCACCACCACCACCACCACGAAAGGCCCAATTTTTCAGCCCCTGTTCAAAAGGGGCATGTAATTACAATTCTTGATCTAATAATTCACAGCAGGGCCCATTGCTGCACCCACCAAGAGTAACTGTCAGGGCTTACAGTGTTGTGGCACCAGCACCACCATCAAAGCCCCAATTTTTACTACCACTGTTCAACAATTATATGTAATTAAAATTCCTGATATAATAGTTGACAGCAGGGCGTTCCAGCACCAACCAAGAGTAACTGAGTGCTTACAGTGTTGTGCCAACACCAACAACTAAGGGGCCTATTTCTGCAGAGTATATACGGCAGGTCCCTACTTTCAAACATCCAACTTACAAACGACTCCTACTTGCAAACGAAAGAAGACAACAGGAAGTGAGAGGAAATCTACCCCTAGAAAGGAAAATTCTCTCCTGTAAGAATAAATATGGGAGAAAGGGGTCTCATCTGTACTGATGCTTTATCAGCAATCCTTGTTTCAAGAAAAACACCACATTTCAAAAACAGTTGTCATTGGGACGGAAAGTGAGGTGAAATGTTCTGAACAGGGGCACAGACAGCAAAACAAATGTTACAGGGGTGATAACCCTTACCTATGTTTCGCAAAAAGTTTAAAAATAGATTTTTGGGCTGGAGCTACAGTTCAACAATGTACCTGTTCAAAATTACAAACACATTCTACATAAGAACAAACCTACAGTCCCTGTCTTGTATGCACCGCCTGTATACGGCTGTTCAGAGTATATAGGGCCTTTTTTATTTTATGTGCGGGGTTCCCCTTAATATCCATACAAGACCCAAAGGGGCTGGTAATGGGCTGGGGTAGGGGGGGGGGGTGTTGATGGGGTAGCTATGCCATTTTTCCTAAAGATTTTCATCCATATTACCGGGACCAGACATTGCATTAAAGCCGCAAGCAGTTTTAAATGACTTTTTTCCCTTTAGAAATGTTATTTTGTGCAGGGACAGTTCTAAACACGGGAAACACGTGGCACTTCACAGGCATACTTTAGACACCCCCCAGGTACGATATTTAAAGGAATATTTGACTTTTTTTTTTCACTTTATGCATCATTAAAATGACTGCTCCCGAAAAACGACCGTTTTTAAAACTTCTTTTTGCATTGATACATGTCCCCTGGTGCAGAACCCGGGTTCCCAAACCCTTTTTAGGACAATAACATGCATAATAGTTGTTATAATTAGCACTTTAGAATTCGAACGTTCGCATCCATTGTATTTAATAGGGTTCTAATGTTCGTTCGAACTTTCGGTCCGTTCGCGGGTTCTGGTGCGAACCGAACCCGGGGGTGTTCGGCTCATCACTACTACAGATCACAGAGTGCCTTGCCGGGGCCTGCAGCTTACGCATGTATTTGCAAATTTGTGCAACTAAACCCCTGTTTTCAAACACATACTGTTAGACAGGTTAATATGGTTGGTCGTAGGCTGGTTGGTAAGTAGAGCTTGGAATTTTTCCAAGGATTTTTCCTTGGCTTTTGTTTGAGGAAGTGAGGTGGGCTCAATCTGACTTAGTGCAGCTTGGTCAAAATGCTGGCTTGTCACTCACATAAAAAGACTGCCTTTTTTCAGCCCCATCATCCAAAATTAGCACCACCCTCCACACATGAATAGAAGAGCCTCTCTTATTTCTTAATACCCACAGCCACGTTTGCCCCCCTCAATCCAACAATCAGGTGCATGTGAATAAACTGAGAAAAGGAGGACCTGTTTATGGATGCTACTTCTCATCTACATTTTATTGTGGCGGGGAAGAAAAAAAATATATATTCCGGACACAAAAGGCATTAAATGCTTTTACGAAAACAGACACTGCCCTATAAATGCAGTGGTGACATCATAACTGGGTTGTACATAGCTTGTCAGAGAGCAGAGCTGTGGGAGGGTCCATCCACTACAGGCTGTCTGCAGAAAACTACAGGAGGGGGCGGAGACAAGACCAGTCACCCTGCACAAGGAGAGAGATCGGCAGTGAGCGGTCTTTATTACAGGAAAAGTCTCACACTGGATTACTGCAAAGATCTGGAAGAAATGCACAAAGCACACCAAGATTCAATAATAAATATACATAAATATTGTATATAGACAATACCTGCTTATCCTGAAGTTCTGCTGTAAAAGGGTATATTTCTCTTTAGTCCATGGACGAACACAGCTCCTTAATTCTTGACAGTAGGGTTATATTCCGTCTATTAGGAAAGGACTAGGCAGACATGTTAAACATTTAAAAACATGTAACTACAGCAAAGCTGAACAGTACAGCCCAAGGGGCGGTCCCTCTGGTTATAACCCCTCACCCTGCACTCAGCAGCTCAGTTTTTTTCTGCCTAGCATTGGAGAAGGACCTGGCTCCCTGTGGGGACCATTGGTCCTGGAGATTTAAAAAAAAAATTCTACTTTTTTGATCCTGAGATCTACTATCAACTGCTGGCTGGGTGACAGGCTGGATAGTATAGATCCTTGTAGTCTCCCCAGTCCGGCCATCGAGCGTGAGCAGACCCTTAGCTACACTGGGTCGGCCACGACATACCCCGTTTGCTCCAGGGGTGCCCGGTGAGCTATATGCTCCGGGGCTCACATATGACCGGGCTACGGCTCTCTGAGTCACAGTGGGCCATGGCCGACAGCCATTCCGTACTGCTCGGGTGATGGGTCTGTCCAGGATGCGCCCAGTTGTCCCCGAGGGACGGGTAAGTAGGGTTTCACCTGTTTCGGCAGGATGGAACAGCTGAGCATTCCTGGGGAGGTCGACTAGGGGGTCTCTCCTCTCCCTTTCCTCTCTCCCTGTCCCTTCCCTCCTCCCCATGCTTCTGTGTGAGCTGGGCCTGCTGTGTACCTGCCGGGGGTCCTCCGGAGGGGGGGCTCTGGGTCCTGGCTGGGGGCTGCCCTGGGGGTCCGGGGCCTGCTCTCCATGTGGGGTGTTGTCTGCCTGCATTGTGGGGGGCCTCCACTCGGAGCCCAGCGTGTTCGCGACCTGTTTTCCCATTACCTCAGAACGATCGACGGCCATTTTGGCGGAGCCGGCGCCATTTTCTTGTAGCCGCGCTACTGTAACTGCTGAAGCAGCCGGCGGCCATTTTCTTGTAGCTCACGCTCTTTTTTCCTGATGTAGTCGGCGGCCATTTTCTTGTAGCTCCAGCTTAGTTTTGGCCTCTAGCGCTGGGAAAGGCTTCTGAATGGCGCAAACAGCACAGAACACCTCAGACGTAGCAGAGCACCTCAGGCACAGGGTGCAGGAGAGAGAACGGGCCGCGGAGCTGTGCAGTACCTGGGTCAGGGTGGTGAGTCCTCTGGGGGGCCCCTCATCTCTGTAGCAGCTAGGAGGGTGGACCTTTTGGCTGTCATGCCTTTAGTCCCTAAGTGGCTGTCAGGCGAGTGTGGTCAGCATGGCGTCAGAAGCTGGTGCTTCTTCCCCAGACATCCCTGTGATAGCAACTGGTGCCCCTGCACTTGCGGTGCTTATGGATGCTTTGTCGGCGGTCCTGGAATCATTTGTTGCCAGGGTGGAGGCGGTGTGCCATAAAAAGGGGGGTAAGAAACGCCCCACCATCTTCTGGGGAAAGTTCTGATTCAGACTCGGGCCTGGCTGTGGCACACGGCCCCTGTTCTGACGTGTCAGAAGATGCAGACCAGGACCATTCGGACAGTGAGGAAGACTCCGTGTCCGGGAGACTCTTAAGCTGGAAGATATCTACTGAGGTGTCGGTCCCTTTTGGGTCCCACAAGCTGGTCCTTTACCCCTTTGAGGATAGTCTCCTGAAAAAATGGACATCTCCCCCGATTGAGGACCCCCCCCCCCGGTTTCCTGGTTAAACAAGGTAACTATGATTCCGGTGGAGGGGACCCCTGCTTTTAAGGACCCTGCAGACAGGAGGGCCGGGGCGGTGGCCCGGTCCATGTTCACAATAGTGGGGTCTGCCTTACGGACAGTTTTGGCCACGGCCCTAGTGTCAAAGACACTTGCAGAATGGGCAAAATTGTTGCACCACGAGTTGGTTGAGCAACAGGCTTCCCCGGTCTGCGTGGAATTGGCCGACCAGTTGGTCCATGGCCTCATACACACTGCTCCTTCACCGCCTCAAAGATGCGGCTAGCAGGACTTTTTTTACCGTCCTGCCAGTGCATCGCCTCAGTGTGAAAGCACTCTGGCTTTCACATTGAGACTGCAGGGCAGGAGTTTTTCAGGCATTATTTAGGCGCTATTTTTAGCGCAAAACTCCTCAGTGTTAAAGGGGTCTAAAAGTGCGAAGGTTCAGGATGGAATCAGTTTGCTCTGTGGTCGCTGCACTCTATCCGGGGGATTTTCTGGCGTCCTTGGACATCAAGGACGCATACTTGCATGTCCCTATATGCGTCAGGCATTAGAGATTTCTGCGTTTTACAGTCGGGGACGCTCACTACCAGTTTGTAGCTCTCCCCTTTGGCCTGGCGTCGGCACCAGGGTGCTCGCCCAGATTCTAGCTCTGCTGAGACAGCGAGGAATCGCTATCGTGGGCTACCTGGACGACCTCCTTCTGGGAGCAGCTTCAGACTCAGAATAAGAGGAGGATGTGGCGATTGCCAGTCAGACCCTTCAAGAGTTTGGTTGGGTACTGAACCTCCAGAAGTCGGTGTTGGTGTCGACTCAGCACCTGGAATACCTGGGCTTGATCCTGGACTCCTCAGAGGCGAGGGTTTTTCTCCCTTTAGAAAAGTTGCAGACTCTTCAGGCGGCAGTGAAGCTGTTGGCATCCCGCAGATCGTCGTCGCTGCGCTTTTGCATGCGAGTCCTGGGTCTCATGGTAGTCTCCTTTGAGGCGGTACCGTATGCTCAATTCCACACTCGAGTCTTGCAGAAGGAGATCCTGTCCAAGTGGGACAAATCTCCGTTGTCCCTGGATTGTCAAATCCGGGTGAGCCAACTAGTCAGGGCCTCCCTGGTCTGGTGGCTGAGATCTCCGTCCCTTCAGTCCGGAAATTCGTTCCTTCTCTTTCACTGGACGGTGATCACGACGGATGCCAGCCTGACCGGTTGGGGGGGAGTTTGGGGCGTACAGTTGACACAGGGTCGCTGGACGCAGGAAGAATCCCGCCTGCTGATCAATGTGCTGGAAATTCAGGCGATGAGGCAGTGCCTCTCCACATGGTCACAGAGGCTGCAGGGACATCCAGTCAGGATCCAGTCAGACAACACCACGGCGGTGGCATATGTCAACCATCAAGGAGGAACAAGAAGCTCGGCCGGAGCATTGGAGGTCGCTCACATCCTGCGGTGGGCAGAGCGGAGCGTGCCGGCTCTATCGGCCGTGTACATTCCGGGCGTAGAGAACTGGCAAGCGGACTACCTAAGTCGCCAGATGCTGGACCAAGGAGAATGGTCGCTACACCCGGATGTGTTTCAACTCCTTTGCCTGAGATGGGGCACGCCAGACGTGATTCTCCTGGCTTCTCGATTCAATCGGAAGGTATTGAGGTTTGTGGCCAGGTCCAAAGATCCCTGGGCGGACGCGACAGATGCGTTGGTGGCTCCGTGGGGACACTATCGGCTAATTTATGCCTTCCCCCCGCTAAAACTTCATCCCTGTCTGCTCCGCAGAGTGGAGACCGAGGGGATTCCGGTGATTCTAATTGCCCTAGATTGGCCTCGGCGTCCCTGGTACGCCGGCCTAGTACGCCTGTGGCGGATGTTCCTTGGTGACTTCCATTTACGAGAGGACCTTCTGTCGCAAGGTCCTATACTTCATCCTGCTTTACAGTCGCTGGCTTTAACAGCATGGCTGTTGAAAGTCAGGTACTAAGGGACCGGGGCCTGTCGGACTCAGTCATTTCCACCATGCTGAGGGCACGGAAGTCATCTTCTTGGAAGATCTATCATCGCACGTGGAAGGCCTACAGCTCTATGTGTGAGGAGATGGAGTAGCGTCCACAGACATATTAGGTTTCCAGGATCCTGCTGTTTTTACAGCGTAGAGTGGATCTGAAACTTGCCTTTAAGCACCATTAAGGGACAGATTTCAGCCTTGGCTGTTTTCTTTCAACGACCCTTGGCGCCTCATTCACTGGTGAGTACGTTTGTGCAAGGGGTTCGATATGTGGCTCCTCCGTTTCGTCCACCACTGCCTCCATGGGATTTGAATCTGGTGCTCTCGGTGCTTCAGAAACCTCAGTTTGAGATCAGAGAGATTCCCCTTTTGACACTCTCACAGAAAGTTGCCTTTCTGGTGGCTATTACATCAGTCAGGAGGGTTTCTGAATTAGTGGCCTTGTTTTGCAAGTCACCCTACTTGATCCTCCACAAGGATAAAGCGGTGCTACGCCCGCAGCCTTCGTTTCTTCCGAAGGTTGTTTCGGCTTTTCATCTGAATGAGGACATTGTACTTCCATCCTTGTGTCCTCGGCCGTCGCATCCCAAAGAGGTTGCGTTGCATTCCTTGGACGTGGTTCTAGCTCTGCGGGTGTATCTGTCTGCTACGGCTCCGTTTCGGAGGTCAGACTCACTGTTTGTGTCTGTGACTGGTCCAAAAAAAAGGCCTGGCGGTCTCGTCGACCACCATTTCTCGGTGGATCAGACAGATCGTGATTCAGGCTTATGCCCTAAAAGGGCAGGCGCCTCCCTTTCCTGTCACGGCGCGTTCAACCAGGGAAAAAGGTGCCTCCTGGCCTTTCCGACATCAAGCGTCTGTCTCACAGGTGTGTAAGGCGGCGACCTGGTCGTCCGTTCACACTTTCACTAAGTTTTACAAGGTTGACGTGCATGCATCTGCGGGTGCTTGCTTCGGCTGCAAAATTTTGCAGGTGGCTGTTTAAGGTTGCAACTCCTCCATTGAGGAGCTCTGGTTGTGTTGGGGTGAAGTTTGTTTTTATTGCTGTTCCTACCCCTCGTTTTTTGACACTGCTTGGGGATGTCCCTACTGTCAAGAATTAAGGAGCTGTGTCCGTCCATGGACGAAAGAGAAAATAGGATTTTTGTACTCACCCTAAAAGCCTTTTTCTCTGAAGTCCATGGACGGACACAGCACCCATCCCTCCTTTTTATGTTTGTACTGCCTTTTTGACGAACTGAGCTGCTGAGTGCAGGGTGAGGGGTTATAACCAGAGGGCCCGCCCCCTGGGCGGTACTGTTCAGCTTTGCTGTAGTTACATGTTTTTAAAGGTTTACATGTCTGCCTAGTCCTCTCCTAATAGACGGAATATAATCCTACTGTCAAGAATTAAGGAGCTGTGTCCGTCCATGGACTTCAGAGAAAAGGATTTTATGGCGAGTACAAAAATCCTATTTTTTTTATTTTAAAAGAAAAAAAGAAAGCATACAGAATTTACCGGTTGCTTTAAGAAATGTCCCTTTTGTTTGTAATTAGGAATGTTGTACCCTGCGAGCCGCAGTGATGTGTGCGGATTCCAGGCAAGCGGCTAATAAATTGCCGGATGCGGCACTTAGACTTTTATATCTGCTGTATAAAGGTGTGTGGCTTTGTCATTGATCCTCCACCATGGTTAGCGGCGATGCGGCTGTCGTTATCAGACCTGCGTCTATGGTGGGAGTTGGTTCTGGGGGCGCCTGGAGTGAAGCCTGCTGTGCACGGCTGAGAATTACAGCAATCGATGGCTTTTTCACCCTTGCAGCTCTCCGCCCGGGTTCTCCTCTGCACATTGCCATTCCTCCCGCGCCTCTCCCGCTTTATTGCCGACATCTGGAGCGCTGACAATGTCTTTTACACACTTTCAGAGGGCATAAAAAATAAAGTGCACATTTGTCTTCCCGGCCTCATTTCCAGAACAGGTAGCTTTTATGTGACTTGTAAAGAAAGAAACAGACAATTCTTTCAAGTGTTCTGTCGCTGAGTTCTCCGGGGATGAAGATTCACAAGGTTCAGAGAGGGGCACTGTTACTTATATGTATCCTCTCAAAGAGAACCTGTATTAGGGGTGCAGAACCAGGGAACTCAGAGCAGGGATGATAGGAACCCGTTCATAATGGGCACAGCAGGTGTGCAGACCTGGGAACCTCTCATACACAAAATGGGCAGACCTAGAAAGTTCAGCTCAGCGATGGTGGGATCTCCTCATAATGGGCACAGCTAGTGTGCAGACCTAAGTGCTCAGCATGGGGGATGGCCAGAACACCTCAAAATGGGCACAGCAGATATGCAGACTCAAACCGAGGGCAGGGATGGTGGGATGTCCTTATAATGGGCACAGCCGGTGTACATACATTGCCTTGAAAAACTGTTCATTGCCCTTGACATTTTCCACATTTTGTCATGTTACAACCAAAAACGTAAATGTATTTTATGTGATAGACAAACACAAAGTGGCACATCATTTTGAAGTGGAAGGAAAATGATTTTCAAATTTTTTTACAAATAAATATGTGAAAAGTATGGCGTGCATTTGTATTCAGCTCCCTTTACTCTGATACCGCTAACTAAAATCTAGTGAAACCGATTACCTTCAGAAGTCACCGAATTAGTCAATAGAGTCCTCCTGTGTGTAATTTAATCTCAGTATAAATACAGCTGTTCTGTGAAGCCCTCAGAGGTTTGTTTGAGAACCTTTGTGAACAAACAGCATCATGAAGGCCAGGAAACACAAGGGACAGGAAAGGACTAAAGTTGTGGAAAAGTGTAAAGCAGGGTTAGGTTATAAAAAAAAAAACATCCCAAGCTTTGAACATCTCACGGAGCACTGTTCAATCCATCATCTGAAAATGGAAAGAGTATGGCACAACTGAAAATCTACCAAGACATGGCCGTCCACCTAAACTGACAGGCCGGGCAAGGAGAGCATTAATCAGAAAAGCAGCCAAGAGGCCCATGGGAACTCTGGAGGAGCTGCAGAGATCCACAGCTCAGGTAGAAGAATCTGTCCACAGGACAACATTTAATTGTGCACTTCACAAATCTGGTCTTTATGGAAGAGTGGCAAGAAGAAAGCCATTGTTGAAAGAAAGCCACAAGAAGTCCCGTTCGTTTGCAGTAAGCCATAAGAAGCCATGTGGGGGACACAGCAAACATGTGGAAGAAGGTGTTCTGGTCAGATGAGACAAAAAAATTAACTTTTTGGCCTAAAAGCAAAACCCAATGTGTGGTGGAAAACTAACACTGCACATCACCCTGAAAACACCATCCCCACCATGAAACACAGTGGTGGATGCTTTTCTTCAGCAGGGACAGGGAAGCTGGTCAGAGTTGATGTGAAGATGAATTGGAGCCAAATACAGGGCAATCTTAGAAGAAAACCTGTTAGGCCTCGTACACACGACCGATTTTCTCGGCAAGAACCAGCAAGAAACTTGCTGGCAGAGAGGTCTTGCCGAGTAAATCGGTCGTGTGTACGCTGCTAGCGGGTTTCTCGTCGAGAAAACCGACAAGAAACCGACGAGAAAATAGAGAACCTGCTCTCTATTTTCTCGTCGAGATTCTCCTTGGCATGTTTCTCGACGAGAAAAGTGAGTGTGTGTACACTTATCTGTCCGCCCGGAAGCCCGCGCATGTTCTAAATGAATTAGACGCATGCGCGGTAGCTTCCTAGGCATACGTAGGGTATACCAAGATGGCGGCGACGGCATCGAATGTGACGAGCGCATGCTCGACGTAGTCAATGACGTCACCGCGTACACTCCTTTCAAAGAACCGCGGGTTCTTTGAAACGAGCGTGTGTACACTCGGCCGGGACAAGTTTCTTGTCCAAGAATCTCGTCGAAAAAAACGACATGTTTTTTTCAACGAGAATCTCGGCCGTGTGTACGAGGCCTGAGAGTCTGCAAAAGACTTGAGACTGGGGCGTAGCTCCATTCACCTTCCAGCAGAACAATGACCCTAAACATACAGCCAGAGCTAATATGGAATAGTTTAGATGAAAACATATGAATGTGTTAGAATTGCCCAAAGTCCAGACCTAAATCCAATTGAGGGTCTGTGGCAAAACTTGGAAATTGCTTTTCACAGGCGCTCTCCATCCAATGTGACAGAACATGAGCTATTTTGCAAAGAAGAATGGGCAAGAATTTCACTCTAGATGTGCAAAGCTGGGAGAGACATCCCCAAAAAGACTTGCAGCTGTAATTGCAGCGAAAGGTGGTTCTACAAATTGACTCGGGGGCTGAATACAAATGCACACCACACTATTTAGATATATTTCTCCGTAAAACATTTTGAAAACCATTTTATCTTCCACTTAACAAATATGTGACACTTTGTGTTGGTCTATCACATAAAATCCCAATAAAATCCATTTACGTTTTTGGTTGTAACATGACAAAATGTGGAAAATTTCAAGGGGTATGAATACTTTTTCAAGGCACTGTACCTTGAGACTCAGGGCAGAGATGGCAATAGGCCTTGATACTTGTGAACAGCAAGTTACAGACCAAAGGAACTCACTGCAGGGATATCACTAATAAAGCCGCTATGAGATGGTTGATTAGCTCTTCAGTAGGGATGAACAAAATCATGTTTTTTTTTTTTTGCTTCCTCCACTTTTTGTGAAAATTAGGACATTTCCCAAAGTCATCATCATTTTGGAAAAAGGCATTTGGATAATTCTGGAGACAACAGAGTGCAACCCTCTTACCCTCAATAATATCCTATCAAGCCCTCCGATTGCAAATATATCACCAATGCAATGACGCTGCACTCTCTTGGGCTCTGGGACAAATTTTGGTGCACATCTGGGCTACGGTCATCCCATGTATCACTGCTTTCTTTTCCTAAAATTCTCTCGCTCTACCCGGCTCCGATATCATTCCAAATACAGGCAAAATTGAATCTAACTAAGCTACATCACTTGTCCCTATCTGGGTCCCTGAAGACTTTTCAAATGTTAAAAGACCAGCACAAGCTTCCTAATTTGGAAATATTCCATTATCTTCAAATCAAGCATACAGTGCATCCAGAAAGTATTCACAGCGATTCACTTTTTCCACATTTTGTTAGGTTACAGCCTTATTCTAAAATGAATTACATTCATAATTTTTTTTCAAAATTCTACAAACAATACCCCATAATGACAACGTGAAAGAAGTTTGAAATCTTTGCAAATTTATTAAAATAAAAAAACGAAAACAAAAAAATCCCATGTACATAAGTATTCACAGCCTTTGCCATGACACTCAAAATTGAGCTCAAGTACATCCTGTATCCACTGATCATCCTTAAAGCGGAGTTCCACCCAAATTTGGAACTTCCGCTAAATCCACTCCTTGCCCCCTTACATGCCACATTTGGCATGTAATTTTTTTGGGGGGGAGTGGGGGCTTCAGTAGGAGTGGGACTTCCTGTCCCACTTCCTCCTTCTGCCCTGGGGTCGCCTAGGCGATATGTCATATCGCCTTTTGGCGGCCCCTCTCTGTAGGCGATCACCTGGGACGTGACAGGTCCATTCAGAGAGCGCGGCGCCGTTCGCACATGCGCAGTGAGTGCCCGGCCATGAAGCCGAAAGCTGTAACAGCCGGGTGCCCACACTATGAATGGAGGCGCCGGCGGAGCTCCGGGCGGCGCGGCGCTGGGCAGTGGAACAGGTAAGTGTATGTTTATTGAAAGCCAGCAGCTACACTTTTTGTAGCTGCTGACTTTTAATAAACATAAAAAATGGCTGAAACTGCCCTTTAAGATGTTTCTACAACTTGATTGGAGTCCACCTGTGGTAAATTCAGTTCATTGGACATGATTTGGAAAGACACACACCTGTCTATATAAGGTCCCACAGTTAACAGTGCATATCGGAGCACAAACCAAGCCATGAAGTCCTAGGAGTTGTCTGTAGACCTCCGAGACAGGATAGTATGGAGGCACAGATCTAGGGAAGGGTACAGAAAAAATGTCTGCAGCATTGAAGGTTCCAATGAGCACAGTGGCCTCCATCACCCATAAATGGAAGAAGTTTGAACCACCAGGACTCTTCCTAGAGTTGGCCGCCCGGCCAAACTGAGCGATCGGGGGAGAAGGGCCTTAGTCAGGGAGGTGACCAAGAACCCGATGGTCACTCTGACAGAGCTCCAGCATTTCCCTGTGGGGAGAGGAGAACCTTCCATAACAACCATCTCTGAAGCACTCCACCAATCAGGCCTGTATGGTAGAGTGATCAGACGGAACCCATTCCTCAGTAAAAGACACATAACAGCCCACCTGGAGTTTGCCAAAAGGCACCTGAAGGACTCTGACCATGAGAAACCAAATTCTCTGGTCTGATGAAACAAAGATTGAACTCTTTAGCCTGAATAGAAAGCGTCATGTCTGTAAGAAACCATCACCTGGCCAATACTATCCTTACTGTGAAGCATGGTGGTGGCAGCATCATGCTGTGGGATGTTTTTCAGTGGAAGGGACTGGGAAACTAGTTAGGATCGGGGGAAACATGAATGCAGTAATGTACAGAAACATCCTTGATGAAAACCTGCTCCAGGGTGCTCTGAACCTCAGACTGGGGCGAAGGTTCATCTTCCAACAGGACAACAAACCTAAGCACACATCCAAGATGACAAAGGAGTGGCTACCGGACAACTCTGTGAATGTTCTTGAGTGGTCCAGCCTTGAACCCGATTGAACATCTCTTAAGAGATCTGAAAATGGCTGTGCATCGACGCTCCCCATACCACCTGATGGAGCTTAAGAGGTCCTGCAAAGAAGAATGTAAGAAACTGCCCAAAAATAGGTGTGCCAAGCTTGTATCATCATACTCAAAAAGACTTTAGGCTGTAATTGGTGCCAAAGGTGCTTCAACAAAGTATTGAGCAAAGGCTGTGAATACTTATGTACATGGGTTTTGTTTTCTTTTTTATTTTTAATAAATTTGCAAAGATTTCAAACTCCTTTCACATTGTCATCATGGGGTATGGTTTGTAGAATAGTGAGGAAAATAATGAATTTAATCCATTTTGGAATAAGGCTGTAATATAACAAAATGTGGAAAAAGTGAAGCGATGTGAATACTTTCCGGAAGTACTGTATCTTTGACGCAGAGATTCCACTGGATGCGACATTGGAGCAAATTACGGTATTTGAACATGTGTGTCACGGACCAGCATGCTCTGTGCCTCATCTCTAACATCTCTAAATGTTATCAACATTTACTGACTAACCCTTCAATGTCCTTGCCTGCATACATGACCCAGTGGGAAACAGATCCCAATATTTCCATAGAGATGGATGATTGGAGGGAAAGCGACTAAGTTCTCCTCTCAAAATATTCTGACGCATGAAAAAAACGATCTAGTATCGACCCGCTGGTATCTAGTCCCAGTACGCATTGCTAAGTATATACCAAATTATCTCTCCATATGCTTCAATGGCGGTGGAGACCTGGGAACACATAAACAAACCTGGTGGACATAACCAGTGGTAACCAAATTTTGGTCTGACATTTTTATTATGTTGCAATCTCTTTTTCAGACAACATTGTTGTCTGGCTCACTGGTAGGTAGCTCTTCTTAATAAACAACCACCAGAACTTGTTTTGTCTCAATTCAAGCTTTTGTTTCAGGTCACCATGTCCGCCAAAACCAACATTTGCCAAGACCTGCAAAACTCCCATGATTTGCATGCTTGAAACAAAATGCAGGGTCACCCAGACAATGATACATGCGAAGAATGAAGCCACGGTAGAGGACCGAATATCTACATACACAAAAATCTGGCAACCATGGATTACCCATTTCCTCCCACCTAACTCTGATGAGGCGTTACATGAGCCTTTTTCGGAACCATTGGAGCCCCATTGTGTCATATGCTAGGAGACCCCAGGGACTCTATACACCCCTCCCCTCCTCCCTTTATCATTGACTAATCTATTTAGTGTCTCCGAGTTCTTCACAATAGAGGACATGCCTCCTACACTGCTGAATCCCAAACGACCATAAATTGGACTCTCATGCAGAACGAGTTTTAGTAGGGTTACTGAGTTGAGTGTTGAGATTATTGCAGACTTATTTTCTACATTCAACATATCACCCACTTTCTTAATGACATGTACATTTGTTGTATGAATATACTGCATGTAATTCTTTAGTAAAAATGTTAAACAAGAAAGAAAATTTGAAGAAATTTTAACATTATAATTTCCTAAAAAAATGTAAAAGAATCTGATTGAATCAAAAATGTAAAAAAATAAAAAAATAAAAATAACCATGGATTGAAGGATGCTAGAAAACAATTTAAATAAGCTTGAGCAAAAATGTTGTATTCCACATTTTACATTGAATGGTGAGGTCAATGATGAGAACCTATGGGGACAGATCTATTGACTTCCTGCTATGCATGCAGTCAGAACAAGTAGTGAGTGAAAATTCCCCAACCACATACATTAGTAGGAATCTAAACAAGTTTTGTTGGTGTGAACCAGTGACTGACAACTTACGAGGTATAGGGGGCCTCAGCTGTGACCCCTGACATCACCAAGAAGTCACGCACATACTTAGCAACATTTCAGCCAGAATGGCCCACCCATATCCCACCTATAATTATGCAGGGGACACCCACTTGCAGCCTCCATCACTGTATTTGGTGCCTTGCGGAGTCACTGCACTTACAGAGTAACTGAAATGAGGGTGACACTCCAATCCTAGGAAATCGTGAAGGACAAAGCATCATACGGACTGAAGTCCAAGATGTCGGACAGAAAATCCAGGACAATTGGCAGTTATAACGACACATAAGTATTATATGTAATGCTGCAAAAGATTGTCAGACTACAAACTCACTCGAGAGAATGGTCAAAGACTTTGGACATGCTTCAAGTAAGCAAGATAAACCTCCAATAAAAGAAAAACCTGCTCATCTGCTTGTTCATAACTTTATTAACAGGAAGAGGAACTATTGAATCAGTTACTAATATGGAAACCTTCAACAGAGGGTGCTCTGGGACCAAAGGTCCAGGAGCTGCCATCCGCGACTGTCAAAGTGGATAACATATGTGGGATTCCCTTGTAACACCAGTGAAAGTTAAATGTATAATGCTACAAGTGTGGATGAAGACTGAGGACATTCTACAGTAGACTGTCTGTGAAGGTTCCCATTTATCTAGATCATGGGTCTCAGTACCAGGGCCACACTGAATATTTTATAAATATTTGTGGGCCAAAAAATCCCCATCAGCATCCCCTTTTTACATAAGGGTCCCCATCAGAGTCCTCTTTCACATGGGCCAGATCCAGTTTTGCTCAGCAGGAGATCTGTCCGCTGATCCCCTATTGAGCTCAGCGAAGCTATTGGTAAGTTTGTGTCCTCTCTTCTTATGCAGCTCCCTCTGAACTATGGGCAGTCAGATGTAAACAGACTGGATGTCTGTTTTCACCCAACTGCCCTTCGATACATTCAGACGTAGGGGAACGGATCCCCCTTTCGATCGGATTGGAAGTAGTCAGGTCTAAACAGACACAAGTGTGTTTACATCTGTCTTCCCAAAGGAGAATGGAGGGTCCAATCGGGTCCGCCTGAAAAACGGAGAGGCGTAACCGATTGGACGGCCTGTGCAAAAGGGGCCTTAAAGTCCTCCTTACATCCTGATCCCTATCAGAGTACCCCTTTGTACCAGGGTGCCTGTCAGAGTCCCTCTTTACATCAGTGTCCTCAGTTACATTGAGGAGGGGGGGGGCAATTGTCCATTACTGACCATAGGTATGGGCCGAATAAAATCTTGTGGCGGGCCAGATGTGGCCTGCAGGTCGTAGTTTGGAGAACTCTGATCTAGGTTGTCATGATTTATCCAGTAGTAGTTAGACATATTCAACTTGACTTGTTCTGTAACATTGAAGATGTTTTGTAGCTTGCCCAAGCCACTTAAGGTAGAGCTGAAGAAGTGACTTGTAAAAGCTACAAAACATCTTCAATATTACAAAACAAGTTCAGTTAAATGTGATTAACTGCTACTTGATATCTACAGTACACTGCCAATACAGTACAGTACAAGTTAATGATCCTTCTCCCACTGCTGAATGATGGACTCCAAGGGCTGCAAAGCATGAACTAATAAAGTTCATTAATGCAACCCTAATGCTCCGGGTTAAGCAAGAGGAGAATAAACATAACAAAAAAAAGAAAAACCGCAGTAATTATGTAAAAATTGGGAAAAATGGTCTATTACCTAAATGCATTGTACTGGAATACTTTCAATGTGGCAGAAGTATGGTGAGACTGAGATGACAAATGGTCGACAGCAACTTCATAACAATCAAAACTCAGAATGTCTCTCCCCCATGTAAAAAGACAAAAGTAAATTTCCATTTTTTTAAGGAGTCTCCTCCATCTCTCGGTTTGAAAATAAAGTGCAGCCGTCAGACAAGACGTGACTGCTGCAACTTGTAAGCATTTTCACCTTTTAAATCTTCGCTGTCACATCTGTCGATCGGCCCCGAAACACTCGGCATGGTAAACAGATCAATTTATAGACACGCAGCTAAGTCCATGAAACAGCTTCATAATTAACCTTCTCCCGACCAGAGCGTGAAATTGGAAGGGGGGGTGGCAGGTGGGACATAATCGGTGGGAGCAGGTGGCATGGGAGGCGCTGGTTGGCACACTGGCACAGGCTGCCTGGCTGGTGCGGAAATAATAATACGTTTAACAGCGAGGATCAGCTTGGTGTCATGGATGTTCAGTAGGAAACAACAGATTTAAAAGGGCCCTGATGGAGGGCCATAGACAGAGGTGCACCGTGAAATTGCGGCTGGTGCTGCGCAGCTGCTTGCTGGCACACATCATACAGATTACGACGCGGAGAACCAAAACTGCCCTTTGGTGCGATTCATTAACGCTATAAATAAACAGACACATCTCAAGGTCGTTGTAACCCAAAACACGAGCTGCAACCGGCGAGCTAGAAAAAGCTGTCAGAGGGAATTTTAGAGTTCTAAAGTTCCTTCAAAGTCCATGCAATGATGGCTTGATGTATAGTCTTTATGGTCTTCCAAATCTATTGTAGTCAGAATAGATATTAAAGGGAATTCACCCGAATTTCACGCATTTCTTTGACTATAATGTACTTGGAGATCGAATTGACATAAATAAGTTTATTAAAAGCTAAGTCCACCTTTCTGTCCATGCTTCATGTTGCATAAATATTTAGGGTGCAACAAGAAACATGATCAGAGTCTGCAGCCCCCTCTTACAAAATAGTGGGGTTCTTCTCCCTGCCATCCCCTGTCTAATCTGAATTTGGCACAGCTGTATGTGTTATTTACAGAGATCTGTAAATAAAAACTTCAAGTCCCATATTCTACCGCAGCAATATGGTGACTCCACCATACTTGTAGTCCATTGATACTACTTATAGCGCTGAAACGAAAGGTCTGTATGTCAGTACGGACCTGAGCTGAAGGAAGAATCTGCAGCAGTCAACTCACTGCACCGGCAATCCAATCATCGCAGTCACAAAACTTTGCAGGCTCAAATAAAAAAAAAATAATAATTGCACATTTTTGCAAACAGGATGCCTGTAGGGTGTCAATGTATTATTATTATTAATGTGATATTACATATGGCTATTAAAAGAAGTCCAGTCAAAGCTCATTTGGCTGGGCTTCTCCTATGGATGACAGGAGTGCAATTAGTTTTGCAATCCTGTGACCCGTTTTCAGCAGAGAGCGGACTGAAAGTGGTTTTAAACCCTTACAGACCACTTTGACCTACAGGTAAGCTTAGATTAAGGCTTACCTGTAGGTGCAAGAAATATCTCCTAAACCTACACGGTTGAGGAGATATTTGCAAAAGACATGCACCAATGTCTACGGCGCACGCGCGTAGACAACGGCGCGCAGGCGCACAGAGCCTGCCTTTACTAACGGTGATCATGTCGTTAGTGGTGGCATGCGCGGGAGTGACGTCATCGCGGCCATGGACAGTCACAGCGCCGGAGCCCCGATACCCGGAAGTCACTCCGGGAGAAATGGCGGCGACGGAGGAGGCGAACGAGGTCGGCTGCGGGGGCTTCGATCTCAGGTAAGTACTTCATAATGAGCTAGTATGCCATGCATACTAGCTCATTATGCCTTTGTCTTGCAGGATGTATTTTTTATTTTTTTTTGATGGAGGCTTTACTTCCTCTTGAAGTCTGTTCCCTGCTGACCTCAGAGATATCAGTCCAGGCACTGCATCCTCCTGACCACGGAGTCTGGATCCGCCAGGTGCCTGGACTGACACCTGTCTCAGCGAGTCACTGAGAGGCTAATACGGCCCGCTCCGCTCCCTCCACAGCCCAGCGTTCCAATGAGCGAGGAGGTAGAAAAGCAGAGAGCTGTGACTGACACTCTACAGCTCTCTGCTCACGGAGCTGTGAAAACCGAACAATTGGTGTTCGATCGCTCGGTTTTCAGTGCAGAGGTGCCGGGGGACAGATGCTGCATCCACCTAGGTAAGTATGATTCCTAAAATAGAAAATAAAAAATAAAACCATTCTTCTCTTTGAAAGGGCTTGTAAAGGTTCAGGGTTTAAAAAAAAACATGTCAGACTTGCCTCCGCTGTGCAGTTGGTCTTGCACAGAGTGATCCCGATCCTCCCCTTCTGGGGTCCCTCAGCAGCGCTCCCGGCTCCTCCTCTTCTCGACTGCCCCGTCGGAGAAGCGTTCTCCTTCGTGGGCAATGGTGCGGGCGAGCTCCTCACCACCCCAGCCCAGCGGTGCTCATATCTCAGTGAATACTGAACTTAGAGCGGAGCCACAGGTATCCCCGGATTCCCCATACACCCGGGCACAACCCTACCTATTCAGAAATTTAAAAATACCTACCTGAGAGCCGCAATTTTTGTTCTAAAAATCGGCCGAAATTCCAAGATGGCGTCCGCGGTGCAGCTTCTAGTCAGTGGAGCTGAGGTACTTCATGGAAGGTAGGAGACTGCCTGAACAAATATCCCAGCAATATCCTCCCCGGACACATGAGAGTACCCAGCTGAGTATTTCTCCAGCTACAATCTCCACTGATGGCAGGATGGCTCTTTTCCTGTTAGCTCTATAACTGCTCCCTCTGATTTTTCTGTAACAGATTTGTACCAGGCCCTGGCTGAACTTCTTGACAGGGGGCTCTCCCAAACGGCGGCTAAAATTAATGAAGAATTAAAAGCTGACTTCCAAACTTTGGGGACCAGAATTGAACATATTGAAAACAAGCTTGACCAAACGGTGTCCATCACAAACCAAAATTCGGAACATATTCAATTAGTGCAGGAACAACTGGAAGTGGCCCTAAATAAGATTGACGATTTAGAAAACAGGTCCAGAAGACATAATATACGTATCAGAGGTCTTCCTGAATCCATCACTGACATCCCAGCAGCAGTACAAAATGTTATCCAGTCCTTGATACCTGATATCCCACAACACCGCCTGGAATTGGATAGACCCCACAGGTCCCTTGGACCCCCCAGAAAGGACGGCTTACCAAGAGACATAATTGCTAAACCTCACTTTTACGCAGTAAAAGAGGAATTTAGGAGAAAGGCTCGCACCATGTCTGATGTTCAGTGTCACGGTCATTCTGTCCAAATCTTCGCAGATCTTTCCCCTTCTACTATACAGCGTAGAAGGTCTCTGAAACCACTACTCCTTGCCCTAACTCAAAAGGACATAAAATATAAAATGGGCATTCCCATTTGCAGTGAAATTCATGGATAAAGGGAAGAATTACTCTTTCTCCTCTTTTCAGGATGGTGAAAGATTGCTATTGAACCTCAAGTTCATCTCACAAGAGGCTGATATGGACACTTCCCGTTCTGTTCAGAATTCGTCCAAAAGACCGAATCCTACAAGTCCTCAATCTCCGTTGTGGACCAGATCAAGATCCAAGAAGGCTAAGGACAATGGACCCACTTGATCTAGTCTCTAATGATAGATCTTTTCACTTACACCTTGACCCTTTAAGGTCCAGGGATGAATTTATACTAAGGGGACTAGAATGACTATGCAGTACTTTTTCTTTATATAATATTTTTGCTCTTGTTGCATTTTCATTTTTTGTTAAATATGTTTTATATATCCTGAGAGGATTTTCATCCTATAGGGTATTTACTCCACTTTTTGATTAGGAGGGCCCCCACTCCTTGCTCCCCTTTGGGAGGAAGGACTGAGGGTGACTTATGATAGATCAGGTTCAGATTGGACCGGTTCTTGGGGTATATAGTCTTACCTCAAGATACTGCATTGTTGGTAGTTCCTGCAATAATATATATTTTTTTATATATAGTTTTTCAGGGGCGCCCAGGCTGGGGTGGGCCCCATGTACCTCCTCCTTTTCCCTCGAGACTCTCAAAGAGCTTTGGGGGAAAGGTAGCCTTTTCCCCTTGGGGAATGGGCCTTATTTGCTCTACCTTGGTAGAGATTCTGGGGGAGAACTTCCCCTCTCCCAGAACTTTCTTCTTTTTGGTGTTTTTTGTAATTTTTCTTCATTTTTTGTCTTTGAAATCTTTTTTTTATTTCTTTTTCTTTTTCAGATCTTTTCTTTCCTTTTCTTTATCTGATCTTTCTTCCACGTGCCTAATCTGACCTTATGTTACAGAATGTTTTCTGGATCGTAATGATCGTCTACGCAGAATGATGTCCTGGCTTTCCGCTGGCGGACTTGACGGTTTACTATGCCTGGAGAACAAAGTGGTTGGAGGGGTGAGTGACTTAGATGATAGACACAGCACCTCCCCTGACTCCCATGGCTAATTCTATACAGAGCTCACTTAAAATAGCCACGCATAATGTTCAAGGTATGAATTCCCCCATTAAAAGGCGTAAACTATTTGATTTTTATAAATCTCTTGGTATTGATATTCTTATGATTCAAGAAACCCATTTTCCTAGGCAGTATGATCCCAAATACATCCATCCCCAATTCCCCCAATTCTTTTTGGCAAGTGCTGAAAATAAAACAAAAAGGAGCTGCAATTTTTATTTCTAAATCCTGTCATTTTCACTTTGTCTCTGAATTTAAAGATCCAGAGGATAGATTTATTTTAGTTAAGGGCACATTAGAGGGTCATTTATTCTCCCTGATCTCATACTATTCCCCAAACTCCGGGCAGGATACATTTTTCTGTCTCATATTGGACACCTGATCTCCCTTGTTGGAAGGCACAGTTGTTTGGGGAGGAGATTCAAATGCAGCTTTCGACCAGGGGTTGGATAAATCCAAACCCCCCTCTGCCCAACTTACCAGACCCACTAGGATTAGTCTAAAGATTGCCAAGCTACTTCACGATAGAGGTTTAGCGGACGTCTGGAGAGAATATAATCCTTCTATGAGAGATTTCACCCATTATTCCCACCCACGATACCTATGCCAGGATTGACCATATCCTGGTACCTTATTATATACTCCGGGCGGTGATTAAATCCCAAATTATAGACACGGTCCTGTCTGACCACTCCTTGGTGATCATGTCCATTCGCTCTATGGCCGGTTTGGCAAAGAGGAGCCATTGGAGACTAAACCCGACAATAAAGGCAGAAATTGATGTCGCACTTCAAAAATACTTCCGCTTGAATAATGTGGAGGATATTTCCGCTGAAACCTTGTGGGCTGCCCACAAAGCCTTTATTAGAGGCAAAATTATTCAAATTTCCACACGAATAAAAAAGGAACGCGAAGCAGACATTGTGCGACTGGAGAGGTCATACAGGTCCCTGAGAACACAGCACAAAAAGAATCCTTCTCCAACTTTATTGGCTGAAATTGATAAAACAAGACTGGAACTTAATTTAACTCTCACGACAAAAGCGGAAAGATCCTTACGTTGGAGTAGTAATAGGTTTTACACTCAGAAAGGAAAAATAGGTAGGATGTTAGCGACTAAATTATCCCATAGGACTAGGATTTGCTCTATGCCTAAGATCCGCATAGCTGGACAGGAACCCACGGCAAACCCAGAGAAGATTCTTGAGGCATTTCATACGTATTACTCCAAACTATATACTCCTCCTTCACAACTTCCGAGCGACTCGGTGTCCGCATTCATGGATGGCCTACCTATTCCATCCTTGGATGCGAAACTTAGAGACTTTCTTGAAGCTCCCTTTTCGGTTGAGGAAGTGGCAACGGTTATTGGTGGCCTCAAAACAGGGTCGGCTCCGGGACCTGATGGTTTATCTGTTCCCTATTACAAAGCTTTCACAGACACCCTTATTCCTCATTTGATGGAATGTTTCAATTTTAAAACCCATGGTTTCCAATTGGGTACCCAACTCAATACTGCTTACATTTCTGTTATCCCAAAACGGGATAAAAACCCGGAAGAAGTCTCTAGTTACCGCCCTATCTCGTTGATAAATAATGATTTAAAATTCTCACTAAAATTTTGGCTAACCGCCTTTCTTTAATAAATATATCCACAAGGATCAGGTAGGATTTGTACCGGGAAGACAAGGCCCGGATCAGGTGAGAAGGGCAATTGACATTGTCTCCATTTTACAGTCCAACTGGGAGGGAGGTCATAAACAACAGGGTTTTCTCCTGGCACTTGATCTGGAGAAGGCCTTCGACTCTGTGTCTTGGCAGTATCTTCTCTCCCTTCTGGATCAATGGGGTTTCGGTCCACGTTTTATGGGTGTAATCAGAGCTCTTTATTCCCAACCCAAAGCCCAAATCCGATTGCAGGGATACTATTCCTTCCCAATACATATTGCCAGAGGCACGAGACAGGGATGCCCATTGTCCCCTATTATTTTTGCCATAGCAATTGAGTCCCTAGCCATTGCCATTCGGCAAAATCCTAACATAAAGGGGGTATCCTGTGGGGATCAGACACACAAATGTGGATTATTTGCGGACGATTTGCTACACTTCCTTACTTCACCCATTACATCCCTCCCGAAACTATACAAAGTTATTTCAGAAGTAAATTTTGCCAAATCGCAAGCTTTAAATGTATCTCTTCCGTCTTCCACAGTCTCACTCCTACAACAGTCCTTCAAATTTGAATGGAGCCCCTCTTCTATCAAATATTTGGCAATTTCCCTTACTGCACGAACGGAATCCCTTTACGCAAGCAATTATCCACCCCTATTCCGTAAACTTACATCAGAGTTAAAAAATTGGTCCAAATATGAACTTTCCTGGTTGGGTAGAATTAGCTCCATCAAAATGACCCTTCTCCCTAGAATTTTGTACCTATTTCGTTCCCTACCCATACCTGTCAGAAAAAAACAGTTACAGTCTTTACAAAGTAAAATTCTCAAATTTGTGTGGGGTAAGTCTGGTTACAGAATCCCCCAGAACACTATTTACATAGGAAAAAGGGGGGGGGATGGGATTGCCTAACCTATATAATAATTTTTTAGCCGCTAGACTAGCCCAATTATCTGTAGTATACTCCTGTAATGAAAAACCGGACTGGGTATTTTTAGAGGGACAGGCTACCCCCCATCTTTCCTTGGATTATCTACTTTGGTGTCCCCAAAAACAGAGACCGCCCATTCTATCCCCTTCCCTCTCTCAATCCTATGCCCTTTGGGACAGACTACGCTCTCATCCTGCTCTAGTTTCTGAAATACAACCACTGCCACCCAAATTTTCCCACTGCAATGGATACTGCAGCTTTCAGCTGGTGGATAAACAAAAGTCTTTATAGGATAGGACACTACTTTACTTCTCAAGGCCCTATTACCATGACCCATTGTCTAAGTAAAATAGATCTCCCGGATTCAGAAAAGCCTAGATTTGAACAAATTTCACAATTCTTACATGATATCTGGAGGGAAAGACCACCTCAGCCTAAATGTACAAATTATGAGCTTCTGGTGTGGATTGGCCGTGGGACAAAGGGGTGGTATTTCTGTCATCTATTCGTCACTTACTGGTCCTACTATGAAATCCTCATACATGACAGCATGGGAGGAAGACCTCCCAGCTGAGCTGGGATTTGGGCACCTGGCAGAGGGTATGCTCTGACTTATTTCGAGGTATTTTGAATACGTCTCTTATAGAAGCAAACTTGAAGATTCTTATGAGGTGGTACCTGACTCAAGCCAGGCTTGCGACCATCTACCCAGATACTCATCCCAATTGCTTTAGAGGCTGCCACATTTTGGGTTCAATAGTGCACGTCTGGTGGGAGTGTCCTAGGATAAGGTCAGTCTGGAAAAGGATATTTAACCTCATATTCAAGGTCACTAAGTTCCAGATTCCCAGGTCGGCATCTTTCGCTCTCCTTAATGCTCATTATCCCTAGTATCCCCAAACCCACTCAGCAGTTGATCCGCTTCATGCTACTGGGGTCAAAATTTACCATTGCTAGGGCTTGGAAGCAGCCCAGGGTTTCCATTCTGGCTATACACAGTAAGATCTCTTGGATTATGGCACAAGAGAAGTTGGCTAGTATCTTATTTAATACATTTAATAAATTTGAAGCTGTATGGGAGCCTTGGGCTGTTTATTGTGGTATTTCCCTAGTGATCAAACGCAACTCTGATCACTCTATCCACTACACACCACAATAGGCACGTGATTTCTTTTCTTCTCTCTTTTTATCTCGTTCCCCCTTTTCTTCTTTCTTTTTATCCTTATTTTTTTTTCCTTCTTGTGTCGTATCATTTTATTACTATTAATCTTTTATTATTTTAAGTTGATAAATGTGACTTAGGGGTTTTAAAACAACAAACTGTTTTGAATTTGCTTCAGCAACTCTGTATTTTGTTCTAAATATACATCTTAGAGCTGGGGTCTCATTGTTCACTTCATTAGATTACCTCTTAATCTGGTGATTTGGTTCTTATGGAGAGAGCGAGCTGGGGGGGGGGGGGAGGGGGACCTGACCAGACACAGGAAGATCCCTTTTGGGGTGTCCAGGATGGGTAGGATCTCCCAGTCCGTCTATCCTTATGGCTCATTTTTTTATGCCTCAATTATCTTTCCGTACCAGGGGTTCACTCATACCTTATTTACTCAAACCTGAGGTTTTTCTTTGAAACAACATTTAAAGACTAGTTATTGATTATCTGATTATTTTTTTTTGCTGTTAAGAACAATGATCTGCCTTTTTTTTTTCTTCTTTGTTATACATGAATTAACCCTTCGTCATATTGTACTTCTGTAATGTCTATGATTATTTTGAAAAATAAAAATCTATTTAACGTAAAATGATTTAAGTGACTGGCTGTGTCCTTAGAGTTCTGGCTTTTGAAGATGGCTCTCACAATTATATACACATACACACATTATATTGCCAAAAGTATTGGGGCGCCTGCCTTTACACGCACATGAACTTTAATGACATCCCAGTCTTAGTCTGTAGGGTTCAATATTGAGTTGGCCAACTCTTTGCAGCTATACCAACTTCAACTCTTCTGGGAAGGCTGTCCACAAGGTTTAGGAGTGTGTCTATGGGAATGTTTGACCATTCCTCCAGAAGTGCATTTGTGAGGTCAGACACTGATGTTGGACGAGAAGGCCTGGCTCGCAGTCTCCGCTCTAATTTATCCCAAAGGTGTTCTATCGGGTGCAGGCCAGGCCAATTCCTCCACCCCAAACTCGCTCATCCATGTCTTTATGGACCTTTCTTTGTGCACTGGTCCAAATCATACCATTGTTTTCATAAGTCATTCCATCTTATTACACATAACCTTAATTCTGAACTTATTTGGAAATATATTTACTTAGAAAAATGGTGACGTGTTCATTACTTATGTAGCTCCCGGGGGGGGGGGGGGTTCTTCCCCCCTTCTTCTGCCCTGCGGCTACGCCGGATCCACACCTTGTTAAGTATGAAAATCCACAGTTTAATTACCTTTGGGTCTGCAGCAAAATATCTCTCACGAGTGGATCCTTCAGCTCCGTTGTCTAGGTACACCAGTGTATTCAGGAATAAGGCCAATGTCCACGCACAAGTAAAACCTAATCAGCAAAGCTTTATTGTTTTTCTTACTTTTGAGTCAACTTGAAGAAAGCGAAGGCAGGAAAGTTGAAGATGTAGGGGAAGGTTCAGGCACGCAACACTTAGATCCCAAATATAGATATACTCGTCGCCACTCAAGCCTGAGTGGGTATTGCTCACCCGGATAGTCCCTATAAGAGCAGTCCTAGCAGCCAGGATGGAGCACGGATGTCAGAGATGATGGATCCCCCTTTAGGCAGGCCTCCAGGCCTGTCCCCGAGACAGCAGTACCATTGCTATCTCCGCCGGGACTGATCTTCCCCTGGAACTCCTTTCCTAAAGATGGGCAGCCTGGGGTCCTTCTCTGAAGCGTAGGCTCTTGTTAGGAGAGCTGGGCCTACGATGCATAAGCAGAGCCTCGGGCTAAAGGTGCCCGAGGCCTAAACACACCCGCGCACCTCGTGCCATGTGGGCCACGAGGCACGCGCACTGGACCAGAGGTCCCCCTGAACGCCTTGGGGTCCCCCTGGAATCGCCTCATGCCAAATGGCGTCTGCCCCTTTTGTACCCTCTCTCAGCATGTACAGCAGGTAGACCATGCCCACTGCATGGCTGCCGAGAGAGGACACCCAAGGTGCTGCGATACCCCCGTGATCCAGCCTATACCGGCAGTGACAGTGCCACCTGCAGGCAAAAGAGAATAACACTGCCGGGCAGTATCACACCCAGAGCAGAGCAAACTATTTGAACTATAATTGGTCTGAGCCCAACTACTGGCTCAGACTGCCCCTAAATTTCCATATAGCGCCCCCAAATATTGGGGGGGGGCGCTACACTTATTTTACCCACTGTGTGTGTGTATGTATGTATGTATGTATGTATGTATGTATGTATATATATATATATATATATATATATATATATATATAATATTTCAGGTACTTTATATAGCTCCGTAAATGTACGCAGCACTTTACATACATTATATATATATATATATATATATATAATGTAATTATACATTCACATCAGTCCCTACCGTCAAGGAGCTTACAATCTAACTCACATTCATACATACTGTATACATACTAGGACCAATTTAGACAGGATCCAATTAACCTACCAGCGTGTCTTTGGAGTGTGGAAGGAAACTGGAGTACCCGGAGGAAACCCACGCAGGCACAGGGAGAACAAGCAAACTCCAGGCAGGTGGTGTCGTGGTTGGGATTCGAACCAGCAACCCTTTTTACTGCTAGGCAAAAGTACTAACCACTACGCCGCATATATATGTGGTCAAACATAAATTCTGATCCCGATTTCTAGTGGCCTGGGGGTGTCGTAAAGGGTAACCAAAGACCTGATGTGACCAAGTTATCAGAGGGCTTCTGGGATTTTTTATGAAGACTGCAACCAGAAGCCTATGTACAGTGCCTTGCAAAATAATTCACCCCCCTTGGTTTTTTTACCTATTTTGTTACATTACAGCCTTTAGTTATTTTTTTTTTAATCTGAATTATATGTGATTGATCAGAACACAATAGTCTAAGTTGGTGAAGTAAAATTAGAAAAATATATACATAAAACTATTTTTCAGAACTAAAAAACTGATAATTGACGTGCGTATGTATTCACCCCCTTTGTTATGAAGCCCATAAAAAGCTCTGGTGCAACCAATTACCTTCAGAAGTCACATAATTTGTGAAATGATGTCCACCTGTGTGCAATCTAAGTGTCACATGATCTGTCATTACGTATACACACCTTTTCTAAAGGCCCCAGAGGCTGCAACACCTAAGCAAGAGGCACCACTAACCAAACACTGCCATGAAGACCAAGGAACTCTCCAAACAAGTAAGGGACAATGTTGTTGAGAAGTACAAGTCAGGATTAGGTTATAAAAAAAATCCAAATCTTTGATGATCCCTAGGAGTACCATTACTTTCAGCAAAAAACAAAATGGCACGTTTTGCGTTTGTGAAAAGGCATGTGGGAGACTCCCAAAATGTATGGAGGAAGGTGCTCTGGTCTGATGAGACTAAAATTCAACTTTTTGGTCATCAAAGAGAACGCTATGTCTGGCGCAAACCCAACACATCACATCACCCAAAGAACACCACCAGTGAAACATGGTGGTGGCAGCATCATGCTGTGGGGATGTTTTTTAGCAGTCTTCTTGAGCAAAACTTGTACCACTCTGTGTGTGATTTGAGGCTAGGACAGAGGTTCACCTTCCAGCAGGACAATGACCCCAAACACACTGCTAAAACAACACTTGAGTGGTTTAAGGAGAAACATGTAAATGTGTTGGAATGGCCTAGTCAAAGCCCAGACCTCAATCCAATAGAAAATCTGTGGTCAGACTTAAAGAGGAAGTAAACCCTGATGGGTTTTACTTCCTCTTTGTTTCCCTGCAAAGGTAAAGCATAATGAGCTACTATGCATCGCATAGTAGCCCATTATGTGACACTTACATGCAGGAGAAGCCCGCGATGTCCCCGTCTTTCTCGCTGGCAGCGAGCGTACATTCTTCACCCCTCTTCATTCAGGGGCCGCGAACTCCAGCTCTGTGACTGTCCGGAGTCACGTGACGTCACTCCCACGCATGCACGCGGGAGCCGCCTGTCACGGCATGAACCCAGCTTCAAACGGCACAACGTGCCCTTTCAAGTCGGCGCATGCGCAGAAGAGGCATTCGTTCGGGGACATTGCAAATATCTCCTAACCCGTGGAGGTTTAGGAAATATTTCAAGCACCTACAGGTAAGCCTTAATCTAGGCTTACCTGTAGGTGAAAGTTGTCCCTGAGGGTTTAAAACCACTTTTAAGATTGCTGTTCACAAGCGCAAACCATCCAACTTGAAGGAGCTGGAACAGTCTTGCAAGGAGGAATGGGCAAAAATCCCAGTGGTAAGAGGTGGCAAGCTCATAGAGACTTATCCAAAGCGACTTGGAGCTGTGATAACCGCAAAAGGTGGCTCTACAAAGTATTGACTTTAGGGGGGTGAATAGTTATGCACATTGACTTTATCTATTATTTTGTCCTATTTGTTGCTTGCTTCACAATAAAAAAAAAAACATCTTCAAAGTTGTGGGCATGTTCTGTAAATGAAATGATGCAAATCCTCAAACAATCCATGTTAATTCCAGGTTATGAGGCAACAAAGCACGAAAAAATGCCAAGGGGGGTGAATACTTTTGCAAGGCACTGTATATATTTTTCATAGCATTTACCTACAGTGTGTAAAAGATGAGGTCACCGGTGACGGCCCTGTAATTTTGGCGACATGACACGCCGGATTCCGCTGGCTGCTTTATAAATATCCCCCTCTGACTTTCTCCATCACGAGCAATGAAACATTTCTGGTGAGACCTCAGCTGGTCCCAAGATACTTCTCCCAGGATCCAGCTCTAGTTTCTCTTTTGTCGATCGATCTCCAGGGATGGGATTAACTGCTCTCATTTCCTTCCCTATCCTATGACGAGGGTTAAAGCTGGAGAATATGATGATGTCTCCAGGGAGCTGTAAAATGTAGATGAGACTCGAGAATTCTGAAAGACGTTAAAAACACTTGTCTGCAATGTATGAGCAGTAATATCCGAGAAGCACCTGCATACAATAAATGTCACGACTGCTCCATATTGTACGTGGAGAGCAGAACCCTCGCTGGGCTGATTCAGCGCACACGTCTCTGAGGTGTCGGGGAAATTAAGGGGACTTAAAGGGAAACGCGTCCTGATGTAAATTGTGCACAAAAACGCAGGACGTGTGTTCTCGTACATCACAGATTCCAGGACACACATTAACGCAGGAGACAGACACAGGGACATAGGTGTGCGCAGTCTATTGCATTAGGGTGTGCACCCCAAAGCTCAAGCACACACTACTGATCACTCACAATGTTCATTCAGAAAGGGAAGGGGATGGTCAATTACATATTTACCAGCCCCTTCCTCCACTTATCCTAAAACATCCTTGCAGCAACAGCTGGCGGGAGAGGAGGGAGAGGAGGGAACCTGGTAGCACTGCAGGGGGAAGGAGGGAGCCAGGGAAGTAGGGGGAATCTGTGCTGTAAAGGGTGATTAGGGTGTGCTTGGGCACACCTGGCACACCCTGTGCGCACGCCTATGCACCGGGACTAGATGTAAACCCAATCACTAAAATCTCATAAATTCATAACACGTTAATGTCAATTCAAAAGCCATTTTCAATGTTTTTAAATCTGCAGCTTTCATTAACCACTTAACCTCCAGAAGGTTTTACCCCCTTCGTGACCAAGGCATTTTTTGCTATTCAGCACTGCACTACTATAACTGATATTTGCAGTCATGCAACGCTGTATACAAATTAAATTTATCAAATCTTTTCACACAAATGGATCTTTCGTCTGGTGGTAGTGGATCACCACTGGGTTTTTTATTTTCCATTATATACCAGGGTGGGTGCAGGGGAAGGAGAAGAGCTGACACACGTGACTCAGAAAGGGACGTCTCTGACATCACGTCAAGCTCTCGGTATCCACGACTCACTTAGCCAGGTAAAAATGTTTTGCAATGCAATCTGCATTGCACAACATTCAGTGGAACACAGGGGAGACATGCATGGTCTTTTAGACCCTGCGTGTCTCTGTAAAGAGAACCTGTCACCTAAAAATCACCACATAGGGGTCCTCTATGTAATGAAAAAAAAAAAAAGTTAAACCCAAGCACATAAAATCCCACCCAAAAATCTTGAGGCCCTCCCACGTATACACACATACGAACGTAAACACATACGCGGGGGGGGGGGCGCCTATGCCTAAAACGTTGATTGCGATACATGTTACATATCGCCGCGCATGCCAGAGGGACAGCAATAATTCTAACACCAGACCTCCTCCATAACACTAAATCAATACCTAAGGGGGCTTTTGAAGCATCACCTATAGAAAATATGGGGTACTGAAGTTTGTCCCCATTTCACAGGCGCATGCAAATTTAAGGTTGGACATGTTGGATATCTATTTACTTGGCACAAACTCGTCTTTTATATTTTACCAAAAATTTGGGTAGTTTATTGCGTTTGTTTGCCCTAAAATTCACTTTAGTGTGTTTTTTACTGACATTTTGCAATCCCTAGACCTTTACAGTAATAACGTGTGACGTAAAAAACTACCACAATTTTATTCTCTAGTGTGTCTGCCTTGAGAAAATATATAATGCTAAGTGGTTTTGTGTAATCTTCAGGTCAAATATTTTTTTTAAACTTGTGTGCAAAAAACGCAAAAACGGCCCTGGCAAGGAAAGGGTTAAAGGCTAGGTTTACCTTTTTTTTCTAAATTCCAGCTCCCCTATGTACCAATATAGCATTAATGTACTCCCTTTGCAAAAATAAAACGGCTTTCCATTTATTCTACACACACTTACCTTACTCTCTTCATGGCTGTTTAAAAACACTTATCCATTACTTCCTGGTCAGACTTTAGGTCATGACACAGGAAGGAGTTGACCAGCTGAGGGTGGATGATGCAGGGTGTGTGCTAATGAGATCAGCTGGTCAACTCCTTCCTGTGTCATCATGACCTACAGTCTTGACCAGGAAGTAAGGCAGAAGTAATGGATATGTGTTTTTAAACAGCCATGAGGAGAGTAAGGTAAATGTGTGTAGAATAAATGAAAAGCATTTTTTTTTTTGCAAAGGAAGTACATTGTCATCTATGCTCTGGCACGGTCTGCACTCACACTGTACTGGAACACAAGTAAACTGGCTCACCACTTCCACGTGGTCCCAAGCACAGTATGCTTAACTGATGCCGGGAGCAGTCTGGAGCACTCGCGTCACACAAACTGGCCCAAGGGGCTGAATCACGCCCAGGATCACTTACCTATTTTCATAACTTTTGGGAAAAAAATAGATCCATTATACGGAATAGCGGAAACTTAAAAATTGCTTTGGTTTATGAAGGGTGTACAGGTGCAGGCACTGAAGAGGTTACAAAATTGACAAATTGGGGGTCTGTTTCATGTCTGTAGCAAGATTTAGAGACAAAAATCAAGCTTTTTTTGTTTTTGCATTTCTTGCTGATTACATGGCACAATGAGCCAAAGCAGAAAATAAAAACTTTTCAAACTGTTTTTATAAAATGTCATCAACACATTCAGAAGATAAATACATGTTTAGAATAATTATACTCTCGCCAACCCAGATCCTTCATATCAAAACAAAGTATATTCATTATTCCCTTTGAAATAGGACGTCTGCAGACACGCGAGGCCTCCAGATCCCAGTTCTGAGACGTCGATTTGCCGAACCATGCGCTGCCAGACGCTGTCACTGAGGAACGCCGCCCGGGACTGGGTGTCGAGTGCGTTTCAAAGAACTGCGCACACCAAGAATAAAGGGTAGGGGTGTTCAAAGATGGAGATGACTGCTGAAGATTTTTGTCACTGCTCTTATGCTATACTATTGTGTTTGGGGGTCAGTTATAAGTTTACCTGTTTGAAGGCATTACGCAGTCAGCCAATCAGAGGTTCTTCTGTGTCTTGCAGATGGTTGAGAAATGAAAAGGACATTTTGGTAATAGACAATACAGAGAAGATGCAGCACATGGGATCCCCACTGGGGCCCTGCTCTGCCCTCCCCTTCCTCTGCTGCAAAGGATGGCGTCGATGGTTGCCAGGCAACCATTGCAGAATGCTACGATGAAGCCCAACGATGGCCAATAAAAAATACGCCAAAGCTCAAAATCGCGCATAAAAACGCTACGCTACGCTCAGATCTGAAAGCAACCTTAAAGCGGAGTTCCACACAAAAGTGTAACTTCCGATATATGCACTTCTTGCCCCCTTACATGTCACATTTGGCATGTAATTTGTTTTGGGGGGGGGAATGGGTACCTGGTTTTGACTCGGAACTTCCTGTCCCACTTCCTCCTTCCATCGCTTGGCCGCCTAGGCGACTCCTCCTCTTCCCCTGGGCAGCCCCTCCCTCTCTGCAATCTTCTGGGACAGGTCCCAGAAGATTGCCTGGCCACTAGGAGAGTGCAGCGCGACTCGCGCATGCTCAGTGTGCGCCTGGTTGTGAAGCAGCAAGCTGTCACGGCCGGGTGCCCAGTGGCGATGCGTCCATAGAGGGCGCCGGAGCGCCGCCCCCTCTCGCAGCCGCACCGCCACTGAAAGACAATACACAGATTCATGCATTGCATGAATCTATGTATTGCCACCGCTGCCGCGCTGCCCACTATTCATATGGCCGGCCTCCTGGTGAGCGCCGGCCATATGAATTAGAGTGGCGGCCAGCGGTGGGTGTAACTTGGAAGTATCTATCAGAGCCAGCGGCTCTGATAGGCTTTCCGAATACAGCTCTCACGCTGTATTCGGCTTCCAAAAACTCCTCCCAGGTACGCACGGGGGTGCGTTCCTTGGAGAAGACTGTGGAGGTTTCAGCCAATCGGGTTCACCGGATCTGGTTACCGGTGACCTGATTGGCTGAAGCGACATCGAGGGCGGGAGAACATATCGAGGACGGCGCGGACCGAGGAAGGTAAGTGCAGGGCTGGGGGGGGGGGGGGGACAGGCTGCATTTGGGGGGAACTGACTGTATATGGGGACAAACTGGCTGCATTTGGGGGGAACTGACTGTATATGGGGGACAATCTGGCTGCATTTGGGGGCAACTGGCTGTATATGGGGGACAAACTGGATGCATTTGGGGGGAACTGACTGTATATGGGGGACAAACTGGCTGCATTTGGGGGGAACTGGCTGTATATGGGGGACAAACTGGCTGAATATGGGGGCACACTGGCTGTATTATGGGGGACAAACTGGCTGCATTTGGGGGGAACTGGCTGTATATGGGGGACAAACTGGCTGCATTTGGGGGGAACTGGCTGTATATGGGGGACAAACTGGCTGAATATGGGGGCACACTGGCTGTATTATTGGGGACAAACTGGCTGCATTTGGGGGGGAACTGGCTGTATATGGGGGCACACTGGCTGCATTTGGGGGGAACTGGCTGAATATGGGGGACAAACTGGCTGAATATGGGGGCACACTGGCTGTATTATGGGGGACAAACTGGCTGCATTTGGGGGGAACTGGCTGTATATGGGGACAAACTGGCTGTATATGGGGGCACACTGGCTGCATTTGGGGGGAACTGGCTGTATATGGGGGACAAACTGGCTGAATATGGGGGCACACTGGCTATATATGGGGACAAACTGGCTATATATGGGGACAAACTGGTTGTATATGGGAGCACACTGGCTGTATATGGGGGCACACTGGCTGCATTTGGGAGGAACTGGCTGTATATGGGGGCACACTGGCTGCATTTGGGGGGAACTGGCTGTATATGGGGGACAAACTGGCTGCATTTGGGGGGAACTGGCTGTATATGGGGGACAAACTGGCTGAATATGGGGGGAACTGGCTGTATATGGGGGACAAACTGGCTGTTTATGGGGGGAACTGGCTGTATATGGGGGACAAACTGGCTGTATATGGGGGCACACTGGCTATATATATGGGGGCACACTGGCTATATATGGGGACAAACTGGCTATATATGGGGACAAACTGGTTGTATATGGGAGCACACTGGCTGTATATGGGGGCACACTGGCTGTATATGGGGGCACACTGGCTGTATATGGGGGCACACTGGCTGTATATGGGGGCACACTGGCTGTATATGGGGGCACACTGGCTGTATATGGGGGGCACACTGGCTGTATATATGGGGGCACACTGGTTATATATATATATGGGGACAAACTGGCTGTATATGGAAACAAACTGGCTGTATTTGAGGGGGCAAACTGGTGGCGTTTGGCCACAGTAACTGCGTTTAATGGGCACAGTGGCGGCAATTGATTTTTTTTTTTTCAGTTTGTTTGCGCCCCCCAAAAATTTTGAGCACCAGCCGCCACTGCGGGTGCCCATAGTTGCAATGACGCCGCCGCAGAGAGGAGGGGGAGGGGAGCGAGGCTTCAGGTGGCTGCATCGCTGGATCATGGGACAGGTAAGTGTCTGTTTATTAAAAGTCAGCAGCTACACTTTTTGTAGCTGCTGACTTTTAATAAACTGAAAAAAGACTGGAGCTCCGCTGGTGCAAGCTATTTGGACAAAATGATGGACTTCACTGTTGGATAATTGCACCAAAGTAAAGTTATGCTCAAAATAAAACTCTACTAATTTTACATTTAGACTAGACTGTGTTTTTTGGGGGGAGTTTATTTAGGCTAGTTTTGTTTATGGCCAGGAAGCTCCTCTTTGTGCTCAGAGAGGATGTCTGCACTGCCCACCAGCTGCTGACTGACAGCTGATCACAGCTTCTGCACAGTTCTAGTATTTAGGAATATGTGGCGGAGAGAGGGGGGGGGGGGGGGTAAAATAACAAAAAGTCACTTGCAGTATAGTACAATACACATGTGGGGTCCCGAAGTCAAAGTACCAACCGGAAGTTTGGAGAAGTGCTGCGAGAGGCAGACAGCAGCAAGAACATGTTTAAAGGGTAAAAGAAACCTTTATAACCATAGGAGTAAAAGATATGCTGGAACTTACAAAATGGATTTAAAAGAAGATTTTTTTTTTCATGCAGGGATTAACCCTTTAACTGCCACTGACGGCAGTGGCTTACACACATTCCTGGCTGCTGCAGCAGCTGGGAATGTGTGTGAACTTATCATGCTAACTGATGGCTAATATATAAATTAAAAAATAAATAAAATAAACCAGTAAAAATGTTTTAATATCTTTAGCCTAGTACACACGGGTCCAATGTCAGGCGGCGTCGGCCAGTTCAATAGAACCCAGACCAACATTTGTCCCATGTGTATGGCAGCTGGTTTGGGGTATGACCGATAAATGTCTGCCGATCGGCTCCTGATCAGCGCTCTCAACCAATGACCGGAGTGTTCTGGTGGGGGGGCAGAACGCACGGCAATCAACATTAGTATAGCAGCTCTCAGTCAGTTTTTGGGTTAAACAAAAGAAAAAAAAAACTAGTAGTGTGTACTAAGCTTTTCCACTGTACAAGCTTAAAGTGATACTAAAGTCTTGTTTTATTTTGTTTAAAAAAAAACAAACATGTTATACTTACCTCCTCTGTGCAGTTGGTTTTGCACAGAGCAGCACTGATCCTCCTCTTCTCGGGTCCCTCTTTGACGCTCCTGGCCCCTCCCTCCTGTTGAGTGTTCCCCACAGCAAGCATCTTGCTATGGGGGCACAATAGCTGAGACGCAGCTCCGTGTGTGTAAATTCAGACACACGTCCCGGCCCCGCTCTGCACAATTGCGCGACGTTGTACCCAAACAAAATTGACGTCCTTTTTTCCCCACAAATAGAGCTTTCTTTTGGTGGTATTTGATCACCTCTGCGATTTTTATTTTTTGCGCTATAAACAAAAGAAGAGTGACAATTTTGAAAAAAAAAAACACTATCTTTTACTTTTTTGCTATAATAAATATCCCAATTTTTTTTTTTAAAAAAGCATATTTTTTCCTCAGTTTAGGCCGATATGTATTCTTCTACATTTTTTTTGTAAAAAAAAAAAAATCGCAATAAGCGTATATTGATTGGTTTGTGCAAAAGTTATAGCGTCTACAAAATAGGGGGTCGTTTTAAAGCCTTTAGGCTTTCACATTGAAGACAGGCAGGATTTTTTCAGGCGTTTTTCAGACGCTATTTTTAGTGCCAAAACGCCTGAAAAATGCCCCAGTGTGAAAGGGGCCTTTTAATAAGTATAACATTTTGTTTTAACCAAAAAAAAAAAAAACAGCCTTTCAATATCACTTTAAAGGTTATAGTTATTCCTACTGGTTATTTTAGTTATTACCACCTCTATCAAAATATGGAGAATGAAATAGAAATATGGAAAAATGTGTAATATAAAATTTGACCTTCATGAAAAGGCGCCTAAAAGGCTTCAGAAGAATTCGACATTGTAAATTGAATAAATAGTAAATTTTATAGAATAATTGCAGATTACAAGTCCTGGCTTCATGTACCTAGGAATTAGAGAGTGAAGGATCCAGGCACGGTGCCGGAAACCCTGCCGTGTGTCAGTAGCCAGTCTGGTATTGTGAGGCTGAAGTGTTTGCACTTATGTTAATTTGTATTCTATGGCGGAGTCATCCTGAGCGCGGGCTGCCTGGGAGGATGCTATTCACCGGCCGTGCAGAGAAGGTCACTCGAAACAAATACAGAATAAAGTAACTCTGAAGTGGAGGATTAGACACGAGTCTAGGAACCGCGTTCTGTCGGCTCATTTACCGGGCCTGTTGTGCAGCTCTGGCCCTTGGGAGACTGCACAGCTTCTTCTATGATATTCAGCCCGTGTTCAGAAACCTGTCGGGGCAACAAACGAGGTAAAGGCCAGCCTTGAACACCCACTGGAAAGTGCCTGTCAGGGTCACCTGTGGCCAGGTGACAGATGCACACCGTAGGGGGACAGGAGTGCACCGCGAGGTAGTGAACCCTATGGCTGGCTTCTGTGGATAGGAAACTGGGTGGTTGTGGAAAGCGGGACCAGAGGAGCACAACCGGGATCCCAACGGAAGCGAGAGCCAAGATTCCCCAGGGCGCGGAGTCTAAGACCCAGCTGGTCTTCTCCAGGGCCTCTAGTGGTGAGGATGTTACGCTGCAGGCTGGGACCAGGTCGCGGCCCCTGGAGTTTCCTAGCTCACGCCCCGTAGGATAAGGGGAAGCAGCAGCACACGATAGAGAGAACCGAATAACAAGCCGAAGGTCAGGGGCCACAAGCAGACAAGGATAACGAAGAACGAGCCGAAGGTCAAGGGTCACGAGCAGACAGGGATGGTCGGGGACAAGCCAATAACGTAACAGAGAAACAGACGTAGCACACGGCAGGCAGGAACCCAAACACACAATGCCTAACAAACACGTTGATCAGCAAAGCAGGCTTGCAGTGCACAGGTTAATATAGTGTTCAGTGATAGGGCCTGGGGTGGAGTCAGGCTGGGAGGAGATTATAAAGGAAGCCAGGTGAAGGAGGTCTGGTCTCTAGATGAACACATGAGGAGGAAGGTAAGATGGCAGACAGACATTAATGCATATCCATGACAGTACCCTCCCTCTTATGGGCCCTCCCCCGCCTGGACCCGGGCTTAAAGGGAAATCTCTGATGAAACCTTCTCAACAGATGAGGTGCAGCGACATCAGATGCAGCGATCCAAGACGCCTCCTCAGGACCAAAACCTCTCCAATGCACAAGGTACTGAAGAATGCCTCTGCAGAGCCGAGAATCCAGAACTTGTCTAACCTCGTACTTAAAATTATCCTCAGAGACCGAAAACGAGGTAGGGAGATGACAAGAAGATCTATTGAGGACCAAAGGCTCTCTAGGAATAAGCAAGGGCATGAGAGGATCAACAGGAATCTGAGGAGGGTCCCCTAGACCCTTAAAGGGGAACTGGTCATCTTGCACAGGACCATCAGACTGGGCAGATGTCAGTGGAACCCTGAAGTCAGGTTGGTTAGAAGGTGACATGTCGCCGGAGTCAAGCTGAATAGCTGAAGGACAAGCAGAATGTCCCGAACAAGAAAAAGTAAGAGACTCACTGGGCATGGGCTGGACTGGCATAACTAGTACAGAGGCAGAGTGAATAGCTGAGTCAGGTGTAGCGACTACCTGAATCGCATCGCAAGACGTAGCGACTGCAGGACTTGTAGACAAGCTAGCCTGGCTGTGCGTCCAAGGGTGGTTAGGGACAGAGAAATGTAAATGGTTATGCAACCTGGAATGAATGACCGGCTCAGATTCACAGGGGGCAACCTTGGGTAGACAGGAGGAGGAACAGGAGGGACCCCAAGCCAGGATCTGTCCAGTAGTCCAGTCCACATGAGGAGAATGGAGCTGTAACCATGGGAGACCCAAAATTATAGGCGTTGAGGCCTTGGGTAAGATAAGGAAGGATATCCACTCCTGGTGGAGTGTCCCTACCGACATCTTAACAGGGAGGGTCTGGAAGCGGATAGGTCCCCCTGGGAGAACAGTACCATCAATCGCCAAGACCACCAATGGCGTGGTGAGGGGCAAAAGAGTAAGTCTCATGGACGATGCGATTTCCCAGTCCATGAAATTACCAGCGGCTCCGGAATCCAGATATGCTGAGACCGAATGAGAAGAAGCACCAACATGAAGGAACACAGAAAGCAGAAGACGAGAAGGGGAAGGTGATATTTCTGGGTCCAATACTCCACTTTCCAGATGAAGTGGACCCGAACGTTTTTCTGGACAAAGAGAGCAAGTGTCACGAAAATGACCTTTGCCCCCACAGTAAAGACACAGACCAAGAGTTCTGCGCCTAGCACGTTCCTCGGGGGATAGCCTGGTCCGACCCAGCTGCATGGGTTCCTCAGCTGGTAGGAGATGCTCTACGGGTCGAAGAGAGGGGAGCTCAGGCTGACTAAGAACCAAGGAGGGCTGGCGTTGCTTTTCTAAGGTCCTCTCCTGAAAGCGAATATCGATCTGGTTACACAAGGAGATAACGCCGGCCAGATCAGTGGGGATGGTTCTTCCAGCTAATTCATCCTTCACTCTATCAGACAGGCCATGCAAAAAGGTTGCGACTAAGGCCTCATTGTTCCAGCTCAACTCAGCCGACAGTATGCGGAAATGAAGGGCATACTGTCCCACAGAAGCAGACTCTTGGCGGAGACGTAAAAGGGTGCTGGCCGCTGAAGAGACACGAGCCGGTTCTTCGAAGATATTCCGAAAAAGTTTCAAGAAACCAGACAGGCTAGAAACCACTGGATCATTCAGTTCCCACAGAGGGGCTGCCCAGGCTAAAGCTTCACCAGAGAGGAGGGAAATGATATAGGCTACCTTAGCCCGATCAGACAGGAAGTTTTGGGGCTGGAGCTCAAAATGAATCGTGCATTGGCTAAGGAACCCCCTGCAAGCCTTGGAGTCCCCAGAGAAACGGGACGGAGCTGGCAGTTGTAGCGAGTGTGTGGCTGCGACTGGTGCAATAGGTGCAGCCGCTGATTGTATTTGAGGTTGCGGATTCAGGGTTCCCAAGGAGGCCTGAAGCTGCTCGAAGCGAGAAGCCAGATCCTGGAGGAATCGCATCACCTGAGTCTGATTCGATTCCTGGGTTTCAAGTCTGCAAACTATGCCCTGCAATGGATCATCCGCGGGTAGCGGGATGTCAGCCGGGTTCATGGCTGATCAAACTGTCAGGGTCACCTGTGGCCAGGTGACAGATGCACACCGTAGGGGGACAGGAGTGCACCGCGAGGTAGTGAACCCTATGGCTGGCTTCTGTGGATAGGAAACTGGGTGGTTGTGGAAAGCGGGACCAGAGGAGCACAACCGGGATCCCAACGGAAGCGAGAGCCAAGATTCCCCAGGGCGCGGAGTCTAAGACCCAGCTGGTCTTCTCCAGGGCCTCTAGTGGTGAGGATGTTACGCTGCAGGCTGGGACCAGGTCGCGGCCCCTGGAGTTTCCTAGCTCACGCCCCGTAGGATAAGGGGAAGCAGCAGCACACGATAGAGAGAACCGAATAACAAGCCGAAGGTCAGGGGCCACAAGCAGACAAGGATAACGAAGAACGAGCCGAAGGTCAAGGGTCACGAGCAGACAGGGATGGTCGGGGACAAGCCAATAACGTAACAGAGAAACAGACGTAGCACACGGCAGGCAGGAACCCAAACACACAATGCCTAACAAACACGTTGATCAGCAAAGCAGGCTTGCAGTGCACAGGTTAATATAGTGTTCAGTGATAGGGCCTGGGGTGGAGTCAGGCTGGGAGGAGATTATAAAGGAAGCCAGGTGAAGGAGGTCTGGTCTCTAGATGAACACATGAGGAGGAAGGTAAGATGGCAGACAGACATTAATGCATATCCATGACAGTGCCGAGCAAGCAGTACCTTAAAGGGCGGCCACAGCAGAAAAGGGGAACATTTGCCACCCCAGAAATGGTTTTTTTTTTTTTTCAGTTTGCTGCCTTACATACAGGGCCTCCGAGGTTCTGGTCCATTTATGTGCCCAACATTGCAATCTAATTGTGGCCCCCTTCAAGCATCACCTATGAATGTTGAGCATTCATGTCTGGATGCCGCTGCAGCACGCTGGTAACTGCCATTAACATTGCCAGGAGCAAGTGTGTCAATAAACGACAACCCAGCCTACAGGACCTGCCATGGCAGATAACGTATGACTTGGTCAATTAGAGATTCAAGTTCAGACAAGATGAATGCTAACAATAAATGTTGCATGCAGCAGTGATTTATCTCACATACTACATGCAGCCTACAACCAGGAGATCCTCAGGGGATGGTCCCAAGTTGAGGCAAGGGTCACAAGATGTAGGTACACTAAAGGGTTGATTTACTAAACGCAAATAGACTGTGCGCTTTTGTAAGTGCGGTTGCACTCTGCGAATGCAGTTCCTCCAGAGCTTAGTAAATGAGGGGAGGCTTATGTTTTTTTTTATTTTCCTTGTATGTGATTGGGTGTTCTTTGTAAAAGTGAAGCTTTACCACATTTATTTAGTTCTGGAGCAATTGCACTTGCAGAAGCACACAGTCTATTTGCCTTTAGCAAATCAACCCCTATATTGGCAAAGTTTTGTTGACCATCACACCTATAGAGCTTGTTGGACATTCCATTCCTAAACCAAGTCTTTATTATGAAATGCATGATTTTCAAATATGAATTCCAAGCTGGACCAACGTCCAGCTATGTAACTACACTTTATTGCCAAAAGTATTGGGACACCTGCCTTTACACGCACATGAACTTTAATGGCTTCCCAGTCTTAGTCTGTAGGGTTCAATATTGAGTTGGCCCACCCTGTGCAGCTATAACAGCTTCAACTCTTCTGGCACAGAGCAAAGTCCACATAGACATGGATGAGCAAGTTTGGGGTGGAGGAACTTGACTGGCCTGCACAGAGTCCTGACCTCAACCCGATAGAACACCTTTGGGATGAATTAGAGCGTAGACTGCAAGCCAGGCCTTCTCATTCACATCAGTGCCTGACTTCACAAATGCGCTTCTGGATGAATGGTCAAACATTCCCATAAACACACTCCTAAACCTCCAATAGCTGCAAAGGGTGGGCCAACTCAATATTGAACCCTACGGACTAAGACTGAGATGCCATTAAAGTTCATGTGTGTGTAAAGGCAGGTGTTCCAATATTTTTGACAATATAGTTTATAAAATATCCATACCTGGAATTCCTATTTATAGCTGAACTCCAGGCAGATATAAAATACACAAGTTAATGTAGCTTTGTGATCATTAATGCACCATGAAAGGTATATTTTCAAATGCAACCAGTCTAAGGCTGATAACATTGATTAACTCTGATTAGTATTGGTTTATGGTATTGATTATGTGAAACTACACACTGGATTGGTTTGTCTAAAAATTCTTTTGTTTTATTGTCAGCCCTAAAGATGGGAGCGATTTTTGGGCGCTAAAATGCTTTGGCTCTCATTGATCCTTCATTAGAATATATTTGTATCTGAATTATTCTGAGGTTTGGTGCTTGATCTTTTTAGTTACATTACAAAACAAGGAAATTGTGTGTAGAAACTGCCCACCCAAAAATCCAGAAACCATGGTGGTGACACCAAAAGGATTATCCTAGGGGTCCAGCGCTACTTATCCATTTCTTGTAACAAAAATATAAATTGACAGGGGTCCTAACCCTTCACTAATCTATGCAAAATTCAGGAAAACAATTTGGGCTATAGCTTTACATAAACATTTAAGGGTAGGCAAACTAAAAATGAACTGAAAATACATTGCGAGAGGAAACCCCCCCCCCCAAAAAATTTTTTTTTGTTTTACGATGTACAGTGCATGTGCAGTGCAGAGTACGATCTGAGCTCATTACCGGCATCTGTAAGATTAGGTTGGGTTCCAGGAACAATGTATGCACAGGAGTTACATCATCAGTGTCCGCCCAACGGCTGAAAAAGATCTCCATGGGACCTGGAAAGGCATCAGAGATGGCGGATGTAGGGGATGCAAAGGTGACAGGTGCCTGGAGCCAGCATATATGGGAGCACAGCACTGAAAAGGGTGGGTGTGCGACACAGACTGCAGGTTTACTGAGGATACTTGCAGAATATGGCGAAAGCTCTCCCAACCAATGAGTTTAACTGCTTGCCGACCGCCGCACGACGATATACGTCGACAGAATGGCACGGCTGCGCAAATGGGCGTATATATACATCCCCTTTAATTTGCCACCGTGTGGTCGCTCACGCGCCGGCGACCCTGTCTGCTGGTGTCCCACGATCGTGTCACGATCGTAAACACAACATCTCCCCGTTCTTCCTAGTGACATGTCACTGATCGTCTGTTCCCTCTCATCGGGAACAGCGATCAGTGACGTGTCACTCGTAGCCACGCCCCCTAACAGTTAGAATCACTCCCTAGGACACACTTAACCCCTTCAGCGCCCCCTACAGGTTAACCCCTTCACTACCAGTGTCATTTTTGCAGTAATCAGTGCATTTTTATAGCACTGATCGCTGTAAAAATGACAATGGTCCCAAAATGGTGTCAAAAGTGTCCGATGTGCCCGCCATAATGTCACAGTCACAATAAAAATCGCTGATCGCCGCCATTACTACAAAAAAAAAAAAATTATTAATAAAAATGCCATAAAACTATCCCCTATTTTGTAGATGCTATAACTTTTGCGCAAACCAATCAATAAACGCTTATTGCAATTTTTTTTTACCAAAAATATGTAGAAGAATACGTATCGGCCTAAACTGAGGAAAAATAAAGTTTTTTTATATATATTTTTTGGGAAAATTTATTATAGGAAAAAGTAAAAAAAATTGCATTTTTTTTCAAAGTTCTCGCTCTATTTTTGTTTATAGCGGAAAAAATAAAAAGCGCAGAGGTGATCAAATACCACCAAAAGAAAGCTCTATTCGTGGGAAAAAAATTACGTAAATTTTGTTTGGGAGCCACGTCGCACGACTGCGCAATTGTCAGTTAAAGCGACGCAGTGCCGAATCGCAAAAAGTGCTGTGGTCTTTGGCCAGCCAAATGGTTTGGGGCTTAAGTGGTTAAAGGGAAACTCCACTTTTGTGGGAAAAAAATGATCAAATATTTTTTTTTTTATAAAGTGTAGACAATTGCAACACAAATCCATATTGTAATTGAATTGTATTAAAAATGACTTTTCCTTATCAATCTGCAGAGCTGTAATTTTCTGTAAAATTCTATTTGAAAACCTGGAGGTGTTCTCTACACAGATGGGGTACAGAACGCCCCCCAGATATGTCATTTTCTGCTTAAAGCGTTTGTTAACCCCCCCAAATAAAAACAGTACAGTGCTTGTGCTGTGTCATTTGGCCCCCTGTAACACCTGTCTGGCTATACCCTCCCCCCTGTATGCTGACTCCGATATATCAGGGCTGCTGAGCCCTGACACCGTGGTCAGCGTACGTGTCTCCAGCGTACGTGTCTCCGTCAGCCGCAGCCCTGCTATGTGTTTCCTGTGTTCTCTCCTCCATTGTCCCCTCTCTGACGAGTGTCTGCTCGTGTCAGAGCTCGCCTCCCCCCTTCATATTTAATATTAAAAGCTCCCATTCCCTCTGTATTATAACAATAAGTTTCCCTGTGTTATATAATAAATATGCTTATCTGTACCGATAACACAGTGTCTTCCTGCGATCACGTGACACCTTGGCTCTGTCTCTTCTCTCCTCCCTGCCTGATGTCAGCGACAGTGCTTGGCCCCGCCCACTGGAACTGTGAGCCGGAGAGAGAGGAGGCAACTGATCGCAGGAAGACACTGTGTTATCAGTACAGATAGGCATATTTTTTATATAACACAGGGGGACTTATTGTTCTAATACAGAGGGGATGGGAGCATTTTATAGAAGTGGCTTTACAACCACTTTAACCACTTAAGGACCGCTCACTGTGTATATATACGTCGGTAGAATGGCTCGTACAGGCACAAGCACGTACCTGTACGTCCCCTTTAACTGGCTGACGTCGGGGTCGCGCGCGCGCCAGCGTCCCCCTGCCTTCCCCGTGAGTCGGACCGCGGGTCCCGCGGACTCGATCGCCGCGATTGTTTCACTGAGGCATGGAGCAGGGAGATGTTAGTGTAAACACAACATCTCCCCGCTCCTCTACTGACAATGTCAGCGATCTCCGCTCTGTGTAATCAGAGCGGAGATCGGCGACGTATCAGTCGTAGCCACGCCCCCACACAGTAGTAATCACTCCCCTAGGCACACTTAACCCCTCCAGCGCCCCTAGTGATTAACCCCTTCACTGCCAGTGTCATTTTCACAGTAACCAGTGCATTTTTATAGCACTGATCGCTGTTAAAATTGCAATGGTCCCAAAAATGTGTCAAAAGTATCCGATGTGTCCGCCATAATGTCGCAGTCACAAAAAAAACCGCTGATTGCCACCTTTTGCGCAAACCAATCAAACGACGATTGCGATTTTTTTTTACCAAAAACATGTAGAAGAATACGTATCGGCCTAAACTGAGGAAAAAAATGTTTTTTTTATATATTTTTTGGGGATATTTATTATAGCAAAAAGTAAAAAATATTGAATTTTTTTCAAAATTGACGCTCTATTTTTGTTTATAGCGCAAAAAATAAAAACCGCAGAGGTGATCAAATACCACCAAAAGAAAGCTCTATTTGTGGGAAAAAAAGGACGTCAATTTTGTTTGGGAGTCACGTCGCACAATTGTCAGTTAAAGCGACGCAGTGCTGAATCGCAAAAAGGGGCCTGGTCTTTATGCTGCATATTGGTCCGGGGCTTAAGTGGTTAATTGTTGGCTCACTGATTTTCCCAGAAGTCTGCACTAAGATACAAGTCAGATTTCGAGCATACCTTGCAACAAAAATTTCATTTTTGGTCAGATACTCCCAAAGGGAAATCATGTCTTAAGGGATGCAGACCCAGCAGCTTTCCTCATTGGAGCCCTGCAGGTGCAGCAGCTGATTGATAATTATAAAACCACTCCCATACAGATTCACTCATTTGCACATGGACACAGACAAATAGCTATTTCTTCAGAACAACAAAAGGTCAGAATCTGCAACAAAGTTTGGTAAAATCCCTGCAATGTACATCGATCACCCAGAAGGGAATGTTTTTTTCTCAACAAAGGTGGAGTTACTCTTTACATAAAAAGTGTTTGTGAGTGAGGAGGAAAAGCTCGCAGCTGCTCTGCTCTCATTACCAGCTGCTCAGATCTCTGACTTTTCAAATAGACTCCACCCTTTGTGTGATTTATACCGCCAGCGGCTAAATAAAATGGCTGGTTGTTAACACACTCGAAGCGCTATACTGTAAGTTTCCATATTTGCTGCATCTATCCCATTAGAAGCGCGTGAATAAATCTGTAGTTCATCGTCTGTCATGCTGGAGCAGACGAGGCGCAGGACAATGGGAACAGATGTGAGGACATGATTCCTGTGTACATGATAAATTCATTACGCTCCCCCGCTGCCTTCTAACTCAATAGACCTTCACTGGTTCCGTAGATTAACAGATGGGGGGGTCACCAGGTGCCAAGACATGATGGGCATATCAGCGATTCTCCTAGACTGCAAATGCTTGGACTCCAGACCTTCCCTTCAGGCTTGCACAGTTGTGCATGTTCTTCTCCTGGACTTAGATTACTTACTCTGATTTTACTGCACACTGTGAGCTTCTCACTATGTGCATTAAAAGCTGCAGCAGGTCAGACAGAGCCTGCCTCATTTCCTGGCTGGAGGACGTCCAGCATTATCTAATCCTTTTTTTCCAGCCTGACTGTCCCTGTCCCGCCCCTTTCACTGAAATTTTTTCAGTTCTTAAAAAATAAGTATGGGTTTTGGGTTTTTTCCCTAATCATACTTTCCTCGGCGGATGCAGCATCGGTCTGATGCTGCATCTGTCCCCCCGCCGCCTCTTCACTGAGAAGAACCGAGTCATCGAACACCGCCGATGGCTCGGTTCTCTCAGCTCCCCTAGAGGAGAGCTGCTGCCTGTCAATCAGCAGCTCTCCTGTTCTGCTCCTTAACGCTCATTGGAGCGCTGAGCTGTGGAGGGGGGGGGGGGGGAACGGCTGTTTCAGCGGCTCACTGAGAGTTTGAGACTGCCATCAGTCCAGGCACCTGGCGGATCCAGACTTCCGAAGTCGGGATGACGCGGTGCCTGGACTGAACTTGGTGACGTCAGCAGAGAGTCGACTTCAGACCTCTCTCTGCTGAAAACAGGTCACAGGAGTGCAAAACGAATTGCACTCCTGTGACCCGTAAGAGAAGACCAGCCAAATGAGCTCAGGCTGGACTTCTCCTTTAATCATGAAGACAGTACCTTGAAAAAGTATTCATACCCTTGAAATTTTCCACATTTTGTTATGTTACAACCAAAAACGTAAATGTATTCTATTGGGATTTTATGCGATAGACCAGCACAAAGTGGCACATAATTGTGAAGTGGAAAGAAAACGATAAATGGTTTTCAATTTTTTTTTACAAATAAATATCTGAAAAGTGTGGCGTACATTTGTATTTGCAGTTTCCAGGGGCAGCAGCCAGGTATGGTATATACATAGTTACATTGGTACTGTGGGCTCCAGCAATGTATACCTCCTTGGAGACCTGGGAAGATGGCTCCATAGAAGTTTTTTTTAGGGTAAATATGCATTTAGTATATACATTGTACCTAGTGTATGATCTGACACTTACAGGTCTGGGGCACGCGCGTGCCACCGGCGACCCACTTTCACTGTGATCGCATACAGCCGGAGCCTTGTGGCGGGTACGCTGGTTGTAGTTCCTGCTTCCTGATGGCTACAGGGCGCATAGAAGACCCTCCATCCATCTACACAGCCTGTGAAATGACAGGGAACCCAGAAAAACACCCCCATTTCCCTTGGTTTTTTATGAGCCTGAAAAATACTTTTATGCTGTAAATGTTCCTGATCCTTGCACTAACAAAGCATGTTTTAATCTCTACACTGAGGTGGCACTTCCCTTTTCTCCCCCTTCTTGGGACATGAATCTATGCTTTCCCCTAGTCAACGCACCTCCCCCACAGTGAGAAAGCACAGGCTAGGCACACATTTAAACCTTTTATCACCCCCTGATGTTAACACCTTCCCAGCCAGTGCCAATAGTACAGTGACAGTGCATATTTTTAGCACTGATCACTGTATTAGTGTCACTGGTCCCAAAAAAGTGCTCAAATAGTGTCCAATTTGGCCGCCACAATATTGCAGTCCTGCTATAAGTCGCTGATCGCCGCCATTACTACTGGGAAAAATATATATACCGTATATTCCATAGATTGCAGACGCTATATCTTTTGTGCAAACCAATCAATATATGCTTATTGGGATTTTCTTTTACCAAAAATATGTAGCAGAATATATATTGTCTTAAATTTATGAAGAAATTAGATTTATTACTGGATATGTTTTATAGCAGAAAGTAAAAAAATTATTTTTTTCAAAATTGTCGCTCTTTTTTTGTTTCTAGCGCAAAAAATAAAAACCACAGAGGTGATCAAATGCCACCAAAAGAATGTTCTATTTCTGGGAAATAAAGGAGAAATATTTTATTTGGGAACAGCGTCGCACAACCGCGCAATTGTCAGTTAACCACTTAAGGCCCGGAAGATTATCCCCCTTAATAACCGGGCCATTTTTTGCGATACGGCACTGCGTCGCATTAACTGACAAATTGCGCGGTCGTGCGACGTTGTACCCAAACAAAATTAACGTCCTTTTTTCCCCACAAATAGAGCTTTCTATTGGTGGTATTTGATCACCTCTGCGGTTTTTATTTTTTGCATTATAAAAGACTGACAATTTAAAAAAAAAAAACGATATATTTTACTTTCTGCAATAAAAAAATATCCAAAAAGAAAAAAAAAAGTTAAAAAAAAATCAGTTTAGGCCAATATGTATTCTTCTACATATTTTTGGGGAAAAAAAAACGCATTAAGCGTATATTGATTGGTTTGCGCAAAAGTTATAGTGTCTACAAAATAGGGAATAGATTTATGGCATTTCTTTTTATTTTTTTTTACTAGTAATGGATAACAGATCGGACACTTTTTTAGGACCATTGACATTTATACAGGGATCAGTGCTATAAAAATGCACTGATTACTGTATCAATTTTACTGGCAGGGAAGGGGTTAACACTAGGGGGCGATCAAGGGGTTAAATGTGTTCCCTGGGAGGTGTTTCTAACTATGGGGGGAGGGGACTGACTGGAGGAGGAGAGAGATCGCTGTTCCTAATCACTAGGAACAGCAGATCTCTCTCTACTCCCCTGAAAGAATGGGGATCTATCTGTTTACATTGACAGATCCCCTTTCTGCCTTTCTGTGGAGCGATCGCGGGTGGCCTGCGGACATCGCGGCCGCCGGTCACACACATCAGTTTCCCCGCCATGCAGCGAGCACGCACGTGCCTGCTGTAGCTGTTTAAAGGGCGGACGTACAGCTACGGTGATTTGCGGGAACAAGCCGACCTGCCACGGCAGCTGGTCAATGACGGCAGCTGGTCAGCAACTGGTTAAAATAACGCAGTTCCATATCGCAAAAAATGCCCTGTCACGGTAGATCTTCCGGAGGTCAAGTGGTTAAGTAATGTACATTCTGTAAACCTAAGTACCTCCCCCCTCCTGCTCATTATCATAAAGATGGAGCACGTCTCCTTCAAGCCTGATTTCAGCTTTCCAGTTCCAGTTTTGTGACAATCTAAAGAAAGTTTTCAGGAAGTTAAACTAGCCGGATTGTAAAATACACTCAGAACAATCTCCAGAATACAGAATTATACCAAATGATGTATTTATTTTCCTTCACATCTTTTTGAAATGGCTCAGATTTGATTCCAGAATTTCCCAGAAATGTTTTGTGTCGGCGGTGGAAGCGTTCGCTGTTTTGTATTTTCTTTGTGCGCAAGATTCTGGTCCCTTTCCAGTACTCATTACCATCAGACGTTATTGAATTTATCGTTTCTTTCCTTGTTTGGCCATAACGAGCATTAATTTATATTAACTGGCAGTTTCCTGTCAGGACAATCTGGACGTGGGGGATTTATGATGTGTTTCTGGTAAGATGACAGGACATTCGCAGCTGTGAACTCGCAGTAACCCTGTCACGCGGCCCTGGCGACAAAATACCGCCTCCAAGGCATCTTTAAAAAAAATTAAAAACTGCTGGGAGAGGCAAGAATAAAGAGGATCCATTTTAATGGATGTTTGAGGAATTTCACTACAAAGGGTCAAAGTGGTTGTAAACCCTTTACATATACCCAGTGAAGTGACTACCCTACACAGAAATGAAACAAATCCTCCTACATAAGTTGTACCTGTTTATCTGCAGTCTTCTCTACAGACAAAGCGCAGAATTTATAAAGCTTGTCTGGGCTTTCAGCAAACAGGGGGATGGACAGCTGAAGTTACACACTGCAGAGCTCAGAGAATTGACTGGAGGGAAGGGACACACTCCCTGAGGCTGTCAAACACAGGCTGTGTGCTAGAGATTGAAAACCGATAAATCTGTGCTTCTACCCATATAACATACTGATAATGGACTGTAAGGCCCCTTTGACGCGATCGAACGGCAAAGATCCGTCTGTCCAGTTTTCAGGTGGATCTGAGCGGGCCACCCATTGACTTATATGGGCAGGTGGATGTCAGCGAAAATGTGTTCGCTGACACCCGCCTGCCATTCGATAAGATCCACTGAAAACAGACGGATGGCTGTCCGTTTTCATCCGATCTTCCCATAGAGGACAGCGGGGCTCTGACATGTCCATCCCTGTACAGTGAGCAGAGACGGACCTGTCATCCACCTGCTTAGATCAACAGAGCGTTCCCCTGCTGAGCTGGCGGGGTCCGCTCAACGGATCCTCCCCATGTGAAAGGGGGGCCTAAAAGACTGTTATGACTAATGCCTGGTACACACGATCCGATTATCCAACGAATGATCGTCCGTTTTTTTTGCATGCTAATCTCACGTCGAATCTGATGAGTTTACTAAAGTCGCGAAAATTCTCGTACGACCGAATAAAAAAATTGGAAGTGATGTCATGTGTAATACATTTTCGAACGACAGCTGTGCTGATTAAAACGAAAATCATACGATCTGGCATCGTACGAAAAAAAATTCCGTGCATGTCCGATAGAATAATATCGGATGAACTGTCCTGATCGGCTCTCAAAAGCTCTGTACTAACGATCCGATTATCGTACGATCGATTAGAAAGCGGCATTTTTCATACGATTTTCGGATCGTGTGTACGGGGCTTAAAGCGGAGTTCCACCCTTTTTTTATGTTTATTAAAAGTCAGCAGCTACAAAAAGTGTAGCTGCTGGCTTTTAATAAACATACACTTACCTGCTCCACTGTCCAGCGACGCGCCGCCTGGAGCTCCGCTCCTCTCCCCCCTCCTCCGCCGGTGCGTCCATTCACAGTATGGGCACCCGGCCGTGACAGCTTTCGGCTTCACGGCCGGGCACTCACTGCGCATGCGCGAACGGCGCAGCGCTCTGTGAGTGGACAGGCGATCGCCTGGGACCTGTCACGTTCCAGGTGATCGCCTACAGGGAGGAGCCGCCACAAGGCGATATGACGTATCGCCTAGGCGGCTCCAGGGCGGAAGGAGGAAGTGGGACAGGAAGTCCCACTCCTACTGAAGCCCCCACTCCCCCCCCAAAAAAATTACATGCCAAATGTGGCATGTAAGGGGGTGAGGAGTGGAACTCCGCTTTAAGGTCTTGTAGGCTGAAATGTGTCACCTGATCTTATCTGCATTTGTGTACTGTGGTTTTTGCATAAATATGAAGATGTTTTAAGAGCAACACCAGTTTTTCCGAATCGTCTTTCTGGATTATCAGTGTGCTGGAGATCCCTCCCCTGTCATCTTTTTTCTCTTGGCGTCAGGAAAACTTTTCAGAAGTGACTCATACCAACAGCAGAGGAAAAAAGCAGCAGACAGAAATGATACTTATTGTTCTGAATTGAGACAAGTACACACTATAGAGGGATATGCTTTGTTCATATTTCATGTCTAAGGTTTACAGCCAATTTAAGACTGACAGCGTGTCTACGAGGAAATATCAGAATAAAAAAAAGAGCCCTTTACCTGACTGCCCGGGCGGAGGAACCCCGCTTGTCCCTCTCGGCAAACAGAGGAAAACAGTGAGGACGGCGGCCTTATTCCCGCAACATGGTTCTATGGCGATTGGTTTTGGCACACCCTGGAGGGAAGAGATAGGGAAAAAAAAATTAGACAAGAACATATATTTAAAAAAAATGTCCAATCAATCTCACACTCAACAAAAATATACTAAATTATTATTATATAGAAACTGTTGTCTAAAAAATTGTATATTTCTATACTAAACTTTTTCATTAACAGAATCAAGCAACACTGGTTTCATGCAAAAGATCATAACAAAAGCATAGTACAACTGTACTTAAAGTGGTTGTAAAGGTTGAAGGTTTTTTATCTTCATGCGTTCTATCCACCTCCCTATGGTATTTTACATTGCCCCTAAGGCCAGATCCCTAAAGGACCCTAGCCAAAATATTCAGCCTTAACCATTCTAATTCATTAAAATGAGGACTTTCCTCCTATTTAAAAGTAGGCCTTTCCCCTAGGGCTAGTGGGCCATGAAAGGCTTGATTTAAGATCCAGCTTAAAGGACTTTCCTCAGAGCAGATATGATAATCTCAGCCGCGTAGCACTATGGGCCTGGATATGACCCCTTTAGTTCCTCATGTAGCTACTTTCTTTCTAAGATTTCTGAAAAGGCCTAAACCAAGATCTAAAAATCCCTGCCCATCTAGGAGGTTCCACTGCAAATATATTACCAATGTTGTGCTTGAGAAACGGCAGTGGAAAGAATTGAGCTGACCATATCTAAGCCATTCTTTCTCCTCGACAGATGAGTAACACAGGGTTCACACAGGGTTTGATAGGAATCAGTCTATCCCCACACAATATTTGGAATAACACTCGATAGACCCCAGCATATAGAGACACAATGCAGTTGCAGACTATGCTGACATACAAAAGGCCGGAACCAGGTAAAGCCCCGTACACACGGTCGGACTTTTGCCCAACAAACTTCATTTTGAGCAAGTTGGACCAACAATCCGACCGTGTGTACGCTCCATCGGACAAACTTTTTTTCGTTTGGTTTTGTTTTCATCGGACAAAAGTTGGGTCTGCAAACGGACAAACTTTTGCCCAACAAAAGTCAGATGGAGCAAAGTCCTACCGTGTGTACAGAAAACCATCGGACTTTTGTCCGATGGACAAAACAACTAATGTTAAAATCAACCAACAATAGCAGAAGTTGACCAAAGGGTGGCGGTAAAGAGCAGAAAAGAGCAGAAAAACCACGTGATGTTGCAAAAAGTTTTGGGAAAGTTTGCAGAAAAGTCCTGTATTGTCTATGCTATGGGTGTGCCCAGTCAACTCCGTTTGGATAAAAATCCACGGAAAAGTCTGATGGAAGTCCGACCGTGTGTATGGGGCTTTAGTCTTAATCAAATCAACCCCATTCAAACAGGTAATATCCATTTATTTTAACCGGCCACCCTATCATAGGTAACTTCCATCATGCATTCCCAATTTTAAGGCCCTACAATTGCTGGCTTTTGCCGAGTACACACGATTGGAATTTCCGACAGCAAAACCGTGTATTTTTTTCCGTCGGATGTTGGCTCAAACTTGTCTTGCACACACACGGTCACACAAATGTTGCTCGGAAATTCCGATCTTCAAGAACGCAGAGACGTACAACACTACGACGAGCCGAGAAAAATTACGAACAATGATTCCGAGCATGCGTCTAATTTATTCTGAGAATGCGCAGCACTTTTGTGCGTCGGAATTGGCTACACGTGGTAGGAATTTCCGACAAGAACTTTTGTTGTTGGAAAAATTGAGAACCAGCTCTCAATCATTTGTTGTCGGAAATTCCGTCAGCAAATGTCCGATGGAGCCAACACACGGTCGGAATTTTTGACCAAAATCTCACATCAAACATTTGTTGTCGGAAATTCTGACCGTGTGTACGCGGCATTAGAATCAATGCTTTCATTTTTCTCCTGGGGTATCAGAAAAGTGTCCTTGAGAAAAGTTTATTCTGCCTCCATTTTCTATTAAGAACACTTCTCTCTTCTACTGATTGATCTTGGAGCCGGAGGCTTTGTAGTATGGCGAGACCACTTTCTTTGTTTAATTGTCCCACTGATAACCACTAACACATGATGTGCATAGGCCACAATCTCAAAGGGGGCTCATCCGAGAGCCTGACCTGTGCCCCACACAACATGCTGCTTGCTAGCCTCCTTATGAATTGGTCAAACACATATAGCAGGGCACCTGATGGACTATGCTGGTACACCACAGAGCCAACCTCTGGCTACCCAACCCCAGTGGCGACTGGTGCTCCAGCCAGGGATGGGCATGGCAAACAAACCATCCGACCCCAGTGGATGGTACTCACGCGGTCGGGCTCTTGCTGGCGAAGCAGAGCAGAGGACGGACGCAGAGTTGATGACGGCGGCCATCTTCCGGATCTCACTGTACATCCTCCACTGCCCCCGTTACCGGTCAATACCATCACTTCTCCACTCTGCCAATCGCGCTCCTCCTGCTTCCTGATTGGCCAGGAGGAGAAGCAGGAAGACAATAGTGAATAGTTTGCTATTGTCACACAAGTGACACGCCCCAAGCTCACCCCGTTTTGAAGCCAATCAGAGCCTCAGGCTCTAATCACGTGCTTCAAAAAACTAACAAAAAAAACGCTATTGAAATCCACGCGTCCGGCGCCCTGCATATAGATTAGGGGCCGGGCACATGTTTTAGGGGGGCAGCATGCCCAACCCAATCATTTACAAGAGTGAAACTTATGGCCCCCTTGTACAGGACGTTTAGGCAATGGACAAAACCACCTAGCAGACTATACTTACTAAGACGGGAAGCACAGGTATTTATCAAGCAGTCTGCCTGATCCAGCACCAGCAAATACATTCTTTAGTCCTGCATTACTCAAAGGCCTCATTTCTCCTCTCCAGAAATACTCTGCACTGCTGAAGAACTTTGCTCTTTCCTCTAATTCTTCTTTTCTTAAATACTCTGCACTGCTGGAGGACTCTGCCCCTTCCTCTAACCCTCCTCTCCTGAAATACTCTGCACTGCTGGAGGACTCTGCCCCTTCCTCTAACCCTCCTCTCCTGAAATACTCTGCACTGCTGGAGGACTCTGCCCCTTCCTCTAACCCTCCTCTCCTGAAATACTCTGCACTGCTGGAGGACTCTGCCCCTTCCTCTAACCCTCCTCTCCTGAAATACTCTGCACTGCTGGAGGACTCTGCTCCTTCCACTAACTCTCCTCTCCTGAAATACTCTGCACTGCTGGAGGACTCTGCCCCTTCCTCTAACCCTCCTCTCCTGAAATACTCTGCACTGCTGGAGGACTCTGCTCCTTCCTCTAACCCTCCTCTCCTGAAATACTCTGCACTGCTGGAGGACTCTGCCCCTTCCTCTAACCCTCCTCTCCTGAAATACTCTGCACTGCTGGAGGACTCTGCTCCTTCCTCCAACTCTCCTCTCTGGAAATACTCTGCCCTGTTGGAGGACTCTGCTCCTTCCTCCAACTCTCCTCTCGGGAAATACTCTGCCCTGCTGGAGGACTCTGCTCCTTCCTCTAACTCTCCTCTCTGGAAATACTCTGCCCTGCTGGAGGACTCTACTCCTACCTCTAACTCTTCTCTCTGGAAATACTCTGCCCTGCTGGAGGACTCTGCTCCTTCCTGTAACTCTCCTCTCCTGAAATACTCTGCCCTGCTGGAGGACTCTACTCCTACCTCTAACTCTTCTCTCTGGAAATACTCTGCCCTGCTGGAGGACTCTACTCCTTCCTGTAACTCTCCTCTCCTGAAATACTCTGCCCTGCTGGAGGACTCTACTCCTACCTCTAACTCTTCTCTCTGGAAATACTCTGCCCTGCTGGAGGACTCTACTCCTTCCTCTAACTCTTCTCTCTGGAAATACTCTGCCCTGCTGGAGGACTCTACTCCTTCCTGTAACTCTCCTCTCCTGAAATACTCTGCCCTGCTGGAGGACTCTACTCCTACCTCTAACTCTTCTCTCTGGAAATACTCTGCCCTGCTGGAGGACTCTGCTCCTTCCTCTAACTCTCGTCTCTGGAAATACTCTGCACTGGTGTGAACTTTAGAATGATATGATGGGTTTGCAGGCCACCAATAAAGTTGTGTTAAGAAGCGGATGCACAGCAGAGATATTTGTTTTATTTGTCTCTCTCTGCAGTGCGCAGTGTCAGTGTCTTGTGATGTTTTGCTGTGTGACATTTTTCTACGATGTAATTACAGTATGTCAGTGAGTACGGCATGCAGGCGGAAAGACGAATGAGGCCATGGATCTGTTTATATGCTGACAAGATAAATGTGAATACAAAATCCCCCCTACCCCCCTCTGATCCTGCCAGACTCTGCTAGCAGTTACACCTTAGCCGGGATGCCAGAAGAGAGAAACTGACAAAATGACTATACTGCCAAACAAGTAATACGACTCGGGACGTATCCAAAATCTTCCAGCAGAATCCGAGGATGGTGATGACTTACCCACCTTCCGGAGAGGCTCTCAGACCCACTTCAAATATTATTTGTATTTAAATATATGATTTCTAGGTATGCAGATGTTAGTTTCAGATATAGCAATGGTTACTTTTTTATAAAACAGCAGATTTTCTTTACACATTTGGATACAATATTTATTATTCTATATGTGTGTATATATAAAATTGCTTTGATTATGACTTCATACATATTTATATACTGTACATATACAGTTGAACCTCAGATTACGAGCATAATCCGTTCCAGGAGTATGCTCGTAATCCAAAGAACTCGCATATCAAAGCGAGTTTCCCCATTGAAGTCAATGGAAACGAAAATAATTTGTTCCGCATTGACTTCAATGGGATGCAATACAGCATGCGGCCAGAGGTGGGGGTGGGGGGCCTCGGCAAACGTCGGAAAGGCTCGGAAACTGAGTATTTCTGTGTATTTCCGAGCATTGCCGTAAGGCAACAATCGGCTGCGATCGTCGCTGTTCGGCTCTGGCGCCCCCGCACCTCAGGCCAAATGCGGTACTGCAGGCCCTATTAGCTTGAATTCTGCTTGTCTTGTGAGACAACACTTGCAAACAGAGTCAGAATTTAAAAAAAAAAAGTTGCTCGTAAATCAAAGCGCTTGTTATCCGCTTTACTCTTAAACCGAGATTCCACTGTATATATATATATTTTACAATAGACCACATATCTAGAGTATAGGCTACATAGCATAGGTGTGTGCAGCCTATTGCATTAGGGTGTATACCCCAAAGTTCAAACACACATGCGTGTATATATATATATATATATATATATATATATATATATATATTTGTTTGTTGGGCTGTTAGGTTCGTTAGTTTGGTATTCTGTTATTGGTTCAATTATATTTTTATGTTTGCTATGTGCTGTTGTTTGGATGGGTTTTGTTGCACTGTAAATAAATCTCACTTAAAGCGGCGTTCCGCCGCAAAAAAAAATAAAAAATGAAAGTCAGTAGCTACAAATACTGCAGCTGCTGACTTTTAATATATGGACACTTACCTGTCCTGGGTGCCCACGATGTGGGCACCCGAAGCCGATCTGTCCCTCGGCTCTTGGGTGGAGGCGCCGCCATCTTCGGTAAGGGAATCAGGAAGTAAATCCTTGCGGCTTCACTTCCTGGTTCCCTACTGCGCATGCGTGAGTCGCTCTGCTTGATCCCACTGGTCCCTGCTGTCTTCTGGGACCTGTGTGTCTCCCAGAAGACAGCGAGGGGGACAGAGGAGGCGTCGGACATGGCGTAGGTCGCAGCGGCGACCTATGCCCGGAAGTGGGAGCAAATACAGTACCTGGATTAGACAGGTATCTGCTCCCTCCTCCCCCCTGAAAGGTGCCAAATGTGACACCGGAGGAGGGGAGGAATCCAAAAAGCGGAAGTTCCATATTTGGGTGGACTTCCATATTAAAGCATACACAGTCTGGTCCCAGTTTCCTGAGTGTAGCTACACAGATCTGGCCATCTCTGCTGCTGATTTCAGACATTGAGCTACAGTGACTTTGCCTAGCCTGAGATGATGTCATAAGGGATGAGCTCTCCACAGCGGCGGCTTCCCCTGCTCAGCAGCCTCCTGTTCTCCTGCTCTCCACAGCGGCAGCTTCCGTTTCCTCCCTCCTCCTCGGCAGCCAATCGGGAGTCTCTCTTTTTAGCCAATCGGAAAATGGGTCTCACACCCACTTCTGATTGGCCGGATTGAGAATCGGTGTTTCAACAGCGAATGTCCATTCACTGTTGTAATACACCTGGGTGGGCTCGGGTTGCATGCTCTGCTACCTGAGCCCACCCTATTTTGAAGCCTATTAGACCCTCTGGCTCTAATCAGGTGCTTCAAAAAAAATCCCCCGCCGCTGTAATTCATGTGCCCAGTGCCTTGAAAGGGGCCAGATGCATGAATAGGGGGTGGCCGCGGCGGACATTGATATATTCATACTATGCATGAATCTATCCATTATGCATATAGGGGTGGCATGGAGAGAGGGGGCGGCGCCCCTAATGGACGGGCCGCTACTGCTAGTGAGACGTGCAGCTGCAATCAGGTGGGCTGGCAGGGCCTGAAAAGGTGGTGCTGGGATCAGTGACCACAGAGAGGAAGTGCTGGGAAAGTGTGACCTATGTCACCCAATCTGTTCTTCAAGTATAAGGGCTGCAAGTCCCTGCCTGTAATGGGCCTTTGCTACAAAAGTACTACAGGGTGACATAGCTGGGGTCTGCAAGCAAGCGTATGCTGGAGGAAGAAGAGGAGCTGTATATAGAGACTGTATATAGGAAGAGTTGTCCCTGAAGTTTATTTTGAAGTCAAGTGGGCATCCCATAACCTCCCATCCCAATCCAAGTTATTATCCTTCAATTAGAGCTGCACGATTCTGGCTAAAATGAGAATCGCTATTTTTTTGCTTAGAATAAAGATCGAGGTTCTCTCACGATTCTCGCGGTGTAACCCCTTCTTTCACATTATACAAAAAAAAATTGGGTTAACTTTTCTCGCTTAGTTTTATTGTATTATTGTATTTAAAAAAAAAAATGCGTTTGAAAAACTGCTGCGCAAATACGGTGTGACATAAAATATTGCAATCAACAACCACCATTTTATTCTCTAGGGCAGGGGCCTCAAACTGGCGGCCCTCCAGCTGACGCAAAACTACAAGTCTCATCATGCCTCTGCCTGTGGGAATCATGCTTGTTACTGTCAGCCTTGCAATGCCTCATGGGACTTGTAGTTTTGCAACAGCTGGAGGGCCACCAGTTTGAGACCCCTGAGCTAGGGTCTCTGCTAAAAAAAAAGATATTTCATGTTTGGGTGTTCCAATACATTTTCTAGCAGAAAATAATGATCTTTATTGTAAGCAACAGAAAAGAAAAGGTTCAGTCTTTAAATGGTTAAACTTCCCTCATTTACACACCGGAGTTCTTTCCTTTGATAAAAGAATGCAAAGATACTTTGTTTCTACTTTTTCGCAGTGTTGTGATAAAACTTGGCAGGCTGTCTGGATCTTTTTTTTTTTCTCGCTGTGAGAACTCTGCACTTGTTAGAAAGAATTGTGACATGCTGTTTTGAAGATCGGGAAGGGAAAAAGATCGCAATTTCGATTCTTAACAATTAATCGTGCAGCTCTACCTTCAATAAACCAAAAAACAAACAAAGTCACAGAATGTTCTCGGTCTCTGAAGTGACTGTGGAAATTCGGTGTGCCTGGCTGTGCAGGGTGGGGGATCCCAGTTACTTGCGGCTCCTAAGGTGGTGTGATACATATATACATCGGATGACAGGTCCGCTGTCATTTTTTCTCATTGAGCACCGCATGGACTTCACAAGCCTGTAACAGCATAGAAGTGATTGGTAGAAAACATGGTTTCTAAAGTATTCTCTATAATAGTAGAGAAAGGGCCCAGCCAATTGATTTGCCCTTCAGCCTATTCCCATTCTATGTATTTGCATGCTGATTTATCTGAGAATCCAATGATTGAATACAACACACGTTGTGCGTTTCCAGTCCCTGGAACCAGGAGTGAGCCGAGGGGCCACTATAAGAGGTGGCCACCTTGGGCGCTTCAGCAGAAAGGGGCGCAAAAAAAGGCAGGACCTTCAATCTATGCTGTTTCCGTAGTTTACAGGTCATGGCGGGTGGGGGGCACACATCAGCTTTTGAGGCTTAGGTGCAAAAGGACCTTGTCCTGGCACTGTCTGAAAGGTTCAGTCTGATATATTCTGGGACAGTGGCATGTTTTTTTGGTAGAGAAGGGTAATATTCGAACAATGTTTCCTAGAAAGTTTTCTTTGTGGTTGGTGTGAATTCTGGGTGCATCTCTCCATACAGACGTCAGCGATTCGTGTACCCCACCTTGCACAATGCATACCCCCCCCACCCCCTCCCGGAAGGTCATACTGGGTAGCTGCCTCATATAGAGGTCTCATCTGCTTGTGTGAATACTGTACCATTGCTAATTATACTGCTCGTTTATGGAAGTGTCTGGCACAGTGAAATACAGCCGCTTTTACAATTATAATCTGCTGCCATTAAAATAGGCTTGAAAAACAAATGAAAATCAGTAAAAAAAATGCTTCTAAAAGCTCCTCTAACAAATGGCTTATTAAGAAAAGAGCACTTCCCGCTGAAAACCTGTTATTTCAAATCAGCCGCTTTCACAGAGTTAAATCTGTAACAAAGGCAGATCATTATCATACATGGGAGGGAGAGACAGACAAAACAGAATGGGCAGGTAACAGCCAGGACAATTTACTGGGACATATACATAGACAAGCGCACACTGAAGGACACAGACAAGCACACATTGAAGGACACAGAGAAACAAGCGCACACTGAAGGACACAGACAAGCACACATTGAAGGACACAGAGAAACAAGCGCACACTGAAGGACACAGACAAGCACACATTGAAGGACACAGAGAAACAAGCGCACACTGAAGGACACAGACAAGCACACATTGAAGGACACAGAGAAACAAGTGCACACTGAAGGACACAGAGAAACAAGCGCACACTGAAGGACACAGACAAGCACACATTGAAGGACACAGAGAAACAAGCGCACACTGAAGGACACAGACAAGCACACATTGAAGGACACAGAGAAACAAGTGCACACTGAAGGACACAGAGAAACAAGCGCACACTGAAGGACACAGAGAAACAAGCACACATTGAAGGACACAGAGAAACAAGCGCACACTGAAGGACACAGAGAAACAAGTGCACACTGAAGGACACAGAGAAACAAGTGCACACTGAAGGACACAGAGAAACAAGCACACATTGAAGGACACAGAGAAACAAGCGCACACTGAAGGACACAGAGAAACAAGTGCACACTGAAGGACACAGACAAACAAGCACACAGAAGAGGACAATTATACTCAAAACACAGACAAGGACAGATACAGTGCCTTGAAAAAGTATTCATACCCCTTGAAACCTTCCACATTTTGTCATGGTACAGCCAAAAACGTAAATGTATTTTATTGGGATTTTATGTGACAGACCAACACAAAGTGGCACATAATTGTGAAGTGGAAGAAAAATTATTAATGGGTTTAATTTTATTTTTTTTACAAATATGTGAAAAATTTGTATTCAGCCCCCCCCAATACTTTGTAGAACCTCCTTTCACTGCAATTACAGCTGCAAGTCTTTTTGGGGATGTCTCTCCCAGCTTTGCACATCTAGAGAGGGACATTTTTGCCTGTTCTTCTTTGCAAAATAGCTCAAGTTCTATCAGATTGGATGGAGAGCGTCTGTGAACAGCAATTGTCAAGTCTTGCCACAGATTCTCAATTGGATTTAGGTCTGGACTTTGACTGGCCTATTCTAACACATGAATATGCTTTGATCTAAACCATTCCATTGTAGCTCTGGCTGTATGTTTAGGGTTGTTGTCCTGCTGGAAGGTGAACCTCCGCTCCAGTCTCAAGTCTTTTGCAGACTCCAACAGGTTTTCTTCTAAGATTTCCCTGTATTTGTCTTCATCCATCTTCCCATCAACTCTGACCAGCTTCCCTGTCCCTGCTGAAGAAAAGCATCCCCACAACATGATGCGGCCACCACCATGTTTCACGGTGGGGATGGTGTGTTCAGGGTGATGTGCAGTGTTAGTTTTCCGCCACACATAGCGTTTTGCTTTTAGGCCAAAAAGTTCAATTTTGGTCTCATCTGACCAAAGCACCTTCTTCCACATGTTTGCTGTGTCCCCCACATGGCTTCTTACAAACTGCAAACAGGACTTCTTTCAACAATGGCTTTCTTCTTGCCACTCTTCCATAAAGGTCAGATTTGTGAAGTGCACGACTTATAGTTGTCCTGTGGACAGATTCTCCCACCATAGCTGTGGATCTCTGCATCTCCTCCAGAGTTTCCATGGGCCTCTTGGCTGCTTCTCTGATGAATGCTCTCCTTGCCCGGCCTGTCAGTTTAGGTGGACGGCCATGTCTTGGTAGGTTTGCAGTTGTGCCATACTCTTTCCATTTTCCAATGATGGATTGAACAGAGCTCTGTGAGATGTTTAAAGCTTGGGATATTTTCTTTATAACATAACCCTGCTTTAAACTTCTCCACAACTTCATCCCAGACCTGTCTGGTGAGTTCCTTGGCCTTCATGATGCTGTTTGTTCACTAAGGTTAACTAACAAACCTCTGAGGGCTTCACAGAACAGATGCATTTATGATGAGATTAAATTACACACAGGTGGACTATATTTACTAATTAGGTGACTTCTGAAGGCAATTGGTTTCACTAGATTTTAGAGGTATCAGAGTAAAGGGGGCTTAATGCTGCCACAAATGTCACCACAGGGAACCGCAAAAGTGTGACCCTAGTCTCAAACTTTTTCAGATCGAGTAAAGCTCAACAATTTTTTTATTGCTCAAAACAATCGGGGACCAAAAAGCAATGACACTGATATCTGGGGGTTCCAGAACAACAACACTGATACCTCGGGGTCTCAGAACAATGATACACTGACATGGTGTTGAAAAACAAGGACATACTGACATTTGGGGTTCCATGGAAACTTGGGGTCCCAGAACGATGACGCACTGACACTTGGGGGGACAAGAACAATGACATGCTGACACTTGCTGGTCCCAGAATGATGACACACTGACATTTGGGGGTCCTAGAGCAATGACCCATGGAAACTTGGTGTCCCAGAATAATGACACCTTGACATTTGGGGGTCTCAGAACAATGATATAGTAACACTCTGGGGAGTCCCAGAACAATGACACTACAGAGGATGACAAACTGATACCTGGGAGCCTCAGAACAATGACACTACAGAGGATGACAAACTGATACCTGGGAGCCTCAGAACAATGAGTCACCAACATTTTGTTCCAGAACAATGACACCCTGACGCTTGCGTGTCCCAGAACAATGCCCCCCCCCCCCCCGTTTGTTGGAAATTCCAGAACAATGACACACAGGCATTGAGGGTAGGGTGACCACATGTCCCGGATTGCCCGGGACAGTCCCGCATTTAGCAGGTCTGTCCCGGGCACATTCATTCCAGGACAAACTGACACAGCCACCCCCTGGGCCAATCTGATGCCCCCAAAAAAGGCCGCCACATCACCGCTTTACTCACTGACAGTACTTGTCCTGGCCGAGAATGCCTGGAGGAGCACAATCCCCGCCCCCTGCTTGTGATTGGAGAAATCATAAATCCTGTCTCTTGTGTCCAATCACTGTGCTGTGATTCGTTACAGCACAAGCTGATTTTTGGGAAGGGGGGGTGTCCCTGAATTGTAGTTTGGAAATGTGGTCACCCTAATTGAGGGTGCTGGAGCAATATAACAAATTTATAATAACAGCTTTGAGGTTTTAGAGTCTGGAATAGGCTTGTCCAGCATTTCTGCATCATGAAATCATCTTTTGTTTATCGTACAATGTTTGTCCTCTTCTGATGCAGCAATTAAGCCGTGGGTGCGTTTGCATTTTAATATTTCAGGCACATTGTAGATCCATATTTCCTGGGCGCTGTAAAACTTTCCTTTGCTCCCTCTCTCCATAATTATTCCGACTGGCAGGAGGAACCCAGACCCATCAATCCTCAATTCCTCCATCCAATTTTCTAATTGCCTTCTTGGCATGCGGCGGAGCCCCCGACTCACATGATGCATTTGTCGAGCGCTGGAGTAATGTACTTCTTAAAATTAGATGCACTCTTTAAAATGACTCAAATAAAAGAGAAAATACGAAGCGGCCCAACATTGCTCGCTGGCGGATAAAGTTCTGTCCAAATAGAAGGACAATGCGATGTGACAGCAGTGGGGGAGAGCCAGCTGAGTCACGGTTCTGCCAAGATCTTAAGTGGGCTTTTACAATATTCTGATTAATGAGTCTTCATTTATTGGACCTCTGCAGCCTCACATATAAAAGATTTAAATTTGCCCCCTTACTTAGCTTTACTAACGTTACGGATAAATGTGGAGGTCAGAACTAGAGTTTAGAACCTCCCTACCCCCCAAGATGCACCTGCAAGTTCCTTACTTTGCCTACACATTTACGTCTTTCAATTCTGTGACACGTAGTCATTATGCCCTAAGAGTAGGCACTGCTGTGTCACACATTTCACAGAGCCTGACTTCTGAAATTCCTCCTCTAAGCACCTCTGTAGTTCAGAAGGCGGAGTCAGTACAGGAATTACGGTTTGCAGGCAGCAAGGTACCATGGGATATGTAGTCCTTAGAAATTGAGGAAAATCTGCAAAGTATGCTGGGAATCCAGGAAGTTGTAGAAAGTTGTCATCAGCAGGCAGGCAGTACTCACAGCATGAAAGGAGATTTTTCAAGAAGGATTATATTTGGATGGTCAGAAATAACTATTGCTTTTTTTTGTTATACAATATTGATGTTATAAAATGAAAGTGTAAGCTGTGACCATAGAGTCCTAGAATACCTGGATGGCCTCTAGAGCATGCTGGCATCTGGTAACAACCGCATCACCATGCCAAATGTTTCTATCTGTCAGCTGTCATTTCCAAAGCCGCTTCATACCCAGCCCATGAAAAGTTCTAGCAGAAATGTAATAACAAAGATGATTTGGCCCAGTGGTCCAGAACATACCGGTGCAGACTGAACAAACACCAGGAACAGCAGAAGCTGGCAAACTCTCGACTGATCCCGAAAAAATATCGCCAGCAACTCCCTCTGAGGAAATCGATACACAAGATCTGCCATGCATGATGACAATAACACTTTGCCACCAGCCAATCACTTTCCAGCTTACGTCTTCTAATGCAGCCTTTTTCAACCAGGGTTCCTTGAGGTTTCTTCAGGGGTACCTTGGCAAAATGGCTAAAAAATTGCCAAAAAATGTATACAAGCCAGCAGGTGTATCAAGCCTGCTTTTTAGTTACACAAAGCCACAGGTTTTTATTGTGCACCATTACAGCCTTCCAGCCACCAGCGTCCTAACAACTATTGATGTCATCAGTGTTGATGAAGAGGGTGTTGATCGCCTGCACAGCATCCTTGTTTGATTCTCAACTGCCCTTCTCTGTCAACATTGGGGTAACATTAGCTGAGTGATGGAGAGAAACAGAGGGAGAGGAGAAACACTGGTATACTAGTTGGTACCAGTGTGCAAAAGTGTATTTTCTTTTGGAAGAATAAATCACCTTTAATGTTGGGTGTCCTACGTGTGTCGATTCTCGGATTCTGCCACATTATGTAAAACTATTATGCCCTGTACACACGATCGGATTTCCGATGGAATAAAATCCGATGGATTCTTCCATCGGAAATCCGATGAAGCTGACTTCCATCAGTCTTGCCTACACACCATCAGTCAAAAATCCGACCGTCCCAAACGCGGTGACGTAAGACGTAAAAAAAAGTATGTGATCCCCTGCTGATTTTGTATGTTTGCCCACTGACAAAGAAATGATCAGTCTATCATTTTAATGGCAGGTTTATTTTAACAGTGAGAGACGGAATTACAAGAAAAATATCTAGAAAAATGCATTTCAAGAAAGTTATAAATTGATTTTCATTTTAATGAGTGAAATAAGTATTTGATCCCTACGCAAAACATGATTTAGTACTTGGTGGCAAAACCTTTATTGGCAATCGCAGAGGTCAGATGGTTTCTTGTAGTTGGCCACCAGGTTTGCACACATCTCAGGAGGGATTTTGTCCCACTCCTCTTTGCAGATCCCCTCCAAGTCAGTAAAGCCCCGTACACACGGTCTGACTTTTTGCCAACAAACTTCATTTTGAGCAAGTTTGCCAAAAAATCCGACCGTGGGTACGCTCCATCGAACAAACTTTTTTGGTTTTCATCGAACAAAAGTTCGGTCTGCAAACAGACAAACTTTTGGCCAACAAAAGTCCGATGGAGCAAAGTCCGACCGTGTGTACAGAAAACCATCGGACTTTTGTCCGATGGACAAAACAAATAATATTAAATCAACGAACAATAGCAGAAGTTGACCAAAGGGTGGCAGTAAAGAGCAGAAAAACCATGTGTTGTTGGAAAAAGTTTTGGGAAAGTTTGCAGAAAAGTCCTGTGGTGTGTATGCTATGGGTGTGCCCGGCCAACTCCGTTCGGACAAAAATCCACGGAAAAGTCCGATGGAAGTCCGACCGTGTGTACGAGGCTAAGATTTGGAAGTTGATATTTTGTAACTCGAACCTTCAGCTCCTTCCACATATTTTATATTGGATTAAAGTGGTTGTAAACCCACTTTATAAACAAACACCTACAGGTAAGCCTAGATTAAGGCTTACCTGTAGGTGCATGAAATATCTCCTTAACCTACACGGTTAAGGAGATATTTGCATTTAAATGCGGCGACGCTGACGTCACGCGCATGCGCATGGGGTTAACCCCATTCACAAATTCGGCTAGGTCGCAACATTCGACGACGTAGCCGAATTCGACGGATCACGCGCGCATGCGCGGAGTCACGTCTTCGCCGCTCCGGCCAATCACAGCGCCGGAGCGGCGCTGTGATTGGCTGCAGCGGCGATACCCGGAAGTAACATTCCGGCTATCGCCGCAGTGATGGATGCGGCTAGAGGAGGGACACGGACGACTTCGGGGGCCCCGATCGAAGGTAAGTGGTACATAATGAGCTAGTATGCTAGTCATACTAGCTCATTATAGCTTTGTCTTGCAGGTTAGTAAAAAAAAAAGAAAATCGAAACACAGGGTTTACAACCACTTTAAGGTCTGGAGACTGGCTAGGCCACTTCAGGATCTTAATGTGCTTCTTCTTGAGCAACTCCTTTGTTGCCTTGGCCGTGTCATCGTCCCTTTGATGCAGTGAAGTTATCCTGTCCCCTTAGCAGAAAAACACTCCCAAAGCAGAATGTTTTCACCTCCATGTTTGATGGTGGGCATGGTGTTCTTTTGGTCATAGGCAGCATTCCTCCTCCTCCAAACACGGCGAGTTGAGTTGATGCCAAAGAGCTTGATTTTGGTCTCATCTGACCAAAACACTTTCACCCAGTTCTCCTCTGAATCATTCAGATGTTCATTAGCAAACTTCAGACGGGTCTATACAAGTGCTTTCCTGAGCAGGGGAATTTTGTGGGCGCTGTAGGATTTCAGTCCTTCACAGCGTAGTGTGTTACCAGTTGTTTTCTTGGGGACTATGGTCCCAGCTGCCTTGAGATCATTGACCAGATTCTCCCGTGTAGTTCTGGGCTAATTCCTCACCGTCCTCATGATCATTGAAACTCTACAAGGTGACATCTTGCATGGAGCCCCAGACTGAGCGAGATTGACAGTTTTTTTGTGTTTCTTCCATTTGGGAATAATCGCACCAACTGTTGTCACCCTCTCACTAAGCTGCTTGGCGATGGTCTTGTAGCCCATTCTAGCCTTGTGTAGATCTACAATCTTGTCCCTGACATCCTTGGACAGCTCTTTGGTCTTTGCCATGATGGAGATTGGAATCTGATCAATTGCTTCTGTGGACAGGTGTCTTTTCTATGGGTAACAAGCTGAGATTAGGAGCACTCCCTTTTATGAGAGTGCTCCTAATTTCAGCTTGTTACTTGTATACTTATTTCACGCATTAAAATTAAAATCAATTTATAAATTTTTTGAAATGTGTTTTTCTGGATATTTTTGTATCTCTAGCTGGTAAAATAAATCTACCATTAAAATTATAGACTGATCATTTTTTTGTCAGTGGGCAAACGTATAAAATCAGCCGGGGATCAAATACCTTTTTCCCTCACTGTAAAGCTCAGCATTTAACACACCTCATGCTCATTCAGGATTGCTTCTGGATCTTACTCAGCGGGGAGTGTGTATGTCAGACTTCTGCAGAGAGACCACTGCTTCAAAACAGAGTACAAAAGTTCTTCTTTGAAGCATGCTGGTAAAGGGACAGTATTTTCTACATGGGCTGTGACTGCTTTCTAAATAAAATCAACTATAAGACTTCAAACTCCTTTTGTTTTAATGCATCTGGAATGTATTTAGCTCATTTAGACTGGATATTTAGTTGGCTTTAAAGTGGTTGTAAACCCTTTACAACCACTTTAACCTACAGGTAAGCCTAGATTAAAGCGGAGCTCCACCCTAAAGTGGAACTTCCGCTCATCGGAACCCTCCCCCCCTTCGGTGTCATATTTGGCACCTTTCAGGGGGCGTGGGGTGCAGATTCCTGTCTGAGACAGGTATTTGCACCCACTTCCGGAAGTCCTCACTGTGGAAATTCTGCAGGTAGTACATCTCTTCCCGCAGAATACCAATTGTGTTCTGGGAGACACTCGGCTCCCAGAACACAACAGGGACCAGTGAGAACGGCGCAGCGCGACTCGCACATGCGCCGTATGGAACCGGACAGTGAAGCCGCAAGGCTTCACTTCCTGGTTTCCTCACCGAGGATGGCGGTGGGGGCAGCAGAGTGACGAGCGATTGCTCACCTTCTGCTGCCGACGTCGCTGGACTCCAGGACAGGCAAGTGTCCTAATATTAAAAGTCAGCAGCTGCAGTATTTGTAGCTGCTGGCTTTTAATATTTTTTGTTTCAGGGGAGCTCCGCTTTAAGGCTTACCTGTAGGTGCTTGAAATTTCTCCCAGACCTACACGGTCTAGGAGAGATTTGCAATTTCCCCGAACGGTGCCTTCTACTGCGCATGCGCCGTCTTGAAAGGGCACGCTGTGCCGTTTCAAGCTGGGGTGATGCCGTGACTTGCGACTCCAGCCAGTCACAGAGCCGGAGTTCGTGGCCCCGAAAGGAAGAGGGGTGAAGAATGGACGCTAGCTGCTAGCGAGGAAGACAGGGACATTGCGGGCTTCTCCTGCAGGTAAGTGTCACATAATGGGCTACTATGTGATGCATAGTAGCCCATTATGCTTTACCTTTGCAGGGAAACAAAGAGGAAGTAAAACCCATCAGGGTTTACTTCCTCTTTAAAGATGCATATCATTGGTTGTCATGTCCATTAGTTTATTTCTCCAAAGTTTATGACCTGATATGATTGTTTTCACTGCTGAATAGTGATCTGGGGTCCCAGAACAATGACACACTGACACTTGGGGGTCCCAGAACAATGACACACTCACACTTGGGGGTCCCAGAACAATGACACACTCACACTTGGGGGTCCCAGAACAATGACACACTCACACTTGGGGGTCCTAGAACAATGCCACAGACACTTGGGGGTTCAAAAACATGGACACTTGGGGGTTGTAAAATAATGACATACTGACACTTGCGGGTCCCAGAACAATGACACAGTGACACTTCGTGGTTCTAGAACAATGTCAAACTGACACTTGTGGGGTCCCAGAACAATGACACACTGACGCTTGGGGGTCCCAGAACAATGTCATACTGACACTTGGGGGTCCCAGAACAATGACACAGTGACACTTCGGGGTTCTAGAACAATGTCAAACTGACACTTGTGGGGTCCCAGGACAATGAAACACTGACACTTGGGGGTCCCAGGACAATGTCATAATGACACTTGGGGGTCCCAGGACAATGTCATACTGACAATTGGGGGTCCCAGGACAATGACACACTGACACTTGGGGTGCCCAAAAAAATGATACACTGAAAACGCCAGGTCCAAGAATAATGATACAGACACTTGGGCCCCAAGAGAAATGACACAATGACAATTTGAGGTCCCAGAAAAATGATGCACGGATACTTGGGATCCCAGAGCAATGACACACTGACACTTGGAGGTCCAAGAATAGTTACAGACTGATACTGGGGTGGGGGGTGTCCTGGAATAGTGACACACTGATGCTTCACTTTGGATCTTATTAGGGTGGAAGGACAAAGTTTCCGCCATCGCCAAGTGCTTCTTGCGGATGACAAAAGCCGTACAGCAGTGGCGTTTAATCGTCTCTTGGCATATGCTCTGTTTACTAGCAGCCTCTTCTTGCTAAGCATGCAGAAAACAAGCGCACGCTTCACAGCTCATCAAACCGCCGACACCAGAGGATCAGCGCAAGAATTTGTACACTGAACGACAGACAGGAGCTGGCATTAGACGGGATCGGCACGCGGACAGATTGCCGGCACAAAGGCACATAACAAATCCTCATTATCTGCAGAGTTACGGAATATTCACAGATCCCTAATCATTCACTTCACATTCCGCTCAGTTCAAAGATTTTTATATACAAACCGCGACTCCTAATGAATTGCTCTCCTGCCAAAGTGAAAGCTCCCATCTCGCTGCAGCGCAATTCCCTGAAGGAAAGTGAATTAATGAGACACGGCCATATTTCATCATTTTAATGGCATGTTATATTGCAGCCTCTCCGGCAGGGAGATGGATGTGTGTATGAAATAGACAGCCATCCATCCATTCTCTATTGATAACTCTGCTATTGATTGGAACCAAGCTTTTCTGCTCAGCGCTCTCCTCTGTCAATTCCCTCAAACGTAAATTAAAAGGAATTTAAGAAGTAACAGACGCAGGGGAGGAATATGTGATTGGCAGCGGTGATTGAATGCAAATGGTCCAACAAAAAACACCCATTATTTACCGTACAAATGGCATGTGACAGTTTTGGTAGGCCAACAAAAGATGTGACAATCGTTGAAACTCCGAGTGTCTGTGACACACCATTTCAGCTTTGATAAGATTAAGAGTTAAATGGTATATGGAAACCCTCACCTTGTAAATCAAGTTTAAAATAGAAATGAAAGGCAAAACATTTTTGTATAGATTATAAAACAAACATTATAAATACAACTTTTTTCCCTTTTTTTTAAAAAAGTGATCACATTCCCTCTGTTCACAGCTGCATAAAGAGCTAGGGGAGGAGAAAATGCAGTGCACTAAACATACCAGTGAATAGCTGTGAGGGGGTGGTGGGTGTCAGGACAAGTCTGATCATTGGAGGAGAGCAGGCTGAGTTTCCAGCAAAGCTAGAGAACTGACCATGCTGTGCTCTCATACCTAATGTGGTCAGTTTTTAGTAGGAAAGCAGAGGAACTGGCAGGAACACCAGATATTTCACACAAAGGAAGCAATAGAGAACAGGATACATTTTCATACAAGTACATGGTACAGCAGGCACATATAGGACTATGAAGTGTTGGGTTTACATACTCTTTAAGAATTAACTTCTCTTATTTGCTGGAAGCTGAAATGAGGCTTGCAGGAGGCATGTCCAGTCTGACATAGATGGTAGGGGGAAGCTTCTGGACAGCACTGGCAGCAGCTGAGGGCGAGATATGATCCCTGTATATTAGAACTACTGAGGGCCTTACTAATGTACATGGGGACTACAGATGTCATACGGTTTTTGTATACTACTGCGTGTTAAAGTGGCGTTTCAGGCCAAAGGTTATGGTCCGTCCATTTGGCCTGTATATTATGGTACAATGATGGTGTTGGGCTCCTGTGGTTCTCCTTAGTATATTGGTGCTTCGTCGGCCTCTGCTGGTTGGACATACCAGGTTTTTACTAGTATGTCAATAAATAATAAAGATACATTATAACACTGCCTCCCTTTATCTATCTCCTGAAGAAGTGGACATAGGCTACTGGAAACGTGTTGAGACCAGGGCCGGACTGGCCTACCGGGATAACGGGAGATTTCCCGGTAGGCTGCCTGTCCTGGGGCCGATTTCATTTGCGGCTGCAGTGCTCCCTGTCCCCTCTCTCCTGCTCCTGTGTATCACGGAGCTGCCTGTCTCGGTCTGTGTTCAGCGGCGGCGACACTGTAACACGGTCCCGCCCCCCTAGACGGGCTCCTGTGATAGTAGATAGAGTCAGCGTTCAGCCTATCACAGGAGCCGGTCTAGGGGGGCGGGACCATGTTACAGCGTCACCGCCGAACACAAATCCAGCCAGGTCAGCTTCTTGATAAACAGGAGCAGGAGAGAGGGGACAGGGAGCACTACAGGAGATGCCCGTCCTGTGTGCCTGGATAGGAGGATCGGCAGGGGGGCGCATATAGAGGAAATTCGCTTTCTATATTCCTCCATACAGCCGCTGAATGCTTGCAGAAGGGGAAGGAGGAGAATCAAGCATTCCGCGGCTGTATGGAGGAATATAGAAAGCTAATTTCCTCTATATGCGGTCCCCCTGCTTCTCCTCCTATCCAACTTCTTTTGCTGGCCCCTCCCAGTTCTCCTTGTGGCTCCCCCCCCAGTGCTCTCCTCCCCCACCACACTCTCCAGCCCCCCCACAGTTCTCTCCACCTCTGTTCTTTCTGCCCCCCCCCTGCTCTCCAGCTCTCCCTATCCTTCCAGTGCTCTCCACCCCTGTTCTCCCCCCCAGTACTCTCCACTCCCCCCAGTGCTCTCCACCCCTGTTCTTTCTCCCCCCCCCAGTGCTCTCCAGCTCTCCCCATCACTCCCCAGCCCCCACCCCAGTACTCTCTACTCCCCCCAGTGCTCTCCACCCCTGTTCTTTCACCCCACCAGTGCTCTCCAGCTCTCCCCATCACTCCCCAGCCCCCACCCCAGTGCTCTCCGCCCCCCACAGTGCTCCCCAGCTCCCCCACCCCTGTTCTTTCTGGCCCCCCCAGTGCTCTCAAGCTCCACCCATCGCTCTCCAGCCCCCCGTGCTCCCACCCTTGTTCTTTTTGCCCGACCCATGTGCTTTCCAACCCCGCCAGTGCTCTCCGCCCCCCATAGTGCTCTCCAGCACCCTGTGCTCCCCACCCCTGTTCTTTCTCCCCCCCCAGTGCTCTCCAGCTCTCCCCATCACTCTCCAGCCCCCACCCCAGTGCTCTCCAGCCCCCCGTAGTGCTCTCCAGCACCCCGTGCTACCCACCCCTGTTCTTTTTCCCCCCCAGTGCTCTCGTGCTCTCCCCAACACTCTCCAGCCCCCACCCCAGTGCTCTCCAGCCCCCGTGCTCCCCACCCTTGTTTATTTTGCCCCCACCCATGTGCTCTCCAACCCCGCCAGTGCTCTCCGCCCCCCATAGTGCTCTCCAGCACCCTGTGGTGGGCACAGTGTGGCTGCATTAATGGGCACAGGGAGGCTGCATTGATGGGCACAGTGAGGCTGCATTGATGGGCACAGTGAGGCTGCATTGATGGGCACAGTGAGGCTGCATTGATGGGCACAGTGAGGCTGCATTGATGGGCACAGTGAGGCTGCATTTGATGGGCACTGATGAGGCTGCATTTGATGGGTACTGGTGGGGCTGCATTGACCTCTTGTATCATGTCTGCAGCCTCTGACCATCTCCTGTATCATGTCTGCAGTCTCTGAGGGAGTCTGGAGAGGAGTCAAGAGTGGGAGCACCGCCGGGATGGGGGTCATGGGAGAAGTCAGATGTGTGTGGACTGTGGAGAGGAGACTATATAGGATAAAACCAGAGCCACCGAGCTGGAGCCGACTGACTGAGCCCTGTACGGTGTACCCGAGAGGAGGTCAGTGACAGCACCGCTAGGCCAGTCTGAGGGAGGGTCACTGATGTAAGGGGGGGAGTGAATACGATAATGTAAGGGGGCATTGATATAAAGGTTTCCCCCTATATCAGTAACCCACCCCCCCTTACCTTGGTGTATTCTTTCTGCAGAAGGTGGTCCCCCCCCCACGTTCTGAGTTCCTGGGGTCCCCATTGATGATTGACCACTTTTACCACTTTTAACTGGAATTTGCGTTTTATATATATATAAAGCCCTATGTGCTTTCATATCTGTCTTATCTATATATAATACACTCTTCAAATGTGCTTTAAAATGTATGGTTTTCCCTTTCATGAACAAGAAAATAATGACGTTATGCTGTTACGCTGGTATAATAATGCTGTGGGGCTGGTATGAAATTTTTTCCAGGGCTGGATTTTATTCCCAGTCCGGCCCTGGTTGAAACTATACAAACCCTGTCTCAGTAGGGTTTGACCAGTGGCAGCCCGTCCATTAGGGGCGCATGGCGGCCGCCTACCCTATCCATTTGTCTGGCCCCCTGATCTATATGGAGTGGGAGGTGCGGTGGCGGTAAAGCGCTGCTATTTTTAGCGGCACTTTACCATCGGAATTGCGGCGGTATTCGGCCGCTAGCGGTGCGGTTTTAACTCCCGCTAGCGGACGAAAAAGGGTTAATACCGCCCGCAATGTGCCTCTGCAGACCACGGGCGGTATATAGCCACGGTGTCCCATTGATTTCAATGGGCAGAAGCGGTGAAGGAGCGGTATAAACACCGCTCCAAAGATGCAGCTAACAGAACTTTTGGAGCTGTCCTGCTAGTGCACCGCTCCAGTGTGAAAGCCCTCGGGCTTTCGCACTGGAGAAACAGCAGCCACTGTTTCAGGTCGGTTTGCAGGCGCTATTTTTAGCGCAATAGTGCCTGCAAACCGCCCCAATGTGAAAGGGGTCTAAGCGGGGTGCTGGACACATGGATTCCAATGTGGGGGTGTTTTTTTTTTTTTAGAAGCACGTGATTAGAGCCAGAGGCTCCAATAGGCTTCAAAAAAGGATGGTCTGGGGGCGCAGAGCACTGCCAAAAGAGCAGACATTACCAAAAGTCCTGCAAGCAGCATATTTGGGGCGGGTTGGGTGAGCTGTATTTAGCACTCCCAAAACACCCTGCCTATTGCAATGAATGGGCAGCGCTTCCAAAGCACCCTAAAAGCATTTGGAAAGCACCGCAAAACAGGAGTTTTGCAGCAGAAAAGCACTGCTAAATTGAGGGGCGCTTTAGCGCTAACAGGTCTGTGTGAAAGGGGAGTACCAAGAACAGCTACATCACATCTCAAAGTATCACCCAATCAGTCCTCCCCTGCTCTCCAACTGCTCTGTCCTCACCACTCATGCTAACCTCCAGGACTTCTCCAGAGCCTCTCCCATCCTCTGGATCTCCCTACCTGAACCTGTCATGCCATTTCCTACTCTTCACCTTTAGGTGATCCCTGAAAGCTCATCTCTTCCGGAAGCCTATTCTACCTCCACCTAAAAACTGAACATTTACTTTCTTCATCACTATCAACTCAACCCCCCACAGTTATTACTTTTTGTATCACTTGCCCCTCCCCTTTTAGATTGTAAACTCCCATGAGCAGGGCCCTATAAACCCTATTGAATTGCCTTGTAACTGTACACATCTCCTCTTATAATGTAAAGTGGTGCACAAACTTTTGGCGCTATAAAAATTCTGAATAAAATTAATAATAAAAATAAAATGATTGTGCTATTCTGTGATGCCTAATAATGTGATATCTATTAAAATTAAAAGAAATGTGTTTGGTCAGATCACTTATGTTTTCAAATGAAGTACTCCAAGCTTTACAATGTCCTCCAAGGAGATGGAAACTTATGATCACAACTAGAAATGTGGGAGAGCATTTGTAACTGATGTGGTTCATAAATGAACTCTTCTATAAAAGGAATATTAAATTATCATATTATAATATGGATGGGGGTGGAGCAAAAGCCTTTATCTCGGATGATTTAACATTCTATGGAATATGTTTGCATACATTTGCATATGTCAGGAAAAAGAAGAATGGGCTGCTGGAGTTCAACACAACATGAGTATGACTGTCACTGTGACATCACCCCTGGGGACCTTCAGAGTCATCACCTCTCCTTATTTATCAATATTGACTAATAGATTATCTAGAAAATTATAGAAACAAACTTTCACCTGATGTATGATCGCAAACACTTTAACTAGCCGGCGCTGAGGTGATTGACAATATACTGGGTACTGAGAATTACACCCAGCATGCAGGACAAGAGAAGTGGTACTGTGCAAAGTCCATACATACAAAATAAGAACAGATACTGAGAATTGCACTCAGCATACAGGACAAGAGAAGTAATACTGTGCAGAGTCCATATATACAGAATAAGAACAGATACTGAGAATTACACCCAGCATACAGGACAAGAGAAGTGGTACTGTGCAGAGTCCATATATACAGAATAGGAACAGATACTGAGATTTACACCCAACATACGGGACAAGAGAAGTAGTAGTACTGTGCAGAGTCCATATATACAGAATAGGAACAGATACTGGGAATTACACCCAACATACAGGACAAGAGAAGTAGTACTGTGCAGAGTCCATATATACAGAATAGGAACAGATATTGGGAATTACACCCAACATACAGGACAAGAGAAGTAGTACTGTGCAGAGTCCATATATACAGAATAGGAACAGATACTGAGAATTACACCCAACATACGGGACAAGAGAAGTAGTACTATCATTCAAAGAAGGTATGGTTCCAAACTCCCTCAAGCAAGGTATAATCAAACCCCTCCTAAAGAAACCCAATCTTGACCCTAAGGACCCAAATTACCGCAGACCGGTAACAAGCCTCAACACCATTTCCAAGATCATGGAGAAAGCAGTAGTACAACAGCTACAAGGCCATTTGGACACTTACAAACTCTTGGATCCACTACAATCAGGCTTCCGTCCAGGCCATGGCACAGAAACAGCACTTCTCAAAATATGGGATGACGTCCTTCGAAGCCACAGATGACGGAGAATCATGTCTCCTGGTGCTGCTGGACCTCAGTGCAGCGTTCGACACAGTAGACCACAAAACTCTACTCATTCGTCTTAAAGAAGTAGCAGGAGTCGCAGACCCTGACCTTCCTTGGTTCGCTTCCTTTCTTGAGAATCGTTCTCAGACAGTGAAATTAGGAGCCTTCACCTCTGAAACTCGCGCAATTTCTTGCGGAGTCCCTCAAGGATCACCACTGTCACCCCTGCTCTTTAACATCTACCTCCGCCCACTCCTAAAAATCATTAGCAAACAGGACTTATGCTACCACTCATACGCGGACGACACCCAACTCTACTTTCGTATCACTGGAAAAAAAGACCAATATCACGGATTGGAAAAGTGCCTCACATTGATCGATGATTGGATGACTGAGAGTTCACTTAAACTCAACGGATCCAAAACAGAACTGCTTCTCCTCCACGCTAACCGAAAGACAAAAACTAAAACCTCTTGGACACCACCCACCATTCTCGGACAGACCATCACCCCGAGCACCAAAGTCAAAAGTCTCGGAGTCATCTTTGACTCGGAGATGTCGATGGACGCTCAAATAGGATCAGTAATCAGCGGATCTCATTATCTCCTCCGCCTGCCGCGTAGACTCATTCCCTTTATCCCAGAAGAGGACACAGCAGTAGTAGTTGGATCAATTATCAACTCCCGACTCGACTACGCAAACTCCCTCTACCTCGGACTACCCAAATACCAAATGTCACGCCTACAAGTCGTCCAGAACACGGCAGCCAGACTGATAACAGGAAAAAAACCCTGGGAATCCATCACCCCTGCACTGAGGACCCTTCATTGGTTAACCGTAAAGGATCGGGTCACATTCAAGACCCTCTGTCTCACCCACAAGTGCACACAAGGAATCGCTCCGCAATATTTAGGCGAGAAGATAAAGCATTACACCCCCAAACGCAGTCTCCGATCAACAAACCAAAACCTCCTTCACATCCCCAAATTTCGCTACAAATCAAAGGGAGAACGAAGATTTGCAGTCCAAGGACCACAGCTATGGAACGCGCTACCCACGGATATCCGTATGGAAGAAAACCATCGGGCCTTTAGGAAAAAACTTAAGACCCACCTCTTCTGATGGATCATGAAGCTACTGGATGCTAAGCGCCTTGAGGCGATTTAGTTCGCATTTGTTAGCGCTATACAAGTTTTTCACTCACTCACTCACTTACTGTGCAGAGTCCATACATACGGAATAAGAACAGATACTGAGAATTACACCCAGCATACAGGACAAGAGAAGTGGTACTGTGCTGAGGGTGTGGCTGCTTGTGCAGCAGCTGAAGTCTGTGTGGTGCTGAGCTGCTCTGATGTCTGGAACAAGCCCAGGGTTGGGCTCCCCTGGGCTGGAATCTCTCCCAGGAGAGTCCCAGGCTTTTGGGCCTACACAAGGACTGTCAGGTGAAGCTGTGGTTGGTGGTGAAGCAGGAGGACAGAACTCTGGGAATGGAAAGACACTTGCAGAGACTGTAAGTAGACATGGAAATGTTTGTGTGAAAAGTACCGATAATACAGATAAGAGGAAGTCTGGTAATGTTGTTCAGCAAAAGAGTTCTCAGTCCAGCCAGCCATTGCAGGCCCAGCAGGCCCAGCACAGTGCAGCTCAGTCAGTTCAGCGACATATTATTGTACAGCACAGTCCAAGCTCTGGAAAGGCAACCCAATCCAGCCAGTCATTACAGACAAGGCAAACCCCGCAGAGTGGGGCTCATTCAGTCCAGCAACATACCAATGTCACCCAGTCTAGTCCAGTTTCTGGAAGCATGATCCAAGACAGTCAGCCATTACAACCACAGCAAGCTCAGCAGAGTGGAGCAGAGACATTGGTTTCTCCCAGTACTCCTCACAAAAATTCCAGAACTTCCTTAGAACAGAAAACCATCAAAGAGAACTTACAGCAGAGTGTAATGGTGGGCAGCAGCCAGAGACGTTCATCGCGCTCTAAGCCGCAGCAGAATAAAGAGGAGGGTGGTAATAATTTTCCACAATCTGGCCCAGTGAAACCATCTACAGCCAGTAGAAACCCTCAACCCAGTACCAGTAATGGGAAGGTGGATCAAGATTTCAAGCGTCCTGCAGCTGCAAAGAAGAAAAAGTTAAAGCCTGAACCTGCGCTGCACCTGGCTGATAAAATTCCTTCCCTGGTAAAACAAATAGAGTCCCTGAGAAAAGCCAAGACTAGGATCCAGAAGCAGATTGACTCTGTCTATAGACTTAAAGCTGCCAACCCCAGGAAGGAAATGTTATATGACAGCAAACTGAACTCCCTGGGCATTGAACTGGCCGGTGTATCAAAGGACATTGATGCTACTTTGGAAGAACTGGGACCAGTGGGGGAGGTGTACCGCAATCGTGATCAATTTGAGGCGGCATCAAGTGTAAGGATTGAATCCTCTACAGAGTCAGACTCTGGGGAACCAGTCCAGTGCACCCTGCCACCAAATGTGTCTCCTGAAGGGAAGACTGTGCAGCCTCTGGAGGACAGTGAGGAGCAACACCAGGTTGGGGCAGATTTTCCTGCTGGACTTCCAGTTCTGGGGGATGGTGGGAGCGTCAGTTCAACCCAGCAGACATTCACAGTACAGGAGACTCAGAGGAGTGACATGGTGGACTCCCAGCACATGGATTGTGAGATCAGTGCTGCTGCCACCAGTACTCATGGTGGGATCCATGTTGGGGGGACTGGTGTTCATGGCGGGATCCATGCTGGGGGGACTGGTGTTCATGGCGGGATCCATGCTGGGGGGACTGGTGTTCATGGCGGGATCCATGCTGGGGGGACTGGTGTTCATGGCGGGATCCATGCTGGGGGGACTGGTGTTCATGGCGGGATCCATGCTGGGGGGACTGGTGTTCATGGCGGGATCCATGCTGGGGGGACTGGTGTTCTTGGCGGGATCCATGCTGGGGGGACTGGTGTTCATGGTGGGAGTAATACTGGGGTAACTAGTAATAATGCTGCTAGTAATGACATGATGTGCAGTGATGATGTCACTAATATTGATGTGGTGAATAATTCTGAGGATGTTGGTACTAATGCTGGTTTATCTGAATGGGGTCATCAGCAGTCAGAGGGCTCTGAGAATATAGTGATGGAGGAGTCAGCTCAGAATAACCCTCAGAACTCCCCCCCTGTGGTGGATCCACCACCTGCTCCACAGGGGAATGCTGGTCCATCTGGTCATGTCCCTCCTCGGAATGCCTGGAGCCGCGGGGCCCCTTCTTTTTCCACCGGTAACAATTATACTGGTCAGGCCTTTAAGAGGAGGAATGTGGTCAGATTTAAGCATAGGGGTTCCAGAGAGGAGCTCCCTGATCGGAGGTTTGTAGTAAGGGAGTTGCTGTGTCAGCAGATGGGGTTTGCGCCTGCAGACATACTGGCAGTCATCAATCTCCCTGACAGACAAGGTTATGATGTCAGCTTTAAGCTCATGTCTGACTTAGACAAATTTTGGGCCAGCTTCAGTGGGTTGCGAGACAAAGAGGGTTGGAGGAATTTCATCTTTATTCCCATCTTCAAACCTGACACAGCAAATGTTAGCATCATTTTTTGGAATGAGTCTGTGCCCCCCCAGGATATTGTCATCTGGCTTAGAAGACATTGTGAGATGGTTTCTGAGTTGACAAAAACTAAAGACAGTCAGGGGAGGGCTGGCAGCCTTAGGCCTGGGGGGCAAGTCCAGTCACGTGGCCCATTGAACCACCGAATCAGCTCACCATCCATCTACACCACATTCCCCACACAGAGAGAGAGAGGGGGAGACTGCTCCATATTGCCCCTGAAAGAGAGAGACCATTTGACACTGCCTGCCCAGAGAGAGAGAGAGAGAGAGAGAGACTGCTTAACACTGCCTGCACAGAGAGAGAGAGGCCACTTGACACTACCTGCACAGAGAGAGAGGCCACTTGACACTACCTGCACAGAGAGAGAGACCGCTAGACACTGCCTGCCCAGAGAGAGAGAGACCGATTGACACTGCCTGCCCAGAGAGAGAGAGAGAGAGACCGCTTGACACTGCCTGCCCAGAGAGAGAGAGAGAGACCGCTTGACACTGCCTGCCCAGAGAGAGAGAGAGAGACCGCTTGACACTGCCTGCACAGAGAGAGACTACTCCACATTGCCCACAGTGCAAAGGGGTCACTCTCTGTGGGGGCAGTGCAAAGGGGTCACTCTCTGTGGGGGCAGTGCAAAGGGGTCACTCTCTGTGGGGGCAGTGCAAAGGGGTCACTCTCTGTGGGGGCAGTGCAAAGGGGTCACTCTCTGTGGGGGCAGTGCGAAAGGGTCACTCTCTGTGGGGGCAGTGCGAAAGGGTCACTCTCTGTGGGGGCAGTGCGAAAGGGTCACTCTCTGTGGGGGCAGTGCGAAAGGGTCACTCTCTGTGGGGGCAGTGCGAAAGGGTCACTCTCTGTGGGGGCAGTGCAAAGGGGTCACTCTCTGTCGGGGCAGTGCAAAGGGGTCACTCTCTGTCGGGGCAGTGCAAAGGGGTCACTCTCTGTCGGGGCAGTGCAAAGGGGTCTCTCTGTGGGGGCAGTGCGAAAGGGTCACTCTCTGTGGGGGCAGTGCGAAAGGGTCACTCTCTGTGGGGGGCAGTGCGAAAGGGTCACTCTCTGTGGGGGGCAGTGCGAAAGGGTCACTCTCTGTAGGGGCAGTGCGAAAGGGTCACTCTCTGTGGGGGCAGTGCGAAAGGGTCACTCTCTGTGGGGGCAGTGCGAAAGGGTCACTCTCTGTGGGGGCAGTGCGAAAGGGTCACTCTCTGTGGGGGCAGTGCGAAAGGGTCACTCTCTGTGGGGGAAGTGCGAAAGGGTCACTCTCTGTGGGGGAAGTGCGAAAGGGTCACTCTCTGTGGGGGCAGTGCGAAAGGGTCACTCTCTGTGGGGGAAGTGCGAAAGGGTCACTCTCTGTGGGGGAAGTGCGAAAGGGTCACTCTCTGTGGGGGAAGTGCGAAAGGGTCACTCTCTGTGGGGGAAGGGCAAAAGGGTCACTCTCTGTGGGGGCAGTGAAAAAGGGTCCCTCTCTGTGGGGGCAGTGCAAAGGGGTCACTCTCTGTGGGGGTGAAAGTTTTCCAGTCATCAGAATACAATGATCACTGCTGGCAGCTAAAGCAGGCAGCAGTGATCACCAAAATACCTACAGAGAATAATGGAAATGAGGTGGAGTTCGAAGTGAAACGTGCCATTACTTGGAGGGATTGGCATTTAGGGGGTTAAAACAGGCAGGGATGAAATGTGATATTATCTCCTCTGCCTGTCACTTTGCAGTGGAGTGGCAGTGCATGCTGCAAGTGAATACAAGTCTTTGGGCTCACACTGGTGTACTGGCAGTTTTCCACAGTCATAGTCCCTCAGGTTGCACATTTTTGCTGCATTTTCTGGAATTGCACCAAAGATGCAGCATGCAGGACGTTTTGTGCACTTTCAGAACATGCAGTAAAAATGTGCAACCTCTATGGGACCAGGGGCAACATGCAGGAGGACAAACTGCAGGATACCAGTGTGAGCCCACATCATAAGACCTAGGAGGGCAAGGTACTGTCACAGGCTGCTAGAAAAAAAAATCTCTTTAGCTGCAGAGAGGGGGATGGAGGAGAAGCTCACTTACTTGGATGGTCCCAGGAGACTCACTGCATTCCAGCCGACTGCTCAGATTGAACTTTCCCACCCACACATCTTCTTCACAGACAGCACACAGGCTGGCCGGAGTGTGGGCGGGGAAAGAGAGAGAGCAGCCTCTGTCAGCCATTTGTGTGGAGGAGGTAGGGGCTGGGCTCTGTAACACAGACTGTCGGCTGTGAGACAGAGAAGACATTGCTGCTTACAGTGCTGGATATAGCTGCCGCACTCAGCCAGCTCAAAAACTGTGCATGAGCGGTTCTGAGCTGGCGACAAGGCAGCCTTTGCAGAGCATATCAGAGCAGCCCAGGGGGAAAATGCATCCCTGTCCCCTAGCCCAGCCCTCCCCTGAAGACAGTGATGGGATCTGGACGGGGGGTTGGAGGGTTCTTGTCAAGTTTAGGCAAACTAACAATGTCACCCATCACCTGCCAAACTCCTTTTTCATTGGGCGGGAGAGAGGAGTTTGCTTCTATGCAGGTCAGCCCAGGTTATGTTTCAAATGTGGGAAATCTGGCCATGTGGCGAGCGTTTGCTCCATCTTGAAGTGTAATCTCTGTGGGGGGGTCGGCCACATCAGTTCTACCTGCGAGACGGTTAAGTGCAATCTATGTGGAAGGTTTGGCCATTTCCACAGGGATTGCCCGGAGGCCTTCCATAATATGGATGGGGAATCTGCAGACAGTGACTTGTTGGCTGCAGCAGAACGACTAGAGGAGGAAGCCTTAATGAATGGGGCTGCAGTGACTAGGGAGGAGGTGGGCGGAGAGGTCCAGGAGACTACCACCGGGCAGGCGGACAGTGTTCAGCAGGCTGAGGAGCAGCCGGCCGCACACTCTTTTTCTGTTCCTGTCTCTGTGAAGATCACTGGTCAGAAGAGGAGGAATAAAAAAGATAAATCCAGCCGTAAACCCGAAAGTGACTGGACATTAGTGCAGAAGCCAGCTAAAAAAGTGAAAGGGGCACCAGAAGTGGGTACGACAGTTACTACCAATAGGTATGAAGCGTTATCAGATTCGGACGCCGACTCCTATTCTCTAGAGGCCCATGAACTGGAGCAGGAATTAAAAAGAGTGGAAAAGGAGTATGCGACTGGCTCAGAGGATGACCCGCCCACTAAAAGGCGCCCGCCCCCTGATCCTGTATCTGCAGAATCTGATATGGAAACTGGTAGTCGGCAGAGTGACTCCGATTCGGACTTATAATGATGGGGGTCTTATTTTTTCTCCTCTTTGCTGTGATGGCAGGTTTTTCTCTAAACATTGTCTCCAGCAATGTGAACAGCATTAAAAAAACAGGAGGACAAGGCATGCAGTTTTTGAACACCTCAGGTACCTGGACGCTGATGTCTATTTTTTACAAGAGACACATCTAACATCTGTTGGACTCATGCGGGAGGCTGAGAGGGAGTGGCACACGGGACCCTCATTTTGGTCCTTGGCTGTGGAGTCTTATGCGGGTGTTGCCATCCTTTTTAATACTAAGGATGTGAAGGTGCACAGACTCACTGAGGTGTCAATGGGAAGATGTCTTATGTTGGAAGTAACAATCCATGGCAGGAGACTCCGATTAATTAACATATATGGGCCTCAAACAATATCAGGAAGAATTGGGTTATTTAATGATGTGAAATCATATCTTTTTACATCAGTCCCTGTGGTTATGGTAGGAGACTTTAATGTCACTAGGACACTAAGTGACCGTTCTTCTGGTAGGGTGGTGGGTAGTGACTCCAAAGTCCTTAATCGTATTATTTTACAGACCGGGTTAAGTGATGTTTTTGCACAAAATGGCAGGAAGCCAGGCTTCACCTTCTTTTGTGGTAATATAAAAAGCAGACTAGATATGGCACTGGTAAGTCCTACGGAATTGGTGACCAATATGAGTGAGAAGCTGGTACCTTACTCAGATCATGCGGCCCTCTACTTTTGCCTGGGAACCTGTAAGCATCCTGACATGGGCAGGGGGCTATGGAGGCTAAACTCCAATCTTTTGGAAGATGCGTCTGTTCAGCAACAAGTACAGAACCTCTTACAACACCATTCAGAGAGACTAGACTTCTATGACTGTACTGCCGATTGGTGGGAGGATGTTAAAAAGGACATCTTTTCTCTCTTGAGGAAGTTGTCGGCTAAAATGGGAAGAAGTAGATATAGTCATTATCTCAGGCTGCGGAAAGAGTTGGAACTGCTTTATTCAGGTGGGTTAGGGGCAGGGAGAAAAATTGATCAAGTAAAATCTGAGCTAAGTCAATATCAATATAGCAGATACAACTCCCTAGTATTTGAACGGGATTATGGATCCCCAGGGACACCTGATCCCTTTGAAAATTGCAGAGATAAGGTGACTAGAAAATTAATAACGGGCCTGAAGGATTCCCAGGGGATTGTGCAGGAGTCTCAGGAGGGTATTCTGGGAGTAGTAAGATCATACTATGCTGACTTGTTTCAGGAGAAGGATTTGGATAGGGAGAAGATGGCACAGTTCTTAGAGGCAGTTCCAGGCCCTGTTGTTGATGATTTGGACTTTTCTCCTTTGACAGCAGAAATAACGGTGGAGGAAGTTAGGGAGGCTATTGACAAATTACGTCAAAAGAAGGCACCAGGACCCGATGGCATTACAGCCGAATTTTATAAAAAGTTTAAAGAGCTCCTAGCTCCGATTCTGGTGGATGTGTTTAAAAGTTGTTTGGAGAAATGCCTGATGCCTCCATCCATGAGAGTATCATCCTTAGTTCTGCTATTCAAGGGTAGAGAACCCAATGACGTCAAGAACTGGAGGCCTATAGCCCTTTTGAATGTAGACCGGAAAATTCTGGCAAAAATATTATTTTCTAGGTTGAAGTGTTTTTCTCCAGCACTGTTGATAGACTGTCAGTATGGCACGGTAAAAGGGCGGAATATTTTTGGTGCTCTCATTTCCTTAAGGGAAGCTTTTGAGAGGTGTAAGGTTCTTAGGCACGGGAAGTATATGGTGAGTTTAGACCAAGCTAAAGCCTTTGACAGGGTTGACCATGGTTATCTGTGGGCGACTTTGTTAAAGTATGGCATCCCAAGGTTATTTGTCGATTGGCTGAGAACTTTATACTGGAAGGCTGAGAGCTTTCCACTTATCAATGGGTGGCGGGGCGGTACTTTTGGGGTTGAGGCTGGGGTGAGGCAGGGTTGCCCCTTGAGTCCCCTCTTATATGTTTTTGCCATTGATCCTTTTTTAAGATCGCTGCAGGAGTGTGGATTCCAGGGGGTACCTGTGCCCCATGCCTCGGCCCTATCTGTATTCGCTTATGCGGATGATGTCACTGTAGTGGTGTCTGCCTCCCATGAGGCCCAGTTGCTAGCAGCTTCCATTGGAGCTTACTCTGTGGCCTCTGGGTCTCTTGTCAACCTTGAGAAGAGTGAAGCTCTCTGGACACTGCAGGGTGATCCAGATTTTGATCTGCCCCAGTTTGCAATAGCTTCAAGTTGTCTAAAGATCTTAGGGGTTAAGTTTGGAAGGGAAGATAATGCCAGGCTAAATTGGGAGGAGAAATTGGATGCTGGGAATGCAAAGGTTCAGCAATGGAAGAATTACAAGCTGACCTACAGAGAGAGGGTCACAATGTTGAAAACGTACTTAATTCCCATCTTTCTATATGTCTCTATGGTTTTTCCACTGCCGGAATCTTTCTCTGCAAGGCTCTTCAGTCAGTTTTTTCAGCTCTTCTGGGGTAATAGACAATCCAATAAAAAGAGGGGTTACTTACCTGCTGAGGAAAGAGGGTGGGTTGAATATGATAAACCCTAAGGTGTTTTTTGATTCTCTTTTCCTTAAAGTTAATTTTGGGTGCTTGGACTCCAGTGTTGGCCCTCCGTGGGTAAACAGTGTTAGGGCCTGGATATTGCCTCGTGCAGAGTCCTGGATGCGGGGCGGTTCTCTCAAGAGGAAGAGATGTACTCAGGGTTATCTCCCACCATATCTGGACTCAGCTCTGAAGTCTCTGAGGAGGTGGGGGATTGAGAAATCCTACCTTGAAAATAACTCAAGGAAATTGTTATACCAGAGGATTTGTAGGACCTTTTTCTGTTCTCCACTTGTACACAGAGACTGCACTACGGCTCTTATGGAGGAAAGCTTAAAGTTGCTGAATAGCCCCAGATTACCCCTAAAGTTTCATGACATTGCCTGGCTGTCTCTGCATGGGAAAATGTATGTGAGGGGAATATGAAAGGTCTGGCCGCATCTGAAAGGGTCTGCCCTTTGGGCTGTAATCAGGAGGAGTCCATGGAGCATTTCTTGGTGGATTGTTGGGGAAGCCGTGAGGTCTGGAAGGAAGTAGCTGCCGGAGTCGGGATCAAAAGGTTGGAAAACCTAAGTTCCTCAGACAGGCTTTATGGTGTCCCCCCAACAATACACAATATAGACAGAGGGACAACGTACATCATCATCACCGTAGTCAAGTACTACCAATGGCATGCGAGGACTAGAGTAGCCATGCATAATGAACAGTTTATCTCTAGGAAGATTGCAGGTTTAGTGTTATCTGACCTCCGATGGATAAAGTGTTTGGAAATGAGGAAATGTTGGAGAAGTTCAGACTTATGGGAAGGAGTCTTATTGTGACATTTTCCTATTGATGCCTTTTTTTTAACTGCTAAGTTTTTGATCTAAATAACATGTCAGTAATTGTTGTATTTATGCGATTTTAAGACCGTCTGTTATTATGTATCTTGTTTTGTTTATACAAATAAAAATCTCCATACATACAGAATAAAAACAGATACTGAGAATTACACCCAGCATACAGGACAAGAGAAGTAGTACTGTGCAGAGTCCATATATACAGAATAAGAACAGATACTGAGAATTACACCCGGCATAGAGGACAAGAGAAGTGGTACTGTGCAGAGTCCATATATACAGAATAAGAACAGATACTGAGAATTACACCCAACATACAGGACAAGAGAAGTAGTACTGTGCAGAGTCCATACATACAGAATAAGAACAGATACTGAGAATTACACCCAACATACAGGACAGGAGAAGTAGTACTGTGCAGAGTCCATATATACAGAATAAGAACAGATACTGAGGATTACACCCGACATACAGGACAAGAGAAGTAGTACTGTGCAGAGTCCATATATACAGAATAAGAACAGATACTGAGAATTACACCCAGCATACAGGACAAGAGAAGTAGTACTGTGCAGAGTCCATACATACAGAATAAGAACAGATACTGAGAATTACACCCAACATACAGGACAGGAGAAGTAGTACTGTGCAGAGTCCATACATACAGAATAAGAACAGATACTGAGGATTACGCCCAACATACAGGACAAGAGAAGTAGTACTGTGCAGAGTCCATACATACAGAATAAGAACAGATACTGAGGATTACACCCGACATACAGGACAAGAGAAGTAGTACTGTGCAGAGTCCATATATACAGAATAAGAACAGATACTGAGAATTACACCCAGCATACAGGACAAGAGAAGTAGTACTGTGCAGAGTCCATACATACAGAATAAGAACAGATACTGAGAATTACACCCAACATACAGGACAGGAGAAGTAGTACTGTGCAGAGTCCATATATACAGAATAAGAACAGATACTGAGGATTACGCCCAACATACAGGACAAGAGAAGTAGTACTGTGCAGAGTCCATACATACAGAATAAGAACAGATACTGAGAATTACACCCAACATACAGGACAAGAGAAGTAGTACTGTGCAGAGTCCATACATACAGAATAAGAACAGATACTGAGAATTACACCCAACATACAGGACAGGAGAAGTAGTACTGTGCAGAGTCCATACATACAGAATAAGAACAGATACTGAGAATTACACCCAACATACAGGACAGGAGAAGTAGTACTGTGCAGAGTCCATACATACAGAATAAGAACAGATACTGAGAATTACACCCAGCATACAGGACAAGAGAAGTAGTACTGTAGTAGTACTGTGCAGAGTCCATATATACAGGTCCTTCTCAAAAAATTAGCATATTGTGATAAAGTTCATTATTTTCTGTAATGTACTGATAAACATTAGACTTTCATATATTTTAGATTCATTACACACAACTGAAGTAGTTCAAGCCTTTTCTTGTTTTAATATTGATGATTTTGGCATACAGCTCATGAAAACCCAAAAATCCTATCTCAAAAAATTAGCATATTTCATCCGACCAATAAAAGAAAAGTGTTTTTAATACAAAAAAAGTCAACCTTCAAATAATTATGTTCAGTTATGCACTCAATACTTGGTAGGGAATCCTTTTGCAGAAATGACTGCTTCAATGCGGCGTGGCATGGAGGCAACCAGCCTGTGGCACTGCTGAGGTGTTATGGAGGCCCAGGATGCTTCGATAGCGGCCTTAAGCTCATCCAGAGTGTTGGGTCTTGCGTCTCTCAACTTTCTCTTCCCAATATCCCACAGATTCTCTATGGGGTTCAGGTCAGGAGAGTTGGCAGGCCAATTGAGCACAGTAATACCATGGTCAGTAAACCATTTACCAGTGGTTTTGGCACTGTGAGCAGGTGCCAGGTCGTGCTGAAAAATGAAATCTTCATCTCCATAAAGCTTTTCAGCAGATGGAAGCATGAAGTGCTCCAAAATCTCCTGATAGCTAGCTGCATTGACCCTGCCCTTGATAAAACACAGTGGACCAACACCAGCAGCTGACATGGCACCCCAGACCATCACTGACTGTGGGTACTTGACACTGGACTTCAGGCATTTTGGCATTTCCCTCTCCCCAGTCTTCCTCCAGACTCTGGCACCTTGATTTCTGAATGTACTTTGGACCACAGAGCAACAGTCCAGTGCTGCTTCTCTGTAGCCCAGGTCAGGCGCTTCTGCCGCTGTTTCTGGTTCAAAAGTGGCTTGACCTGGGGAATGCGGCACCTGTAGCCCATTTCCTGCACACGCCTGTTCACAGTGGCTCTGGATGTTTCTACTCCAGACTCAGTCCACTGCTTCCGCAGGTCCTCCAAGGTCTGGAATCGGTCCTTCTCCACAATCTTCTTCAGGGTCCGGTCACCTCTTCTCATTGTGCAGCGTTTTCTGCCACACTTTTTCCTTCCCACAGACTTCCCACTGAGGTGCCTTGATACAGCACTCTGGGAACAGCCTATTCGTTCAGAAATTTCTTTCTGTGTCTTACCCTCTTGCTTGAGGGTGTCAATGATGGCCTTCTGGACAGCAGTCAGGTCGGCAGTCTTACCCATGATTGCGGTTTTGAGTAATGAACCAGGCTGGGAGTTTTTAAAAGCCTCAGGAATCTTTTGCAGGTGTTTAGAGTTAATTAGTTGATTCAGATGATTAGGTTAATAGCTCGTTTAGAGAACCTTTTCATGATATGCTAATTTTTTGAGATAGGAATTTTGGGTTGTCATGAGCTGTATGCCAAAATCATCAATATTAAAACAAGAAAAGGCTTGAACTACTTCAAGTTGTGTTTAACGAATCTAAAATATATGAAAGTCTAATGTTTATCAGTACATTACAGAAAATAATGAACTTTATCACAATATGCTAATTTTTTGAGAAGGACCTGTACAGAATAAGAACAGATACTGAGAATTACACCCAGCATACAGGACAAGAGAAGTAGTACTGTGCAGAGTCCATACATACAGAATAAGAACAGATACTGAGAATTACACCCAGCATACAGGACAAGAGAAGTAGTACTGTGCAGAGTCCATACATACAGAATAAGAACAGATACTGAGAATTACACCTAGCATACAGGACAAGAGAAGTAGTACTGTGCAGAGTCCATACATACAGAATAGGAACAGATACTGAGAATTACACCCAGCATACAGGACAAGAGAAGTAGTACTGTGCAGAGTCCATACATACAGAATAAGAACAGATACTGAGAATTACACCTAGCATACAGGACAAGAGAAGTAGTACTGTGCAGAGTCCATACATACAGAATAGGAACAGATACTGAGAATTACACCCAGCATACAGGACAAGAGAAGTAGTACTGTGCAGAGTCCATACATACAGAATAAGAACAGATACTGAGAATTACACCTAGCATACAGGACAAGAGAAGTAGTACTGTGCAGAGTCCATATATACAGAATAAGAACAGATACTGAGAATTACACTCAGCATACAGGACAAGAGAAGTAGTACTGTGCAGAGTCCATACATACAGAATAAGAACAGATACTGAGAATTACACCTAGCATACAGGACAAGAGAAGTAGTACTGTGCAGAGTCCATACATACAGAATAAGAACAGATACTGAGAATTACACTCAGCATACAGGACAAGAGAAGTAGTACTGTGCAGAGTCCATACATACAGAATAAGAACAGATACTGAGAATTACACCTAGCATACAGGACAAGAGAAGTAGTACTGTGCAGAGTCCATACATACAGAATAGGAACAGATACTGAGAATTACACCCAGCATACAGGACAAGAGAAGTGGTACTGTGCAGAGTCCATACATACAGAATAAGAACAGATACTGAGAATTACACCCAACGTACAGGACAAGAGAAGTAGTACTGTGCAGAGTCCATACATTACAGAATAAGAAGAGATACCGAGAATTACACCCGGCATACAGGACAAGAGAAGTAGTACTGTGCAGAGTCCATACATACAGAATAGGAACAGATACTGAGAATTACACCCAGCATACAGGACAAGAGAAGTAGTACTGTGCAGAGTCCATACATTACAGAATAAGAAGAGATACCGAGAATTACACCCGGCATACAGGACAAGAGAAGTAGTACTGTGCAGAGTCCATACATACAGAATAAGAACAGATACTGAGAATTACACCCAGCATACAGGACAAGAGAAGTAGTACTGTGCAGAGTCCATATATACAGAATAAGAACAGATACTGAGAATTACACCCAACATACAGGACAAGAGAAGTGGTACTGTGCAGAGTCCATACATACAGAATAAGAACAGATACTGAGAATTACACCTAGCATACAGGACAAGAGAAGTAGTACTGTGCAGAGTCCATACATACAGAATAAGAACAGATACTGAGAATTACACCTAGCATACAGGACAAGAGAAGTAGTACTGTGCAGAGTCCATATATACAGAATAAGAACAGATACTGAGAATTACACCCAACATACAGGACAAGAGAAGTGGTACTGTGCAGAGTCCATACATACAGAATAAGAACAGATACTGAGAATTACACCTAGCATACAGGACAAGAGAAGTAGTACTGTGCAGAGTCCATATATACAGAATAAGAACAGATACTGAGAATTACACTCAGCATACAGGACAAGAGAAGTAGTACTGTGCAGAGTCCATACATACAGAATAAGAACAGATACTGAGAATTACACCCAACATACAGGACAAGAGAAGTAGTACAGTGCAGAGTCCATATATACAGAATAAATACAGATACTGAGAATTACACCCGGCATTGAGGACAAGGTGAGTGGCCCGGCGGTCATACTCGGAGTACAAGGACGCAGACGCACATTTTTCTCACCCAGTGTTATACAATTTCCTGCCTTTCTATGAGAAATGTGTGGAACAGTTCCCACTCTGCGGATGCTTCTATGTGGGATATTTATGACATCCTCTATGCGATACATTGTATTTCCCAGACCGCTAATCCCACAGACTTTATTCACACATCCAGCAGGCTGCAACCGTAATATTACCACCATTCATTTCCCAGCAATCCCGGCTGATTAAAATACATTTGTTTCCCTGCAGCTGAAGTTCAGTGAGAGGCCGGAGAAGGTTGTCACGGTGGGCTGAACCATTATTCGTGAAAGATCCGCTCCGCTGCACCTCTACATCACTCATACACAGCAAGAGAAGACCTGACCCATACCAATGGAGACAGGAAAAAGTTGCTCAGCTACCTGTAGGGCTTATTTACATTAATGTGTTGTGGTGATGTTTTGCCTTACTGAAACTAAAGTGGCATGTACTGCGCTGCCAGTCCTTTGATGGCACCTTAAAGTGATACTAAAGGTAACGTTTTTTTTGTTTGTTTTTTAAATAACAATCATGTTATACTTCCCTGCTCTATGTAATGGTTTTGGACCCTCCTCCTCTCAGGTCCCCTGCCGGTGCTCCTGGCTTTCCAGGTAACAAGCAGGTCAGCGCGTGACACTCTTATCCCTCGTTGACACTAAACACGGAGATTTCAAAGCCGCATTTCAGTCCAACTTCGGGGGCGACTTGAAAGACACCTGTGTGCGGGTTCATGCACAGATGTCTATTGAAATCGCCCCCCGATGTTGCCAAAAGTAGTGCAGGAAGTACTTTTGGAAATTGGTGCAGCGCACTGATTAGGACGCTCCTATTACCGGTGTCCTATCATATAGTGCCCTCCATCGAAAAGTGCCCACGCATGCGCAGAACGGAAGGGCACTCCAGCTGATTTTCCGATCAGCTGGCGTGACGTCACCATTTTGCATGCGCACATTATAGGAGGCTTTTTTTGACAGGAGATACCATTTCACGAGCACAATTAAAAGCTATTCAAAGAGAGGAGGGACACCTTGCTTGTCAGATTGAGCCTCGCTGTTGCAGGGCGGGTTGTGGGTGTGTTGAAGATACAGGCAAAACCCGCCATTCAACACACCAAACCCGCCCTGCCACTCACACAAAACCTGACCTTGAGCACACTCTAAACCCACGGGGCACAATATGACAAATACGGTGTCCCTCCGCTGTTTGCATAGCATTCAATTGTGCCTGTGAAATGGCATCTCCCGTCAAAAAAAAGCCTCCTATGGTGTGCGCATGCGCTATGGTCACATCACACCGACATGTCACGCCATCTGATCAGGAAATCAGCTGGAGTGCCCTTACGTTCTGCGCATGCGTGGGCACTTTTCAACGGAAGATACAAATCGACAGAACACCGGCAATAGGCTCCAATTTGACCTATCAAATCGCAAGTCATATTGCGCCGATGTGAACGGGGGCTTATTAACAAGGTGCCATTTTGATTGATGCTTCACCTGATCAAAGCAGAATGAAACCTCCACCAAACCTGTTCTTTTAATTGCCCCCCCACGAACTTTTAGCCTTACTGTTCTAGTTCTTCCTTCTTCTCCTAGTCTTCCTTCTGGGCTCTGAATCTTCAGTCACTTGGTTGGCTGCGCCACAATGACATTAATCCCATGCATGCGCATGGGGTCATGACACTACGGTACAGAGCGGTGTAATAAATGTATGCCGAGCTGCACATGCGTGGCTCAATGTACATAAACGCTGACAGGCAGGAAGAAGGGTTTATGACAAAAGAAACTTGAAGGGTTATTTACATTTTTGTTTTTTATTCAATTTCACTTTAGAGCATGTGGAAGCCAAAAGTGACCCTTTCAACCCCTAATTTGGTACCCAAATTTCCTCCCCAACTCTCACGAGCCCTATGGGGAAGACGGAGAGGAAATTGCAAGCTAACATGAACAGATTTTCAGTCGCCTTCTTTCACATTCCGCTATTATAAACGCTGTAAATATTTTGTGCGCAGGAACCCAAAGCGATTATTTATCCGATCTCCACCAATGAGCCCCAGAAACATCAATTACACTCAACCAATTCTGGATGGTTTATTACATTAAGGAGATGCCTGGTGTCGTATATCCACACCGATGCTAACAAGACCGGCTCAGCCCGCTGCCCCCGAAAAAGTTTTTTAATGCCGTTCCGACTCTGCGCATTGTTCCAGCCTTGTGGTCTCGGGGGACCCCTTTAATTTGATTCAGGTAACATCCTTCTCCAAATTGCTGAGCAATACAAAGCTGTTAATTGGCTTTTTCTTATTACTATCAGCGCCTCAGCGAAGATTTTAATCAGCCGTCAGGTTTCCGCTGGGAAGACGCGATTTCCTCCAGAAAAATTACACATCAAAGTTAACAACAACTAGGTCACCCGTTAACCCCGTCCTGTGCGGCCTCAGCCCCCTGCTGGGAGGATGGCGGGACAAAAAGTTTTATAAAAACATTATTGCTTTGCCATCAAAGGGTAAGTAAGGCTGGACATACACATACAAATAAGGCTGACCTACCCAATGGTGCTTGGGTCCTGGGCTCACTTCTCTGCATGCAACTATCTGCATGGAGTTTGTTTAGATTCCCAAAGTTTGTGCTTACCTACAAAAAAACATGAGATTACCTGGAAGCTGACTAAACTGTCTCTCATGTATTTCTGGGGCCATTAGAGTGTAAACTGTCTTGGTTCCAAGACTGATATGACTGGTGCAGTGTTCTCTGTACCGCACTGTGGAATATGTCAGAGCTACAGTGGGTATAGAAAAGAATCCCCCACCTTAAAAAAATCATCACATTTTGTTGCTTTGCAGCTCAAAATAAAGACAGACACAGTTTTTGTTTAATCCAGCTTTATTTACTTAACATCCAAGTGAAAGCTATAAAACCAAAATGTCAGAACAAAATAAAAAACAAAATTAGCTGAGTTGGAAAAAGGATCACCCCCCTCCTAAAAAATGACTTGTACACTCAATCAGGTGTAGCAAATCACCTTCTCAATGGCACACAAAGCCATTTAACTTTCAACTGTGATCAGCTGTGGTCATTTTGATAAGCTCAGCATGAAAAGAGCTTTCCTGGAGCATTTTTAATACCAGTCCCTGGCAGTGCAACTGAAGCAAACAATTAACTATGGGTGGCAAGGCACTGTCACCAGGATAAAGTTGTGGACAAGCACAAGTCAGGAGATGGATACAAAAAAAAAATGTCAAAGACTTTATCAATGCCTAGAAGCACAGTGGAGTCTATTATTAAGAAGTGGAAAGTATTTGGTACAACACAGACCCTCCCTTGATCAGGTCGTCGCTCCAAACTGGATGAAAGAGCCAGGAGGAAACTGATTAGAGAGGCTACCGAGAGGTCTACAGCAACTCTGAAGCAGTTGCAGGTATATATGACAAAGAGTGGTGATTGTGTGCATGTGACAACAATATCACAAATGTGGCTTGTATGGGAGGGTTGCAAGAAAAAAGCCACTCTTCAAGAAAGGCCACATGAAGTCATGACTGAGCTTTGCCAAAACGCACCTTGAAGATTCTGAGGTCACATGGAAAAGGGTTTTATGGACACATAAAACCAAAATGTAACTCTTTGGATGTCATAATACACACCATGTTTGGAGGTCAAATGGCACAGCACATCACCCCAAAAACACCCCCCATACCAACAGTGAAGTTTGGAGGTGGGAACATCATGATGTGGGGTTGTTTTTCAGCATACGGTACTGGCAAACTCCATATCATTGAAGGAAGGATGAGTGGAAAAATTTACCAAGAAATTCTTGATAAAAATCTGCTGCCATCTACCAGGATGATGAAGATGAAACGAGGGAGGACATTTCAGCAATACAATCATCCCAAACATAAGGCCAAGGAAACTCTCAATTGGTTTCAAATAAAAAATTAAGTTGCTAGAATGGCCCAGCCAATCACCTGACTTGAATGCAATAGAAAAATCTATGGAAAGAACTAAAGATCAGAGTTCATAGAAGAGGCCGCACGGAACCTTCAAGATTTGAGGACTGTGTGGAAGATTGGGCTAAAATCACACCTGAGCAATGCATGCGACTAGTTTCTCCATACAGGAGGCGTCTTGAAGCTCTCATTACCAACAAAGGATTTTGTTGGTAATGACAGTTCCATCAATGTGAACTGTAAGAAAATTCCACATTTTATTAAATTCATTACTGTTTCTGGTGATCTTAAGTTATAGAATACTTTGAACGATATTGTTGGAACAAAAGTTACTCTTTAAGCTTTTATCTTTAAAATCGCATGCAGTAGAGGATTACATAGTTAGGCTCCATGCACACGGATGTAAAAAACATTGCTTCTACAGGAGTTTTGTGTTCTGCCGGTAGAAGCAGCTCAATGTTATCCTATGTGTATGCACATTAACCACAGCCCCGGACCATTTGGCTGGCCAAAGACCAGAGCACTTTTTGCGATTCGGCACTGCGTCGCTTTAACTGACAATTGTGTGGTTGTGCGACGTGGCTCCCAAACAAAATTGACGTCCTTTTTTCCCCACAAATAGAGCTTTATTTTGGTGGTATTTGATCACCTCTGTGGTTTTTATTTTTTGCGCTATAAACAAAAATAGAGCGACAATTTTGAAAAAAAATTAGGCCGATAAGTATTTTTCTACATATTTTTGGTAAAAAAATATCGCAATAAGCGTATATTGATTGGTTTGCGCAAAAGTTATAGCATCTAAAAAATAGGGGATAGTTTTATGGCATTTTTAGAAATTTTTATTTTTTTACTAGTAATGGTGGCGATCAGCGATTTTTATCGTGACTGCGACATTATGGAGGACACATTGGACACTTTTGGCGCTATTTTGGGACCATTCACATTTATAGAGCGATCAGTGCTAGAAAAAAGAAAAGGGTTACTGTGTAAATGTGACTGGCTGTGAAGGGGTTAACCACTAGGGGGCTAGGAAGGGGTTAAGTGTGTTCTAGGGAGTGATTCTAACTGTTAGGGGGCGTGGCTACGAGTGACACGGCACTGATCGCTGTTCCTGATGAGAGGGAACAGACAGATCAGTGACATGTCACTAGGAAGAACGGGGAGATGTTGTGTTTACACTGACATCTCCCCGTTCTTCAGCTCCGTGACACGATTGCGGGACATCGGCGGACATAGAGTCCACGGGTCCCGTGCGCACAGAGCTCGTGGCAGGGTTGGGCGCGCGCCGCCGGCAGCGCGTGAGCACACGGCGGAAAATTTAAAGGGACGTACCTGTACGCCCATTTGCCTGTCCGTGCCAATCTGTCGACGTAAAAGTGCGTTCGCTGGTCGACAAGTGGTTAAGAGGCATATTTTGAAGTTAACGTTTAGAGGCAGTAAAAAAAAAAATTCTGGTTTGTGTTTCTGATTGGAACTTGGAGGCAGAAAAAACATAAAACTCTCTTACCATAAAGAATTCCTTCTTCAGTTATTGGTAAATGCTCTTTACGCTATTAAAAACGGATGTCCCCTTGTACAACATTGGGGATACATGGTTGCTCTCCCCAATATATTATTATATATTCATCAGATTGCCTTTAATGCATCTTTTGTCAAATCCAAATCATCCGAGATTTTTAACCCTTCACTGTGAATTTCGATGTCACAGTTGTCCCCTCTACAAACCTCAGTTCTCTTTACATTATGGTACCAAAACCCTGTCCCCATATTCCAGCTAAGGCCAACGGAGGGTTAACGTATCTGAGCGCTTCGTATATTCAGCGCACGTAGGAAAACGCGGGTTCCGCATAATTGTGATTGTTTCAATATATCATAATTTTCAGATAAATGTAACCTAACAGTTCATCAAATCCTCTGACAGGCGTGACAAATTACAAGCAAGTGCATGTTGAACCCGGGCGTGCCGCGAGAAAGCGGGGACGCACAACCGTAACAAAGGGATGTTTGTGGAGGGAAGGAACCTTTAATTAACTGAGGAAATTAAAAAGTGACTTTTACAAAGCAGCTCTAATAAGAAGTCACAGTTAAATGCGCTCGCTAACATGTGTTAATCGAGTGCGCGCTCGTTAGGGGGAATATCAATGAGGCGGAGGACGGTTCCGAACCAGAGACTCCCTAATGACACAATAGGAGTGGTTTCCTTAGATCACGGAGCGAATCAGTCACATCGAAAGGGGTCAGCAACCGGTTAGAGGGGCCTCCTTATAAACTAGTGGGTCCTGGGGCAAAGGTCACTGGTGGGCCCGCAATCACATGCTTGCAATATGAAATGTATGTTATATTTCTTGGCTTACAGACATACGTTTTTTTTACAAAGCCGAAAAAGAATCACTTTTCATGTCAACATATTGCAATTAACCAGTTCAGCTCTCACAGCCATACACCCCCCTATGGACCCAAATAATCTGTACATTTCTGCTATGGGCCTGTTTACTCTGTAATAACCTTGTCATTACTGAAGATAATAAAGACATTTAGTAATGCCGCGTACACACGATCGGAATTTCCGACAACAAAACCGTGTTTTTTTCTGTCGGATGTTGGCTCAAACTTGTCTTGCATACACACGGTTGCACAAATGCTGCTCGGAAATTCCGAACGTCAAGAACGCAAAGACGTACAACACTACGACGAGCCGAGAAAAATGAAGTACAATGATTCCGAGCATGCTTCGAATTGATTCCGAGCATGCGTATGATTTTTGTGCGTCGGAAATGGCTACACACGATCGGAATTTCCGACAAGAACTTTTGTTGTCGGAAAAATTGAGAACCTGCTCTCAAACATTTGTTGTCGGAAATTCCGACAGCAAATGTCCGATGGAGCCTACACACGGCCGGAATATCCGACCAAAAGCTCACATCGAACATTTGTTGTCGGAAATTTCGATCGTGTGTACGCGGCATTATAGTTGTTCTTTGTTTTAGAACAAACAACTCTTTCTTTTGGTGATATTGTCTTGCAAAATTTATTTTATTTTTATTGCAACCATAAGACAAAAAACTGTTTAAAAGAAACATTTTCTACCTTAATCAGTGTTCACTCAGGCTCAATTCACATCTCCACATCCTGAATCGAAATAGCGGCAAATCGCGGGACGCCCGTGTGTTGCCTGTCACTTCCAATGGTACCCCAATCGTGGCGCATTTTTGCTGCGATTTGTTGGGGCGACAGTCGGAGTAAAATCATGCACACGGAATCACATGATGCCTGTCGCCCAAAAGAAGTTCTTGTACTTATTTTGGGTGACAGGCATTCTGCGATTATGTTTTGCGCAATTTTTCCGCGATTGTTGCCCACCGATTGGGGTGCCATTGGAAGTCACAGGGAACGTGATTTGTCGCTATTTCGAATTGCGGGCCGAATTGCAACAATTCTGCGCGTGATTCAGAACGCGGAGATGTGAACGGAGCCTTATAAAATTGGGTTATTGTGGAGCAGGGCTCTACAAACAGGGGCCCAGGGGCCACAGCTGTCCCACTAAAAGACTTTATCCGGCTCGCAGCTTGGGTTAATAGTGTATCCTTATTGTGCACAGATTGTGGAATAAGGTCAGCAGAGGCGGCCGATGACTAGTGGGCTAGTTCACACTACATGCATAGAAAGTAGGTTACATGGTTTTCAATGGCAATGTTCACACCAGAAAAAAAGGAAAAAGAAGAAAAAAAATTATCTGGAACGCAGCCAGAAACGCATAAAAAAACGCAACAAAAACACACCGGAATGTATCGAAAACGCGTTAAAAACGTGCATGCAGTGACGCATCTGGAACAGATCTGGAGTGCATTTTTGTCATGTGAACTGGCCCACAGGGGGGACTCTGATTGGGACCCTGATGAAGAGGGAATCTGACGGGATCTCTGATGTAAGGGGGACTCTGATGGAGTCTCTGATGTAAGGGGAAACTCTGATTGGGACCCTGATGAAGAGGGGGATCTGATGGGATTCCTGATGCAAGGAGGGAATCAGAAGAGAACCCTGATGTAAGGGGTGACTCTGATAAGGACACCGATATAAGTAGGGACTCTCATGGGAAATGTATTTTAAGTAATTTGTTTGTTTTGCTTGTGGATAACCAACTGATAAGATATAGCACCAAATCCCTAAATTGGTAAATACATGGGAGCAAAGAAAAATGGGATTTTTAATGGTGCAGAAATGACAAAGTATCAAGCAGATTATAATAAAATATTTTTATTTTGACACCAAAATAAAAACAATGGTAAAAAACGGTGTAGAGAGTGATTGTTACAAACAGTACAGTTGGATTGGACAGTTGGATGGTGTAACGGCACCCCAAATATGAAAGGGGTTAAACGCCGTTTAAGATCTCTTCCCTCTCCTGGACACAAATTCACTGCCGATCCTCCACAGTCAGACGACCACTTCCCATAGGAATTAATCCTTCCAAAAGAACGAGACGCACTCTGTATCTTTCCAGAATAGACTGACTCTTTATTGCAAAAGTACTACAACTCTTATACACACAGAGAGAAGCTTCTGACCCTCCTCTCATCATACACCTCTGACCAGACCCAATTTACATGAGCCAATTAACTACAGTGAATGGCTCAGACACATGCCCTTTCTGTCTCCCAATCCACATCTCTTAGAAGACAACAGCTAATCCCTTTACTACTTAAATGACTATGCATGACCTTTATATTCAGCAGACTGTCTGGCTGCCAGTGTACCATACCTATAATTACAGGCTTAACTCCCATTATCAAAAGACTTTACACAATAGAAACATAACGAACTTTCAATACACATCTCACAATGAAAGGATCTGTAGAATGTAAATCACCCCCCACCTCATCACAGCAATGATTACACAACCCCCACACAGTATATACCCAATATATGCCCTGTATATACCGTATTTGGATATGGCTATCACAGATCATGGTGGGGTTTTCATTCACCCTGTGCCCCTAATAGGGACACAGGGTGGTTTAAACATAAGAGGCATTGGGGAAGCTGAAGCAAGGGTATCTCATACTTTCTAAGGGATTCTGGGTTCCCCGGGCCTTCCCGTTACATCTCTCCCCTTTCGGCAGGAGACTAACACAGACGGGTTGACTCCGTAGTCAGTCCATAGGTCCATTCCTCTAATGCCGGTATCCACACAGTACCCCAAATAAATTGCTCCAAACAGAGCATTACTTACCCAGCCAACCTCTGCCTCTCTCAGAGAACATACCCCGCCGCTGGGGAGAGGCCTGGACTGGCCCTTCTCCCTGGGGTCCTTTCAGCTGCTGGAGAGAAGACAGGGTGACTGGGCTCAGTCCGTCCTGCTGTTGGGGATCTGGGCCGACTGCCCAGCATCCCTGGGGTATACAAGTGGAGACTGAAGTCCCATCCACTTGTGGTAGGTGAAAATCCCCCAGTGCTTGCAAAGCAAGGCTGACATCCTCCTGTCTCAGTGTCACACCATTTTCTGGGGTTGTGTCAGTGAAGACCGAAGTCCCATCCAGTACCACAGGGACTCCCTCTTCTGTTAGTTGAGAGCAGAGGCCCGCGGCACTCTGCTCTGTTGCCAGCTCTTCTGCTGGGTTGCTGTGAGTGGAGACCGCAGTCCAATCCACCGATATCAGCTCAAGTTGTAGTTGTGTGCAGAGGCCAGTAGCATTCTGCCCTGCTGACAGTGATTCAGCTGGGGGTAAAAGCTCTACCACCTCAGCTTGTTGCTGGAGAGAGGGGCCAACTGCCCCGCCTCCCTGAAACTCCACAGTTGTTTCCGGTGCTGGGCAGAGGTTGGTATCACTCTGCCCTGTTGCCAGCACTTCTGCTGGGGGCTCCACACCATCTGCTCTGGCTAACTGTTGGGGGGGGGCTGCTTCTCCTCCCTGCATCTTTGGAATCCACTGGGAAAGAGGAACCATCACCTTCTCACCTCGCGCCTCCAAAACTGCCACGGGTGTAGAACAGGGGTCTGCAGTACTCTGTCCTGCTGCCAGTACTTGAGCAGGTGATGCATAATCCCTAACATCCTCTGAACAGTCCCTTAAGTCCATACCTTCTGTAATCTGTGGCTGGGGAGATGAGCCAACTGCCCTAGCTCCCTGGAACTCCATATCATCCACTTCGGCTTTAGGGATGGCAATCTTCAGATTTTCCACTGCCGATTCTTCAGCCAGGATTTCAGAGTTGTCCACTGGTATTTCCTGATAGTCCCAGGCAAAGGTAGCACCACCCTGCTGCTGAGCAGATTCTAGCAGCTGTCTGTAGGCGATCTCTGATTGCCGTATTTCCGCCATTCTCCGCTCATGTTGCCGCTCTAGTTCTCTCTCTTGTCGCTCTAGTTCTCTCTTTTGTCACTCTAGTTTTTTCTCTTGTCGCTCTAGTTCTCTGTTTTTGTCGCTCATCCTGCAGCTGGATGTTTTTAATGGCTTCCTGTATGGCGGTCTCTGATGGGTTAGCACCATATAATGCCAACCGCTGTCGAACTCGTTGCTGAAACAAGTCTTCAACTGACCGGGGTCCTGCATCACCAACCCTCTGATCCATCTCGGCTAGCTCACTGATCAAGGTGGCCTTGTTCTTTGTCCCACTGGTCCCTCCACGGCTCTCAAGTAGGTCTTTCAGCCTGGCTTTCCTGCAGGCTGCATAGCTGGTCATTCACTGTGGTGGTTTGGAGTGTCCCAGGAACTGGAGGGAAAATCCCACTGCTGCCAACCAATGTAACGGCACCCCAAGTATGAAAGGGGTTAAACGCCGTTTAAGATCTCTTCTCTCCTGGACACAAATTCACTGCCGATCCTCCACAGTCAGACGACCACTTCCCATAGGAATTAATCCTTCCAAAAGAACGAGACGCACTCTGTATCTTTCCAGAATAGACTGACTCTTTATTGCAAAAGTACTACAACTCTTATACACACAGAGAGAAGCTTCTGACCCTCCCCTCATCATACACCTCTGACCAGACCCAATTTACATGAGCCAATTCTCTACAGCTGATGACCAATACACATCTCAGTTTAATGATTATGCATGACACTTTTGTGTTTAGCTTTTGTCTCCCAATCCACATTATCAAAAGACTTCACTCAATGAAAGGATCTGCAGCATTTGAGGTTCATTAACATTACTCAGGCAGACAGGTGACACCTCAGCATCTCTTCAATTAACCTGTCTGTCTGCTAGTTCCACAAGCTCCCGACATGTTTCGCCCCTAAATCGGGCTTCTTTAAAGGGGAAGCACTGTCCAATAGGTGACATACACCTTCTCTCTATATACTCCAGCCAGCCCAGATGGTTGCGTCCCCAACGGTAGCACCGGAACCCCTGCTGTATTTTAGGTAATATTGCATGGGCTTTCAAAGTGCCCAAGGAACCCACAGAAATATTGGAGGTTGAAAAAAAGGGGGGGGGGGATTCCCAACACACAAAATATATTACAAACAATAAAAGAATGAGAGATACAATACATACATATGTACTATATATCAAATTTTTGTCATTCTTTAAACATTTGTAATATATCAATATATTTTGTGGGGATTTCCTTTTTTCAACCTCCAATATGTCTGTGGGTTCCTTAGGCACCTTGAAAGTCCATGTAATATTATTTGAATAAATATCCTATGACATTTAATTAGGATGTGGTGCACCTGTTAAATTATCCTTTGCAACCCATTACATTTGGTTTGATCTAAGCGGGGACTCTGAAGGGGACACTGATGTATATGGGGACTTTGATGGGAACCCTGATGTAAGTGGGGGTCCTTCAGCCGCACCAGCACTTCTGTCAAATTGGGATGGGCAGCCACTGCATCACCTGCCTGCAGCACCTGGAGGCTCAAGTTGCATAGACATATGGCCCGTTCACAGACTATGGGCCTCAGTGCCCATGTGAATAAAGCCTTCCTCTACAGCGAGGTCTCCAAACCTTTCGGTATGATGGACACATTGTATCTTTTACAAATATTCGTGGGCCAAAAAGAATCCTCATCAGGGCCCCCCTTACATCATGGTGCCAATCTGGGTCCTCCCTTACATCAAGGACCCCACCTGAGCCCTCCCTCCTTTACATTGGAGCCCCACCAGAGTCCCCCCACTTAGAACAAACCAAATGTAATGGGTTACAATGGACAATTGAAAATATAACTAAAGGCAAAACAGTTTTGTAGTTTTGGATAGATTTTTGTAATATGGCAATTGTACTGATATTATGACAACAAACGGCTTGCAGATGGACATTTTATGCTGCATTTGTTTTGAACAGTAGTAGGAATTTACTTTAAACCCAAGTCCATCCAAAAGTAATATGTTAGTTACAGGTGGAGTCTGGTGGGCTCTGTGTGCCCCCTTTTTCTTATATGGCGCATACAATATTGAATATCTTACGGGTATATTAGTGGATGTTGCCTGATGCCACGTCCCACAATCAGCACCCAGCCCAGATTTATTATGTAGTTATCTCTAGCTCTGCCCTTTGTTACATATGGTAAGCAGACGCCGCTTTCTGGAAATAATCATCTGCTCTGGAGAAAGTTTGTGAACTTCCAGAATAAAAAACACTTTTTTCACTTGCAGTTGGCTAAAATCTTTTTTTCAAATGATGAATGGGGCAAAGTGTGCGAGCAAAGAAAATCACAGCCGATTCCTCCTCGTATAACAAATGATCTGTCCTCAGTGGGCGCATTCGAGAGCACAAAGTGCGGATCTGGGAGGGTTCCCACGTGAGAGCCCCTTACCCACAATTCCAGGCAATAATGGCTTCTAAAGAAACACATTCCGTGGGTCAGTGTTGCGATTTGGGCAGCAAAATGACTTGCACAGGACATAGTATTAAGGACACATCTCTACACAGACTACATCTCCCAAGATTCATTGCACCTTCAATGCACTAATGGTACACGAGTGCCCATAATCCCTGGCAGTGCAGTCGCGGATTCCCTGATCCTGCTGTCATTTGATAAGCCTGTGGGTGGCGCTGTGATGTATGGGAGTATTTCAGAGTTTTTACCTGCAGGCTGTGGATGAACCGCCATGTACAAATGTAGTCCATTGTGGAAATGTGTTGTGATGGTTAGCTACTTTCCACATACAGTAAAATCATGTAGAGTCAGTGTAGTCACCCTCAAAGTATTTGGGGTCAGAAGACATCTTTACTATTTTTATTTTTGTATGTATTGTCTGACATTGCTATTCTGGCATATTCAGATGAGCACACAGGAAGGTATAGAATATGTATATATTTTTTAATTATTTTTTAATGACTTTAGTGGCACCAAAGGCTCTAACAGGCCTTCAAAAATGGTGGGCTCGGGGACCCACCCAGTTGTGTGACAATAGCAAATCAATATTCGCTATTTTCACACTAAATTTCCTCCCTGCCATTAAGAAAGCGGGTCATGAGACCTGTTTCCCGATTGGCCAAAATGTCAGGCGATCCTATTGGACACCTAGCGCCTAGGAGGAAGAGAGAGGAGACGCATTGTGAGAGCCTCTGAGCTGGAGATGGACACTGGAGTTGCTGCCCGCAGCCAACCACCCACCACCTAGATCGGGTCCGCCATGCTGGAGCAGAGGACACCGGAGCCGCTGCCTGGAACAGGCGTTTTTGGGGTTAAAATCCAACTCAAGGCAATTTGTTTTTAAAATATAGAATACAAAAAAATGTTGGGATTGTATCCATGCACAGGAAATTTCACCTCACTTCCCATGTACTTATTACAACAGGAAGTGCATTTTACAGTTAATTGTTGATTCTTAACATGGGGATACATAAATTAAAAAATTAACCACTTGACCTCCAGAAGATTTACCCCCCTTCATGACCAAGCCATTTTTTGCGATACCGCACTGCGTTACTTTACTACTTGCCTACTGGGCAAATAAATCCCCTTCCTGCCCAGGCCAATTTTCAGCTTTCAGCGCTGTCGAACTTTGAATGACAAATGAGCGGTCATGCAACACTGTACCCAAATTAAAATTTTATCCTTTTTTTTACACAAATAGAGCTTTCTTTTGGTGGTATTTAATCAACACTGAGGTCTTTTATTTTTTGCTAAATTTTGAAGAAAAAAAAAAACAGCTTTCATTTTGTTATAAAATCTTGCAAACAAGTTATTTTTCTCCTTCATTGACATGCCCTGATGAGGCGGCACTGGTGGGCACTGATGAGGCGGCACTGATAGGTGACATTGATGATTGGCACTGAAGGGCACCAATAGGTGGCACTGAAGGGCACTAATTGCTGGCACTGATAGGTGGCACTGGTGACACTGAAAGACAGCACTGATGAGGCACTGATTGGCAACACTGATCGGCACTGTTGGGCAGCACTAATTTGCACTGGTAGACACAGATGAGGCGGCAGCGGCTCTCCATGTTCGGGACTGATGTCCCTCTGACAAGCCGATTACCGACTCTGTTTACATTACTTGATCAGCTTTACCATTGTGTAAAAAGGCTGTCTTCTGATCCTCCCCTTCTTTTACTGTCCCCAATCCATCTGCTGATAGAACAGAGCTCTACGAGGCACTCTGAACATGCTCAGGTTGGTGTGTATTGCTAGAGAGGTTTTTTTTGGGGGGGGGGGGGTACATGTGATCAGCACAGGGCCAATCAGCACTGTCTAGACAGAGGGTCATAGGACAATCAGGGAGAATGAAAACCTCTCCTACAAGCTTTAACCAGACACTGATAGAAGTCATAAGAAAAGGTAGTCAGCAGTTTATATTTACTAAAACAATTGCATTTCCATGTTCTCAGAACTGTGGGAGACTAGATATAGTGAATGCAGGCTCCTGGGTTTAGTAACACTTAACCCCCCCCCCCCAGCTGCTATTTTTGTGGCCGATTTTATTAATTGTTTTAACATAAATAGAAAAAGAAAACTTTTTCATTTTAGTTTTGTTACTTTTTTCAGCTTTGCGCAACAAGAAAAATTAGCAAAATCGAAGAAAAACAAAACAAAAAACCTTATTCACATCTGCCATGTTTGTACCAGAAACCTTATTTGTCATTTTAAATGGAACAAATGATGGAATAAATTGTATAGATCTTATTTACAGTAACACTATTTTTAATAAAACTAACAATAGAAAAAAACAAAACTTTTTTTTTAGTCTATTTGTCTAAAGAAACCATCCAGGTCCATTTTCAGGGACAGACTATCACTTTTTATTCTCTGAAGCTTTTAGCGTTAATCCCCTTTATAAGAGAGTAACACGCGTTCAAGAAATGGAGATGATGACGGGTCTGTTATATTTTGTTTGCTGCATTGAAGACATGTCAGGCAGATGGGAGATAAACACAGATAGGGGAACACATGGTCTGTAAGAGATCTTTATCAAGATAAAATCCATTATAATCTCTCGCTGACATCTTAGTGATGGAGGAATGTGAAGAATCATACACTGGGAAGAGCCAAGGCTGGCAGATACTTCCATGAGAAAACATTCCATTGATACCTCCTATAGGAAGACACTTATCAAGTCATTCTATTTATTTTTATATGCAACTTTCTGGTCAGCTGAGTTGTCATGTTGTCAGAAATTTCTGGGTCTGGCTAATCAAGGCTGAAAATGGGTCTTCGAAGTTGTCCAATAATTTATTCCCCCTGCAGAACGTCAGATGACCATTTTGACTGCTATGTGATTTGAAATTCTGCTCAGCCAGTCTTGAGAATCACTCACATCTGCCACGCTATGTATCCAAGGGGCCCTTGCTTTCTCCCACCTCGATTGGACAATGAAGGAGTAGCTGCACACCGATGGTGTCCTCACTGTCCTCTCACTCTCTCTCTCTGTTAGGCTGACCATACTGGACATCACAGTAGAGCTTGATTAGTTTACAGCAGCCTTTCTCAACCTTTTTACACCAGAGGAACCCTTGAAATAATTAAGGTCTCAGGAAACCCCTGTATAATTACTTGAGGGGTCAGTGGTAAGAATGCCTGTTACATTGGTGGTCAATGAAAGAAACTTCTCCCTTACAGTGATGGTCAGAATCCCATCTTTACAAAGTTACTTTAACCATTGGTGTCATGTTGCTTGCTCTGCTAAGTGGTGTTGGACCCAAAACTATGTAGGCACCATCACATAGGGGGTCAGCCACAGCTCCAGGAACTTATAGCAACCTCTAGAGCAGTAGTCTTCAAACTGCTTGCCTTTATCTGGCCCTTGGGACACTATTCCCCCCACTAACACCAACAATGGGGTACTATTCCTCCCACTAACACCAACAGTGGGGTACTATTGATCTTTTATTGAAAAGAATCAAGCAACCAATTTTTATACAAAAGTAAAAAACAAAACCATAGTACAAAACTTCAACAGAAAACAAAGGAATACACATCCATGTTCAGAATATATACAATATACACATAATCCACTACCAAAACATCCCTAGAAAACTATCTACATAAAGCAGCAGAGAGGGCCTAAGAGGCACAACCCATCACCTATGTACGCAGCCATTTATCAAAAATTAATCAAAAATACTGATAATCTAGGGTGATAAGAGACAGACAGCCACACACAGGAAAGAGACTCCTGGCAGTCAGGGAGGCTTGAAACCCCTCCACGCCTTCAACCAAGCCCCCTGACCCCGCTTGTCTCTTTCAAGCTCCCGAATCTTCCCCACCTCATGCAAAATGTCACACACCACCACCTCAACAGGAAGGAGTTTTTGCCGAATGCTGACCTGACACCGTGCGTTCCAGGTGAAATAACGGACTACTAGGCTAACTAAAAAAAGTGTATCCAAACAAAAAACTCCACCGGTATTGAATGCTCCGTACACCCACTCAGCATAACCCAGCCTGGAGAGGAAAGGGACACCGAGGGCCCGCCCCACCTGTTTGTACACCTCTATGTTAAAAGGGCAATGAAGCAGAAAATGGTCCATAGTCTCCTCCTCATCTGCACACTCCTCCCGAGGACAGCTACGATCCATCCCACTGCGGAATTTCAAATTGCCCCGAACATAGAGCTTCCCATGGAAGCACAACCAGGCCAGATCCCTAAATTTAGGGGGTACTCTATCCAAATTAATCAGTCTTAACCCCGCCCTCAAAACTGGGCCCGGGCAATCCCTTAAGGCCAGTGGGTCATGAAAGACTTCGCTCAAGACTCGACTCATAAGGACTTTCCTTGGAACCGATCTGAGATCTTCAGCCGACAATCGCCACTGCCGCAGTAACTTCAGGCACGGAGCGACATAGGCTGGTAGCTGACCACGATGACCCCTGCGATTCTTCACTTGGCCACCTTCTTCCCAAAGTCGTAGAAAAGGCCTAAACCAAGATCTAAATATGCCTACCCATCCAGGAGGTTCCACTGCAAGCATATTACCAATGTTAAACTTTAGAAATAGCAGTGAAAAGAAAAGAACTGGGTTGACCATACCTAAGCCACCCTCCCTCCTGGATAGGTAGGTGACATTCCTCTTGATGGGGTTCAGTCTGTTCCCCCACAGCATCTGGAAGAACACACTACTGACCCTAGCATAGAGAGACACTGGCAAGATGCAGACAAAGCTGACATACAAGAAGATCGGAATCAGGTAAGTCTTAATCAGATCAACCCTTTCCCTCATAGATAACTTCCATCTCTTCCAGCTGACCACCTTAGTATTGGCAATTTCCAGTCTGCCTTCCCAGTTTTTGAGGCCATAATCGCCGGGTCCAAATTCAATGCCTAGTATCTTAATTCTTTCCTGGGGCACTGGAAAGGTGTCCGGGAGATCAAAACCCTCACCATCCTTTCCCATCCAGAAAACTTCAGTCTTTTCCTGATTGATCTTGGAGCCTGATGCTTCAGAATACCGTGATGTCAGAGAGACCACCTCCTCCGCTTCATCCGTCCCAGTGACAATCACCGACACATCATCCGCATAGGCAACAACCCTCAATGGCGGCTCACCCGGGAGCCCCACTGGTACCCCACACAACATGCCGCTCTCTAGCCTCCTGATGAAGGGGTCGATTGCAAACACATAGAGCAGGGGACTCAGGGGACAACCCTGGCGCACCCCGGAGCCAACCCCAAAGGACTGTCCAACCCAACCATTAACAAGAGGGAAGCCTTCTGCCCCCTTATACAAGACTTTCAGCCAATCGACAAAACCACCCGGCAGACCGTACTTACTAAGGAGCAACCACAGGTACTCATGGTTAACACGATCAAAAGCCTTTGCCTGATCCAATGTCAGCAAATACTTTCCCCAGCCTGCAGCCCTGCACCGCTCCAAGGCCTCCCGGACAGCTAAAACCGCTGTGAAGGTGCTCCTACCCTGGACCGAACAGTGCTGATGGCGAGAAAGCAAAGACTCTGCCACTGACGATAGGCGCCAGAAAAATATCTTTGCCAGCATCTTTCTATCGACATTAAGAAGGCTGATGGGGCGCCAATTCTCAATCATCGAAGGATCTTTACCCTTTGAAAGAAGAATCACAGCCGAGTGCCTCATGGAAGGGGAAAGCACCCCCTCAGCAAGGCAACTGTTAAAAACCTCTACCAAATGCGGGGCCAGAATAGACTTAAAGGCTTTGTAAAACTCAGCCGTCAAGCCATCTGGTCCAGGCGACTTTTTGATGGCAAGCTGTTCAATTGCCCTCATCACCTCTTCGACTGTGATCTCCTCTGTCAAATTCATCAATGGAACATCTCCACCATTTAGACCTGGAGTAGAGTCCAAAAAGCTTTCCATCTTGTCACGATCAAGCTCTTTCCTCCCAAGAAGGTCGGCATAAAAGGACCTCACGACCTCCAGAATCCCTGACCTGGACTTTGTCAAGGAACCTGTACTGTCCTTAAGGCCAACGACCGTTTTAACAGCTACACCTTGTTTGCAGTTCTGGTAAGGGTCAGGCGAGTGGTACTTCCCATAGTCCCTCTCCAGAACCAAAGAGGCATGCCGGTCATATTGACACTTCCTGAGAAGGAGTTTCACTTCGGAGATTGCCCCAGGATCTCCTCCTCTCGAGACAAGAATATCCAGCTTCCTCCGTAAACGTTGGTAGGTCATGTATTTATTAAACTGATTTCTATTGGCTAGGCCCCTGAAGAATCCAGCGATCCTCTTTTTGGTCAGCTCCCACCACTCAGCCTTGCTGCTACAAAAGTCCAGGATGGTCACCTGTGCCTGAAAGAATTCCTCAAAGGATTGTCTAACATGTTCTTCCTTGAGTAGTGTCGAATTTAATCTCCAGATGCCCTTGCCCCTCTGAGGGGCGTCTGAAGCATTCAGTACGACAGATAGCATACAGTGATCAGAGAACTCTACTGCCTGCACCACTGGGGGCGAGAAAGCAGAGGCCTCCTTCAAAAAAAACCTATCTATCCTACTCTGACTATTACCACGATGAAAAGTGAACCCGGTGTCATCTGGGAGGTGCTTAATGTGCACATCCACAAGACCAGCATCCCTAACCATACTATTTAAAAAAACGCTATCATATCCCAGCCTGTCCTTGAAGTCCTTCCTGTCCTTGGGCCTAGTTATTGTATTAAAGTCACCTCCAAAGACCACTTGCCGGGATGTAAAAAGAAATGGCTTGATCCTTGTAAAAAGGCATTTCCTGTCCCACTTTGTGTGCGGCCCATAAACATTGACTAGGCGCAGGTCCTGCCCTCCCACAAGGACGTCTAAGACCATACATCTCCCAATCTCCACCTCAATAACCCGCCGGACAGTTACCATGCCGGTTTTAAACAACACCGCCACACCGCCGTAAGGCTCGGCCGCAAGAGACCAGTAAGATGGACCATACCTCCACTCTCTCTTGGCCATATGAATATCTGCCAAGGAGGTGAGCCTAGTCTCTTGCAAAAATAAAATTTCAGCATCTAATTGGCTGAACAAAAAGAAGGCCATAGAACGAGCTCTTACTGACTTAATGCTGGCGACATTAATTGTCACCACTTTTAACGGAGGGGGAACCGCCATTTGGGTTATTGGGTGGATTGCTTCTTAGCTCCCCTCTGCTGCTCATCACCAGAAGCCTCTCTCTTTCTAGAGGCCGCCTCAAAGTCCATTTCGGAATCGGAACTTCTCTCAGAAGAAGCTCCGGATGAAGAAATATCCCACTTGGAGGACCTATGACGGCTGGAGACAGGAACCGGAGCTTCCCGTCCCCGTTCCGTCCTCACCGCCTGCCTCTTCCGCCTCCCAACCTTCCTTCTCTCTTCCAGGTACTGCAGGTCAGCCTCAGAGATGCCCTCATCTCTTACTTTTTTCTTTAAAGTCTTTCTAGAAGACTTCTTTACAGAGGAAGAAGCAACCTTTTTAGTACACGCTGGTGGGGGGGGTGATCCCTTTAAGTCAGACTCAGGAGGGGTAGACTCCTGGGGGGTAACTGACTCGGGGGGCACAGACTTGGAAGGTTCTGACACAAGAGGAGAGGGTACAGTAGGCTGGGGGGACACAGAGACAGAAACAGAAGGAGTACTTACAGACACAGGAGGGGTGGCCACAGGAACTGGAGAGGGATCCTGAGCAGGACCGGGGGAGGGGGTCACCGCAGAGGAGGATGGTACACCAGGGGTCTCACCCTCCATCCTGTCCAGCCTTGACATGTCATCTACTACCTCCTTCTCCATATTGTGCCAGGCTTCAGGACACCTGCTGTAGGGGTGGCCAAGGCGCAGGCACAGGTTGCACCTGATCTTCCTGGTACAGTCCTTAGCCATATGACCCTGCCCCCGACACACTGAACACATCAAGGCTGAACAGGAGGAGCTCAAGTGCCCCTTTTCTCCACAGCGGTGACACAGCTTCGGCTGACCAGGGTAGAAAACAGTCATCCTATCCCTCCCTATGAAAGCTGAGGAGGGCAGGTGACGGACAACATTCCCATCCCTGGCCAACCTGACTGTTACCGACCATCCCCCAGTCCAGATGTTACGCTCATCATGGATTTTATTAGGTTTGGTCAAAACCTCCCCATAGTTCCTTAACCAGACCTCTAGATCCCGAGCAGGAACACTCTCATTGGTCAGGATAATGGTAATTTTTTTTACTGTTGACCTCTGAGAAACCGCAACTGGGACCAGACCTTCCCATTCAGGTCTTGACCTGCACTGAGCCTCATATCGCTCCCAGAACAGGTCAAGACCCTCTGGCCTGGTGAAACTAACCGTATAGTCCCTTGTCCCAGCTACGTGTATAAAGGCATACAGGTCATTTGCACCAAAACCCATCTCCAATATCATATCTACCACCGCACGCCGTGATGGAGGGATGGCACCACCTTCCCATTTCAGAATAACTACATTCCGTCTGGGACCCCCAGCAGAAGCCAGAGACCCAAGACCAGATCCTGGGGCGCTCAAAGTGGCAGCTTGTAGGGGAAAACCCCGCTTGGGAGCGGGACTACCAGGAGCAGAGTGTGCCACCTCTGCAAATGTAGGTTTCTCAGGGCCAGGGGCCCACACTGAAGTCACATTAGTCTGCACATTATCTGCATGAACAGAGTTGGTAGGATTGTCCATCACACTTGTACTGGGACCATTGTTCATCACACGTGTACTGGGACCATTGTTCATCACACCTGAACTGGGAGGATTTTTTTCAGCCACACACACATTCCCATCAGCAATAGTCACAGTTGCTGCAATACCAGTTGTCTCCTGATGCTGCACTGTAGAGCCCTCAGCAGCAGTGGGGCAAACAGCTTTGGACTCAGCCAAAGAAAGGTTAATGGGCTCTTCTGACACTTGCAGTTCATTTACAGAAATGACATTTTTTGAATGCAAGTCTTGCTGCATTGCAGCCTCAGCAGGCACAACATTGTCATTAGGCACATTATCAGTCATGGTGCTAGATGGCACAAAAACAGTCTTATCCACAACATGGGACTTAGCAGGCTTTACTTTATCAGGCACATCATCAGTAATGTCTTCCTCGTTAAACACCATCTGATCCCCCCGCATAGGAGACTCCATTACCTGGATGGCCCTTAGCATGCCTCCTGAGTCCTGGGAAGGCCTGGGGCTTCTTACCTCTCCCTGGGGGGGCAGGGGGTCAGAACTGGGGGTCTCCTCCTCCTCCACCTCCATCTTTGTCACCCTTCCAAACCTCTTGTCGTTGCAAAACCTCTCTTTAAAGGGCCCATCTCTGCCTTCCATCATGGCCACGATGGTTTCCTGATGATCCACACGGACCTTGGCCAGCTGGATTTCCGGATCCATGGATCCCCGTTTCTGGCTATGTAAGCCCTCACGTTGCCTTCGCAGGCGCTTCAACTCCGCTCTCAGCTTGTACAGCTTGTCCCTCTCCCTGTTCAGGACCTTAATCCCGGCCACCACTCGCTCCCGAATGGCCTCCGAGCCTTCATCCTCACCAGGGGCAGAGAGATCGGCTTGTGCAGAGGAAGGCATGTCACCTGATGGCCCAGGAGATGGCTGGGAGCCTCCAGCAGGAGAGGCCCCGCTGCCCTCCATGGCCTCCCCAGAAAGGGGGCCAGGGAGCTGGGAGAGATTTCACCACCACTCCCTTCTCACAGAGCAGCTTCAGAGGCACCTTCCTCCTGACACACCTGTGCTCCAATGATGGGCGGGGCACTATTCCTCCCACTGACACCAATGATGGGGCACTATTCCTCCCACTGACACCAATGATGGGACACTATTCCTCCCACTAACACCAACAATGGGGTACTATTCCTCCCACTAACACCAACAATGGGACACTATTCCTCCCACTAACACCAACAATGGGACACTATTCCTCCCACTAACACCAACAATGGGGTACTATTCCCCCCACTAACACCCAGAATGGGGTACTATTCCTCCCACTAACACCAACAATGGGGTACTATTCCTCCCACTAACACCAACAATGGGACACTATTCCTCCCACTAACAACAATGGGGTCCTATTCCTCCCACTAACACCAACAACGGGGCACTATTCCTCCCACTAACACCAACAATGTGATACTATTCCTCCCACTAACACCAACAATGGGACACTATTCCTCCCACTAACAATGGGGTCCTATTCCTCCCACTAACACCAACAATGGGGTACTATTTCCTCCCACTAATACCAACAATGTGATACTATTCCTCCCACTAACACCAACAATGGGGTACTATTTCCTCCCACTAACACCAACAATGGGATACTATTCCTCCCACTAACACCAACAATGGGACACTATTCCTCCCACTAACAACAACAATGTGATACTATTCCTCCCACTAACACCAACAATGGGGTACTATTTCCTCCCACTAATACCAACAATGGGGTACTATTCCTCCTACTAATGCCAACAATGGGGTACTATTCCTCCCACTGACACCAACAATGGGGTACTATTCCTCCCACTGACACCAACAAAGGGCCACTATTGATCTTTTATTGAAAAGAATCAAGCAACCAATTTTTATACAAAAGTAAAAAAACAAAACCATAGTACAAAACTTCAACAGAAAACAAAGGAATACACATCCATGTTCAGAATATATACAATATATACATAATCCACTACCAAAACATCCCTAGAAAACTATCTACATAAAGCAGCAGAGAGGGCCTAAGAGGCACAACCCATCACCTATGTACGCAGCCATTTATCAAAAATTCATCAAAAATACTGATAATCTAGGGTGATAAGAGACAGACAGCCACACCCGGGAAAGAGACTCCTGGCAGTCAGGGAGGCTTGAAACCCCTCCACGCCTTCAACCAAGCCCCCTGACCCCGCTTGTCTCTCTCAAGCTCCCGAATCTTCCCCACCTCATGCAAAATGTCATACACCACCACCTCAACAGGAAGGAGTTTTTGCCGAATGCTGACCTGACACCGTGCGTTCCAGGTGAAATAACGGACTACTAGGCTAACTAAAAAAAGTGTATCCAAACAAAAAACTCCACCGGTATTGAATGCTCCGTACACCCACTCAGCATAACCCAGCCTGGAGAGGAAAGGAACACCGAGGGCCCGCCCCACCTGTTTATACACCTCTATGTTAAAAGGGCAATGAAGCAGAAAATGGTCCATAGTCTCCTCCTCATCTGCACACTCCTCCCGAGGACAGCTACGATCCATCCCACTGCGGAATTTCAAATTGCCCCGAACATAGAGCTTCCCATGGAAGCACAACCAGGCCAGATCCCTAAATTTAGGGGGTACTCTATCCAAATTAATCAGTCTTAACCCCGCCCTCAAAACTGGGCCCGGGCAATCCCTTAAGGCCAGTGGGTCATGAAAGACTTCGCTCAAGACTCGACTCATAAGGACTTTCCTTGGAACCGATCTGAGATCTTCAGCCGACAATCGCCACTGCCGCAGTAACTTCAGGCACGGAGCGACATAGGCTGGTAGCTGACCACGATGACCCCTGCGATTCTTCACTTGGCCACCTTCTTCCCAAAGTCGTAGAAAAGGCCTAAACCAAGATCTAAATATGCCTACCCATCCAGGAGGTTCCACTGCAAGCATATTACCAATGTTAAACTTTAGAAATAGCAGTGAAAAGAAAAGAACTGGGTTGACCATACCTAAGCCACCCTCCCTCCTGGATAGGTAGGTGACATTCCTCTTGATGGGGTTCAGTCTGTTCCCCCACAGCATCTGGAAGAACACACTACTGACCCTAGCATAGAGAGACACTGGCAAGATGCAGACAAAGCTGACATACAAGAAGATCGGAATCAGGTAAGTCTTAATCAGATCAACCCTTTCCCTCATAGATAACTTCCATCTCTTCCAGCTGACCACCTTAGTATTGGCAATTTCCAGTCTGCCTTCCCAGTTTTTGAGGCCATAATCGCCGGGTCCAAATTCAATGCCTAGTATCTTAATTCTTTCCTGGGGCACTGGAAAGGTGCCCGGGAGATCAAACCCCTCACCTTCCTTTCCCATCCAGAAAACTTCAGTCTTTTCCTGATTGATCTTGGAGCCTGATGCTTCAGAATACCGTGATGTCAGAGAGACCACCTCCTCCGCTTCATCCGTCCCAGTGACAATCACCGACACATCATCCGCATAGGCAACAACCCTCAAAGGCGGCTCACCCGGGAGCCCCACTGGTACCCCACACAACATGCCACTCTCTAGCCTCCTGATGAAGGGGTCGATTGCAAACACATAGAGCAGGGGACTCAGGGGACAACCCTGGCGCACCCCGGAGCCAACCTCAAAGGACTGTCCAACCCAACCATTAACAAGAGGGAAGCTTTCTGCCCCCTTATACAAGACTTTCAGCCAATCGACAAAACCACCCGGCAGACCGTACTTACTAAGGAGCAACCACAGGTACTCATGGTTAACACGATCAAAAGCCTTTGCCTGATCCAATGTCAGCAAATACTTTCCCCAGCCTGCAGCCCTGCACCGCTCCAAGGCCTCCCGGACAGCTAAAACCGCTGTGAAGGTGCTCCTACCCTGGACCGAACAGTGCTGATGGCGAGAAAGCAAAGACTCTGCCACTGACGATAGGCGCCAGAAAAATATCTTTGCCAGTATCTTTCTATCGACATTAAGAAGGCTGATGGGGCGCCAATTCTCAATCATCGAAGGATCTTTACCCTTTGAAAGAAGAATCACAGCCGAGTGCCTCATGGAAGGGGAAAGCACCCCCTCAGCAAGGCAACTGTTAAAAACCTCTACCAAATGCGGGGCCAGAATAGACTTAAAGGCTTTGTAAAACTCAGCCGTCAAGCCATCCGGTCCAGGCGACTTTTTGATGGCAAGCTGTTCAATTGCCCTCATCACCTCTTTGACTGTGATCTCCTCTGTCAAATTCATCAATGGAACATCTCCACCATTTAGACCTGGAGTAGAGTCCAAAAAGCTTTCCATCTTGTCACGGTCAAGCTCTTTCCTCCCAAGAAGGTCGGCATAAAAGGACCTCACGACCTCCAGAATCCCTGACCTGGACTTTGTCAAGGAACCTGTACTGTCCTTAAGGCCAACGACCGTTTTAACAGCTACACCTTGTTTGCAGTTCTGGTAAGGGTCAGGCGAGTGGTACTTCCCATAGTCCCTCTCCAGAACCAAAGAGGCATGCCGGTCATATTGACACTTCCTGAGAAGGAGTTTCACTTCGGAGATTGCCCCAGGATCTCCTCCTCTCGAGACAAGAATATCCAGCTTCCTCCGTAAACGTTGGTAGGTCATGTATTTATTAAACTGATTTCTATTGGCTAGGCCCCTGAAGAATCCAGCGATCCTCTTTTTGGTCAGCTCCCACCACTCAGCCTTGCTGCTACAAAAGTCCAGGATGGTCACCTGTGCCTGAAAGAATTCCTCAAAGGATTGTCTAACATGTTCTTCCTTGAGTAGAGTCGAATTTAATCTCCAGATGCCCTTGCCCCTCTGAGGGGCGTCTGAAGCATTCAGTACCACAGATAGCATACAGTGATCAGAGAACTCTACTGCCTGCACCACTGGGGGCGAGAAAGAAGAGGCCTCCTTCAAAAAAAAACTATCTATCCTACTCTGACTATTACCACGATGAAAAGTGAACCCGGTGTCATCTGGGAGGTGCTTAATGTGCACATCCACAAGACCAGCATCCCTAACCATACTATTTAAAAAAACGCTATCATATCCCAGCCTGTCCTTGAAGTCCTTCCTGTCCTTGGGCCTAGTTACTGTATTAAAGTCACCTCCAAAGACCACTTGCCGGGATGTAAAAAGAAATGGCTTGATCCTTGTAAAAAGGCATTTCCTGTCCCACTTTGTGTGCGGCCCATAAACATTGATTAGGCGCAGGTCCTGCCCTCCCACAAGGACGTCTAAGACCATACATCTCCCAATCTCCACCTCAATAACCCGCCGGACAGTTACCATGCCGGTTTTAAACAACACCGCCACACCGCCGTAAGGCTCGGCCGCAAGAGACCAGTAAGATGGACCGTACCTCCACTCTCTCTTGGCCATATGAATATCTGCCAAGGAGGTGAGCCTAGTCTCTTGCAAAAATAAAATTTCAGCATCTAATTGGCTGAACAAAAAGAAGGCCATAGAACGAGCTCTTACTGACTTAATGCTGGCGACATTAATTGTCACCACTTTTAACGGAGGGGGAACCGCCATTTGGGTTATTGGGTGGATTGCTTCTTAGCTCCCCTCTGCTGCTCATCACCAGAAGCCTCTCTCTTTCTAGAGGCCGCCTCAAAGTCCATTTCGGAATCGGAACTTCTCTCAGAAGAAGCTCCGGATGAAGAAATATCCCACTTGGAGGACCTATGACGGCTGGAGACAGGAACCGGAGCTTCTCGTCCCCGTTCCGTCCTCACCGCCTGCCTCTTCCGCCTCCCAACCTTCCTTCTCTCCTCCAGGTACCGCAGGTCAGCCTCAGAGATGCCCTCATCTCTTATTTTTTTCTTTAAAGTCTTTCCACAAGACTTCTTTACAGAGGAAGGGGCACCCTTTTTAGTACATGCTGGTGGGGGGGGTGATCCCTTTAAGTCAGACTCGGGAGGGGTAGACTCCTGGGGGGTAACAGACTCGGGGGGCACAGACTTGGAAGGTTCCGACACAAGAGGAGAGGGTACAGTAGGCTGGGGGGACACAGAAACAGAAGGAGTACTTACAGACACAGGAGGGGTGGCCACAGGAACTGGAGAGGGATCCTGAGCAGGACCAGGGGAGGGGGTCACCGCAGAGGAGGATGGTACACCAGGGGTCTCACCCTCCATCCCGTCCAGCCTTGACATGTCCTCTACTACCTCCTTCTCCATATTGTGCCAGGCTTCAGGACATCTGCTGTAGGGGTGGCCAAGGCGCAGGCACAGGTTGCACCTGATCATCTTAGTGCAGTCCTTAGCCATATGACCCTGACCCCGACACACTGAACACATCAAGGCTGAACAGGAGGAGCTCAAGTGCCCCTTTTCTCCACAGCGGTGACACAGCTTCGGCTGACCAGGGTAGAAAACAGTCATCCTATCCCTCCCTATGAAAGCTGAGGAGGGCAAGTGACGGACAACATTCCCATCCCTGGCCAACCTGACTGTTACCGACCATCCCCCAGTCCAGATGTTACGCTCATCATGGATTTTATTAGGTTTGGTCAAAACTTCCCCATAGTTCCTTAACCAGACCTCTAGATCCCGAGCAGGAACACTCTCATTGGTCAGGATAATGGTTATTTTTTTTACTGTTGACCTCTGAGAAACCGCAACTGGGACCAAACCTTCCCATTCAGGTCTTGACCTGCACCGAGCCTCATATCGCTCCCAGAACAGGTCAAGACCCTCTGGCCTGGTGAAACTAACCGTATAGTCCCTTGTCCCAGCTACGTGTATAAAGGCATACAGGTCATTTGCACCAAAACCCATCTCCAATATCAAGTCCACCACTGCACGCCGTGCTGGAGGGATGGCACCACCTTCCCATTTCAGGATAACTACATAACGTCTTGGACCCCCAGCAGAAGCCAGAGACCCAAGACCAGATCTTGGGGTGCTCAAGGTGGCAGCTTGCAGTGGAAAACCCCGCTTGGGAGCGGGACTACCAGGAGCAGTGTGTGCCACCTGTGCAAAAGTAGGTTTATCAGGGCCAAGGGCTGACACTGAAGCCACATCACTCTGTATATTATTATTATTATCAACTGTATGAACTGAAATGGCAGGATCTGTAGCAGGATTGTTCATCACATTGGTACTGGGGTGATTGTTATCAGTCACAGAACTATTCAAATTCCCATCAGGAATAGTCACAGTGGCTGCAATACCAGCTGTCTCCTGATGCTGCACTGTAGAGTCCTCAGCAGCAGTGGGGCAAACAGCTTTGGACTCAGCCAAAGAAGGGTTAATGGGCTGTGCTGACACTTGCAGTCCATCCACAGAAATGACATTTTTTAAATGTAACTCTTGCTGCATTGCAGCCTCAGCAGGCACAACATTGCTGCATACAGGACTAGCAGCCTGATTGTCATTAGGCACATTGTCAGTCACAGTGTTAAAAGGAACAAAAACAGTCTTATCCACAACATGGGACTTAGCAGGCTTCACTTTATCAGGTACATCATCAGTAATGTCTTCCTCATTAAACACCATCTGATCCCCCCGCATAGGAGACTCCATTACCTGGATGGCCGTCAGCATACCTCCTGAATCTTGGGAAGGCCTGGGGCTGCTTACCTCTCCCTGGGGGGGCAGGGGGTCAGAACTGGGGGTCTCCTCCTCCTCCACCTCCATCTTTGTCACCCTTCCAAACCTTTTGTCGTTGCAAAACTTCTCTTTAAAGGGCCCATCTCTGCCTTCCATCATGGCCACGATGGTCTCCTGATGATCCACACGGACCTTGGCCAGCTGGATTTCCGGATCCATGGATCCCCGTTTCTGGCTGTGTAAGCCCTCACGTTGCCTTCGCAGGCGCTTCAACTCCGCTCTCAACTTGTAGAGCTTGTCCCTCTCCCTGTTCAGGACCTTAATCCCGGCCACCACTCGCTCCCGAATGGCCTCCGAGCCTTCATCCTCACCAGGGGTAGAGAGATCAGCTTGTGCAGAGGAAGGCATGTCACCTGATGGCCCAGGAGATGGCTGGGAGCCTCCAGCAGGAGAAGCCCCGCTGCCCTCCATGGCCTCCCCAGAAAGGGGGCCAGGGAGCTGGGATAGATTTCACCACCACTCCCTTCTCACAGAGCAGCTTCAGAGGCACCTTCCTCCTGACACACCTGTGCTCCAATGATGGGCGGGGCACTATTCCTCCCACTGACACCAATGATGGGGCACTATTCCTCCCACTGACACCAATGATGGGACACTATTCCTCCCACTAACACCAACAATGGGGTACTATTCCTCCCACTAACACCAACAATGGGACACTATTCCTCCCACTAACACCAACAATGGGACACTATTCCTCCCACTAACACCAACAATGGGGTACTATTCCCCCCACTAACACCCAGAATGGGGTACTATTCCTCCCACTAACACCAACAATGGGGTACTATTCCTCCCACTAACACCAACAATGGGACACTATTCCTCCCACTAACAACAATGGGGTCCTATTCCTCCCACTAACACCAACAACGGGGCACTATTCCTCCCACTAACACCAACAATGTGATACTATTCCTCCCACTAACACCAACAATGGGACACTATTCCTCCCACTAACAATGGGGTCCTATTCCTCCCACTAACACCAACAATGGGGTACTATTTCCTCCCACTAATACCAACAATGTGATACTATTCCTCCCACTAACACCAACAATGGGACACTATTCCTCCCACTAACAACAACAATGTGATACTATTCCTCCCACTAACACCAACAATGGGGTACTATTTCCTCCCACTAACACCAACAATGGGATACTATTCCTCCCACTAACACCAACAATGGGACACTATTCCTCCCACTAACAACAACAATGTGATACTATTCCTCCCACTAACACCAACAATGGGGTACTATTTCCTCCCACTAATACCAACAATGGGGTACTATTCCTCCTACTAATGCCAACAATGGGGTACTATTCCTCCCACTGACACCAACAATGGGGTACTATTCCTCCCACTGACACCAACAAAGGGCCACTATTCCTCCCACTGACACCAACGATGGGGATCTATTCCACCCACCGACACCAACAATGGGGCACTATTTGTTTCACTGACACCAACGATGGGGATCTATTCCACCCACCGACACCAACAATGGGGCACTATTTGTTTCACTGACACCAACGATAGGGGACTAATTCTCCTATTGACACCAATGATGAGACACTATTCCTCCCACTGATACCAATGATGGGACACTATTCTTTCCACCGATACTAATGATGAGACACTACTTCTCTCTGGCCACAGTTTGACCCCCCTAAAGTCTGAATGACAGTCAACTGGGCTTTTGTTTAGAAAGTTTGGAGACCACTGTTCTAGAGGAACCTTAGGGTTTCACAGAACCTTGGTTAACAATGATCTACAGTCATTTCCCTCCCCATTTGTTCATGTATAGGATTACAAGAGACCAATACCAAGCCACATTGAAATATTATTAAATAGGGTTGGTCCTCTATATCTGCCCATAGTTCTGCCTAAAGAGTTATTTTAAGGCAGCAGCAAGTGAGAACAAACATCCAGCAAATCCTGCAACTGCATATCGGCAGATTGTTTATGAGCTACACGTTGTCCGTACGCTTTTTCACCACATTTATACATTATGGTCGTGTCTAAGTAACAAGATGGAAACTTTCTACAGATTGATAAGATCGCAGCGTATTAACACAATCGTCCTCCTCTACAAGGTGACCCGCCATGCTGGAGAGTTAAGAAATTCTCATTTTCATATCCGCCTCATTTGCTCGGCTCCTAATTAGGTGTTTTAAGCCGAAGTCACCGCGGTAAACGGCACCCCATGGACACAACCAAGTGCCATTTCATAATATTATCCCTGTGAAGGCGCCTCCTGCATATTAATTGAGCTAATCTCTCGGAATAAATAAATCAGCCGCCTTTTTACTCCGCCATGACAGCCGCAGCTCGGAACAGGCATTAGATAGGTGGTACTGATGGCATTTTGACGCTGGGCTTGGCCTAGACAGGAGCTTCATGACACCAAATACGCCTTTAGGACAACTCACTAAAAACACACGGGGCCCCCCGGCGTCAGGATTTAAATGAATGACATAAAAAAAAAAAAAGCAGAACAGTAAATCATTGGTCACACACGTCTAATAAAATTCTTAGTCACGATTTCCATAAATGTCGAAATAAATCACCCCCGTTAAACCGCGATCCCAGAATGTGAATGTTGTACGAGGAGATAAAAAAGTGGAGAAATTCATGAAATGGGGAACGTGAGAAAACAGATGAAAGAAATCAGAAATAACTTTTTTCCACTCTGTATACAATGTGCGGCTACAGAAATTGTAACAAGTTCTGGTCTAAAAATAAATACCTTCTAGAACAAACGAGCGCAAAAGCCCAATAACTTATATCTGGGAGGCTTGATAATATGCACACCATTATTTTATTTTTTTTCAGTTTTGAATTAAATAAGGAAACAAGTTTTGTGTCATCTGTGTCTCATTAGGGAGAATTCCCTGCACTTCCTGTCCTAGAGACGGAACAGGAAATGAGAGAACATTTCTCTAAAGTGAAGGATATCTCTGCCTTAGACACATGCCACCGGAACAGGTGTCCCCACTGGGAGATTTCCCCCCTCTTCCTGTTCTAGTGACATCTGTAACATTTTGGATTTTCCATCACTTTCTCTCTCATTGACAACAGGTCAAATATATAGGGCTAATCTCTTCAGCAGAGGCCTAGACAGCCATGCATTGTAATATTGCTCCTTAAAGGAGCTCCAGCCCCCCCCCCCACGAAAAACTAAGTCGTCAGCTTCAAATATTGTAGCTGATGACTTTTACTATTAGGGCGCTTACCTGTACAGAGATCCCACGGTGCCCTCGCCCAAGCTGATTCTCGAATCAGCTCTCGGGTGCTGGGCTGGCACCCCCATCTTGGGTAAGGGAAACCGGCAGTGAAGCCTTGCAGCTTCATAGACAGTTTCCTACTGCGCATGTGCAAATTGTGCTGCTCTTTCTCAATGGGTCGGCTGTGACGAGGGCCGAACTTCCTGGAAGTGGGAGCAGGTATCTGTCAAAACCAGGTACCCGCTCCCGTGCAAATGTGGCACCGGGGGGGGGGGGGGGGCTTTAATGTGCATCGTTAACACAGTGAAACAAAGCGGCATAGTGTAATGGGGCCCTGAGAGTTTCCGATCCTATTTGTCTAAATATATTTATATTTGTTTCATTCCTCTCCCATATGAACAATTTAAAAAGCAAGCAATGTGAATAAGCCCGGCTCACACTACAAATCGCACAGGAACATTGCACGTGATTCAGTGTGAATGGGGGCTTTAAAACGCACTGTGTCTCACAAAGGTAGTGCTAGCATGCTACCTTTGGAAATGCACTGCAACCGGATCGCAATGTGCTTTTGTACCAAGGGCGTTTGGCGTGCCGTTAACTTAACTTGATTATTTACCAACAGGTAAGCCTAAATTAAAGCTTACCTGTAGATACAAAGAATATCTCCTAAACCTGCACCGCTTAGGAGATATTCATCCTGGATGCAGCCAGTGACATCACCGGCGCATGCGCTCTGAAGGTCTGGCATACCGTGCCATAACCGAGGGCTCCTGCGACATCATCGCAGCTCCAACCGCTCACACAGCCGGGGTCCGCAAACTCGGAAGGAAGACCGAGGGGAAGATGGAAGCCCTCTCAGTGGGCACAACGTGCCGCTGGAGGGCTTTGTTTAAGGCTATTTACCTGTACAGGGATTCCATTGGTGTCCTCACCCAAGCTGATTCTTGAATTGGCTCTCAGGTGAAAGCGTCTGGCGTTGGCGGTAAAGCGCCACTATTTTTAGCTGCGCTTTACTGTCATTTTAGCGGCGCTTTTTGTTTGAAGAAAGGGATAAAAGCGCCCGCGCAGGGCTCTTTGGGAGCGGATTATACATCACTCCCAAACCGCACCAAAGATGCTGCTTGCAGGACTTTTCAGAACGTCCCGGAAGCGCACCGCCCCAGTGTGAAAAGTCACACTGAAATGAATGGGGAGGCGGTTTCAAGGCGTTAGAGGCTATTTCTAGCGCTAAAATGCCTGAAAACCGCCTTAGTGTGAAAGCAGCCTTAAAGTGGATGTAAACCCGAATTTTTATTTTATTTTTTTTGCTGTCACAATGTAGTGTATAAGATTTCCTATCATTTGTGCCAGGTCTTGCCACAAAGAATTAATCCAGCTCTGAGCAATCCTCTTTTATTGTTCAGTGAGATAAAACGGACAGAGAAAAACCTTTGTCCATTCCGCCCCCTTGCTTTGAGTGACAGGTTATTTACATATCACGTGCACTAGCTTTAGACAGGCATTATTTTTTAATTCCCATCCCCACTCCTTTTCTGAAGTCATGTGGTTACTTTTCTGGATTTTGACTGGATGTTAGTGATCATAGCAGAAGGAATACACAGGAGAAAATGCATGTTGACAAGGGGAGTGTAGAGGTGGGCAGGGAAGTCTACTGACATCACGACTCCACCCACCGAGCTCCAGACAACAGATCCACCCACAGAATCTGCAGTTTTTCAGTTCTTATAACAGACAGAGGGGAGACATTTGACAGATAAGGATACATGCAGGAGGCATCTATATCCTTATAGATCAGCACTATGGCAGTAGTTTAGAAAGGATGAGAGTGGGTTTACATCCACTTTAACCACTTCAATACCCAGCCATAGTAATATGACATCCTGGGTTTGAAGGGGGATATCTGAATGATGCCTGCAGCTAGATGTATCATTCAGATATCCTTTTGTTCTGCCGGCGATTCTGTGCACCATAAGAACAGTCATAGCAGTGGTTCCGCCGCTTGATCGTTCTTATAGGCGGCGGGAGGGGACACCCCCCCCTCCCGCCGCCATCCGGTGCTTCTCCGGGCTCTCCCGTGCCATCAGGGACCCGGAGAGAATCTTCCGGCGCCGGTGGTGGGTCACGTGACGAGCATAGAGATGACTGGTGTCCAGATGGTCACCAGTCATCTCTATGACCGTTGGAGGCCCGGGCGCGATGTGATGACGTCACGCCCAGGTCCTCAGATGTAAACAAAGCCGCCATTGCAGCTAGTAAGTATGAGATCAGTGGAAAAATTCACAATCTCATGCTTTCCAGCCTGGAGGAGAGATGTGGGGTCTTATTGACCCCACATCTCTCAATAAAGAGGACCTGTCACACACATTCCTATTACAAGGGATGTTTACATTCCTTGTAATAGGAATAAAAGTGATTAAAAAAAAAAAGTTAAATAAGTGTAAAAAAATAAATAAGTAAAAAAAAAAAAATTTAAACGCCCCTGTCCCCGGTAGCTTGCGATCAGAAGCAAATGCACACGCAAGTCCCGCCCACATATGTAAACGCCATTCAAACCACATATGTGAGGTATCATCGCGTGCGTTAGAGCGCGTGAAACAATTCTAGCACTAGACCTCCTCTGTAACTCTAACCTGTAAAAAAAATTAAAGCGTCGCTTATGGAGATGATTAAGTACCAAAGTTTGGCGCCATTCCAATTAGTGTGCGCAATTTTAAAGCGTGACATGTTAGGTATCTATTTACTCGGCGTAACATAAGCTTTCATATTTTCCCCAAAAATTGGGCTAACTTTACTGTTTTGTTATTTTTTTAATTCATGAAACCATTTTTTTTCCCAAAAAAAGGCGTTTGAAAAATTATTGCGCAAATACCGTGCAAGATAAAAAGTTGCAACGACCGTCATTTTATTCCCTAGGGTGTCTGCTAAAAAAACATATTTAATGTTTGGTGGTTCTGAGTAATTTTCTAGAAAAAGAATGATGATTTGTACATGTAGGAGAGAAGTGCCAGAATAGGCCCGGTATGGAAGTGGTACAAAAAGCCCGGTATTGAAGTGGTTAAGTTAAGTACGTCATAATGTGCTAGTATGTAATGCATACTAGCACATTCTGCTATTAATTTGCAGGGGAAAGTTTTTTTTTATTGCGGCGGTTTATTACTACCGCTTTAACATTGACACCTGCTGCAGATCGCAACTGCAGTGGGTTTTGAATGCGGTGCGAGAAACACGCACAGAACACGGTTTCCCGCACTGCAGTCTAGTGTGAACCTAGCCTAATAGCAACAAAAAGCGAAGAGCTGCAGAGCATTTCCTCTGTCATGGAGCTGCCATCGCACCGCTAAGTCATTTCTGATAACCTCCCGGATATGCGGCGAGCAGAGCGCAGACATAAGCGCAGGAGACGCCCCCCGTGTCCGGCATAATTCCTCATATAAATGTGATTATTTTAAACAATCTGTGATATACAGAGCTGTCCTCTATGGGGGCTATAGGGGGGCTCTGTACATACACACAGGGGGGAGCCAATCAGAAATGAGGACAGGCGCCCAGCCGCGCCGGCCGAGTAATTCGGCTCCTTTCATTCCCGACAAGACCCGTCGGAATGTGCTGACATCTCATCCCTGGTATACGCTGCGCTGACATTTCGCCTCCGGTAGACAAATAAAACAAGCTTGTCATATATTTAGCAGCGGAGAAATGTATATTTCTGATTCCTGTCCTAGAATGGTGGGGGAGGGGAGCCTTGTTTGTCACATGTGAAGCCTCCGAGACGCGGGGCCCCTGATGTTCAATCGCCTTCCAATGCGGCCGGCTATTTTAATCCTGCGCTGATATTGTGCGGGATGAAGACACTTACTCTGCGAGCGACAGAATAAAACAAAGCGCTGCGCGGCCGTGTTCAGAGACGCTTTGAGATGTGGAGGACAGACCGCGATAATGATCCGGGTGGTGACACCCCAATGCTTCCGAGTTCCTCTGATTCTCGCTGTACACTCTAATGCTCCCTCTATTTTATACTTTTCATTGTGCGTGTTTTTCATGCACCAACACACATTCTATTAAATACATAAACCCAATCAGTGAAATCTCATACAAATTTGAACATGTTAACTTTTAAAAAGTTATTTGGACTTCAAAGACGGCACCATCTTTGTTCGGGCATCATCCAGGGTCACCCTTGTTTTTGATGCCGACTCAGAGATGACACAATCATAAAAGTAATAATACAAATGTCTGACACAGATCAGCCCCTGCCTTTCACCTTGTGACTTGCTACAAAGTTACAAGTACTGCAGTCTGATCACTGGGGGAGGGGAGACTGAGAAAATGCTTCCTTCTGCCTGCAGCAGACTGATGACATAATCTCAACCTAGGCAAAGTCACCGAGTGGAGCTCAAGGATGGCTTTTCAGTAATAAAAGTTGGAGCTTTCCTGCAAAATAATAATGTTGCTGTATAATGTGACAAGACTTGTAAGTAGACATGTGCAGAACAAAAAATTTGTTTAGTTTCGATTCGTTATTTACATAAATTTGTTTCGTTAAATTCGTTTCATTCATTTTCAGAATTAGTTTTCAAAACGATTCAAAGAAATTTTGAATCATTTTCGAATAGTTTTCCAATTTCCAAAAAGAATAAAATAGAATAGAAAATAAAGGAAGAGAATAGAATTTTTTATTTTTTTTCTATTCTCTTCCTTTATTTTCTATTCTATTTTATGCTCTTTGGAAATTGGAAAACGATTCATATTTCGTCTGAATTTTTTTCCCGTTATTACGGATTTGTTTAAATTCGGTACTATTCTAATTCAGATACATCCGAAAATTAGTCCGAATTTTAATTTGGAACAAAACGAAGCGCACATGTCTACTTGTAAGGCTATTGACCGGCTCACTTTAAGGGCCGACTCACAATATGTGCGGTGACAGAAGTTTTATTGCATAGTAAAAAGTCTGTCCCCGCAGGGACATACAGGAAACAATTGTGTCTCAATCACACCGCCACGCACCGGCCCCAATCACACTGCAATGTCAGGCAGTGCAGCACATCGCGCCACCCGACATTGCTGTGAATGAAGTGTACGTTTTGTACAATTAATATAAAGCTGGTACAATATAAATAAATAAAAAATAAGCCGGGGCGCTGAATCGTGCACCACACTGCCCCCTAGCCAGCCGGCAACGCAGAGCGGCCTGAGCGTCCGGCTGGCTCTGCAATTTAACAGACATTACAGTGTAAACTGGCCCTAAAGCTGAACCCCGGGAATTAGACAAAATCTACCCTTGCAGTGCCCCCCGCCCTGTACTGCAAGGGTTAAAAGCTCATTAAGCCGAGTCGGCTCCAGGCCTTAGAGGTCTGTACGACTCCCTGCTTCCACTGGTTTATAAGTTATTAATAGGACCGTTGTCAGTCTGAAATGCACTGGGGGGTGACCGCACAGTCTAGGGAGTTGAGCCCCCCGACAAGCAGATGGGGGGACGGCTCCTCTGGGCGGGTGGTTCACTAGTTGAAACTTGGGTTGTCGGGAGGAGTTTGTGTCTCAGGGGTACAGTAGTCTACTGAAAGATATCCAAAAGTGCTAATATGCTCCAGCCCATGCTGGAGATTCTTCGTTAGATTTGTTTTCTGGGTGCTATAACATAGACCCCTGGGCGTTATGATCCTAGCGATTTGAATCCAGAATGCTGTATTATGACTGTACAATGTTATGATGTATATTTTATACCTTTTGTATGACAAAACTTTAATAAAAATATTGAAACATAAAAGCTCATTAAGCCGGCTTTATACATGGATCGAAATTTGTCTGGTTCAGTAAAGACCGTCCAAGATCTGATCCATCTATGAGCAGGCTGATTGTACTCAGGTTGATGTATTGATCGACTTAGGTACTGCCGGCCTGTTTTTTTTTTTCAAATGCGATCACTGCCGGTGGCTATAGCCGCTAGCACTAATCATTGAGTTCTGTCAGCCGGAAAGGGGGGTGGGGAGAATTTGACGAATTCCCGGAGTCCAGCTTTAGTAATTCCGTATAGCAGTAGTCTCCAAACTGCAGCCCTTTGCTCGTTTTTATCTAGCTATTTTTTCACTGACACCAATGAAAGTTCCTTCCAACGACACCAATAAAAGGAACAATTCCTCCCAATGACACCAGTGATAGGGGCACAATTCCTCCTAATGACACTAGTGATGGGGCACAATTCCTCCAACTGACACCAGTGATGGGGCACAATTCCTCCCAATGACACCAGTGATGGGGCACAATTACTCCCAATGACACCAGTGATGGGGCACAATTCCTCCAACTGACACCAGTGATGGGGCACAATTCCTCCAACTGACACCAGTGATGGGGCACAATTCCTCCCAATGACACCAGTGATGGGGCACGATTCCTCCAACTGACACCAGTGATGGGGCACAATTCCTCCAACTGACGCCAGTGATGGGGCACAATTCCTCCAACTGACGCCAGTGATGGGGCACAATTCCTCCAACTGACTCCAGTGTTGGGGCACAATTCCTCCAACTGACACCAGTGTTGGGGCACAATTCCTCCAACTGACACCAGTGATGGGGCACAATTCCTCCCAATGACACCAGTGATGGGGCACAATTCCTCCCAATGACACCAGTGATGGGGCACAATTCCTCCAACTGACGCCAGTGATGGGGCACAATTCCTCCAACTGACGCCAGTGATGGGGCACAATTCCTCCAACTGACTCCAGTGTTGGGGCACAATTCCTCCAACTGATACCAGTGATGGGGCACTATTCCTCCCAATGACACCAGTGATGGGGCACAATTCCTCCCAATGACACCAGTGATGGGGCACAATTCCTCCAACTGACGCCAGTGATGGGGCACAATTCCTCCAACTGACGCCAGTGATGGGGCACAATTCCTCCCAATGACACCAGTGATGGGGCACAATTCCTCCAACTGACGCCAGTGATGGGGCACAATTCCTCCCAATGACACCAGTGATGGGGCACAATTCCTCCAACTGACGCCAGTGATGGGGCACAATTCCTCCAACTGACGCCAGTGATGGGGCACAATTCCTCCAAATGACACCAGTGATGGGGCACAATTCCTCCCAATGACACCAGTGATGGGGCACAATTCCTCCCAATGACACCAGTGATGGGGCACAATTCCTCCCAATGACACCAGTGATGGGGCACAATTCCTCCCAATGACACCAGTGATGGGGGATTATTTACTCCCACTGATGCCAGGACATTTTGTACTCAAACTGGCCACAGTCCGGCTCCCATAAAGGACAGTAAACTGAAAGTTTGGAGACCCCTCCTGTATGGTGACTTTCCTTTACTGTTCCTTCTCTTTTCCGGTCTAGGAGTCTGTTTAGACTGGCGTTTATCCCAGCAGTTATTTAGCAAGCATGCAAGCTGCACTGCCTAATACTTCAGACTGCCACTAGAGGTGAAGTCCACACAGCTGTAGAAAGATGTAAATATGGAACAGCATGTAAAATGTGTAGTCACAAAATGACTCTCAGAAAAATGTGACAATAGCTCCGAGGCGTACATCTAAAAGCCTCAGACACTCAGTTTCTACATGTAAGGGCAGCGGGCGTATGTCACGACCCTCAGCTCCTTCAAAGCCAGGACCCCTCAGAAATAAGAGTGCTATCAATGTCGTCAAATCCTGTGGCCCCCGATCTTATTATTCGGCTTTAACAAAATCTATTATTCCATCGCTGTCTTTCTGGCGGATTACGAGCTAACAATCCCTCACTTTACTGTCAGCCATCTCCGCGCCTCAATACGCTTGAACCCTTTTAGCGGTAATTGTCGGCGAGGACGGGCCGCTCCTGTGTTATTATCGCCGGTTTCAGGCCCCGCGCTGTAATTTCAGCTATGTGTTCTCCGGCTAAAACGAGCCGCGAGATGGAATGATTCGGGGCCCTGCGTTTTCCTTGACAATAGATTAATATTTGCTGCTCGTTAGACTGTCAAGTCTCTCCCTGAAAGGTGCCATAGAATTGTACAGACGCGTTCCAAGACGAAAAACAACATTGTTTGGCTCAATAGCAAATCTAGAAAAACCGAATACGGAGAAAAAAAAAAAAAAAGCAGATCAATTAATGGCAGAAGGTTCGTAGACAGTGGTTAAGGAGGCACTCCGGCTAAACAGTAGGTGCACAGTTCAAAGACATGTGGATGGTTCTTACTGATGAATGATTAGGAAATGTGGTCAGCCAGTCCTGTTCTGGGTTTAGCCGTAGTGGAACAAGATTGGTAAACAGAGTGACTCCCCCTGGTTAAAGGAAACTCACTGGCTGCCAATGCTGAGCTCAGCAATGTTATTGTATCAATGACCCTTAAAGAAGTATTCCGACTAGTAATTCTGCCTTTCCCAAAATCTGTTTTTACATTATTATTGAAGACAGATTAGTACTACAGGATTCTCTGTACAGCACTACGGAATATGTCAGAGCTATATAAATGTATAATAATATCAATAATAGTGTGTGACTGTAGTGGGACATTAGAGAGTAAGCTCCTGTGGTGCAGAGACTGATGTATAATAATAATAGATTGTAAGCTCTAAGGAGCAGGGCTCTCTCATCCCTCCTGTATTGAATTGTATTGTATTTGTACTGTCTGCCCTCATGTTGTAAAGCGCTGCGCAAACTGTAGGCACTATATAAATCCTGAATAATAATAATAGTGGGTGACTGTAGTGGGGACGTTGGAGTGTAAGCTCTTCTGGTTCAGAGACTGATGTGGCTGGCTCACTGTATAATAATAACAGTAGCGTGTGACATTTCAGAGCTGTATAAATGTATAATAATATAAATAATAGTGTGTTACTGTGGTGGGATATTAGAGTGCAAGCTCCTTTGACGCAGAGACTAATGTGACATACTGTATATCCACTTCCCTACTGTGCACGAAAACCCCCTTCCTGCCCAAGCCATTTTTCAGCTTTCAGCGCCGTCACACTTTGAATGACAATTGCGCGGTCGTGCAACGTGGCTCCCAAACGAAATTTGCGTCCTTTTTTTCCCACAAATAGAGCTTTCTTTTGGTGGTATTTGATCACCTCTGCGGTTTTTATTTTTTGCGCTATAAACAAAAGAAGAGCGTCCAGTTTGGAAAAAAAAACACTATTTTTTACTTTTTGCTATAATAAATACCCATTTTTTTTTTTTTAAATAAAATTTTCCTCAGTTTAGGCCGATACGTATTCTTCTACATATTTTTGGTAAAAAAAAAAAATAAAAAAAAAAAATCGCAATAAGCGCGTATTGATTGGTTTGCGCAAAAGTTATAGCGTCTACAAAATAGGGGATAGATTTATAGCATTTTTTTTTTTTTATTAGTAATGGCGGCGATCTGCGATTTTTTTATTGTGACTGCGATATTGCGGCGGACACATCGGACACTTTTGACACATTTTTGGGACCATTCACAAGGGGGAAGGGGTTAACCACTAGGGGGCGGGAAGGGGTTAAATATGTTCCCTCAAAGTGTTCTTACTGTGGGGGGAGGGGACTGACTGGGGGAGGTGACCGATGGTTGTCCCTATGTACAAGGGACACACCATCGGTCCCCTCTCCCTCACAGGACGTGGATCTCTGTGTTTACACACAGAGATCCACTTTCCTGCTCGTTTCCCGGGCAATCGCGGCCGCCGGGCACGCGCACCGGGGCCTTGTGAACGCGGCGGGCGCGCGCGCCTCCTAGCTCGTTTTAAAGGGAGGACGTCATATGACGTCCTCCCAGAACGAGAGTATCCTCCGCCCGCCGTCTATTGACAGTGGGCGGGGGACAAGTGGATAAACTCGCATATAAGCCGAGTTTTTAAGCACAATTTTTTGTGCTGAAAATGCCCCCCTCGGCTTATACTCGAGTCACCTTTTTGTGCCTGATCTCCTGGAATTTGGGGAGCCGGTACCGGCCAGCTGTAGGTCCCCTGGACCCCAATCTTGGCACACATATAGCCCCACCCTTTATCTACAAGTGTGCAAAGTTTCTTGTTCGGGGGACCTACGGCCGGGGAGCACCGATTTTTTAAACCTGGGCACCCCTTCCATAGACTCCCATGTTAAACGGTCATTTCTCTGGTGAATTTGGGGACCCGGTAACAGTCGGTCGTAGGTTCTCTGGACCCCATACTTGGCACACATGTAGCCCCACTCTTCCTCTACAAGTTTGCAAAGTTTCTTGTCCGGGGGACCAACGGCCGGGTAGCACTGATTTTTCAAACCCGGGCACCCCTTCCATAGACTCCCATGTTAAACGTCAGTCTAGTCATGGACACAGTGAGGCATGGACACAGTGAGGCAAAGTGAGGCACACCCTAGGCTTGTACTTGAGTCAATAAGTTTTCCGAGTTTTTGTGGTAAAATTAGGTGCCTCGGCTTATATTCGGGTCGGCTTATACTCGAGTATATACGGTACTCAGTGTTCTTTGTACAGCACTGCAGAATACGTCAGAGCTATATAATTGTTTAATATTAATAATAGTGTGGGACTGTGGTGTGAACATTAAAGTGTAAGCTCCTCTGGTGCAGAGACTGATATGAGGACACTGCAAAAAACACACAGGAGGGCGTGACCACCTTGTGCATTACCTTAAATATTTTTTATTGAATCCACATAGACAAATGGATACTCACATGCAAACAAAACCTCACAAGCCAAGCAGATCTGCTCCAGCCAGAACGCAATAGCGGTGCGTCTTAGATACAAAAGGTTGGACAGCTGATGCATTTCGGGGGTCGTGCCCCTTTTCTCTGAGCTCTTGTGCCCTCCTGTGTGTTTTTTGCAGTGTGTTCAGTGGACTTCCCGGTCGGAGGAGGGCTGCACCCTTGAAAGGCATTCTAGAAAGAAGTTTGATGGAATATTTCCTCTGGATCTAGTGCTAAAAGTGTTTTTGGACTTGTGTTGTTGACTGATATGTGAACTCTGTTCTCTATACAGCACTGCGGTATATGTCAGAGCTATATAAATGTATAATATTATTAATAGTGTGTGACTGATGTGGGGACATTAGTGTACATTTTTTGTTTAGTGAAAGCCTTACAAACATACAACTTAATAAAAACATATTTACATGTATATATATATATATATATATATATATATATATATACAGAATAAATAAAATTATATTAAACAAACAAAAATAGCTTACTTCAGCATAAAAAACAAACTGGCTTTTTTGCCATAAAAAAACAACAACAAAGAAACAGAACTAAATATACAAACCAAGATATATGTTATAATAATAATAATAATAATAATGCACCACAACAAAACCCTAACCTCCACCCAAACACACCCTCAGGCTAAGAAAGGATTACACGTTTATCCCATGCATGCAGTCTTTTCCCAAAATTTCGATTTTATAAAAATCTAGGGGGCGTGAGTGAAAGGACAGAAAGAAAGCTGCACACCCAGAGACTGACAGACAGCAGCTATGGGGACCTGGCATTCCTCCACGCCTTTGCCCAGTCCCCCCTCCCCGGCCGCCACCTGTCCTTCTCAAGACCCAGAATCTTCCCAAACCCACCCAGAATGTTGTGCATGGAAACCTAACCCCGTGCATTCCACATAACGGACTTTAAAGTAATGGGGACATTAAAGTGCCTGGCTCAGTGTTCTCTGTATAGCACTGCAGTATATGTCAGAGCTATGAAAAAGTATATTAGTGTGCGACTGTAGTGGGGACATTGGAGTGTAAGCTCTTCTGGTTCAGAGACTGATGTGGCTGGCTCACTGTCAGGGCCGCCATCAGGGGGGTACAGGCAGTACACCTGTAAGGGGCCTGGATGGCAACCCCCCCTTTTTTAATTTTTCTTATTTTTTTTGTAAGGGGCCCAGAGGTCCCCAGGGCCCCGAATGGCAACCTCCCCTTTTTTTTTTTGTAAGGGACCCAGAGGTCCCCAGGGCCCCGGGTGGCAACCCCCCCTCTTTTTTTTTCGCCAGCAAAGCCTCCCTGACCTCAACAATTAGCGTCCCCCTCTTGTGCTCCTGGCTCCTCCCCCCTCGGGTGCCCCCAAAGCAAGCCGCTTCCTATGGGGGAACTTTTGCAAGCTTTTTTCTGAGCTGTGCTGTGTGTTCATTGACACACAATGCATGGCTTAGGCCCACCCTTCACTCACACTTCACTGCCTGTGATTGACAGCAGCAGGATCCAATGGATTCCGCTGCTGCATGGACCTCCAATGAGGAGAGAGTCGCCGTTCTCTGCCACAGAGCTGGATCGTGATCGGGCTCAGGTAAGTATAAAGGAGGGGGGGGGGGCTAAGGGAGAAGCTGAATTCAGAAGTTTTTTTTTTTTTACCTTAATCCCAAGAATGCATGAAGATCAAAAAACATTCTGCTGTTAGAACCACTTTAATAAAATATACAGTATTAATACTGCACCAAATTTCAGAATAAAACTGACAGCTCAGCGATCTTTTTCTGCCAATGAATTGAGCAATTTTCACCCAATTAGATTTGATCCCAGCATGGCAGGGAGACTGTACAGAATATCCCCGGCTGAGGGTTCTGCATTCAGAGCAATTTCCCAACCTTGTAAAAGATAAACGGATTATGTCGGAAGATCAGAGCGGAAAGGCTGCAAGGAAATGTGGGGTGGTTGGAGAGCCGTGTTTGCAGTTACTGCAGCCATTTTATCTGGGCAGATAATGAGAAGAACAAGGAGGTAATTAGAGATGAAAGCGGACTATGAATGGTGAAAAGGTTTATTCGTACCAGACAGAGCGATGACACGGAGGAGTTATAAAACTCTTTGTATTAATTAGGATGCCAAGTAAAGAATGGATATTTCGGGGATCATGGATAATTGGGGTATGGTTGCGGAGTCCGGGATGCAAAGTTCGCTCATTTGGGGCAGTTCCACTCCCTGGTCCCACCACAGTCCACATATGAGCCAAGGGTCTGTCCATAGAAAATGGTTTTACTGAACACAACCTTTTCTCTACTTGGGTAGAAGCAACACAACCACAACCCTTCCATAAAGAGTTTTATTTCTGCACTTCCTTTCCCAAACTCTTCCTTCCCAGCCTCACTTCCCCTGCCTCTATTTATTAGGGTATAAGTATAGATACGGAAGGTGGAAGCACTTAAAGCGGAGGTCCACCCTGAAAAAATATATACATTAAAAAATAAATTTAAAAAAATGTATAGAATTTTTTTTTTTTTTATACTCACCCTAAATGTCTGTTGCTATGCGGAAGTCCCCTAATCTGCCTCTAATGTTCTTCTTCTCGTCTGCGGTGCGGTCCTTCCATTTCCTCTTCTTGTGAATGGGCCGCGCTGCCTTCTGGGAACTGTGTGTATCCCAGGAGGCAAGCCGTCCATTCACAAAGCGCCGTGCGAGTGGCGCATGCGCAGTAGGAAACGGGCAGTGAAGCCTTACGGCTTCACTGCCTGTTTCCCTTACTCAGGATGGAGGAGCCGCGTCCTGCCAGCAGCGATCGATTGCCTTGGCGGGACCAACGTCGCGGGCGAGTAGGACAGGTATATGTCCTTATTAAAAGTCAGCAGCTACACTGTTAGTAGCTGCTGACTTTTTTTTTTATATTGGCTGCACCTCCGCTTTAATTATTTGGGAGGATGCAGATTGTAGAAGAGCTTACAATCTATTAGGGTACAAGTGCTGATATGGGTTATAAGGAAGGATAAGGAAGGTGAAAGAGCTTACAATCAATTAGGCCGCAGGGATATGCAATTAGCGGACCTTTAGCTGTTGCAGAACTACAAATCCCATGAGACATAGCAAGACTCTGAGAGCCACAAGCATGAAACCCAGAGGCAGAGGCATGATGGGACTTGTAGTTTTGCAACAGCTGGAGGTCCGCTAATTGCATATCCCTGAATTAGGGTATAAGGGAGGAAACAGAATGTAAAAGAGCTTATAGTCTATTAGGGTATAAGTGTGGATATTGGGGTAAAAGGGAGGGATAAAGAAGGTGGAAGAGCTTACATAATAGTAAGGTATTGGGGAGGATACAGAATGTAGAAGAGTTTAAAATCTATGAGGGTACAAATGTTGAAATGGGTTATAAGGGAGGAAAAGTAAGGTGGAAGTATTTACACTCTACTAGGGTACAAGGGAAGATACAGAGAGTAGAAGAGCTTACAGTCTATTAAAGTATAAGCTATCAGGGTACAAGAGATAATAAAGATGGTGGAAGAGTTTATAATCTATTTAGATATAAAGGAGATTACAGATGTAGAAGAAATTACAATTAATTAGGATACAGTGCCTTGAAAAAGTATTCATACTCCTTAAAATTGTCCACTTTTTGTCACGTTACAACATAAAACGTAAATGTATTTTATAGGGATTTTATGTGATAGACCAACACAAAGTGGCACATAAGTGTGAAGTGGAAAGAAAATGATAAATGGTTTTTAAAATGTTTTACAAATAAATATGTCAAAAAGCCAATACTTTGTAGAACCACCTTTCGCTGCAATTACAGCTGCAAGTCTTTAGGGGGTGTCTCTACCAGCTTTGCACATCTAGAGAAGGACATTTTTGCCCATTCTTCTTTGCAAAATAGCTCAAGTTCTGTCAGATTGGATGGAGAGCGCCTGTGAACAGCAATTTTCAAGTCTTGCCACAGATTCTCAATTGGATTTAGGTCTGGACCTTGACTGGACCATTCGAACACATGAATATGCTTTGATGTAAACCATTCCATTGTAGCTCTGGCTGTATGTTTAGCATCATTATCTTGCTGGAAGGTGAACCTCTGTCCCAGTCTCAAGTCTTTTGAAGACTCTAATGCAGTGGTTCTCAACCTGGGGGTCAAATGATGATTTGCCAGGGGTCACCGAATCCTGGGCGGTTCCTGAAGCCTGCACCGCTCTCCCAGACTTTTTGCAACCGCCCAGCTGGGCTCTTCCTGGAGCCCGCAGCTGCCCACTCAGCCTCTTCGCAGCCACCCATTCAGTTCACGGCATGGCTTGGGGGCAGAGACTAGAGGTCAGCTAACTGGTGAGGAATGTAAAGTATGAGGGGCTGGAGAAGACCCTATCCCCTGATTTCAGCATAGGTGTCACACATTATAGTTGCCATTAAAAGTCCCCACTACAGTTCTCAGATCAGCAGATGACCTTGATCAAGAGCACCCAAGTTGGCTGATCAGAACTCCCCCCAGCATTGCCACTCATCCTAACTTCCCGCCAGCACTACCACTCATCCCATTCCATTCCACCCCCCCACCAAGGAGTAAAAGAAAAACAGAGAATACACGGAAGGGGGAGGAACAAAGAAAAGGGGAGAGGAAGAATAAGAGAACAAAAAAGACGGCAAGAGAGAGAGGGATGGGGAAAGAAAACAAGAAATTAGGATAGAGAGAAATAAAAGGGAAAGAACGGAGAACAGAGAGAGTGGTAGATCCTAAAATGTACCATAAGGGGTTCTAATACTGTACAAGAGGAAGGGACTCGGAGCGCTAAATATCTGTGGGTAAGGGGCGGAAAATTCATGGGTGCTGACAACCCACGCTCTGAAAACAATTTTACTGTTAGGGGTCCTCACAACTTGGGAAATTTTATCAAGGGGTCACGGCACTAGAAAGGTTGAGAACCACTGCTCTAATGCCTCATTACACATGACTGTTTTTTCCGATGGGAAAACTGCTATGAGAGCTTTTAATCGGGAATCCCGGCCGTGTGTATGCTCCATCGCAGTTTTTGCGACGGGAAAACTGACGGACAAAAAAAAGAGAGCAGGATCTTTTTTCCCGTCAGGAAAAAATCCTGGCGGAAAAAACGTTCGTCTGTATGGTTTTCCAACGGGCAAAAAAACGCGCATGCTCAGAATCAAGTATGAGACGGGAGCGCTCAGTCTGGTAAAACTAGCGTTCGTAATGGAGACATCACATTCATGACGCTGTAACGGACTGAAAAGCACGAAGCTGAAAAGCACGAATCATCTCTCACCAAACCTTTACTAACACGAGGATCAGCAAAAGCAGCCCAAAGGGTGACGCAGTTGGAATAAAACTTCCCCTTTATAGTGCCGTCGTACGTGTTGTACGTCACCTCGCTTTGGACGGGCGGACTTTTGTCTGAGCGTGTGTATGCAAGGCAGCCTGAGAGGAAACCGTCGGTGTGTACGCGGCATAACAGGTTTTCTTCTATAATTGCCCTGTATTTGGCTCCATTCATCTTCTCATCAACTCTGACCAGCTTCCCTGTCCCTGGTGAAGAAAAGTACTCCCACAACATGATGCTGCCACCACCATGTTTCACGGTGGTGATGGTGTGTTCAGGGTGATGTGCAGTGTTAGTTTTCCGCCACACATAGCGTTTTGCTTTTAGACCAAAAGATAAAAAAAATTCTGACCAGAGTACCTTCTTCCACATGTTTGCTGTGTTCTCGCAAACTGCAAACAGGACTTCTTATGGCTTTCCTTCAACAATGTCTTTCTTCTTGCCACTCTTCCATAAAGGCCAGATTTGTGGAGAGCACGACTTATAGTTGTCCTGTGGACAGAATCTCCCACCTGAGCTGTGGATCTCTGGCTGCTTCTCTGATTAATATTCTCCTTGCCCGGCCTTTCAGTTTAGGTGGACGGCCATGTCTTGGTAGGTTTTCAGTTGTGCCATACTCTTTCCATTTTCGGATGAGGGATTGAACAGTACTCCATGAGATGTTCAAAGTTTAAAAAAAAATTTAATAACCTAACCCTGCTTCAAACTTCTACACAACTTTATCCCTGACCTGTCTCTTGTTTTTTTTGGCCTTCATGATGCTGTTTGGTCATGAAGGTTCTCGAACAAACCTCTATGGCAGGGATATGCAATTAGCGGACCTCCAGCTGTTGCAGAACTACATGTCCCATGAGTCATAGCAAGACTCTGATATCCCGCTTTAAAGGCTTCACAGAACAGCTGTGTTTTATACTGAGATTAAATTACACACAGGTGGACTCGATTTACTAATTATGTGACTTCTGCAGGCAATCGGTTCCACTAAATTTTAGTTAGGGGTATCGGAGTAAAGGGGCTGAATACAATACAATACAATTCCTTCCACTTCATAATGATGTGCCACTTTGTGTTGGTCTATCACATAAAATCCCAATAAAATATTGTTTTTGTTTTTGGTTGTAACATGACAAAATTAGGAAAATGTCAAGGTGTATGTTCCCTGTGGCCTGTAGGTGGCACTGCCATATGAGGTCAGGGTTGAACCGTGGGTGACATTGCTATGCCTTAGGGTGTCCTCTCTCGGCAGCAGTACGGTGGGCGTGGTTGGCCTGCTGGGAGAGGATACATAAGGGGCAGACGCCATTCTTTTGGGGAGTCGGTGGGAGTCTGGAGAGTGAGCGGTTTGCGCCACCCGGCCCTCCAGGCCAGGGGTGCGCGCGTGCATGGGTCTCAGGCACCTTTAACCTGCGGCTGCAACTCCACTAGTAGGCCCAGCATCTTTAGCTGGGGCCTACCTCCAAAAGAGGAATCCTAGGGTGCCCAGGAAAGGGTGGACCCGCTCTAAGAAGAGGAGACCGGGGGAGGATCTTTCTGATGGACCGGTGAGAGTTCACGGTGAAAGAGAGGCCTGATTACCTTCTGGATCTGGAGGGATTCAAAGATCAACCAAAGGCCTTGCAACGTGCTATCACTGGCACCTGTCCTTGTGTTGCAACAGCTGAGAAGTTTGGGACTTAAAGATTCTGTGGCAGAGGATCTCCCGATCGTATCTCAAGGAAAACCTAAAGTGAACGTTCGAGCATCACTACGGCTGCTAGGATCCGCTCTTACAGGGGACTATCCGGGTGAGCTAAACCTACTCGGGATCGAGTAGCGACTATCATACCAGTTGTGCCTGGACCTATCTCCCAAACCTTGCTGTCCTTTCTCTCATCCACCTTTCCTGTCTGCTGAACTTGAACTTGCTTGTGAAATAAACTCAGCGTTGGAGTTAAAGTGGTGTGAACATTGGCCTTACTGGGGAATAATAGAGACTTGTCCCTATACTCCAGGTCGGAGATGAGAACCAATATGCTGGGAGAACCTGCTGCAGGACCCAAAATTGTTAACACCGCTCAACCTCCTCAAACAGGAGGGTACGGGCATATAGCGTGGTGTGCTTTGACCTGCAAGTGAGCCAAAGGCAGGAAAAGGTCCGTGTGCTACATAGATATCACTTAGCTTAATTTTATGTAGCATGGCTCTTTATGTTAGAACTATACTGTGGGTATAGAATTGGGTATATGGGATTGTATGATATTTTTTAATTTATTTTTATGGTTGAACTGGATGGGCTTTTTTCAATCTGACTAACTATGTAACTATGTAACTTGGTTTATACAGTGTAAAATATCTCAAGGTAGAGTTGCTGCTCACGTTAACTGTTTTTATTTTATTTATTTATTATTGAGAGCAGTTTCTTTTTGATTTTTTCATTAAAATGATACCTGGTGATCCTGCCATGAGGTGTCAGGAATTTTCTGTTAAAAGGTTACAAAATTCTGTTCCTTGTTTCCCAACTTTGCTCCTGTGTTGTCACTTTGCAACAGTGGAGACTATAACCAACTGTGTCATATTTCACAGCCATGGTACACTGTTGTCACAATCGGGAAACTCACCCTGAGAAATGCCATGCAGCCATTGCTGAAATGCATGTAGACTCAAAGTCCCTGCCAGTGAATCGGTAGTTTGTGTATGGACACAAGAGATGCAGAGGCACAAGGCTGTCTTCTATCACACACATTGAAAATCATTAGAGCAAGAGAATCTATACTGCTGCCTACGCATCCAGATTAAATGCCTCGTGAACAATAGCACCCCCTGGTGCTCAGTCTGCAGAAATTGCACTTACACCCTGCCTATTCTCTCCTGAAATATTTTTGAACAATTCTTTCTCTAAATATAGTGCAAGTCTCAGCAGAAAGGAGCCTAATGTGATAATTATGAAACTTAAACAATATCTTTGATGGTGACGTGCCCAGCTTGCCCGCCGCTGTCTGAATTATTAAACTGCATCACCCCGAGTGCTTAGCTTCCAGCGACACCCACAGATTCCATGTAATTGTAGTCTGCATATGCTGTAAAAGGTATAGAACTTGCCATAATGTATATAATCCTCCTCCATACTGCCGGGTGACTGGAAGATTGCTGCCTGACAAAATCCATAAAGTCCCCAGTGGGTATCACCGTGCACAGCTAATGAAACCGCTATTGCTAGAGAACTGATCAGTATACACAAGCCAACATACAGCACAAAACCCTCAAGAATACATAGGTATGCATAGGAAATGTATTTGTTTGAGGTACTTGTATAGCGCTGTCAATGTACACAGCACTTTACATATATATTGTACATTCACATCAGTCCCTACCCTCAACGAGTTTACAATCTAAGGTCCCTAACTCACATGCATACATACACATACTAGGGCCAATTTAAACAGGAGCCAATTAACCTACCAGCATTTCTTTGGAGTGTGGGAGGAAACCGGAGTACCCGGAGGAAACCAACACAAGCACAGGGAGATCATGCAAACTCCAGGCAGGTAGTGCCGTGGTTGGGATTGGAATTGATAACCCCCACTGCTAATGCTAAGTGGAAGTGCTAAGCGACTGTGCTGCCCAATTAAACTGAGAGTCTGTTCATTACTGCAGGATAAAGAGTCAGGCAGAATAACAAACCCCCCATGAAAAACAAATTTACCTTTTGAAGCATTTAAATCTCAATTACCATTAAAGTTGCAAAGGAGAGCAAAGATGTAGGGAGTGACAAATGTCATGGTACAGGACCCTTCTCTGTGTCATCATGGACTCCCTCCCTCCCTCCAAAACACAACCTGGGGGAATTAGTTCTTCACTGCAATGTTATATTGAAAACCTTATAGGACTAATTTTTATATATTTTTTGACATTTTTTTTTTTCAAAAATTGTTAAGTATAATCTTCTTTATGCTTGTTGTTTCTTTTGTAGTATTTAAACTTCATGCGGCACTTCTGAACACTCCTGAGGAAGCTCTTCTGAGCGAAACATGTAAAGTGAGAAGTGGTTGTACATGTTATTTGGATGATATGTCTTTATGAACAGCTATTATATTTTAAAAGAAACATGTTCTAAAATAAAATTTATATATTTTAAAAAAACGGAGATGCTTTTCTATACTTGGTACCTTTAAAGTCCCGCCTTCCCATTCCAAAACAATCTTATAGGACTCAACTCATGGAAAAAAAAGATCAACAAAAGGGCTGGACAGACATTGAAGCGGTTTGAGTAGCAGGTAGATGGTCTGAGCTGATGCAAATTAATTTCAATGTTCCAGGAAGCTATAAAAAAAAGAGTGTTCTTCTACTCACACAGAATACGAAGAGTGATCTAGACTGCTGCAGACAAACTAGAATCTAACAGAATTTCTTAGGCCGAGTTTGCACTTGCAGTTGGGGAGTTGTAAAAGCAGGCTGGTGAAGCGCAGGCTCTACAGAAAGTTCTCAGAGTCCTTCAGAATCACCCAAAGAATTGGAAGCTTTTCTTCTTGATGAATGAAGCATATTCCCACTGATCCTAGGAACATCTAAACCTGGTCTGAAGGTGATCTCTGAATCTTCTAGATTCTTCTTATTATATTAGGGGTTTATTTCATTCATCCCCCTATACACATGTAAAGGGTCAGTACATCTAAAAGTTATATTTTAGTTCTATGCAGACAAGTAGGTTGAATAAGCCCCCGACATACTCCCTCTGCCCATCTGGGGGCTTTGTGTGTCCCCACCAACCTTTCTGTGCTTCACCTGTTCCTGTTATTCCCTCCATAACTAGAAATAGATAAAACAATCCAGGAGGGATGGTGGGAACCTCTCATAATGGGCATCAGAGGTGTGCAGAGCTGGGAATTCAACTCAGGAATGGTGGAAGCCCTTCATAATGGGCACCGCAGGTGTGCAGACCCAGAGACTCCATTCAGAGATGGTGGGAACCTCTCATAATGGGCACAGCAGGTGTTCAGTGTTGGGAACTTACGATACGGATAGTGAGAACCCCTCATATTAGGCAAAGCAGGTTTACAGACCCAGGAACCCCTCTTTTTGGTCACAGCAAGTGTACAGAGCCGGGAACTCAACACAAGGATGGGGTAACCCCTTATAATGGGCACCGCAGGTGTGCAGACCCAGAAATTTCATTCAGGGATGGTGGAAACCTCTCATAATGGGCACAGCAGGTGTACAGAGCCGGGAACTCAACACAGGGATGGGAGAACCCCTCATAATGGGCACCGTGGATGAATAGAGCCGGAAATGCAACACAGGGATAATGGGAACCCCTTTTATTGGGCACAGCAGGTGTTCAGCTCTTATAAAAGAAACTGTGAAGGAATTTACATCTCTAGCATTCACCAACCACTGATATACGAGTTCTGTTATCTATCAGGGCCCTCAGCAAAGCTCTCCCTCCTGTACCTCGGAAAGATATAATTAATCATCTTAGGCTCTAAAAACAGGAAGAGGCCGAAAAAGGTGAAAATCAACTATTTTAATAGTAAATATAACTTTGGGCAGCTGCTGATATTTCTAAAGCTCTGGGAATTCCTCCGTTTATTTCCGCTCCATTCCACCATTCAACCAATAAATCTGACAGTTTATAAGGACTAAAATTCTTCAGGAATGCTCCCCACCCTAAACCTGGTGTAAGCTGTCATCCGCCTACCTACCTTTTACTGTCGCATCGGAAATTCACACGTCAAACCTACTAATGTGGAGTGAAACCGTATGACAGACAATGAAATGAGCGCAGTTATTTCATCTGTTTTTACCCACTGCCCCGGAAGTGTAAAACGCGATCTATACAGAAAAACTGCGTCAGTTATCAGTGACAGCCGAACAGAGCGCTCGCAGAGAGTTAATACAGATTAGGTGCTGACTTGCTGTCACTTCACACTGCTGTTAACTCGCAACAACCGATAAATGGCTCTGCAGATTGCGTCTCCTCGATGGATATATACCATCGTTACAATAATCCAATTAACTCCTCGGACATAAACTGCTTTTATGGACTCCTCCGCTGCACACAGGACAGCCGTATAGATCTTACTCTCGGGTCGCTTTTATTTGATACGTCGCAGAGTCTCGCAAATGACAAGTTATGTGCCCTTTTCCGTGTGGCCCAAGAAACACGGTTAGCGTTGCCGGTTACAGCAAAGCCGCAAGAAGGAGGGTAATAGAGCTGCTCTTTGAACTACAAGATGATTGGGGGGAGGGGGTACAATTGTAAAGCAATCGTGTTCTAAAGAAGCGTTGGCATGTCATTCAAAATGGACTCTTCTAAAGCCACAGAATTAATCTCCACTATATTTTTGAAATGGGCCCCCCAGGAGCTTTATGACACAATGTGCTAGTACACACAGCATATTTGCACATCATCGTAAACTTACCTTTCAAACTAAGGTCACTGGCACTTCCATCTTCTCCCGGTCTTTCTCCCAGGTTTGCTCTGTTCTGCCAATAGAATGGCCGCGGCGTGATGACGTCACTCCCGCACATGTGCACAGGAGTCACATCATCACAGCACAGAGCGGTGCCGTAAACACATGTAGCTCCCTGCTACTTTTGAACAGGGGCTATTCTGTAAATTTAGTATTATCTGAGCTGTAAATAGCTCGGAGTGATTATGTAAAGTGTTGGGTTCTGTTCCAGCTTTGGCTGAGTTGTGTGCATTTCCCAATGTTGCCAGTAGGTGTCACTGTTGTCACAGGCCAGTGTGAGAAATACAGCCAGCTGAAGTGCATTGGGTATTTTTTCCCCAGAAACAGCCCAATCAGGAGCTTCTTTGTACCTAGACATGCTGGGAAAGGATATTGAAGGGGCAGTGCCATGTGCTTTAGGGTCCTTCTTGCCTCATGGCCCTCCAGGCCTGAGGCTATGCCGCTGCAAGTAGGCCCAGAAGCCTGTCTGGGGCCTACTTAACTGAAGGTGGTCCTGTGCTGTCTTGCCTGCGGGAAGAAGCCACTCAAAGATTCCAGGGGAGGACCTTACTGGAGAGGACCGAGCTGAAGGCTGGTATCTCAGGAAGGGCCTGGTGACTCGTTTGGAGGATGCACCCAAGTTAACCTACCTCACAGTACTACCGGATGGCTTAAAGGTCCTGATACTGTGTAGCTAACCTAACTGACTACTGGCTAAACAATCCTGCGGCAGAGGATTATCCAGGAGTTTCCACTTATCGCTCAAGTCCATGGCAGAGACTTTGTCCGTGCTTCATACCGGCTGCTAGGTCGGTGTGAGAGGCCTATCCGGTTGTCGCAAGATCCAGTGACAGTAGCTGTTGTCCTCTGGATTCAAGAACCGCATTAATAATCTGCAAAACCAAGGTATCTGAGCTACCCCTAACCCTCTATCCTTCTACCTGGAGTTGTTTAATAAAGCAATTGAGCAAAAGACTGAAGTGACTGACAATCACATCTTTCAAAACTACTTAACATAGACTCTTAAGTTCTGGGACGGTGAAATGTGGGGTAACGGCAGGAGCCAAAATTAATCCAGCAGCCCTCTCGGGGGTATCGCTACACACACACTGAGATGAGCTGATGGCAGGTCCACTTTTATTATCAAATCAGTTGTTTTGGTTTGTGGGATCTCGATATATCTTTTTTGGTGCAGAAGTTTCTGTGTCAGCCTCAATTATGAATGGCCTAATACTTCCAGGAGAAGGTGTGAGGATGAAGTGCGAGGTCTGCCTTTGTAAAACAGGAGAAGGAAGACATTTCAGGCTGCCAAGTGAAGGTGGCGAGGGTCGGGTGAGGGAGGGGGGGGGTCACCCAGAACCCCAATGAGCCTTCTCTGCTTAAGAGGAAAATTCATCAATATGTGTGGAAGGACACACATTGTCATAAGCTACCAAACTAAAACAGAAGGTAAATATAATGGATTTATAGATGTCATAATCAGTGTTTATGATGGACAGATAGAAATCAGCCTCAGGGACAAATGATGGAAAAGCTTGCTCTAGACATCCATCACTAGTTATCTATAGCACTGTTTCTTTGTCTCTAACATAGCGCTCTCCTCATCAACCAGAGAATGGAGAAGGGATGGGAGAAGAAACCGAGAAAAAGGAAGAGAGGAAGGGAAGAAAAGTGGGGGGCGGGGGAGAGATCAGAGAGAGGGACAAAAGGAATATAATAGAGAGGGATCTCTGAAGAAAGAGAGGGAGAGGTCAGAGAAAGTGAGAAGTAGAGGTCAGAGAGAGAGAAAGAGAGAGATGGGGGGGGAGGAATCAGAAAGAGAGATATGGGGGGGGGGGTCAGAAAGAGAGAGAGGGGGAGATCAGACAGACAAAGGGGACAATCAGAGCGAGAGAAGGAGAGATTAGAGATAGGGGGGGAAAAAAGGAGAGATCAGAGAGGGGGGAGAGCAAAGAAAGAGAGGGAGAGGTCAGAAAGAGATCAAAGAAACACAGAGAGAGAGAGAAAGAGATACAAGAGAAAGGGATAGAAGGAAATTATCAGACAGAGATTGGAGAGAAAGAGACTGAGAGATCAGAAAGAGAGAGAGGGGGAGTTAGATCAGAGAGAGGGGGGAGCAATCAGAGAGAGAGAGAGAGATTAGGTAGACAGAGAGATCAGAGAGAGATAGGGAGAGTCCATAAAGAGAAAGATAACGAGCAAGAAAGGGAGAGATCAGAGAGAAAGAGAGACCAACAAAGGGAGAGGGAAGGGAAAAGAAGAGAAAATGAGAGAGTGAAGACAGAAAGAGTGAGGAAGTGATATAGACAGAAGAGAGAGAGCAAGAACAAAGAGAACAAAAGGAGAGAGAAGGAAACGAAAAGATATATATATATATACACACACATACACACACACAGTATCTCACAAAAGTGCGAACACCCCTCACATTTTTTGTAAATACAATTAGCCATTTTCCCTCCCTGGTGTCATGTGACTTGTTAGTGTTACAAAGTCTCAGGTGTGAATGGGGAGCAGGTGTGTTAAATTTGGTGTTATCGCTCTCACTCTATCATACTGGTCACTGGAAGTTCAACATGGCACCTCATGGCAAAGAACTCTCTAAGGATTTCTAAGAATCTGAAAAAAAGCATTGTTGCTCTACATAAAGATGGCCTAGGCTATAAGAAGATTGCAAAGACCCTGAAACTGAGCTGCAGCACGGTGGCCAAGACCATACAGCGGTTTAACAGGACAGGTCACTCAGAACCGGCCTCACCATGGTCGACCAAAGAAGGTGAGTGCACGTGCTCAGCGTCATATCCAGAGATTGTCTTTGGGAAATAGACTGTCAGTGCTCAGACCATACGCCGCACACTGCATCAAATTGGTCTGAATGGCTGTCATCCCAGAAGGAAGCCTCTTCTAAAAGATGATGCACAAGAAAGCCCACAAACAGTTTGCTGAAGACAAGCAGACTAAGAACATGGATTACTAGAACCATGTCCTGTGGTCTGATGAGACCAAGATAAACTTATTTGTTTCAGATGGTGTCAGGCGTGTGTGTGGCGGCAACCAGGTGAGGAGTACAAAGACAAGTGTGTCTTGCCTACAGTCAAGCATGGTGGTGGGAGTGTCATGGTCTGGGGCTGCATGAGTGCTGCCGGCACTGAGGAGCTACAGTTCATTGAGGGAACCATGAATGCCAACATGTACTGTGACATACTGAAACAGAGCATGATCCTCTCCCTTCAGAGACTGGGCCGCAGGGCAGTATTCCAACATGATATTGACCCAAAACACACCTCCAAGACGACCACTGCCTTGCTATAAAGAAGCTGAGGTTAAAGGTGATGGACTGGCCAAGCATGTCTCCAGACCTAAACCCTATTGAGCATCTGTGGGACATCCTCAAACGGAAGGTGGAGGAGCGCAAGGTCTCTAACATTCACCAGCTCTGTGATGTCATCATGGAGGAGTGGAAGAGGACTCCAGTAGCAACCTGTGAAGCTCTGGTGAACTCCATGCCCAAGAGGGTTAAGGTAGTGCTGGAAAATAATGGTGGCCACACAAAATATTGACATTTTGGGCCCAATTTGGACATTTTCACTTAGGGGTGTACTCACTTTTGTTGCCAGCGGTTTAGACATTAATGGCTGTGTGTTGAGTTGTTTTGAGGGGACAGCCAATCTACACTGTTATACAAGCTGTACACTAACTACTTTATATTGTAGCAAAGTGTCATTTCTTCAGTGTTTTCACATGAAAATATATAATAAAATATTTACAAAAATCCACCAATTTCAGATAAGGACAAAAGACGGGACAAATGCTTCAATCCATTTACTGGAAAAAAGTTCCAACAGTACAAACTTTTTATTTGCCAAAGTGCTACTTTGGCAAATAACAAGTTTGTACTTTTGTAACTTTTTTCAAGTAAATGGATTGAAGCATTTGTCCCGTCCTTTGTCCTTATATATGTAGCGATACCCCTGTAAGATGCTGTTGGTTTAATTTTGGGCCTGCCGTTACCTTACTGTTCCATACGCTCGTCTCAGGGGTTTTCCTTGAAGAGTTGTCCAGAAGAAAGTTCTCACCAACACAAAGTCTCTTCCAAGGGGTTTTATTGATTAAAAGTTGCAACAGAAGAGGGGGGTGAAGGGATGGGGAGGACTCAGGTACCTTAGTTGTGGATCACAGGTATTTTCTTAGGTCCAGAGGAACAACTGTCTCCACGCTGGACTCAGCAACCACTGGATAGGCCCACCCTCTCGGGCCTAGCAACCGGTGCGTAGCTCGATCACAGATAGTCTCTGCCACAGACTTGTGAAGATAGAATTTGCTCAATAGTCTCTGCCACAGACTTGTGCAACCACTCACTGGGTTACCTTCTGATGAAAAAGAACACAGCTCTCAGTGCCAGGATCTTTCATCCATTCCGGCAGCACTGTGAGGTAGATTTTGATCCGGATACATCCTCCAATTGAGTCCTAAATTGCTCGGTCCCTTCCCACAGGCAAGTCGACACAGGATCATCCCTGGATCAGTAGGCCCCCAGCGATTCCTGGGCCTAAATCTCAGTAACGGAGCCTCCGGCCAACGTGGCCCTGAGGTGGGAACTGCCAACACATCCCTGAGGCCAGAAGGGCCCTCAGGTTGGGATACGGGTGGCGCCCACCACCCACGAACTAACCCCCCAAAATGGTGTCTGTCCCTTAAGTGCCCTCTCCCAGAATGCACAGCGGGTTGACCACGCCCCCTGGACTGCTTCTGGAAAAGAGATACCCAATGCATCCAGCCTGTTGTTGCCTTTCCAACCCTGACCAGTGGCGACAGCGACACCCACCGTCAGGGGGAAAAATCATGCAACCAGCTGAACTGAAACAGAGGTATAATTTGAACACAATCCTTCTGAGCCAAACTATTGCTCAGACAACTATAGTTTTAACACATAGTGCCCACTCATTGGGAGCAGGGCGCTACATATATATATATTTAGAGAGAGAGAAGACAAAATGATGAAGACCAAAAAACAAAGAAAGAGATGGGGGTGGTGGAGAAAGGGAGAATATGAGGGAGATGGATGATAGGTAGATAGACAGATAGATTTATAGATAATATTGGGCTGAACATCAGCAGATAATGATCACCTATGCTATTAACACTCTCTTAACACTCATCAGTGCATTAAATCTTCTATCATTTCTATGCGGTTCTCGAGAAGAGCCAGGAGCGATATAACTGCAGCTCGATTACCAAAAGAGGCAGAAAAAAATAATTAAAAGCATTTGACAAGCGCAGGAAATGTGCGCTAATGTTCCTCACTGAAGATTTTTATTATACCTGGAATTCAGATACATTTGTACATTTTAATAACGTTCACGCAAATGCAATGCAAGGCAGCAAAACAGCAATGAAATAACAGATGTTCACCAATAAAACAGACCCCGAACTCGCAGCCTGCGTCTAAAACTGCACGTATCAGTGAGCTGCAGAGACCAGGATATATGACACTGCCTGAAAATGAATCATTAGTTCTGGATGGACTTTAGTGGAAAGAATCACCCAAAATGTATTCAAATCTCTCAGTTATTTCAATACTGAGATTTCTCTGCAGTGGTTTGTGTCTCCCCCTAAAAACGTTGAGAATAATCCACATTAGTTTGTGTCTCTGCCCCTCTCACAATGATGCGATTTTCTGCAGTATTTTGTGTCTCTGCCCCTCCCACATTGGTGAGATTTCCTGCAGTATTTTGTGTCTCTGCCCCTCCCACAATGGAGAGATTTCCTGCAGTAGTTTGTGTCTCTGCCCCTCCCACAATGGAGAGATTTCCTGCAGAAGTTTGTGTCTCTGCCCCTCCCACAATGGTGAGATTTCCTGCACTATTTTGTGTCTCTGCCCCTCCCACATTGGTGAGATTTCCTGCAGTATTTTGTGTCTCTGCCCCTCCCACATTGGTGAGATTTCCTGCAGTATTTTGTGTCTCTGCCCCTCCCACAATGGAGAGATTTCCTGCAGAAGTTTGTGTCTCTGCCCCTCCCACAATGGTGAGATTTCCTGCACTATTTTGTGTCTCTGCCCCTCCCACAATGGTGAGATTTCCTGCACTATTTTGTGTCTCTGCCCCTCCCACAATGGTGAGATTTCCTGCAGTATTTTGTGTCTCTGCCCCTCCCACAATGGTGAGATTTCCTGCATTATTTTGTGTCTCTGCCCCTCCCACAATGGTGAGATTTCCTGCAGTATTTTGTGTCTCTGCCCCTCCCACAATGGTGAGATTTCCTGCAGTATTTTGTGTCTCTGCCCCTCCCACAATGGTGAGATTTCCTGCAGTAATTTGTGTCTCTGCCCCTCCCACAATGGGGAGATTTCCTGCAGTATTTTGTGTCTCTGCCCCTCCCACAATGGGGAGATTTCCTGCAGTAGTTTGTGTCTCTGCCCCTCCCACAATGGTGAGATTTTCTTGCTGTAGTTTGTGTCTCTGCCCCTCCCACAATTGTGAGATTTCCTACAATAGTTTGTGTCTCTGCCCCTCCCAAAATGGAGAGATTTCCTACAATAGTTTGTGTCTCTGCCCCTCCCAAAATGGAGAGATTTCCTACAATAGTTTGTGTCTCTGCCCCTCCCACAATGGAGAGATTTCCTACAGTAGTTTGTGTCTCTGCCCCTCCCACAATGGTGAGATTTCCTACAGTAGTTTGTGTCTCTGCCCCTCCCACAATGTGAGATTTCCCCTCAGTGGTTTGTATCCCTGACCCTCCGACAATGGAGAGACCCCACTCATTCACCCACCTTCTAGCCCATTGCTGCCAATAGATTCTTACGCAGCACATCATGAAATTCTCATGCATTTATCACTCCGAAGCAGAACCCTATGTATGTCCAAAGCCGGCATATAATGGGCGCTGACACCGATTTGTTACTCTTCATTATGTAAATATCACTCTTCACGGGAAGAAGTGTTAATTTATTTCAATACTTAATTATTTTGTATTTGAAAGATTTAAAAAAACACATCTGGTGATTTATGGAAATATTTGATAATTTATGATAATTTCATTGGTGCTTACCGTTTTAATATCTCTTAATTCCGCTTGCTTTTATTAACACAGCTGTCAGTCGTGGGGATCACTGCGCTCCCTGAAGGAATGACTTTCTCTTATTTACTGGCTACATGGAGATATTAGGTTTATGAACAGTGAAGCAGATATATATACTATATACACACACACATATATATATATTACACAGATATAAATAGTCTACACACCCCTGTTATATGTCAGGTTTCTGTGATGGTTTCTGTGATGTAAAAAAAATTACAAAGAAACGATTTCAGAACTTCTTCCACCTTTAATGTGACCTATAATCTATGCAACTAAGGCCCCTTTCACACTGCCATGACTTGAAAGGCGCACAATTTTGCAGCCGCGATTTTGACGTGATTTCAGGTAATGCCTGTGTAAACTTGAGGTCTATATCCAAAGTCACACAAGTGTGAAAGGGGCCTCAGTTGAACAAACTAAAATCTTTTAGGTGGAGGGAAGTAAAAATAAAAAAAATAAAATAATATGGTTGCATAAGTGTGCACACCCTTACACTAATACTTTGTTGAAGTATCTTTTGATTTTATTACAGCACTCAGTCTTTTTGGGTATGAGTCTATCAGCATGGCACACCTTGACTTATCATCTTCTTTGCAAAAACACTCCAAATCTGTCAGATTGTGAGGTCATCTCCTGTGCACATCCCTCTTCAGATCACCCCACAGATTTTCAATGGGATTCAGGTCTGGGCTCTGGCTGGGTCATTCCAAAACTTTAATCTCCTTCTTGTGAAGCCATTCCTTTGTTGATTTGTATGTATGCTTTGGGTCGTTGTCATGCTGAAAGGTGAAGTTCCTCTTCATGTTCAGCTTTCTAGCAGAAGCCTGAAGGTTTTGTGCCAATATTGACTGGTAGTTGGGACTGTTCATCATTCCCTCTACCTTGACTAAGGCTCCTGTTCCAGAAAAACAGCCCCAAAGCATGATGCTGCCATCACCATGCTTCACAGTGGGTATTGTGTTCTTTTGGTGATGTGCAGTGTTGTTTTTGTGCCAAACATATCTTTGGAATTATGGCCAAAAATTTCAACCTTGGTTTCATCAGACCATAACACATTTTCCCACGTGCTTTTGGGAGACTTCAGATGTGTTTTTGCAAAATTTAGCCAGGCTTGGGTGTTTTATTTTATAAGAAAATGCTTCCGTCTTGCCACTCTACCCCATAGCCCAGACATATGAAGAATACGGGAAATTGTTGTCACAACAGCCAGTACTTGCCAGATATTCCTTCATTTAATGTTGCTATAGGCCTCTTGGCAGCCTACCTGACCAGTTTTCTTCTCGTTTTTTTCATTCATTTTGGAGCGACATCCAGTTCTTGGTAATGTCACTGTTGTGCCATATTTTCTCCACTTGATGATGACTGTCTTCACTGTGTTCCATGGTATATCTAATGTCTTGTGAATTCTTTTATAACCTTCTCCTGACTGATACCTTTTAACTATGAGATCCCTCTGATGTTTTGGAAGCTCTCTGCGGACCATGGCTTTTGCTGTAGGACGCGACAAAGGAAGTGTCAGGAAAGACCTACTAGAACAGCTGAACTTTATTTGGGGTGAATCAGAGGCACTTTAAATGATGGTAGGTGTGTACTGACTCCTATTTACATTAGTTTAAATGTGATTGCTTAGTTCTGAACAGCTGCATACCCAGTTATAAGAGGGTGTGCACACTTATGCAACCACATTATTATTATTTTTTTTAGTTTTACTTCCCCCCCACTAAAAGATTTCAGTTTGTTTTTCAATTGAGTTGTTCAGTTTATAGGTCACATTAAAAGGTGGAAAAAGTTCTGAAATGATTTATCTTTCTCTCATTTATTTACAGCACAGAAACTGTACTTTTTTTTACAGGGGTGTGTTTACTCTTTATATCCATTGTGTGTGTGTGTATATATATATATACACACACACACACAGTGGGTACGGAAAGTATTCAGACCCCCTCAAATTTTTCACTCTTTGTTATATTGCAGCCATTTGCTAAAATCATTTAAGTTCATTTTTTTCCACATTAATGTACACACAGCACCCCATATTGACAGAAAAATACAGAATTGTTGACATTTTTGCAGATTTTATAAAAAATTAAAACTGAAATATCACATGGTCCTAAGTATTCAGACCCTTTGCTCAGTATTTAGTATTTGCACCCTTTTGATCTAATACAGCCATGAGGCATTATGGGAAAGATGCAGCAAGTTTTTCACACCTGGACTTGGGGATCCTCTGCCGTTCCTCCTTGCAGATCCTCTCCAGTTCTGTCAGGTTGGATGGTAAACGTTGGTGGACAGCCATTTTTAGGTCTCTCCAGAGATGCTCAATTGGGTTTAAGTCAGGGCTCTGGCTGGGCCATTCAAGAACAGTCACGGAGTTGTTGTGAAGCCACTCCTTTGTTATTTTAGTGTGCTTAGGGTCATTGTCTTGTTGGAAGGTAAACCTTCGGCCCCAATCTGAGGTCCTGAGCACTCTGGAGAAGGTTTTCGTCCAGGATATCCCTGTACTTGGCTGCATTCATATTTCCCTCGATTGCAACCAGTCGTCCTGTCCCTGCAGCTGAAAAACACCCCCACAGCATGATGCTGCCACCACCATGCTTCACTGTTGGGACTGTATTGGACAGGTGATGAGCAGTGCCTAGTTTTCTCCACACATACCGCTTAGAATTAAGGCCAAAAAGTTCTATCTTGATCTCATCAGACTCAGAGAATCTTCTTTCTCACCATCTTGGAGTCCTTCAGGTGTTTTTTTAGCAAACTCCATGCAGGCTTTCATGTGTCTTGCACTGGGGAGAGGCTTCCGTGGGGCCACTCTGCCATAAAGCCCCGACTGGTGGAGGGCTGCAGTGATGGTTGACTTTCTACAACTTTCTCCAATCTCCCAACTGCATCTCTGGAGCTCAGTCACAGTGATCTTTGGGTTCTTCTTTACCTCTCTCACCAAGGCTCTTCTCCCACGATAGCTCAGTTTGGTCGGACAGCCAGCTTTAGGAAGGGTTCTGGTCGTCCCAAACGTCTTCCATTTAAGGATTATGGAGGCCACTGTGATCTTAGGAACCTTAAGTGCAGCAGAATTTTTTTTGTAACCTTGGACAGATCTGTGCCTTGCCACAATTCTGTCTCTGAGCTCTTCAGGCAGTTCCTTTGACCTCATAATTCTCATTTGCTCTGACATGCACTGCGAGATGTAAGGTCTTATATAGACAGGTGTGTGACTTTCCTAATCAAGTCCAATCAGTATAATTAAACACAGCTGGACTCAAATGAAGGTGTAGAACCATCTCCAGGATGATCAGAAGAAATAGACAGCACCTGAGTTAAATATATGAGTGTCACAGCAAAGGGTCTGAATACTTAGGACCATGTGATATTTCAGTTTTTTTTTTTTTTTATAAATCTGCAAAAATGTCAACAATTCTGTGTTTTTCTGTCAATATGGGGTGCTGTGTGTACATTAATGAGGAAAAAAATCTAACTTAAATGATTTTAGCAAATGGCTGCAATATAACAAAGAGTGAAAAATGTAAGGGGGTCTGAATACTTTCCTTACCCACTATATATATATATATATATATATATATATATATATATATATACACACACACACACACACACACATATGTGGGTCAGACGCCCAGGGCAAGGATGCAGAACCTGTTAATGCATGCCATAGAATGGGTTTACTGACTTGTGTCCATTCTCTGCCCCCTTTCTCTATTGTGGCCAGGGCAGCTGCCCCTCCTGCCCTCACCTTATCCCAGCCCTGCCCCTCAGACTAAAGCTGGTCTTACTTAAAGTGATTGTACTCCCTTATTTTTTTTAATAATGAATACTTACCTGCTCTGTGTAATGATTTTGCACAGAGCAGCCCCGATCCTCCTCTTCTTGGATCCCCTGCCAGCACTCCTGGCTCCTCTCCCCGAGAGGGGTTGCTTGCTATTTACAGGAAAAATTACCAGGGACTACAAATAAAATTTTAGCTGGGTAGGGTGCAGATCTAATTTAAAGTGGAACTTTACTTAAAATAAAAAACAACATTTTGAATAGGCAGGCTTTTTATTGATGAAGAGACACCAGGGATGGACTGGCCATCGGGACTACCGGGAGATTCCCGGTGGGCCGATGGCTCAGTGGGCCGGTTGGAGGTCCGCGGCGATCTACCCGTCAATCGCCGACAGCTGGCGCCCGACGGGTAGATCGAGATTTAGCCAGCATGCAGAGTAGCGCAGGAAGCATGTGTAATAAGTTCTCTCGTCATGTCATGCTGCGGCTTCTTCCCGGCGGCCCCTTCTCTCTTCTCGTCCATCCCCATTTGCTTGTGACATCATCTGGGATGGACGAGAAGAGAGGAGGGGCCGCCCCTGGGGAGCAGCCGCAGAGTGACATGACGAGGGAACTTATTACACACGCTTCCTGCGTCAGCGCTACTCTGCCACATTAAAGCCGCTGACTGTGAGCCCCCTGCGTGTGTAATAAGTTCTCTCTCATGTCATGCTGCGGCTGCTCCCCGGCGGTCCCTCCTCTCTTCTCGTTCATCCCCATTTGCTTGTGACATCATCTGGGATGGATGAGAAGAGAGGAGGGGCCGCCTGGGAGCAGCCGCAGCATGACATGAGAGAGAACTTATTACACACGCTTCCTGCACTACTCTGCCACATTAAAGCCGCTGACTGTGAGCCCCCCTGGACCATCCAAGTAAGTGAACTGAGCACTGTCCCCTTCCTCCTCTTTCTCCCTGCCCCTCTCCCTCTCTCTCCCTGTCCCCCCTCTCTCCCTGTTCCCCCTCTCTTTCCCTGTCCTCCCTCTCTCCCTGCCCCCTCCCCCTCTCTCTCCCCCTCTCTCTGGAGGCAGGAGACAGTGGCAAGTGACAGTGACAAGCGGCATCTGGTGGCAGGAAACAGTGGCAAGTGACAAGCGGCATCTGGTGGCAAATGACAAGCTCAGGGTTCCCTCTGCATTATGGTGAGTTGAACCATTTCATTTTATATTACAATGTAGTAATAGAAATAATGTGATTTGATCATCCTGACACCATACTAAGCATGGTGTCGGAATGATTTCAGTGCTAGCACCAGCCATTCACCCGACAAATCCCCCCCACTGCTGAATTTGCCGTCAACCCTGAGACTACATTCACCCCCCCCCCCCCCTAGTCCTTGGCAAAATTGTCCCTGAATGCCAGTTTGGAAATGTGGTCACCCTACCATGGCAATTTTCCCCTGGCCCGCTCTGATGCCCCATACAAAGGCCGCACTGCTTCCCCTCAGCTTCATCCCAAACGCAATCCGTTTCCATAACCTCATCCGTATCTATATGGTGCAATTTCGTATAGTTTACTGTATATACTGTTTTTGTGCGTGTTTGCAAAATTAAAGTGGGCCGTTCTGGATGAAGTTCAGGGCCAGATTTTTGTCCCAGTCCAGCCCTGAGAGACACTCTGTGCGAGATAGTGATGTAATCTCTGAGCAGCCAATCAAAAATTCGCCAAAGATTGGAACATAGAAGAAGACCAGCCAAAAGTGTCAGAGGCCGACAAGGGAGCTCCTGGGCATTGCAATGATTGGATTGAACAGTTTGCAATGCACATTAAATATAAAAAGAGACAGTGTAGCTATAATACAATACAAAACAATAGAATTAAGGAGGGCCTTTCTCTGGACAGCTTAATATTTTAAAGGGAGGCCTACTGATACAAAACTGTGGTAGGCGAGTTGATGGAGAAACTAAAGGTTCAGTTGTTAGGTAGAGGCGGGATAGCTTTCCTGAAGAGAGTTGTCAAGGATCACCTAAAGATGGACAGATTGGTATAGAGAGTTTCAGAGGATGGGAGAGGCTTTGGAGAAGTCCTGCAGACAAGTACGGCAGGAGGTGACCAGAGAGCTAGAGAGCAGGAGGTCTTCGGAGGACTGAAGAGGACAGTTTGGGTTATATTTGGAGATAAGTTTGATAAAGTAGCTCAGGGAAAACTTGTTGAAGGCTTTGTATTTAGTGAATGTTATTATTTGGGCAAGTGGAAGCTAGTGAAGGGTTTGGCAGAGAGGGGTGGTGGACACTGAGTGGTTGGTAGGGTTGACGAATCTGGTAACGGAATTCATTATGGACGGATGAGAGGATAATCTATGTAGACCATCTTGTTATTTACTTTTTCATCATTTACTTTTCTACTTAGGGCCATTTATCCTTCATCTGGTGGCGCGCCTCCTTTCTTGGCTGGCTCGGCTCCCCTCCGTCCCTCTTCGCCCAGCCTGCGATGTGCTGGCCTCCCCCCCTACGTCCTGTTCAGCGTGGGGGGTTGCAGGCTGCGACCTCTCGTAGGTCTGGGGGTGGTCCCCTCTTTGCTCCGCAACCTGGTCCTTGTTTCCATCTGATCCCTTTCTCGGCTGTCTGGACCTCTGAGAGGGTTTTCTCCCGGCGGCGAGGCCGTTGGCTGACTACTAGTCCCGGTTCCCGACATCCACCCTGGTATGTATTTCTTAACTGTCACTAAAGATGACTGTTTATACATGGAAATCATATACACTTATATGTTCCTTTTCTGTTGTTTGTTTGTTCTGTAACAAGTTTCATTGATGTGCATATATTTTATTATAGAATCTATGCTCGCAAATCTTTTCCCACCCTGAAGAAGACCGCTACTACAAAGGTCGAAACGCGGCAGTTTGCGTTTATAGTAAATATTTACAATGCTGTATAAATTTCTATTGGCTGTCTTATTTACATGCACTAGCTTTTATTGGTACTTTTTGGAGCTCATGTCCTGTTTCCCATCAGATGGTTTGCTCTACTCCATATGTTTGTTTTAATTAAAGAAACTTTATATTTTTTTACAAAATTCCACCTTAATTATTTCTACTCCTTGCTGTAGCTCAAAGCCCCTAGGGGTATTTTTTCCTTTCTTCAAAGCTTAATCAGGGGTGTGCAGCACTCTCATCCACAGCTGGTATCGCTTTCCCTTTGCAAAAATCTATGTAGATGTTGGCCAATGAGTAGGGAGTTGCAATGGTCAAGGCAAAAAGGTAAAGGAGTGAAATCGTAGGGTGGGGTCAGTGATTAAAAAGGTGCAAATTTTGGAAAAGTTATGGAGGTGACAGAGGAAGATTATACAGTTACTGGATGTGGGGCCAGAAGGGGAGGTCAGAGTCAAGGAATACCCCTAGCACCCTGGTATGAGCATAGTGACTGATAACTGTGCTATCTATCTTATACATCCTGGTGCCCAACCTGCGGCCCTTTGGCACTTTTTGTGCGGCCCTTGGCCACCGCAGAGAACAATCTTTTTCCCTATTACCCTGTTATAGCAGTGATTTCCAACAGCCTCATGTAACATGTCTTCAGTCTATGACTGTCTTCTGAAGCTTGTTCCCAGTCTCCAACAACTCCTATAGCATATCCACAGTGTCTATTACTTGTATCATGTCTGTAATCTCTGACTATCTCCTGTAGTAAGTCCATAGTCTCTGACCATCATGTGTATCACGCTCATATCCTGTTGTGTGCCTGCTGCCTCCAATAACGAACATTGTGCAGTTATTTTTGTGCAGCCTCTGGTGATGTTGTGGGCCGCACTTGAGGCCCTTCCATATCAAAAAATGTGACCACCAAAGTCATACATAATGGGAGTTCATTTCAGCGCAACGTATGAATTGCCAACATGACGTAGAAGGGCGTTCCTCCCTCTGTGCTGCGGCTGCAGAAAATGATCCCTCTCGCCCCTCGCATGGAAACCACAAACATGAGGCAGAAGATAATTATGATACACTATATCCCAGATCAGATCTCAGTTTTCTCCCCATATTGTCTGAAATACTAACTAGAAACTCAGGATAAAATCTATTGATTCCCCTGGAAGGGGGAGGGGAGACAATCAATTCTTAATGAGAAGGGGAGAAAATGTTTCCACAATGATGAAATTTCCATCTGCGTGATATTTTGCCATTATAAAGAAATACGGCAAAAGACAGACGATCATCTACAATGTACAGACTTCCTAATCCCATCTAGTCATAAATAACCTACACGACTTCTGAGCTACCTATAATAACATTTTATTAAAAATGTATTGAACATAACAGAGTACAGTCTTGTGTTAAATAACTGGGCCAGTCCACTCAACAGTAGTATTTTGGTGGGCATTTGTTGGACTGACTTTGGCTTCTTATACTAAGGTGACCAGATTTTTAAAATGAAATCCAGGGACATATTTATTTTTTTTTACTAGTAATGGTGGCAATCAGGGACTCTCTGCCCGTTGCCGCCCGCCTCACAGCCTGTCAAGTCTTACTCTCCGGGCCCCGGCTACTACTGGGTGGGGAGCGGAGGAAGATCACTCCACCAGGGAAGGCAAGGAGATAAGCAGGCAGGCGGCTGGCCAGGATATGAGCCAAGGCAGAAGAACATGCGAGCGGAGCGGAATGGTAACCCGAAACTGAAGAAATATTCCCTCCGCTCCGACCAGCACATGATCAACAGAAAGGGGCACAGATAATGGAAAAAAATACACCCCCCTAAGCTAGTAGGAGTGGCAGAGCGGGGGGGGTGTAATTCAGATTTTTTTATTTTTTTATTCTGCACTGACTGTCTTTGAAATTGCCCCAGCCCCTGATCCAATCCGGGGACAAAACTGGGGACAGACTGGGTCCGGGGACAGTGTCCTCAATCCGGAGACTGTCCCCTGAAACCGGGGATGTCTGGTCACCCTATTTTATACAGTACATGAATATAACCCACAGAGAAATCTCCTTCTATAATCCCCAACTCTGATCCTGTCCACTGGGTGATGCCACTCACCCCCCACCTCTCACTCCTCCTATTATATTTACTATTATACAAAATAAACAAAGATTTATTAGGGATGCCAATCATAATGGGCACAGCAGGTTTTTAAACCCAGGAACTCAATGGAAGGATGATGGGAAAACCTCATAATGGGCACAGAAGGCGCTCAAACCCAGGAACTGAGCACAGGGCTGGTGGGAGACCCTCATTATGGGCACAGCAGGTATGCAGACCTGAGAACTCAGCACAGGGACGGTGGGAAGCCCTTATAATGGGAGCAGCAAGTATTTAGATCCAGGAACTCAACCCAGGAAGGATTGGAACCCCTCATAATGACCACGGCAGGTGTGCAGGCCTGGGAACTCCACACAGGGATGGTGGGAAACCCTCATGATGGGAGCAGCAAGTATGTAGATCCAGGAACTCAGCACAGGGATGATGGGAATCCCTTATAATGGGCACAGAAGGTGATCAAACCCAGGAACTGAGCACAGGGCTGGTGAGAACCCATCATAATGTCCACAACAGGTATGAAGACCAGGGATCCCAGCACAGCGATGATGGGAACCCAGATAATGGGGACCATACGTATGCAGACTCAGGAACTCAGCACATGGATGGTGGGCATCCCTCATAATGGCAACAGCAGGTGTGCAGACCTGAGAACTCTGCACAGGGACGGTGGGAAACCCTCATAATGTGAGCAGCAAGTATGTAGATCCAGGAACTCAGCACAGGGATGATGGGAATCCCTCATAAAGGGCACAGAAGGTGCTTAAATCCAGGAACTGAGCACATGGCTGGTAGGCGCCCCTCATTATGGGCACAGCAGGAGTTCAGACCTGAGAACTCTGCACATGGATGGTGGGAACCCAGATAACGGGCACAGCAAGTATTTAGACCCCAGTACGGGGATAGTGGAAACCCCTTATAATGGCTACAGCAGGTGTGCAGACTTGGGAACTCTGTACAGGGTTGGCGAGCACCCCTTATAATGTCCACAACAGGTATGAAGACCAGGGATCCCCACACAGCGATAATGGGAACCCAGATAATGGGGACAACACATATGCAGACCCAGGAACTCAGCACATGGATGGTGGGCATCCCTCATAATGGGCAAAGCAGATATGTGGACCCAGAACTTTGGTTGGACACTTATATATAAAGTCACTTTTTGCGACTATTGTGAGGAATAAGAGAATTCATTTTAGAAGATAATGATAAATGAAAAACTAAAATGACCAATATTGTGGTATCTAAACTGATTATTTTAACGAGATGAAGATCGCATTTAAAATACCGGTACCTTGCACAGCTTAGTGAATGACCCTCACAGCTCAGCTGTACCTACAGATCCTTCAGAACTCGTATAGTTTTGCGCAATGTTTCAGGGTCTGCAGGCAGCAGCGAGATGAAGGATATGAGAAAAGTTCTTCTTGTAATCTCCCCAACAAATCTTTGATGTTTCCCGCTCTGTAATAACATGGCACATGCACTGGACAGCCCGGGCTGCTGGTTGGCTTATGCGTCGCTTCGCTAAACAAAACCATTATTCTCATCCTGATTGGCCCGAGCCGCCGAGCTCCGCTCAGATAATTAGTATTGACAGCTCGGAGCAGAAAAGTAAACACTGCGCTCCTTTGTCAGCCGCCCTGTTTTAATTATATGTCATAAACCGCAGAAGGAAAAAAATCATCAGCGAGGGGTCAGAGAATACTAATGAGGACATATGAAAAACAGAAATGTTGCTGAAGTTCTGTAGATGTACCTTTACCTTCTAAGAGGGTTAAAGTCATCCAGATTCCACCAGGAGCGTTCCAGATTATACTGGGTCTCTGTGCCTGTCTATGCATGGCTGGAGGGAGGGGCTGGCAGAGACCTGTGTATAGCTGAAAGGTTTAAAAATGGACCTGTCCAATACTTTGCTCAATACTTTGTTGAAGCACCTTTGGCACCAATTACAGCAGGGATATGCAATTAGCGGACCTCCAGCTGTTGCCAAACTACAAGTCCCATGAGGCAAAGCGAGACTCTGACAGCAGCAACCATGACACCCAGAGCCAGAGGCATGATGGGACTTGTAGTTTGGCAACAGCTGGAGGTCCGCTAGCTGCATATCCCTGAATTACAGCCTCAAGTCTTATGTATGGAGTATGATGCTACAAGCTCGGCACACCTAGTTTTGGACAGTTTCTCCCATTCTTCTTTGCAGGACCTCTCAAGCTCCATCAGGTTGGATGGGGAGTGTTGGTGCACAGCCATTTTCAGATCTCTCCAGAGATGTTCAATCGGGTTCAAATCTGGGCTCTGGCTGAAACACTCAAGGACATTCACAGAGTTGTCCCGTAGTCACCCCTTTGTTATCTTGGCTGTGTGCTTTGGGTCGTTCTGTTTAGAGATGAACCTTCGCCCCAGTCTGAGGTCCAGAGCACTCTTCAGCAGGTTTTCATCAAGGATGTCTCTGTACGTTGCTGCATTCATCTTTCCCTCGATCCTGACTAGTCTCCCAGTTTCTGCTACTGAAAAACATCCCCACAGCATGATGCTGCCACCACCATGCTTCACTGTAGGGACAGTATTGGCCAGATGATGAGCGGTGCTTGTTTTCCTCCAGATATGACGCTTGCCATTCAGGCCAAAGAGTTCAATCTTTGTTTCATCAGACCATATAATTTTGTTTCTCATGGTCTGAGAGTCCTTCAGGTGCCTTTTGGCAAACTCCAGGTGGGCTGTCATGTGCCTTTTATTGAGGAGTGGCTTCCATCTGGCCACTTTACCATACAGGTCTGATTGGTGGAGCGCTGCTGAGATGGTTGTTATTCTGGAAGGTTCTCCTTTTTCCACAGAGAAATGCTGGAGCTCTGTCAGAGTGACCATCGGGTTCTTGGTCACCTCTCTGACTAAGGCCCTTCTCCCCCGATCACTCAGTGTAGCCGGGCGGCCCGCTCAAGTAAGAGTCCTGGAGGTTCCAAACTTCTTTGATGTACAGATAATGGAGGCCACTGTGCTCATTGGGACCATCAATGCTGCAGACATTTTTCTGTACCCTTCCCCAGATCTGTGCCTCCACTGTGCCTCCATACAATCCTGTCTCCGAGGTCCACAGACAATTCCTTGGACTTCATGACTTGGTTTGTGCTCTGACATGCACTGTTCACTGTGGGACCTTATATAGACAGGTGCGTGCCTTTTTCAAATCGTGTCCAATCAACTGAATTTAACACATGTGGACTCCAAGTTGTAGAAACATCTCAAGGATGATCAGTGGAAACAGGATGCACCTGAGCTCAATTTTAAGTCATGGCAAAGGCTGTGAATACTGATGTACATGGGATTTTTTTTTTTTTTTTTTTATAAATTTTCAAAGATTTCAAACAAATTTCTTTCATGTTGTCATTGTGGGGTATTGTTTGTAGAATTTTGAGGAAAATAATGAATTTAATCCATTTTGGAATAAGGCTGTAACATAACATGTGGAAAAAGTGAAGCGCTGTGAATACTTTCCGGATGCACTGTAAGCCTAACATTTCATATTCCTGATATGTGCCTGCTGTACCATGTACTTGTATGGTAAGGTCTCCTGTTCTCTTTGTATTGCTTCCTTTATGTGAAATCCCTGGTGCTCCTGACAGTCCCTTTGCTTTCCTATTAAAAACTGACCACACTAAGCATGAGAGAGCACAGCGTGGTCAGTTCTCTAGCTGTGCTGGGAACTCATCCTGCTCTCCTCCAAAAGATCAGTCTTATCCTGACACACCCCCCCCCCCCCTGCAGAGCCTTTCACTGGGAAGATCAGTGTTCTGCTGTTTCTCCTCCCCCAGCTCTTATGCAGATGAGAACAGAAGGATGTGATCAATTCTAAAAAAGGGAAAACCGTGATTATAATGTTTTTTTTATTTTTTTTATACCTATATGCAAATGTTTTGCTTTTCATATCTATTTTAAACTGGATGGGTTGTTTTACAAGGTGATCGTTTACATATACAGTGGAACCTCGGATTGCGAGGAGCGCAGTTAACGAGCGTTTCGCAATATGAGCACTGTATTTTAAAAAATCCTGTTTTGTCTCGCAAAACTAGCAGGATTGTGCAGTACCACGTTTGAGATGGGGGGGCGCCGGAGCCATTCGGAAATGCTCGGAAAGACTTGGAAATACTCTGTCCCAGAGCCTTTCCGAGGTTTGCGAGCTGTCCTCGGGCCTTTCCGTGTCTTTCCGAGGCTCTCCGGTGCCCCCCCACCTCTGGCCACATGCGGTATTGCATGCCATTGAAGTCAATGCGGAACAGATTATTTTAGTTTCCATTGACTTCAATGGGGAAACTCGCTTTGATATGCGAGTACTTTGGATTACGAGCATTCTCCTGGAACGGATTACGCTCGTAATCCGAGGTTCCACTGTACTTTAAAGTATAACTAAAGGCAAAAGTACAGGTAAGCCTAGATTAAGGCTTACCTGTAGGTGTTTGCAATATCTCCTAAACCTACACGGTTTAGGAAATATTTGCCAAAAGGAATGCACCGATGTCTACGGCACATCGGCGCAGGCGCACTGAGAATGCCGGTTTTCTGAATGGATAATGCCGGCTTTAACGGCTCCCGCGCGCATGCGCGGAGTGACATCATCTCCGCTCCGGCCAATCACAGCGCCGGAGCGGCGATACCCGGAAGTAACCTCCCGGGAGAGATGTCTGTGGCTGGAGGGGGGGACGAGGACGGCTTCGATCTAAGGTAAGTAATGCATAATGAGCTAGTATGCTAGTCCTACTAGCTCATTATGCCTTTGTCTTGCAGGTTTTTTTTTGGGTTTACAACCACTTTAAGTGCAGCATGCCGATTAATGTGTCAGTTTAACTCTTCTAGGTACTTATGACCTTTCACAGAGATCACAGCACTCCTCCTGACAATGCCTTCATCTGTTTCCTTCTCCAGGAGGACGGCACCATCCTGGTTCAGGCATCATCCAGAGCCACATCATCTACTTACTGGACTGAGATGCTGGTTTAGAGATGACAAAATCATGTGGCTATGTTCACAAATGGCTCACACAGATCAGCCCCTGTTGCAGACTTTGCTGGTTTTTTTTTTTGCCTTCCTCTGGATCAACTGTGGGTATAGAATTTAGTATATTGGATTGTATGATATTTTTATTTTATTTTTATGGTTGAACTTGATGGACTTGTGTCTTTTTTCAACCTGACTAACTATGTAACTATGTAACCTTTTGACTTTTTGCAGTCTGATCACTGGGGGGAGAGGAGACTGAGAAAATGCTTCCTCCTACCTGCAGCAGACTGGTGACATAATCGCAGACTAGGCAAAGTCACTGGACTGAAGCTTAAGGACGTCTTTTTAATGATAAAATGTGAAGCTTTTGTGTAAAAATGATATTCTTGTATATTGAGACATGTCAGGAATTGGTTCATGCAGACTAGGAAAGTCATTGAAGGGTCCGCTTTAAGGAGGATGAAAGCAAACACCTGCGAATAAAGAATGCAAAGTCTGACCCCCGTCTCAGATCGGGGCCCACAGACAACATGATGAGAAAATGATGATTTATCTAGCGGATCAGCCAGGTGCAGAACGCAGGATGAAGATCATGGAGTGCTCAGCCCCTATCTACCATTATCTTTATGTTGTCAGAGAGATGTCACAGTACGCTGCACTCTATAGGTGATGGAGATAAATGGATTTTAGATCACAAGCAGCAGAAGGTTAAAATGTAACCCGTCACTTCTTGTATCAGACGTTCTCACTTCCTAGAAATGGGCTCCGGACCATTAATGAGGCAGCCAGGCAGGTGGAAAATGGCAGTTACTGTACCATGTCCCCCCCCCCCCACCCCAACCCCTGGGGCCGGAGACATTGATTAATCCCAGTTACTTGTCACGTCCTTCCACTTTACATCCGTTCGATAAATAATGCATTTATTTCCATGGCACCGCCAGTGTATAGTGCGTGACGCGGGATCGTAACACCAACTTTACATCCCAGAGATAAAAGCAGAAACACCTGTCCGTGTCTGAGACCAGCGCTGCATCCACTCCATACCAGTTCAGGGGTCCCTCTAGGGCAGGGGTCCCCAAACTTTCTAAACAAAGGGCCAGTTTACTGTCCTTCATACTTCAGGGGGGCTGGACTGTGGCCAGTGGGAGTACAAAATGTCCTGGCGTCAGTGGGAGTAAACAATGCCCCATTATTAGTATTAGGGAGAGTAATAGTGCTCCATCATTGGTTAAAATGGGTGGAATAGTGCCCTATCCTTGATGTAAGGGGGAGTTATAATGCCTCATCATTGGTATCAATGGGATGAGTAGTGCCCCATCATTGGTGTCAGTGGGAGGAGTAGTGCCCCATCATTGGTGTCAGTGGGAGGAGTAGTGCCCCATCATTGGTGTCAGTGGGAGGAATAGTGGATCATCATTGGTGTCAGTGGGAAGAATAGTGCCCCATCATTGGTGTCAGTGGGAGGAGTAGTGCCCCATAATTGGTGTCAGTGGGAGGAATAATGGCCCATCATTGGTATCAGTGGGAGGAGTAGTGCCCCATCATTGGTGTCAGTTGGAGGAATAATGGCCCATCATGGGTATCAGTGGGAGGAGTAGTGCCCCATCATTGGTATTAGTGGGAGGAGTAGTGTCTCATCATTGGTGTAAGTGGGAGGAGTAGTGCCCCATCATTGGTATTAGTGGGAGGGGTAGTGCCTCATCATTGGTGTCAGTGGGAGGAGTAGTGTCTCATCATTGGTGTCAGTGGGAGGAATAGTGCCCCATCATTGGTGTAAGTGGGAGGAGTAGTGCCCCATCATTGGTATCAGTGGGAGGATAGTGCCCCATCATTGGTATCAGTGGGAGGAATAGTGCCCCATCATTGGTGTCAGTGGGAGGAGTAGTGCCCCATCATTGGTGTCAGTGGGAGGAATAATGCCCCATCATTGGTGTCAGTGGGAGGAGTAGTGTCCCATCATTGGTGTCAGTGGGAGGAGTAGTGTCCCATCATTGGTACTGTTGCTGACAGTGGGGTGGGGGGGATATTGTTCCAAGGGACCCATAAAAGCACGCAGAGGGCCACATCCGGAGACCATTGCTCTAGGGGATGTCACGTCCAGTGTGTTCCGAGCAATTACACAAAATTGTTTCAGTTTTTAGCAAAAAATAAAAAAAGCACTCGGGGTTCAGCTGACAACTGCATTGTGACTCGGCTTTACTGTTCCGTTCTCAGTCTGGCTATAAACAGACCAATCCCATCCTGACAGACAAAATAGGATTTTTATAACAGCTTACCTGTAAAATCCTTTTCTTGGAGTACATCACGGGACACAGAGCGGCATAGTCATTACTATGTGGGTTATATAGATACCTTCAGGTGCTGGCACTGGCAACTTCCAAAACAGGAAGTACCCTCCCCTATATAAGCCCCTCCCATCCGGGAGCACCTCAGTTTTGTAGCAAAGCAATAAGTGTCCCCAAAAGAGGGATGGGAGCTCTGTGTCCCGTGATGTACTCCTAAGAAAAGGATTTTACAGGTAAGCTGTTATAAAAATCCTATTTTCTTTCTCGTACATCACGGGACACAGAGCGACATAGTCATTACTAATGGGATGTCCTAAAGCAATGCCCAATGAGGGGGGGGATACACCATACATAAGCTGAGCGCTATCAGACATGAGGATCTTTTGCGGCCTGCAACACACTGCGCCCAAAGGCGACATCCTCCTGACTTCTAACGTCCACCTGGTAGAACCTAGTAAACGTGTGTACCGAAGACCATGTTGCGGCCTTACAGACTTGAGCCAGGGAGGCCTGGTGATGCACTGCCCATGAAGTTCCAACTGCTCTCGTGGAGTGCGCCCTAACTTGGAACGGAGGCGGTCTCCTTCTCAAGCCATAGGCTTGCATTATGACCTGTCGAATCCACTTGGCTAAAGTAGATTTTGACGCTGCCTGACCCTTTCTGGGGCCTTCCGGCAGAATAAACAAAGTATCCGTTCTGCGAATCTGAGCAGTGGCTTTTAGATAAGCTTTAACTGCTCTTACTACATCCAAAGAATGTAATAACTTTTCCTCTACCGAACTAGGTTTGGGGAAAAAGGAAGGAAGAACCACATCTTGGTTCAAATAGAACCTCGATACCACCTTAGGAAGAAAGGCTGGATGAGGACGTAATACTACTCTGTCCTTATGGATAACCAGATATGGCTCCTTACAGGACAAGGCGGTTAATTCCGATACTCTTTTAGCCGAACAAATGGCTACTAGAAAAATCAATTTCCTGGTGAGAAGAACCAAGGAAATGTGCTGTAATGGTTCAAATGGTTGTTTCTGTAGAACCGACAGAACCAGGTTTAAGTCCCATGGACATATGGGAATATTAACCGGAGGGCTAATACGCATCACTCCTTGTATAAAGGCTTTGACTAGTGAATGCGAAGCCAAGGGCCTTCGAAAAAATATTGACAAGGCCGAAATCTGACCCTTGATAGTACTCAAGGCAAGCTTCCTATCTACAGCCCACTGTAGGAAGTCCAGAATCCTACCTATTACGTACTTACGTGGATGCCATTTCTTGGCCTCACACCAAGCGATGTACGCCTTCCAGATTCTATAGTAGATCTGCCTGGATACCGGCTTCCCGGCATTGATCATGGTAGATACCACAGGATTAGAGAGACCTCTCTTTTTTAGAATGTGGGCTTCAATAGCCAGGCCGTCAAACCTAGGGCTGGTAAGGAAGGGTGGTATATCAGTCCTTGTGAAAGCAGGTCCGGACGATGTGGGAGGGTCCAAGGACTCCCCACAGACATTTTTACAATCTCCGCGTACCATGCGCTTCGGGGCCACGCTGGAGCCACCAGAATCACTGGTTTCTTTTCTACCCTGATTCTGCGGAGTAATCGAGGTAACAATTGTGGCGGTGGGAATGCATATATCAGCTTGAACTGATCCCAAGGGAACACTAGGGCATCCGAGCCGCAAGCTAGGGGATCCCTTGTCCGAGAGACAAATCTGTCCACCTTTGCGTTGAATCTGGATGCTAGCAGATCTACATCCGGTGTTCCCCACCGCTGACATATTGTCCGGAAAACCTCGGGGTGAAGGGACCATTCCCCTAGGCATAATTGTTGGCGACTTAGAAAGTCCGCCTTCCAATTCTCCACTCCTGGAATGAATACCGCGGATATGGCTGGGACATATCTTTCTGCCCATTTCAGGATGCAATTTACTTCCCTCTGGGCCGCACGACTCCTGGTGCCACCCTGATGATTGATATATGCCACTGCCGTGGCATTGTCTGATTGAATTCTGACAGGGGACCCTTGGAGTTTGGATGTCCATGCTACTAGGGCATACCGGGCTGCTCGTATCTCTAAGAGATTGATGGGCAGGGCCTTTTCTGCATCCGACCATCTGCCCTGGAGAGACCATTGCTCCAGTACTGCTCCCCAGCCTATAAGGCTGGCATCTGTAGTGACCACCTTCCAAGAAATCGGACTGAAGGATTTCCCTTTTTCCAGATTCTGGGGAACCAACCACCAACGGAGGCTCTTGCGAACGGAAGGGGACAAGGACATTGGTAAGTCTAGGGCCTGAACTTTTTTGTTCCAGGCTGACAGTATGGCCCTTTGCAAATTCCTTGAATGGAATTGACCGTAGGGTACTGCTTCGAATGATGCCACCATTTTTCCCAGCAGCCTCATGCACAGGCGTATGGACGGCTGTCTTTTTGTACCCACTAGGTGGATCAAATCTCTCAAAGACGACACCTTTTCTTGAGGCAAGAAAATTTTTCTCTGGTCTGAATCCAGCCTTAGCCCCAAGTATTCCAGACTTTTGACTGGTTTTAGGGCTGACTTGTCTCGGTTGATAATCCAACCGTGAGATTCCAGATACTTGATTGTCTCGTGAACAACCACTTCTAGTTTTTCCACTGAGTGGTCTATCAGCAACAAGTCGTCTAGATATGCCATTATCGTTACACCTTGTGTTCTTAGATTGGCCAATAATGGGGCCAGAATTTTTGTGAACACTCGTGGTGCTGTGGCCAGACCGAAGGGTAAGGCTCTGAACTGAAAATGGCGCCCTTCTACTGCAAAGCGTAGAAATTTTTGGTGAACTGGAAAGATGGGAATGTGCAAATAAGCATCTTTGATGTCGATCGAGGCTAACCATTCCTCCCCTTGTAGGGCAGTGGCTACCGATCGGATCGACTCCATCCGGAAAGTCCTGATATGTAGGAATTTGTTTAGCCCTTTTAGATTTAATATGGGCCTCACGTCCCCGTTTGGTTTCGGGACTGTAAAGAGGTTTGAGTAAAACCCGAACCCGCATTCTTCCAGGGGAACCTCCATAATTACTCCTTGGAGCAATAGTTGTTCTAGTGCCAACAGGAGGGATCCTCTCTTCCGGGGATCCCTTGGCACGTTTGACCTTATAAAATGGGAAGAAGGGGAGTCTTTTAACTCCAATTTGTATCCAAGACTTACTGCGGAGTGCACCCATCTGTCTCTGATCGTGTCCCGCCAGGTCTCTGCGAACAACTGAAGTCTTCCCCCCACCCGATTGAGTGGGGGCAACCCTTCATGCATTTGATTTTGGGGGAGGTTTTGTACCTCTCCTGACCCAGGGTTTCTTGTTACCCTGCGATTGTCCCTGATTTTTACCCCCGGGATTTGACCGAGGAGGCCGTCGGAACTGTTTCACAGCCGATGTCCTAGGGACTGGAGAAGCAGGCCTCTTAAAAGAGGGACCTCTAACTCTGTTTTTAACCGGCAAGAGTGTACTTTTACCGCTGGAAATTTTCTGGATATATTTGTCCAGGTCTTCCCCGAATAAGCGTTCACCATGAAATGGGAAGCTAACCAGCAATTTTTTACAGGGAGCTTCAGCAGACCAGTTTTTGAGCCATAGAAGCCTGCGCATATGTACTACAGACAGTGTAAGGCGGGAGGCCTGATGGATTGAATCCTTTATGGCGTCAACCGCAAAGCATAAGGCTCTAGGTAGATCAGCTAGGGCAAGGGCCTGCTGATCTGGCAGGTCCCTTAAGACCTGTTTCAACTGATCCTTCACTGCTTGGCAGACCCCAATAGCTGCCACTGCTGGTTGTGTCACCAAGCCTGCTGTAGAGAAAGCAGATTTTAATAAGGACTCCAATTTTTTATCTATTGTGTCCTTGAACATTTGGACATTATCTACTGGACATGTCAGTGATTTATTCACACAAGAGATGGCTGTGTCCACTGTAGGGACCCTCCATTTTTTGATGAACTTATCCTCCATGGGATAGACCACCGGAAATCTCTTGGGAGGAGTAAATATTTTATCAGGATGTTCCCAATCCTGGTAAATGAGCCCTTCCAGTAAAGGATGGATCGGAAAGGAACAAACAGTCTGGGGAGCTTTTAGCGACCCCAACGAGGAGACAGAAGTGGATGATGGCTCCACAAGGGGCATTTTAAATGCTGATCGGACCATGTTAGTCAGGGACTGAACCCATAATCTTTCAGCATGTGATGCTGAGAATGGCTCTTCCACTGTTGATTCCTCTACAACAGAATCAACCTCATCCTGATCCCCTTCAGGTAGGTCGATCCCTGTATGGGACTGTTGCTCTGCTAACAGGTACTCTGAGGGAGGAGACGGAGATCGGGCGCGCTTTCCCTCTGACAGGGAAGCAGCGATCAATGTTGTCAATCTCTCTTCCAGTCCTCCCAGAGCTGAGGAAAAAACCTCCTCTGTTATATACACAGGAGCAGGTGAACTGAGGACAGCCACAGTACCAGGTACTCCTGAGGGTGCTCTACGGTCACTAACCTCTGATTTTTCAGGGGAGATTGGTGCAGCCAAAGCATGCCCAAGATCCTCAGAGCCCGATGGAGACACCCTTTGCTTCCTGGGATTCTTAGTCCCGGAGACTTTAGACGGCATATTCCTAAGCCCAAAGCTGAGGTATTCCAGCCGAAATACACCACTTACTGACAATAGTCTAGCACAATTGCTGCTATATAAACAGTTGGTGTCTACTAATGTGCCTTTCTATGGGGATGCCTGCATCAACCGCCTGCTGTATGCCTTTCTAAATGTTGCCAGCTCTGTTTCTGCCTTCCATAACCAGCTGACAACACCTAATTGTGCTTTTTAACATGCTGGGACGCCCGCACATGCGCAGAAGCGCTGCGGCGCGCACAGAGCGTCATCCACCAAGCTCCGCCCCTTTTTCCAGCTCACCTCTATAAATAGAGGCGCGTGCACGCGCACGTGCGCCTTCGGCGCTCTTTTTGAAAAGGAACTAGGGACAGAAGCCAGGGCCCTGTTTGCCACAGGGCTGGGGGATGGACGAGCATTGCAACATGGCAGAGGAAACAGTTTCCCATTCAGAGAACTCACCATCTGCCTGGATTTTGACTTGGAAAGAAAAAATCCACATGACAAGAAAACAACGTTCCACAGCGGCCTCTAGTGGTTTAATACAGGTACCGCGGTTTAACCATTTTTTTTTTTTTCTTGACCACTCTTAAAATTATTAAATTTTTTAGTAGTTACAGGCATGCACAGATATTTAGCGGGAATACCGTTAGGTAACAGGCAGAAAGACATATTAGGCTTGGGGGTCCCCCAATAGAACCAAGTTCCTGAGGGGCCCTCACTTACCTTTTCCCCGCCGCAGGACTCTGTTTGGTCCACAGAAGCCCAAACTTCACCTCTCACGGCAGGCATTGTAATTAAACCTTCAGGGACCGGGTTCCCAAGGATTCCACTCCCCTGGACCTGTATAGCACCCTGCACAGAAAACATCTTGGTCGTGGGTATGACCAGAGCTCTGGATCCCAGGGTCCAGCCCTCCTAAGAGAAGCATTACAGGCAAAACCTTGCTCTTCTCTGCAAGGCCCGGGTACCGACCGTTTAGCTATGAAGCTTTTTTGGTCGGATCCGGAATAACTTACTGAGGCCCAAAAGAACCTGTACGCAAGCTCAGTGAAAAACACATGTTACTTCTTGGCCAACACCTTAGACACTGGCAAAAAACTGAGGTGCTCCCGGATGGGAGGGGCTTATATAGGGGAGGGTACTTCCGGTTTGGAAGTTGCCAGTGCCAGCACCTGAAGGTAAACTATATAACCCACATAGTAATGACTATGCCGCTCTGTGTCCCGTGATGTACGAGAAAGAAATATCTTTACTTGGATCTGTGAATTATTGAGCAGTGAAGAGATGATGAAAATGACAGCCTTGGAGTAGCAATGGCTGCCCCCAAACTTCCACCATGACAGGTCCCTCTGTAAAGCCGGCCATACATTATACAATTTTCTTTCCTCCAACCACAGGTCTAAATAAAGAAAATCGCTTGATGTTAGTTGATGGTGGCACCCCTCCCGCTGTGCTATTTATTGTATTCTGACAGCAGGAGTATTCCGCACCCGTAGAGTACAATGATCATTGCTGCTGGCTATAGCCGCTGGCAGCAATTGCACACAAAAAACTCGACAGGCTGGTTGTACTGAAGTCAATAAAAAGATCGACTTCAGGACAAGCCAGCCTGCTTTCATAGACAGATCGAAATTCGTTTAGTTCTTGCTGAACCAGCCGAATTTCAATCCATCTATGGTCGGTGTAAAACACCTACTACATAGAACAATAGTCACGAGTAAGGCCAGGTTCACACCTGTTTATTAGAAATGCCCGCAAATCACATGGGCTCTCCGCGGTGCCAAAGTAACGCACACTTGTTTCTGCAAATGCGTGGCGGTGCCATTTATTCTTAACGGAACCCCAATGCACCTTGCTACCGCATGCGACTTCACAAGTGTCCACACCAGGCATATTGCCTCCTCACCGCTTGTCAAGTGCCTATTTAAAGTGACCCAAGTGTGGATTGCTTTTTAGTTTTTTCTGCTAAGGTAAACAAACACCTAGACCAATCCCTTGGAGGTAACAAGGGGGTTAAAGTGATTGTAAAGGTTTCATATTTTATTTTTTTAAATAACAAACATGTGATACTTACCTGCTCTGTTCAAGGGTTTTGCACAGAGCGGCCCTGATCCTCATTTTCTGGGGTCCCCCGGCAGCGCTCCTGGCCCCTTCTCTTCATTGGGTGCCCCCACAGAGATCTACTTTCCATGGGGGCACTCGTGCGGGCACGCTCCTGAGTCCTGCTGCTGCGTCCATTGACACAGACAGCAGGACTCGGCCCCACCCCCGGCTCCGATGTAACTGGATTTGATTGACAGCAGTGGGAGCCAATGGCTCCTGCTGCTATTAATCTATCCAATGAGGACCCAAGACAGCGGCTGGAGCTGCTGGGCTTGTGCTCGTCATTGCAACGATCAAATTCAGGTAAGAAAAAGGGGGGCTCTGGGGGGCAGCTGCAGCACAGAAGGATTTTCACCTTCATGCATAGAATGTATTAAGGTGAAAAATCTTGAGGCTTTACAACCCCCTTAACCTCTTCCCATCCGGGCCATTGTACATTGACGGTCACAAGGTGGCTCTACAATGCCGGTAAGGCTGTCTATTGATGGCCTCGGGCCGCGCGCTGCTGGAGGGCGCGCGCGCGCCGCGTCATTCAGGTTCCGATGCGCGTGCCTGGCAGCCGCGATCGGGAGTTACAGAGCCAGGACCGTGGATCTCTGTGTGTAAACACACAGATCAACGTCCTGTCAGGGAGAGGGGACGGATGGTGTGTCCCTTCTACATAGGGACAACCATCGGTCCCCTCCCCCAGTCAGTCCCCTCCCCCCACAGTAAGAATCACCTAGCAGGGCACACATTTAACCCCTTGATCGCCCCCTCGTGTTAACCCCTTCCCTGTCAGTCACATTTATACAGTAATCAATGCATATTTATAGCACGGTTTGCTGTATAAATGTGAATGGTCCCAAAAATGTGTCAAAAGTATCCGATGTGTCCGCCGCAATATCGCAGTCCTGACAAAAATCGCAGATAACCACCATTACTAGTAAAAAAATAGAAAAAAATGTCATAATTCTATCCCCTATTTTGTAGATGCTATAACTTTTGCGCAAACCATTCACTATACCCCTTTTGCGTTTTTTTTTACCAAAAATATGTAGAAGAATATGTATCGGCCTAAACTGAGAATTTTTTTTTTAAGAAAATTGGGATATTTATTATAGCAAAAAGTAAAAAATATAGTGTTTTTTTCAAAATTGTCGCGCTTTCTTTTTTTGTTTATAGCGCAAAAAATAAAAACTGCAGAGGTGATTAAATACCACCAAAAGAAAGCTCTATTTGTGGGAAAAGAAGGACCTAAATTTTGTTTGGGAGCCACGTCGCACAACCGCGCAATTGTCAGTTAAAGTGTGACAGCGCTGAAAGCTGAAATTTCGCCTGGGCAGGAAGGGGGTATATGTGCCCAGTAAGCAAGTGGTTAAAGGGGGTGTAAAGGTAAAAGTTTTTTCACCTTAATGCATTCTATGCATTAAGGTGAAAAAACATCTGTGGATTAGCGGCCCCCTAGCCCCCCCCCGTTTACTTACCTGACCCCTTGAATGTCCCGCGCCGTGAACGCGCTTGCTTCTTGGCCGGCTTCTCGGCTCATTCATTGGTTAATTGAAAGCAGCGCAGCCATTGGTACACATTGCCACAGGAGCTAATTTAGGGCTGAGTGGGGTTAACTTAAGCCTGGTACACAATAGAAGTTTTTTTCTCATTCAACCCCGCGGGCTGAACGAAAAAATAGGATTTTTATAACAGCTTACCTGTAAAATCCTTTTCTTGGAGTACATCACGGGACACAGAGCGGCATAGTCATTACTATGTGGGTTATATAGTTTACCTTCAGGTGCTGGCACTGGCAACTTCCAAACCGGAAGTACCCTCCCCTATATAAGCCCCTCCCATCCGGGAGCACCTCAGTTTTGTAGCAAAGCAATACGTGTCCCCAAAAGAGGGGTGGGAGCTCTGTGTCCCGTGATGTACTCCAAGAAAAGGATTTTACAGGTAAGCTGTTATAAAAATCCTATTTTCTTTCTCGTACATCACGGGACACAGAGCGACATAGTCATTACTATGTGGGATGTCCTAAAGCAATGCCCAATGAGGGGGGGGGGGGTACACCATACATAAGCTGAGCGCTATCAGACATGAGGATCTTTTGCGGCCTGCAACACACTGCGCCCAAAGGCGACATCCTCCTGACTTCTAACGTCCACCTGGTAGAACCTAGTAAACGTGTGTACTGAAGACCATGTTGCGGCCTTACAGATTTGAGCCAGGGAGGCCTGGTGATGCACTGCCCATGAAGTTCCAACTGCTCTCGTGGAGTGCGCCCTAACTTTGAACGGAGGCGGTCTCCTTCTCAAGCCATAGGCTTGCATAATGACCTGTCGAATCCACTTGGCTAAAGTAGATTTTGACGCTGCCTGACCCTTTCTGGGGCCTTCCGGCAGAATAAACAAAGTATCCGTTCTGCGAATCTGAGCAGTGGCTTTTAGATAAGCTTTAACTGCTCTTACTACATCCAAAGAATGTAATAATTTTTCCTCTACTGAACTAGGCTTGGGGAAAAAAGAAGGAAGAACCACATCTTGGTTCAAATGAAACCTCGATACCACCTTAGGAAGAAAGGCTGGATGAGGACGTAACACTACTCTGTCCTTATGGATAACCAGATATGGCTCCCTACAGGACATAGCGGCTAATTCCGACACTCTTTTAGCCGAACAAATGGCTACTAGAAAAATCAATTTTCTGGTGAGAAGAACCAGGGAAATATGCTGTAATGGTTCAAATGGTTGTTTCTGTAGTACCGACAGAACCAGGTTTAAGTCCCATGGACATATGGGAATATTAACCGGAGGGCTAATACGCATCACTCCTTGTATAAAGGCTTTGACTAGTGAATGCGAAGCCAAGGGCCTCTGAAAAAATATTGACAAGGCCGAAATCTGACCCTTGATAGTACTCAAGGCAAGCTTCCTATCTACAGCCCACTGTAGGAAGTCCAGAATCCTACCTATTACGTACTTACGTGGATGCCATTTCTTGGCTTCACACCAGGCGATGTACGCCTTCCAGATTCTATAGTAGATCTGCCTGGATACCGGCTTCCTGGCATTGATCATGGTAGATACCACAGGATTAGAGAGACCTCTCTTTTTTAGAATGTGGGCTTCAATAGCCAGGCCGTCAAACCTAGGGCTGGTAAGGAAGGGTGGTATATCGGTCCTTGCGAAAGCAGGTCCGGACGATGTGGGAGGGTCCAAGGACTCCCCACAGACATCTTTACAATCTCCGCGTACCATGCTCTTCGGGGCCATGCTGGAGCTACCAGAATCACTGGTTTCTTTTCTACCCTGATTCTGCGGAGTAATCGAGGTAACAATTGTGGCGGTGGGAATGCACATATCAGCTTGAACTGATCCCAAGGGAACACTAGGGCATCCGAGCCGCAAGCTAGGGGATCCCTTGTCCAAGAGACAAACCTGTCCACTTTTGCGTTGAATCTGGATGCTAGCAGATCTACATCCGGTGTTCCCCACCGCTGACATATTGTCCGGAAAACCTCGGGATGAAGGGACCATTCCCCTGGGCATAATTGTTGGCGACTTAGAAAGTCCGCCTTCCAATTCTCCACTCCTGGAATGAATACCGCAGATATGGCTGGGACATATCTTTCTGCCCATTTCAGAATGCAATTTACTTCCCTCTGGGCTGCACGACTCCTGGTGCCACCCTGATGATTGATATATGCCACTGCCGTGGCATTGTCCGATTGAATTCTGACAGGGGACCCTTGGAGTTTGGATGTCCATGCTACTAGGGCATACCGGGCTGCTCGTATCTCTAAGAGATTGATGGGCAGGGCCTTTTCTGCATCCGACCATCTGCCCTGGAGAGACCATTGCTCCAGTACTGCTCCCCAGCCTATAAGGCTGGCATCTGTAGTGACCACCTTCCAAGAAATCGGACTGAAGGCTTTCCCTTTTTCCAGATTCTGGGGAACCAACCACCAACGGAGGCTCTTGCGAACGGAAGGGGACAAGGACATTGGTAAGTCTAGGGCCTGAACTTTTTTGTTCCAGGCTGACAGTATGTCCCTTTGCAAATTCCTTGAATGGAATTGACCGTAAGGTACTGCTTCGAATGATGCCACCATTTTTCCCAGCAGCCTCATGCACAGGCGTATGGATGGCTGTCTTTTTGTACCCACTAGGTGGATCAAATCTCTCAAAGACGACACCTTTTCTTGAGGCAAGAAAATTTTTCTCTGGTCTGAATCCAGCCTTAGCCCCAAGTATTCCAGACTTTTGACTGGTTTTAGGGCTGACTTGTCTTGGTTGATAATCCAACCGTGATATTCCAGATACTCGATTGTCTCGTGAACAACCACTTCTAGTTTTTCCACTGAGTGGTCTATCAGCAACAAGTCGTCCAGATATGCCATTATCGTTACACCTCGTGTTCTTAGATTGGCCAATAATGGGGCCAGAATTTTTGTGAACACTCGTGGTGCTGTGGCCAGACCGAAGGGTAAGGCTCTGAACTGAAAATGGCGCCCTTCTACCGCAAAGCGTATAAATTTTTGGTGGACTGGAAAGATGGGAATGTGCAAATAAGCATCTTTGATGTCGATCAAGGCTAACCATTCCTCCCCTTGTAGGGCAGTGGCCACCGATCGGATCGACTCCATCCGGAAAGTCCTGATATGTAGGAATTTGTTTAGCCCTTTTAGATTTAATATGGGCCTCACGTCGCCGTTTGGCTTCGGGACTGTAAAGAGGTTTGAGTAAAACCCGAACCCCCATTCTTCCAGGGGAACCTCTATAATTACTGCTTGGAGCAATAATTGTTCTAGTGCCAACAGGAGGGATCCTCTCTTCTGGGGATCCCTTGGCACGTTTGACCTTATAAAATGGGAAGGAGGGGAGTCTTTTAACTCCAATTTGTATCCCAGACTTACTGCGGAGAGCACCCATCTGTCTCTGATCGTGTCCCGCCAGGTCTCTGCGAACAACTGAAGTCTTCCCCCCACCCGATTGAGTGGGGGCAACCCTTCATGCATTTGACTTTGGGGGAGGTTTTGTACCTCTCCTGATCCAGGGTTTCTTGTTACCCTGCAATTGTCCCTGATTTTTACCCCCGGGATTTGACCGAGGAGGCCGTCGGAACTGTTTCACAGCCGATGTCCTAGGGACTGGAGAAGCAGGCCTCTTAAAAGAGGGACCTCTAACTCTGTTTTTAACCGGCAAAAGTGTACTTTTACCGCTGGAAATTTTCTGGATATATTTGTCCAGGTCTTCCCCGAATAAGCGTTCACCATGAAATGGGAAGCTGACCAGCAATTTTTTACAGGGAGCTTCAGCAGACCAGTTTTTGAGCCACAGAAGCCTGCGCATATGTACTACAGACAGCGTAAGGCGGGAGGCCTGATGGATTGAATCCTTTATAGCGTCAACCGCAAAGCATAAGGCTCTAGGTAGATCAGCTAGGGCAAAAGCCTGCTGATCTGGCAGGTCCCTTAAGACCTGTTTCAACTGATCCTTCACTGCTTGGCAGACCCCAATAGCTGCCACTGCTGGTTGTGTCACCAAGCCTGCTGTAGAAAAAGCAGATTTTAATAAGGACTCTAATTTTTTATCTATTGGGTCCTTGAACATTTGGACATTATCCACTGGACATGTCAGTGATTTATTCACACAAGAGATGGCTGCGTCCACTGTAGGGACCCTCCATTTTTTGATGAACTTATCCTCCATGGGATAGACCACCTGAAATCTCTTGGGAGGAGTAAATATTTTATCAGGATGCTCCCAATCCTGGTAAATGAGCCCTTCCAGTAAAGGATGGATCGGAAAGGAACAAACAGTCTGGGGAGCTTTTAGCGACCCCAACGAGGAGACAGAAGTGGATGATGGCTCCACAAGGGGCATTTTAAATGCTGATCGGACCATGTTAGTCAGGGACTGAACCCATAATCTTTCAGCATGTGATGCTGAGAATGGCTCTTCCACTGTTGATTCCTCTACAACAGAATCGACCTCATCCTGATCCCCTTCAGGTAGGTCGATCCCTGTATGGGACTGTTGCTCTGCTAACAGGCACTCTGAGGGAGGAGACGGAGATCGAGCACTTTTTCCCTGTGACAGGGAAGCAGCGATCAATGTTGTCAATCTCTCTTCCAGTCCTCCCAGAGCTGAGGAAAAAACCTCCTCTGTTACATACACAGGAGCAGGTGAACTGAGGACAGCCACCAGGTACTCCTGAGGGTGCTCTACGGTCACTAACCTCTGATTCTTCAGGGGAGATTGGTGCAGCCGAAGCATGCCCAAGATCCTCAGAGCCCGATGGAGACCCTCTATGCTTCCTGGGATTTTTAGTCCCGGAGTTTTTAGACGGCATATTCCTAAGCCCAAAGCTGAGGTATTCCAGCCGAAATACACCACTTACTGACAATAGTCTACCACAATTGCTGCTATAAAAACAGTTGGTGTCTACTAATGTGCCTTTCTATGGGGATGCCTGCATCAACCGCTTGCTGTATGCCTTTTTTAAATGTTGCCAGCTCTGTCTCTGCACTCCATAGCCAGCTCACAACACATAATTGTGCTTTTTAACATGCTGGGACGCCCGCACATGCGCAGAAGCGCTGCGGCGCGCACAGAGCGTCATCCCCCAAGCTCCGGCCCCTTTCCCAGCTCACCTCTATATATAGAGGCGCGTGCTCGCGCACGCGCGCGGGCACGTGCGCCTTCGGCGCTCTTTTTTGAAAAAGGAAACTAGGGACAAGAGACAGGGCCCTTTTGCCGCAGGCCGGGGGATGGACGAGCATTGCAACATGGCAGAGGAAGCAGTTTCCCACAAGAGAACTCACTATCTGCCTGGACTTGCTCTGATGAAAAGAAACTAGTCCACATGACAAGAAACGTTCCACAGCGGCCTCTAGTGGATTAACACAGGTACCGCAGTCTATATATTTTTTTTTTTTCTTGACCACTATTAAAAATATTACATTTTTTAGTAGTTACAGGCATGCATAAATATTTAGCGGGAATACCGTTAGGTAACAGGCAGAAAGACATATTAGGCTTGGGGGTCCCCTCAATAGAACCAAGTTCCTGAGGGGCCCCCACTTACCTTTTCCCCGCCGCAGGACTCTGTTTGGTCCACAGAAGCCCAAACTTCACCTATCACGGCAGGCATTGTAATTAAACCTTCAGGGACCGGGTTCCCAAGGATTCCACTCCCCTGGACCTGTATAGCACCCTGCACAGAAAACATCTTGGTCGTGGGTATGACCAGAGCTCTGGATCCCAGGGTCCAGCTCTCCTAAGAGAAGCATTACAGGCAAAACCTTGCTCTTCTCTGCAAGGCCCGGGTACCGACCGTTTAGCTATGAAGCTTTTTTGGTCGGATCCGGAATAGCTTACTGAGGCCCAAAAGAACCTGTACGCAAGCTCAGTGAAAAACACGTTACTTCTTGGCCAACACCTTAGACACTGGCAAAAAACTGAGGTGCTCCCGGATGGGAGGGGCTTATATAGGGGAGGGTACTTCCGGTTTGGAAGTTGCCAGTGCCAGCACCTGAAGGTAAACTATATAACCCACATAGTAATGACTATGCCGCTCTGTGTCCCGTGATGTATGAGAAAGAAAAACAAACTGAAGAGTTTAGGAGGAGTCGCTGTACTAACAATCCGATGTTAGTACAGCGATTTCCCCCACTGAGCTATTGTGTTCTGACAGGGGGGTGGTTTTCACGGCCAGAACACACCGGTCAGTGATCTCAGCCATTGGCTGAGAGCGCTGATCAGATGCTGATTGGCAGACCTTTTTCGGTCATGCCCCTTCAACAGAAGCCGGGCCAAACGGCCAGTTCCTGTCAGACCGGCTGGTGTACACCCGGGCAGAACGCCTGACATTCAGCTCTATCCATCTATCCTCACCTCTCTCTAGACACGTTTCTCCACTATTTCCCACCAGTAGCTCTTCTCTGCAAACAAAAATAAACCAAAACCTTCCAAGTCAAAATTCCCCAGAACACCCGTCCTGTGGGCCCCATCCATCCCTCTGCGCCTGCACGGGCTCCCCACCTGCTCCTCCTGCCATGTGCTGAATGAAGGTCTCCATGTGTGTGGAATCTCCGTCCAGGAATAAGGGGGGACATAGCTGGTTCAGTATTCCCAATCCCCCCCCCCCCCAGCCCCCCAGGGGACCTCCGTCTCATCAATCCTCCTAACAGGATACTAGAAAAAAAAGTCCCATTTCATGGCTGCCCTGGGCCTGGCACACTGGGCACAGCTGAGCTGCGTCTCCTCTAGCTGATGACGTGGGAGAGAATGCACACAGTGTCTGCCCGCTGATTGGTGACGCTGCTATTAGAGAGGCTTTGTATTATTATCACTAACATCATCAGATTGTTTTCAGGAACCTTGTCTATGCAAAATCCCAACTCTTCTAAACTCTCAGTAAAAGACGACAGAATATAACGCCAGTCTGGTACAGACATTGGAATCTCCAGCCTTCCCCCCAGTCTTGCACAGTTGTACAGACTTCCATAGGTGTGCGCAGCCTATTACATTGGGGTGTGCACCCCAAACCTCAAACACACGCCTTTCTCTGCAGCCTCAGCTACACTGGACAGTGAATGAATGGGAAGTGCTCTGTGCTGAGCGGCTTCCTGCTCATTCACAAACTGAAGCACAGAAAACCCTGTTTACTATGCTTCAGTTATGAATGGACACAGTGAGCGAGTGTGTTCACTGTGTTCATTTAGAAAAGGGGCCAGTAAGTTACATATTTAGTAGCCCCTTCCCCTGCTCTCCATCCTGAAACATCCCCTGCAGTAGCTGGGGGGAGAGGAGAGGAGGGAGGCCAGCAGCACTGCAGGGTCAACAAGAGGGGGGGAAGCCCGAGCAGTAGGGGGGAATCAGCACAGCACATAGTGATTAGAGTGTGTCCCCTGCGCACGCCTATGCAGGCTTCTCTCCTATACTGAAATTACTTAAGCCTCGTACACACGATCGGATTATCCGACGGGAATGGTGTGATGGCAGGCTGTTGTCGGAAAATCCGATCGTTTGTACGCTCCATCGGACAATTGTTGTCGGATTTTCCGTGGACAAATGTTGGATATGCATGCTTTAAAATTGTCCGCCAACAAATGTGTGTTGTCGGATTATCCAATCGTGTGTACACAAGTCCTTCGGACAAAAATCCAAAGTACAAACACGCATGCTCAGAAGCAATGCTCACCACAACACAACATTAGCAGAAGTTGCCCAAAGGGTGGCGCTAAAGAGCTGAAAAACCACATAGTTTCATGTTTGTTGGCCGACAATTCTTTGCCGTTTGTATACAATACAAGTTCCTGGCCAACGCCCTTCGGACAAAAGTCCTACGCTTTGTCCGATGAAAATCCGATCGTGTGTATGAGGCTTTACTCTGATATTACTGCACACTGTCAGCCTCTCACAATGTGCATCAGAAGCTGCAACAATTCAGGTAGGACCCACCTGAGGATGCCCAGCATTATTTAGCGCTCCCCCCCCCCCCAGCCTCAGGGCCGGTTCACACTGCTGCGTGGTGCGAGATCGCATGTGATTTGCACCGCACTGCAAATCACATGCGATGTGAATTCAGCCATACAGATAGTATACAGATAGTATGGCTGAATTTGCATCGCATTCGGACCAAACTCGCACAGGACCCCTTTTTTGGTCCGCAGCAGAATCGGATCGCATGAGTGTTCAGACCCATGCAATACGATTCCTGTCCCAATTTGCAGATCGCACTGCGATAGGTCATTAACTTTTAATTGACACTCCCAGCAGTTTGCATAGGGCAGTGTGAACTGCCGCAGGGAGACACGCAACGCGGAAATCCCTGTATTGCGTTTGTTAAAAATATGATTTTTATTATATTAATCAGACATAGGATACATGGGACAATTTTACAATAGTGAGTTGGTCAGATTACCTGTCAGCCTTTTGGTTTGAGTAGATTTCTCAAACAAATGCCTTTTTTCACACAATGGGATTAGATACCATTGTCGTATTTAGTACATTACCCGTTTGAGATTTCTTTCAGCTCTCAAACTGAAAAGAATTACAGTTTAGATTACAGGTTTCGTTTTGAGTAGACAATAGGTTAGATACCATTGTTGTATCCAATATGCTAATGTCTCTATAGCCACAGTAAGACATTACCTGTTTGAGATTTCTTTCAGCTCTCAAACTGAAAAGAATTTGTTTGAGTAGACAATAGGTAGATAGCATTGTTGTATTCAATGCTATTGTTGAAATACAGCTACAGTAAACATCTATGTTTTCTGTTTGGTAACAATGGTAAACAGCACACATAAAAGCAGGCCTAAGCTAGGAGGGAGACACACACCATGTTGCTGTAAGATCATGATGAAGAACAGAACCTGGTCTCCAAGAAGAATCATTGCCAATGGAGATCACGAGTAATCGAAGATAAGTAACCTTTAAATGTATTTGTAGTTATAGACCATAGGCTGTTCTATTTGCTAGGCATTTTGCTTGTTATAGAAATCTGTCAGTCTTGTATTTTAGTCCTAATATTGTAATAGTTTTGTATGTACAGCATCTTGTATAGTAAAAGCACATTTACACACTGCAGAAGTCTCAGCTTCCTTGTTATACCACAGAGTAACCTTGCTAGATAGACGCAAGCAAAACATTCCCACAGTGGATTCGCAGGGTTCCCACATCGCAGCAGTGTGAACCGGCCCTCACGGTCCCTGGCCCACCCCTTTCATTCATTGGATTTCAGATTTCCAAAGCTGCAGTCTGATCACTGCGGGGAGAGGAGACTGAGAAAATGCTTCCTCCTGCCTGCAGCAGACTGATGACATCATCTCAGCCTAGGCAAAGTCACTGACTGAAGATCAATGACTTTTTTTTTAATGATGAAAAGTGGAGCTATTCCAAAAAAATAGGATTTTTATAACAGCTTACCTGTAAAATCCTTTTCTTAGGAGTACATCACGGGACACAGAGCGACATAGTCATTACTAATGGGTTATATAGATACCGTCAGGTGCTGGCACTGGCAACTTCCAAAACCGGAAGTACCCTCCCCTATATAAGCCCCTCCCATCCGGGAGCACCTCAGTTTTGTAGCAAAGCAATAAGTGTCCCCAAAGAGGGGCGGGAGCTCTGTGTCCCGTGATGTACTCCTAAGAAAAGGATTTTACAGGTAAGCTGTTATAAAAATCCTATTTTCTTTCTCGTACATCACGGGACACAGAGCGACATAGTCATTACTAATGGGATGTCCTAAAGCAATGCCCAATGAGGGGGGGGATACACCATATATAAGCTGAGCGCTATCAGACATGAGGATCTTTTGCGGCCTGCAACACACTGTGCCCAAAGGCGACATCCTCCTGACTTCTAACGTCCACCTGGTAGAACCTAGTAAACGTGTGAACTGAAGACCATGTTGCGGCCTTACAGATTTGAGCCAGGGAGGCCTGGTGATGCACTGCCCATGAAGTTCCAACTGCTCTCGTGGAGTGCGCCCTAACTTTGAACGGAGGCGGTCTCCTTCTCAAGCCATAGGCTTGTATTATGACCTGTCGAATCCACTTGGCTAAAGTAGATTTTGACGCTGCCTGACCCTTTCTGGGGCCTTCCGGCAGAATAAACAAAGTATCCGTTCTGCGAATCTGAGCAGTGGCTTTTAGATAAGCTTTAACTGCTCTTACTACATCCAAAGAATGCAATAACTTTTCCTCTACCGAAGTAGGTTTGGGGAAAAAAGAAGGAAGAACCACATCTTGGTTCAAATGAAACCTCGGTACCACCCTAGGAAGAAAGGCTGGATGAGGACGTAATACTACTCTATCCTTATGGATAACCAGATATGGCTCCTTACAGGACATAGCTGCTAATTCCGACACTCTTTTAGCCGAACAAATGGCTACTAGAAAAATCAATTTCCTGGTGAGAAGCACCAAAGAAATATGCTGTAATGGTTCAAATGGTTGTTTCTGTAGAACCGACAGAACCAAGTTTAGATCCCATGGACATATGGGAATATTAACCGGAGGACTAATACGCATCACTCCTTGTATAAAGGCTTTGACTAGTGAATGCGAAGCCAAGGGCCTTTGAAAAAATATTGACAAGGCCGAAATCTGACCCTTGATAGTACTCAAGGCAAGCTTCCTATCTACAGCCCATTGTAGGAAGTCCAGAATCCTACCTATTACGTACTTATGTGGATGCAATTTCTTGGCCTCACACCACGCGATGTACGCCTTCCAGATTCTATATTAGATCTGCCTGGATACCGGCTTCCTGGCATTGATCATGGTAGATACCACAGGATTAGAGAGCCCTCTCTTTTTTAGAATGTGGGCTTCCATAGCCAGGTCGTCAAACCTAGGGCTGGTAAGGAAGGGTGGTATATCGGTCCTTGCGAAAGCAGGTCCGGACGACGTGGGAGAGTTCAAGGACTCCCCACTGAAATTTTACAATCTCCGCGTACCACGCTCTTCGGGGCCACGCTGGAGCCACCGGAATCACTGGTTTCTTTTCTACCCTGATTCTGCGGAGTAATCGAGGTAACCATTGTGGCGGTGTGAATGCATATATCAGCTTGAACTGATCCCAAGGGAACACTAGGGCATCCGAGCCGCAAGCTAGGGGATCCCTTGTCCGAGAGACAAACCTGTCCCCCTTTGCGTTGAATCTGGATGCTAGAAGATCTACATCCGATGTTCCCCACCGCTGACATATTGTCCAGAAAACCTCGGGGTGAAGGGACCCTTCCTCTGGGCCTAATTGCTGGCGACTTAGAAAGTCCGCCTTCCAATTCTCCACTCCTGGAATGAATACCGCAGATATGGCTGGGACATATTTTTCTGCCCATTTCAGGATGTAATTTACTTCCCTCTGGGCTGCACGACTCCTGGTGCCCCCCTGATGATTGAATTCTGACAGGGGACCCTTGGAGTTTGGATGTCCATGCTACTAGGGCATACCGGGCTGCTCGTATCTCTAAGAGATTGATGGGCAGGGCCTTTTCTGCATCCGACCATCTGCCCTGGAGAGACTATTGCTCCAGTACTGCTCCCCAGCCTATAAGGCTGGCATCTGTAGTGACCACCTTCCAAGAAATCAGACTGAAGGATTTCCCTTTTTCCAGATTCTGGGGAACCAACCACTAACGGAGGCTCTTGCGAACGGAAGGGGACAAGGACATTGTAAGTCTAGGGCCTGAACTTTTTTGTTCCAGGCTGACAGTATGGCCCCCTGCAAATTCCTTGAATGGAATTGACCGTAGGGTACTGCTTCGAATGATGCCACCATTTTTCCCAGCAGCCTTATGCACAGGCGTATGGACGGCTGTCTTTTTTGTACCCACTAAGTGGATCAAATCTTTCAAAGACAACACCTTTCCTCGAGGCAAGAATATTTTTCTCTGGCCTGAATCCAACCTTAGCCCCAAGTATTCCAGACTTTTGACTGGTTTTTAGGGCTAACTTGTCTCGGTTGATAATCCAACCGTGAGATTCCAGATACTTGATTGTCTTGTGAATGACCACGTCTAGTTTTTTCACTGAGTGGTCTATCAGCAACAAGTCATCTAGATATGCCATTATCATTACACCTTGTGTTCTTAGATTGGCCAATAAAGGGCCAGAATTTTTGTAAACACTCGTGGTGCTGTGGCCAAACCGAAGGGTAAGGCTCTGAACTGAAAATGGCGCCCTTCTACTGCAAAGCGTAGAAATTTTTGGTGGACTGGAAAGATGGGAATGTGCAAATAAGCATCTTTGATGTCGATCGCGGCTAACCAATCCTCCCCTTGTAGGGCAGTGGCCACCGATCGGATCGACTCCATCGGAAAGTCCTGATATACAGGAATTTGTATAGCCCTTTTTAGAATTAATATGGGCCTCCCGTCCGCGTTTGCTTCGGGACTGTAAAGAGGTTTGAGTAAAACCCAAACCCTCATTCTTACAGGGGAACCTCCATAATTACTCCTTGGAGCAATAGTTGTTCTAGTGCCAACAAGAGGGACTCTATCTTCCGGGGATCCCTTGGCACGTTTGACCTCAAAAATGGGAAGGAGGAGAGTCTTTTAACTCCAAACTGTATCCCAAACATACTGCGGAGAGCACCTATCTGTCTTGATCGTGTCCCGCCAGGTCTCTTGCGAACAACTGGAGTCCTCCCCCCACCCGACTGAGTGGGGGCAACCCTTCAATGAATTTAACTTTGGGGGAGGTTTTGTACCTCCCCTGACCCAGGGTTTCTCATTACCCTGTTATTGTCCCTGTTTTTTACCCCCGGGAATTGACCGAGGAGGCCGTCGGAACTGTTACACAGCCGATGCCCCAGGGACTGGAGAAGCAGGCCTCTTAAAGAGGGACCTCTAACTCTGTTTTTAACCGGCAAGAGCGTATTTTTACCGCTGGAAATTTTCTGGATATATTTGTCCAGGTTTTCCCTGAATAAGCGTTCACCATGAAATGGGACGCTAACCAGCCATTCTTTACAGGGAGCTTCAGCAGACCAGTTTTTGAGCCATAGAAGCCTACGCATATGTACTATAGACAGCGTAAGGCGGGAGGCCTGATGGACTGAATCCTTATGGCGTCAACCGCAAAGCCTAAGGCTCTAGGTAGATCAGCTAGGGCAAAGCCTGCTGATCTGTCAAGTCCCTCAAGACCTGTTTCAACTGATCCTTCACTGCTTAGCAGACCCCAATAGCTGCTACTGCTGGTTGTGTCACCAAGCTTGCTGTAGAAAGAAGCAGACTTTCATAAGGACTCCAATCTTTTATTTATTGGGTTCTTGAACATTTGGACATTATCCACCGGACATGTCAGTGATTTATACATACAAGAGATGGCTGCGTCCACTGTAGGGACCTTCCATTTTTTTTTTTTTTTTTTTTTTGAAGAACTTATCCTCCATGGGATAAACCACCGGAAATCTCTTGGGGGAATAAATATTTTCTCAGGACGTTCCCAATCCTGGTAAATAAGCCCTTTCAGTAAAGGGTGAAGTGGAAAAGAACAGACAGTCTGGGGGCTTCTAGCGACCCCAACGAGGATACAGTAGTGGTTGATGGTTCCGCAAGGTGCATTTTTAAATGCTGATCGGACCATGTTAGTCAGAGACTGAACCCATAATCTTTCAGCTTGAGATGCTGAGAAAAGGTTCCCCCACTGTTGACTCCTCTATAACAGAATCAACCTTATCCTGATCCCCTTCAGGCAGGTCGATCCCTGTATGGGACTGTTGCTCTGCTAACAGGCACTTTGAAGGAGGAGATGGAGATCGGCGTGCTTTCCCTGACAGGGAGGCAGCGATCAATGTTGACAATCTCTCTCTAATCCTCCCAGAGCTGAGGAAAAAACCTCCTCTGTTACATACACAGGAGCAGGTGAACTGAGGACAGCCACAGTACCAAGTACCCCTGCGGGGTCTCTACGGTCACTTACCTCTGAACTTCAGGGGAGACTGGTGCAGCAGAAGTATGCCCAAGATCCTCAGAGCCCGATGAGACCCCCTTCGCTTCCTGGAAGATTCAGTTCCGGAGCTTCTGGACGGCATATTCCTAAGCCTAAAGCTGAGGTATTCCAGCCATAATACACCACTTTTACTGAGAATAGTCTAGCACAATTGCTGCTATATCACAGTTGGTGTCTACTAAAGTGCCTTTCTAGGGGATGCCTGCATCAACCGCCTCTATGTGCCTTTATATTGTTGCTAGCTCTGTCTGTGCACTTCAACAGCCAGCTATAATGTGCTTCAAAACACGCTGGACGCCCGCACATGCGCAGTAGCGCCGCGGCGCACACCTGAGCGTCATCCACCCGCTCCGCCCCTTTTTCCAGATCGCCTCTATGAATAGAGGCGCGTGCAGCGCGCGGGCACGTGCGCCTTCGGCGCCTTTTTTGAAAACAACAAGGAGCTAGATGGGAGCCAGGGTCCCTTTGCCGCAGGGCCCGGGGATGGATGAGCGCAGCAACAGGGCAGAGGAGACAGCTTTCCAGCAGAGAACATACCAACTGCCTGGATTTGATTCTGGAAGAAAAAAAATCCACATTACAAGAAAAGAACCATAGCGGCCTCTAGTGTCTAACACAGGTACCGCGGTCTTACATTTTTTTTTTTTTTCTTGCCTACTATTAAAATTTTTACATTTTCTCAGTAGTAACAGGCATACAAAGAATATTAGCGGGAATACCGTTAGGTAACAGACAGAAAGACAAATTAGGCTTGGGGGTCCCCCAATAGAACCAAGTTCCTGGGGGCCCCCACTTACCTGTTCCCCGCCGCAGGACTTTGTTTGGTCCACAAAAGCCCAAACTTCACCTATCACGGCAGGCATTGTAATCAAACCTTCAGGGACCGGGTTCCCAAGGATTCCACTCCCCTGGACCTGTATAGCACCCTGCACAGAAAACATCTTGGTCGTGGGTATGACCAGAGCTCTGGATCCCAGGGTCCAGCTCTCCTAAGAGAAGCATTACAGGCAAAACCTTGCTCTTCTCTGCAAGGCCCGGGTACCGACCGTTTAGCTATGAAGCTTTTTTGGTCGGATCCGGAATAGCTTATTGAGGCCCAAAAGAACCTGTACGCAAGCTCAGTGAAAAACACATGTTTCTTCTTGGCCAACACCTTAGACACTGGCAAAAAACTGAGGTGCTCCCGGATGGGAGGGGCTTATATAGGGGAGGGTACTTCCGGTTTTGGAAGTTGCCAGTGCCAGCACCTGACGGTATCTATATAACCCATTAGTAATGACTATGTCGCTCTGTGTCCCGTGATGTACGAGAAAGAAATGATGTTTGCTGTATGTTGTGACAAGTCAGGTATGTATTTATGGAAACATATAAAGATAATGACAAGTCCCCTTTTTTTACTCCTGACGCTGCATTTTCTTTAACATTTCCATTCTCTCTGCTATAATCATAATCCTCGCACTTCTTAAATAACGGATTTACGTGATCACACGCGGCCGCTCGGGTTCATCTGGCTGTGCAAGGAATGCAGACGGTGCAGGAGGGAAGGCAACACGTGTGTCAAGGTTATTCTGCCAATTACCGGGGTTTGTTAGCGAGACAATTAAGCGGCCGCCGCGCACACGCTCACTTCCCGGCTATTTATGATCTCTTTACCCAACTAAATGAAGGCGTCTCTTCCCTGTTACCAACACAAACCATCAGCGCTCTCTGTGCTGAGCAAACACTGCGAGCATCAAGGGCATTGTGTCAGTTTAGTGTCAGCAACAATTTAGCAAGTGAGCGACTACAGAGCTCATTACCGTCTCCGCGCTATGCGGGGGAGGGGCCGACCATTCTGTGAGTAGCATTATTAATCAAGGCTGTAAAGTGCACCTGTCATTCCAACACAATGCAAGTAGAGATGCGATAAGTGTCCCTACGCCTGAGGAGCTTACACTCTAATGTCCCCCCTACAGTCACACATTGTTATTATACATTTATATAACTCTGACATATTCTGTAGCACTGTACAAAGAACACTGAGCCATTCACATCAGTCTCTGCACCACAGGAGCTTACACTCTAATGTCCCACCGCAGTCACATACTGTACCATTATTATACATTTATATAGCTCTGACCTATTCTGCAGTGCTGTATGGAAAACAGAATCATTCACGTCAGTTTCTGCACCAAAGAAGCTTACACTCTAATGTTCACAGCCACACACTATTATTACACATTTATATAGCTCTGACATAGTCCACAGTGCTGTACAGAGAACATCAGTCTCTGCACCTGAGGAGCTTTCACTCTAATATTGCACCACAGTCATACACTGATATTATTATACATTTATATAGCTCTGACATATTCTGTAGTGTTGTACCAAGAAGACCTGCGAGTATCATGCATTAAAACCCGAAACTTTGTGGGAGCCGCTGGCAGAGAAGGCTCTCTGTCTCCCCATAGCGGGGCCCACATGTCTTGTTGGTGATCCACAGAAGTGGTTGCTAACCTTTTGGACCTCACGGACCACTAAACTCACAATTTTGTAAACCGTGGACCACTAACATGAATTTTACATGCCTTATACACACAATGCTCCGGCTGTCTGTCCCCATCCCCCAGGACCACACTTCTGTCTTATACACACAATGCTCCAGCTCTCTGCCCCCCTCCCCTGAATTGCACTGCCGCCTTATACACACAATGCTCTGGCTCTCTGCCCCCCTGGATCACACTGCTGCCTTATACACACAATGCTCTGGCTCTCTGCCCCCCTGGATCACACTGCTGCCTTATACACACAATGCTCCGGCTCTCTGCCCCCCTGGATCACACTGCTGCCTTATACACACAATGCTCCGGCTCTCTGCCCCCCTGGATCACACTGCTGCCTTATACACACAATGCTCCGGCTCTCTGCCCCCCTCCCCCTGGATCACACTGCTGCCTTATATACACACAATGCTCCGGCTCTCTGCCCCCTCCCCCTGGATCACACTGCTGACTTATACACACAATGCTCCGGCTCTCTGCCCCCCCTGCCCCTGGATCACACTGCTGCCTTATATACACACAATGCTCCGGCTCTCTGCCCCCTCCCCCTGGATCACACTGCTGACTTATACACACGATGCTCTGGCTCTCTGCCCCCTCCCCCTGGATCACACTGCTGACTTATACACACAATGCTCTGGCTCTCTGCCCCCTCCCCCTGGATCACACTGCTGACTTATACACACAATGATCCGGCTCTCTGCCCCCCCTGCCCCTGGATCACACTGCTGACTTATACACACGATGCTCTGGCTCTCTGCCCCCCCTTCCCCACATCACACTGCTGCCTTACACAGACTCATCATTGGATCTCACCTCCTGTGATCAGCGCTGCCATTAGAAGTGCACTCCCTTTTCACCTCCCGCTCTCTGCCCTACTCCCGGCGCCTCTCTCTGAGTTCACAGGAGCGGGAATTACAGAAGAGGCATCGGGTATCAATGAGCTCTGACAGTATTGACTGTCAGCACGCATTGACAACACTGGAAACAACATTGGGTGGTATACATCCGACACAATGTTGATTTGAGACAGAACCCATGGGTACCATCAGTGGTCCATGCACCACTGGTTGGCGACCGCTGATCCACGGGACCCCAATCTATCTGAGACAATTGTTCAGATGTTGGTCTGATCTCTACCCAGAAGTCCCTTCTCATATAAAGAAAGCAAGGTGGAACAGAGCTCTAGAAAGTTTTCACTGACAGTCCTGTATCCTCGGCAAAGATCACTGAGAAAATACAGTGCATAGAAGAGGAAATGACATCAATGTTCAAATATTCATTCTCCACATGGCCCGCTATAGTATACGTTTGCCTCATCTTACAGTAAGGTGGCTTATGGGGCTATAGGAGAAGGAAGGTGGATAACAGAGGCAACCTAAGCACCCATACTATCACACTTTATTACCCATGATCCCCTGGGCTCACCCTCTGGAGCGCCAAGACGCCGTAAAGGGCAGATTGCACACTGATGTGAGTGCTGAAATATCACTCTCAGAACTTTCTCCTCCGAGGATTAGAGATCAGTCAATAGAATGTTCTGTCACTCTTCCACCGTGTTCCGATATGGTGAAGAGATGGATCAGCGGAGATCTAGGACACGTCCACTGCTGCGGATTATACTGTAATGTCACCGACACAAACCCATCTAAATGTAAAATGGATGAAATGTTAAACCTTTCCTAATATGACCCCATCCTCCGATAATGACGCTATTCAGCCTGGGCTGACCTACAGCTGCAGAAAATCAATGTGGAACTTTATGTTGGAGTAAAGCCCTGTACACACGATCGGTTTTACCGATGAAAACAGTCTGATGGACTTTTTTCATCGGACAAACCGATCGTGTATGGGACCCATCGGTCTTTTTTCCATCGGTTTTAAAAAATAGAACATGTTATACATTTTTCCGATGGATCAAAAACTGATAGCAAATTCCGATCGTCTATGGGCAAGTCCATCGCATAAAAAACCCACGCATGCTCAGAATCAAGTCAACGCATGCTCAGAAGCATTGAACTTCATTTTTCTCGGCTCATCGGAGTGTTTTACGTCACCGCGTTTGGAACGGTCGGTTTTTTGACTGATGGTGTGTAGGCAAGACTGACGGAAGTCAGTTTCATCGGATTTCCAATGGACAAAACCATCGGATCAGAATCCATAGGATATCCGATCGTGTGTACAAGGCTTAAGTCTGTTTTCACTTTATGCTTTATCACTACCTGAGCAGTCTCAGTGCTGTCATTACAAACGCTGCATTTCCGGTTCCTGAACAAATATGTGATGTTTTGTGTGTGTATTTTATTCATTCATTTCTTGTAGGGCCAACAATTTATGCAGTGCTTTACATTCATATGTGCTAAATCTCCAGCCATGGGTTTCTTGTTTCAATATTGCTATGACATATTCCAGAGTGCCGTACAGAGCCAGTCACATCAGGCTCTACACCAGGAGGAGCTTACACTCTAATGTCCCACCACAGTTACACACTATTATTATTACACATTTATATAACTCTGACACACAGTATCTCACAAAAGTCAGTACACCCCTCACATTTTTGTAAACATTTTATTCTATCTTTTCATGTGACAACACTGAAGAAATGACACTTTGCTACAATATAAAGTAGTGAGTAGGGATGCATCGAAATTTCGGCCACCGAAACATATCGGCCGAAAATGGCCTTTTCGGCAAACAGCCGAAAAGGAATTCCTGCCAAAAATTGAGCCAAAAATGGGGCGGGCCTGTGTGGGGCCCCGCCCCTGGTGCCACCCATTACGGGGGTGTCTTTCTGCCAGATGCAAGCCGCAGTCCTCTCCTCTCCTCCTCCCCTCCCTCCCTCCTCGCGGCAATCTCCGTGTGTCACGGAGCTTAAAGCGGAGCTCCACCCTAAAGTGGAACTTCCGCTCATCGGAACCCTCCCCCCCTCCGGTGTCACATTTGGCACCATTCAGGAGGGCGTGGGGTGCAGATACCTGTCTAAGACAGGTATTTGCACCCACTTCCGGGAGTCCTCTCTGCGGGTTGTACGTCACTTCCCGCAGAATACCCATTGTGTTCTGGGAAACACTCGGCTCCCAGAACACAAGGGGACTAGTGAGAACGGCGCAGCACGACTCGCGCATACGCCATAGGGAACCGGGCAGTGAAGCCGCAAGGCTTCACTGCCTGGTTCCCTCACTGAGGATGGCGGTGGGGGCAGCAGAGTGATGAGCGATTGCTTGCCTTCTGCTGCCGACGTCGCTGGACTCCAGGACTGGTAAGTGTCCTAATATTAAAAGTCAGCAGCTGCAGTACTTGTAGCTGCTGGCTTTTAATATTTTTTTTTCGGCGGAGCTCCGCTTTAACTACACAGGCCGCAATAACAATGTCCCGCCTACTGTGACAGACGGCACACTGATCCAATGGTGGGAAGCTGGTGGCAAGCTGCATGGAGGGCACTGGCAAGCTGCATCTTATGGGCACAGGTGAGGCTGCATTGATCTCTTGTATTATGTCCCCAGTCTCTGACCACCTCCTGTACCGTGTCCCCAGTCTCTGACCGCCTCCTGTACCGTGTCCCCAGTCTCTGACCGCCTCCTGTACCGTGTCCCCAGTCTCTGACCATCTCCTGTACCGTGTCCCCAGTCTCTGACCACCTCCTGTACCGTGTCCCCAGTCTCTGACCATCTCCTGTACCGTTTCCCCAGTCTCTGACCACCTCCTGTACCACGTCCCCAGTCTCTGACCACCTCCTGTACCGTGTCCCCAGTCTCTGACCACCTCCTGTACCACGTCCCCAGTCTCTGACAATCTCCTGTACCGTGTCCCCAGTCTCTGACCATCTCCTGTACCGTGTCCCCAGTCTCTGACCATCTCCTGTACCGTGTCCCCAGTCTCTGACCATCTCCTGTACCGTGTCCCCAGTCTCTGACCATCTCCTGTACCATGTCCCCAGTCTCTGACCATCTCCTATACCGTGTTCCCAGTCTTTGACCACCTCCTGTACCGTGTCCCCAGTCTCTGACCATCTCCTGTACCGTGTCCCCAGTCTCTGACCATCTCCTGTACCGTGTCCCCAGTCTCTGACCATCTCCTGTACCATGTCCCCAGTCTCTGACCATCTCCTATACCGTGTTCCCAGTCTTTGACCACCTCCTGTACCGTGTCCCCAGTCTCTGACCATCTCCTGTACCGTTTCCCCAGTCTCTGACCACCTCTTGTACCGTGTCCCCAGTCTCTGACCACCTCCTGTACCGTGTCCCCAGTCTCTGACCATCTCCTGTACCATGTCCGCAGACTCTGACCATCTCCTGTACCGTTTCCCCAGTCTCTGACCACCTCCTGTACCGTGTCCCCAGTCTCTGACCACCTCCTGTACCGTGTCCCCAGTCTCTGACCACCTCCTGTACTGTGTCCCCAGTCTCTGACCATCTCCTGTACCGTGTCCCCAGTCTCTGACCATCTCTTGTACCATGTCCGCAGTCTCTGAATACCTCCTGTACCATGTCCCCAGTCTCTGACCATCTCCTGTACCATGTCCGCAGACTCTGACCATCTCCTGTACGATGTCCGCAGACTCTGACCATCTCCTGTACCGTTTCCCCAGTCTCTGACCACCTCCTGTACCGTGTCCCCAGTCTCTGACCACCTCCTGTACCGTGTCCCCAGTCTCTGACCACCTCCTGTACTGTGTCCCCAGTCTCTGACCATCTCCTGTACCGTGTCCCCAGTCTCTGACAATCTCTTGTACCATGTCCGCAGTCTCTGAATACCTCCTGTACCATGTCCCCAGTCTCTGACCATCTCCTGTACCATGTCCGCAGACTCTGACCATCTCCTGTACCGTTTCCCCAGTCTCTGACCACCTCCTGTACCGTGTCCCCAGTCTCTGACCATCTCCTGTACCGTGTCCCCAGTCTCTGACCATCTCCTGTACCGTGTCCCCAGTCTCTGACCATCTCCTGTACCATGTCCCCAGTCTCTGACCATCTCCTATACCGTGTTCCCAGTCTTTGACCACCTCCTGTACCGTGTCCCCAGTCTCTGACCATCTCCTGTACCGTTTCCCCAGTCTCTGACCACCTCTTGTACCATGTCCCCAGTCTCTGACCACCTCCTGTACCGTGTCCCCAGTCTCTGACCATCTCCTGTACCATGTCCGCAGACTCTGACCATCTCCTGTACCGTTTCCCCAGTCTCTGACCACCTCCTGTACCGTGTCCCCAGTCTCTGACCACCTCCTGTACCGTGTCCCCAGTCTCTGACCACCTCCTGTACTGTGTCCCCAGTCTCTGACCATCTCCTGTACCGTGTCCCCAGTCTCTGACCATCTCTTGTACCATGTCCGCAGTCTCTGAATACCTCCTGTACCATGTCCCCAGTCTCTGACCATCTCCTGTACCATGTCCGCAGACTCTGACCATCTCCTGTACGATGTCCGCAGACTCTGACCATCTCCTGTACCGTTTCCCCAGTCTCTGACCACCTCCTGTACCGTGTCCCCAGTCTCTGACCATCTCCTGTACCGTGTCCCCAGTCTCTGACCATCTCCTGTACCATGTCCCCAGTCTCTGACCATCTCCTATACCGTGTTCCCAGTCTTTGACCACCTCCTGTACCGTGTCCCCAGTCTCTGACCATCTCCTGTACCGTTTCCCCAGTCTCTGACCACCTCTTGTACCATGTCCCCAGTCTCTGACCACCTCCTGTACCGTGTCCCCAGTCTCTGACCATCTCCTGTACCATGTCCGCAGACTCTGACCATCTCCTGTACCGTTTCCCCAGTCTCTGACCACCTCCTGTACCGTGTCCCCAGTCTCTGACCACCTCCTGTACCGTGTCCCCAGTCTCTGACCACCTCCTGTACTGTGTCCCCAGTCTCTGACCATCTCCTGTACCGTGTCCCCAGTCTCTGACCATCTCTTGTACCATGTCCGCAGTCTCTGAATACCTCCTGTACCATGTCCCCAGTCTCTGACCATCTCCTGTACCATGTCCGCAGACTCTGACCATCTCCTGTACGATGTCCGCAGACTCTGACCATCTCCTGTACCGTTTCCCCAGTCTCTGACCACCTCCTGTACCGTGTCCCCAGTCTCTGACCACCTCCTGTACCGTGTCCCCAGTCTCTGACCACCTCCTGTACCGTGTCCCCAGTCTCTGACCACCTCCTGTACTGTGTCCCCAGTCTCTGACCATCTCCTGTACCGTGTCCCCAGTCTCTGACCATCTCTTGTACCATGTCCGCAGTCTCTGAATACCTCCTGTACCATGTCCCCAGTCTCTGACCATCTCCTGTACCATGTCCGCAGACTCTGACCATCTCCTGTACCGTTTCCCCAGTCTCTGACCACCTCCTGTACCGTGTCCCCAGTCTCTGACCATCTCCTGTACCGTGTCCCCAGTCTCTGACCATCTCCTGTACCGTGTCCCCAGTCTCTGACCATCTCCTGTACCATGTCCCCAGTCTCTGACCATCTCCTATACCGTGTTCCCAGTCTTTGACCACCTCCTGTACCGTGTCCCCAGTCTCTGACCATCTCCTGTACCGTTTCCCCAGTCTCTGACCACCTCTTGTACCATGTCCCCAGTCTCTGACCACCTCCTGTACCGTGTCCCCAGTCTCTGACCATCTCCTGTACCATGTCCGCAGACTCTGACCATCTCCTGTACCGTTTCCCCAGTCTCTGACCACCTCCTGTACCGTGTCCCCAGTCTCTGACCACCTCCTGTACCGTGTCCCCAGTCTCTGACCACCTCCTGTACTGTGTCCCCAGTCTCTGACCATCTCCTGTACCGTGTCCCCAGTCTCTGACCATCTCTTGTACCATGTCCGCAGTCTCTGAATACCTCCTGTACCATGTCCCCAGTCTCTGACCATCTCCTGTACCATGTCCGCAGACTCTGACCATCTCCTGTACCGTTTCCCCAGTCTCTGACCACCTCCTGTACCGTGTCCCCAGTCTCTGACCACCTCCTGTACCGTGTCCCCAGTCTCTGACCACCTCCTGTACTGTGTCCCCAGTCTCTGACCATCTCCTGTACCGTGTCCCCAGTCTCTGACCATCTCTTGTACCATGTCCGCAGTCTCTGAATACCTCCTGTACCATGTCCCCAGTCTCTGACCATCTCCTGTACCATGTCCCCAGTCTCTGACCACCTCTTGTACCATGTCCGCAGACTCTGACCATCTCCTGTACCGTTTCCCCAGTCTCTGACCACCTCATGTACCGTGTCCCCAGTCTCTGACCACCTCCTGTACCGTGTCCCCAGTCTCTGACCACCTCCTGTACTGTGTCCCCAGTCTCTGACCATCTCCTGTACCGTGTCCCCAGTCTCTGACCATCTCTTGTACCATGTCCGCAGTCTCTGAATACCTCCTGTACCATGTCCCCAGTCTCTGACCATCTCCTGTACCATGTCCCCAGTCTCTGACCACCTCTTGTACCATGTCCCCAGTCTCTGACCACCTCCTGTACCGTGTCCCCAGTCTCTGACCATCTCCTGTACCATGTCCGCAGACTCTGACCATCTCCTGTACCGTTTCCCCAGTCTCTGACCACCTCCTGTACCGTGTCCCCAGTCTCTGACCACCTCCTGTACCGTGTCCCCAGTCTCTGACCACCTCCTGTACTGTGTCCCCAGTCTCTGACCATCTCCTGTACCGTGTCCCCAGTCTCTGACCATCTCTTGTACCATGTCCGCAGTCTCTGAATACCTCCTGTACTGTGTCCCCAGTCTCTGACCACCTCCTGTACCATGTCCCCAGTCTCTGACCACCTCCTGTACCATGTCCCCAGTCTCTGACCACCTCCTGTACCATGTCCCCAGTCTCTGACCACCTCCTGTACCATGTGCCTAGTCTCCGACCACCTCCTGTACCATGTGCCTAGTCTCCGACCACCTCCTGTACCATGTCCCCAGTCTCTGACCACCTCCTGTACCATGTCCGCAGTCTCTGACCACCTCCTGTACCGTGTCCCCAGTCTCTGACCACCTCCTGTACCGTGTCCCCAGTCTCTGACCATCTCCTGTACCGTGTCCCCAGTCTCTGACCATCTCCTGTACCGTGTCCCCAGTCTCTGACCATCTCCTGTACCGTGTCCCCAGTCTCTGACCATCTCCTGTACCGTGTCCCCAGTCTTTGACCATCTCCTGTACCGTGTCCCCAGTCTCTGACCACCTCCTGTACCGTGTCCCCAGTCTCTGACCACCTCCTGTACCATGTCCCCAGTCTCTGACCACCTTCTGTACCATGTCCCCAGTCTCTGACCACCTCCTGTACCATGTCCCCAGTCTCTGACCACCTCCTGTACCATGTCCGCAGTCTCTGACCACCTCCTGTACCATGTCCCCAGTCTCTGATCATCTCCTGTAATGTGTCTGCAGTCTCTGACAATCTCCTGTACCATGTCCCCAGTCTCTGACCATCTGTATGTATAAAAATATTTTTTTAAAACAGTCACTTTCGGTACCGGTGCTGTTTCGGTATTGGCTTTGGTTTTCGGGATCAAAGAAGATTTATTTTCGGTATCGGGGCTGCATTGATCTCTTGTATTATGTCCCCAGTCTCTGACCACCTCCTGTACCGTGTCCCCAGTCTCTGACCGCCTCCTGTACCGTGCCCCCAGTCTCTGACCATCTCCTGTACCGTGTCCCCAGTCTCTGACCACCTCCTGTGCCATGTCCCCAGTCTCTGACCATCTCCTGTACCATTTCCCCAGTCTCTGACCACCTCCTGTACCATGTCCCCAGTCTCTGACCACCTCCTGTACCGTGTCCCCAGTCTCTGACCGCCTCCTGTACCGTGTCCCCAGTCTCTGACCGCCTCCTGTACCGTGTCCCCAGTCTCTGACCATCTCCTGTACCGTGTCCCCAGTCTCTGACCACCTCCTGTACCATGTCCCCAGTCTCTGACCATCTCCTATACCGTGTTCCCAGTCTTTGACCACCTCCTGTACCGTGTCCCCAGTCTCTGACCATCTCCTGTACCGTGTCCCCAGTCTCTGACCATCTCCTGTACCGTTTCCCCAGTCTCTGACCACCTCTTGTACCATGTCCCCAGTCTCTGACCACCTCCTGTACCGTGTCCCCAGTCTCTGACCATCTCCTGTACCATGTCCGCAGACTCTGACCATCTCCTGTACCGTTTCCCCAGTCTCTGACCACCTCCTGTACCGTGTCCCCAGTCTCTGACCACCTCCTGTACCGTGTCCCCAGTCTCTGACCACCTCCTGTACTGTGTCCCCAGTCTCTGACCATCTCCTGTACCGTGTCCCCAGTCTCTGACCATCTCTTGTACCATGTCCGCAGTCTCTGAATACCTCCTGTACCATGTCCCCAGTCTCTGACCACCTCCTGTACCATGTCCCCAGTCTCTGACCACCTCCTGTACCATGTCCCCAGTCTCTGACCATCTCCTGTACCATGTCCCCAGTCTCTGACCATCTCCTGTACCATGTGCCTAGTCTCCGACCACCTCCTGGTACCATGTGCCTAGTCTCCGACCACCTCCTGTACCATGTCCCCAGTCTCTGACCACCTCCTGTACCGTGTCCCCAGTCTCTGACCACCTCCTGTACCGTGTCCCCAGTCTCTGACCATCTCCTGTACCGTGTCCCCAGTCTCTGACCACCTCCTGTACCGTGTCCCCAGTCTCTGACCACCTCCTGTAACGTGTCCGCAGTCTCCGACCACCTCCTGTACCGTGTGACAAGGAGAGAGGCACCTCTAAGTGCAATAGTGTAACAAGTTTTTAATAGTAGATACAAATACACTCACATTTAGGTGAATTAACATAGGCGTTTAAAATGTCAGGATGACGATCATCAGCAGCAGGTCACAGGGGGTTCTCAGCTCTGCGTAGAATGACAGGAGTGTCTCTGAAGATGGAGCGGCCGGCTTCCGGGGACAACGATCCTGTAGTATGTTAAGAGCGAGGCTAGGAGCGCACATGTGGTTAAGCTGCAGAGGGTGACGTCATCAAAAATGGACGCGTTTCGTGAGCGTGCGGACTTGCGGTGTCCTGGCAAGTCGCGCTCCTTTATCTGCAGCTTAACCACATGTGCGCTCCTAGCCTCGCTCTTAACATACTACAGGATCGTTGTCCCCGGAAGCCGGCCGCTCCATCTTCAGAGACACTCCTGTCATTCTACGCAGAGCTGAGAACCCCCTGTGACCTGCTGCTGATGATCGTCATCCTGACATTTTAAACGCCTATGTTAATTCACCTAAATGTGAGTGTATTTGTATCTACTATTAAAAACTTGTTACACTATTGCACTTAGAGGCGCCTCTCTCCTTGTCTTCCAGTTACCCCTGAACATGGTTTCTGTTCATCTATGATGGCCGCCCTGTGCACAGTGGATCCCATTTATCCCTGCTCCACCCATATACACCGCAGTGTGTAAACAGACTCCTAAGGACTTCCTTTAAGACTGTCTATATATATACATATGTTGTATGGTATTTTTTCATCTTATTTTTATATTTTATATATATTTTTTTAATTTATTTATTTATTTATTTATTTATTTCTTTCTTTCTTGCTTCATATTGATTACTTTGGATAATACATGTTTCTGTGGATATTGTGCGCCACCACTTGTCTATACTCCTGTACTGTGTCCCCAGTCTCTGACCACCTTCTGTACCATGTCCCCAGTCTCTGACCACCTCCTGTACCATGTCCCCAGTAATGTGTCTGCAGTCTCTGACAATCTCCTGTACCATGTCCCCAGTCTCTGACCATCTGTATGTATAAAAATATTTTTTTAAAACAGTCACTTTCGGTACCGGTGCTGTTTCGGTATTGGCTTTGGTTTTCGGGATCAAAGAAGATTTATTTTCGGTATCGGTTTCGGCACCAAAAAACACATTCTGTGCATCCCTAGTAGTGAGTGTACAGCTTGTATAACAGTGTAAATTTGCTGTCCCCTCAAAATAACTCAACACACAGCCATTAATGTCTAAACCGCTGGCAACAAAAATGAGTACACCCCTAAGTGAAAATGTCCAAACTGGGCCCAAAGCGTCAATATTTTGTGAGGGAGTGGGGAGACTGTAAGCCAGGCCTTCTCGTCCAACATCAGTGCCTGACATCTCAAATACGCTTCTGGAAGAATGGTTAAACATTCCCATAGACACTCCTAAACCTTGTGGACAGCCTTCCCAGAGTTGAAGCTGGTATAGCTGCAAAGGTTGGGGCAACTCAATATTGAACCCTACAGACTAAGACTGAAATGCCATTAAAGTTCATGTGCATGTAAAGGTAGGCATCCCAATACTTTTGGTAATATAGTGTATATACTCCCATAATACAATGTGCACTTCCCTGATCTTCTCCTGCATGCAACCCTAGTCTTTTCTCATTTCAGGAAATCACTATACAGAAATATCTGTGAAAAGCTAAAGATCCTCATCAGTTAATTAAGGATACCAAGTTACACCAAGGCCGGATGTCATCAGGTGGACCCTTTAAAGAAACGTTTCTCTACTATAAAAATATCTAAACAATATTCAATGATTTGATGCTGTACATGTTCCCACAAAATGCAGCACCTGAGATTCCTGTACCGGGGTGAGCACCCCTTATACAATGAGTGTAAAGCACAGCACTGTACTAATTCCAATTACTTAGTAAAGGAATTACGATGGTGCAGGCCAGCAGTGGATGGAATAATATAATGAAATAGAGGAATATTCATGAGGATGGAGACGTGAGCTGTGATTGTAAATCAGTGTGGATTATGTGTAGAGGAGAATATACATCGGATGCCAATACAGCTCATTAGTCTTCTAGAAGAATCTTCCACCAAAAGCTAGAACCATCGGAATGTCTAAAACTTACCAAGTGTGGGATTGTTCCCTGTAATAAGAGACCCCCACGCACACCATTGACTATCCAGAAGTCCACACAAGATCAACAACTATCCACTAATCCACACAAGATCAACGACTACCCACTTAATTCACACAAGATCAACGACTACCCACTAATCCACACGAGATCAACGACTACCCACTAATCCACATAAGATCAATGACTACCCACTAATCCACACAAGATCAACAACTACCCACTATTCCACACAAGATCAACGACTACCCACTAATCCACACAAGATCAACGACTACCCACTAATCCACATAAGATCAATGACTACCCACTAATCCACACAAGATCAACAACTACCCACTAATCCACATAAGATCAACGACTACCCACTAATCCACATAAGATCAATGACTACCCACTAATCCACATAAGATCAATGACTACCTACTAATCTCCGCCACAAAAATATCTACCAACTAATCCCCACCAAAACAATGACTACCTACAACTCCCTTCCCATAAGAACGATGGCTACCCACTAATCCCCACAACAACGACTACCTACAACTCCCTTCCCATTAGAACAATGTCTACCCACTAATCCCCACAACAACAATGACTACCTACAACTCGCTTCCCATAAGAACCATGTCTACCCACTAATTCCCACTACAACAATGACTACACTACTTTTCATGAGACGGATGACTATTCACTAATCTCCACAACACCACACACTAATCCCGACTACACCAAGGACTATCCATTATCCAACTTCCTAACAGATAGACAACTAATCACTAATCCCCAACACACCAATGACTACCAAGTAATCCAGACTAGTCCAATGAATATATTGATATTAATCCCCACCACAAAAATTACCCCCTACAACCATTTTTCTTATCAGATGGATGACCACTCACTTATCCCCACTACACGACCACACCCTCATATCCATCTCATCAATGACTATTCCACTTCCCACCAGATGCAGGACTACCCATTAATCCCCAGCAAACCTAGGACTTTCCACTAATTTCCAGCACACCAATGGCTATCCACTACCACTTTCTTACCAGACTGATGACTTACCCAACATTCCACTCTCTTCCTGGTGTTCCACCACCGTAGGGAGGCCCCAAGATGGTAAGAAGGGGGCTGCTGCAGAACACGTGAAAGGGTCGCTGTGGGACTGCAAGGTTCAGTTCACACTGCTGCGACCCCAAAGTCATGCAAATTGTTAGTGACCTGCTTGCAAATGCCTTGCGAATTAGGCACTCATATCACACCAAAGTTGCAGAAAAGTAGTCCAGGAACATTTTTTTGTTGTTGCTGGGACTTGAGTTGCATTGGGTCCCAGCACTGGAGTAAAGGGCGTAGGGATCAGTGGGAAGGGACCTGGGCCCAGAGGAAAGGGGCCCACCCCACCCCCAGTTTCTTGTACTGGGGCCCGGGAAGTTCTAGTTACGCCATTGCCTATCACTCCTCATTTCCAACAGAACAGATGGTTACCTACCATTCCATCTTCCCCCCACCTTAGCAGTCCAATTCTGTATCCCTTCTCTATTCCTTGCCCCACCCATGCTCATTGACTTAAAGTGAATAGACCAACAGGCATTCACCTATTATAGAACTAAGGTCCAAATAAGGGCATTGACATCATCTAAGACAAGCGCTATCACCTCAAAAAAGAAAATGACCTATTAGCCAGTTCTTTCACTGACCTTGCAATATAAAAGGCGCAATTCCAATTATAGTGCAGATCGGTTTATTCACCAAATCAAATTGGAGATCCACCATGAACTTCCGGGCACCATGTACTGGCTGACCAGGGGAATCAATCCAACATAATAATGACTGCTGCTCAATCCAATATAATAATGATTCCTGCTCCTATATTCCCTTTTTTTAAAAATCGCCATCAACCCAACCAACGCTGCCAGTTGCCCCCCCCCCCCCACCTCCCACCAAAACCTCAGCAATATTTAAATGCCCACATTTTTAATATAAGAATTCTTACAAAGATAAGGGAACCAATAGACCCTGCTCTTATAATGTTATCGTATATTAAATTAGCAAATCTTTCAGTAAATCCCCACTTCATCGCTTTTTAAATACAACATAATCAGCAGATGATGTGAAGAGCAATAAAATAAAATGGCAGAAAGTCAAGTCAGTGAACTGAATGGGTTAAATCATCAAACTGAACTAATGAATAAGCTTTAATAAATAAGTGCAAAATAATTAAAAGTTAGGAAAAAAAAAAAAAAGCATTAAAGCGATCGTTCTGTCTCTTTATAAATAGGCCTTTCTTCTTTTACAGTACTCCTTCTATTTGAAACATTTGTTATTTTCAAAGGCGTTTATAATATAAAGAATAAGATTACAGCGTATACATCGAAAATTCAAAAGAGAACAAGTTCATAAAGAAAAGATACCATGTATAAGTTAGCAGAGTACAAACTGTTACAGTGATCAAAGCCTTTTATCTATAGTACGTGGATGGAGGAAAAGAAAAGAGAAAGCCAAATCTCCCGGTTTTATGTTTAAGTAACAAAAGGTTTAATAAGAGGCAATTTATTTGTCATTTCTTTTAATTAAACAGAAGGGAAATCTCCCCAGCGGGGGGCTCAGACGGGTAAGGAAAGCACTTTGTCTTTAGTAATGTGAGGATGGATTGAAATCTCTGCCCGGTCCCATATGTTGGAGTGGGAAGGGATCTTGGAGAAACCCTAGAAGCACCAGAATAGGAAAAATCTGGCAGTGCTCAACCAGCGCATCAGCTCAGGAAAACTCACACAAAGTACTATTCCATTCAAATGACTCTCCATTATATAGCCAAATTCTTCACTAGCAATTCATGAGACTGCTTTTGAGGTTGCACCAAAGTGGTAAGGCCCCAAATCTGTGGCTTTAACTATATTAATCAGAACCAGCGGCAGCCTGTCCATAAGGGGCGCCGCCCTTCTAATCTTCATGTGCCACCTACTAATCTCCTTGCAGGGCACCGGACTCATAGGATTCTATGGGTTTTTTTTTTTTCAAAGCACATGATTAGAGCCTCAGGCTCTAATTGGCTTCAAAAAGGTTGGGTTCGGGGCGCAGAGCCCACCCACTTGTGACATTAGCGAATCAATATTTGCTGTTGTCTTCCGACTTTTCCTCCTCGCCAATCAGGACAGGAGGCGGATCTTAAGGCCAGATTAACCGGCAGGAGAAGTCGGGGAAGCCACGACCTGGATGGGGTAAGTGCGAACCTGGTGGGGGGGGTTGTTTGCCACCCCCCCCTAAAAAAATGGAGCTGCCACTAATCAGAACAGTGAAATATATTTACATACAGTATATATATATATATATATACCCCTTATATACTTGAGTATAAGCCGACCCGAATATAAGCCGAGGCACTTAATTTTACCACAAAAAACTGGGAAAACGTATTGACTCGAGTATGAGCATAGGGTGTCCATCTGCATGCCTCACTGTGTCCATGTGCATGCCTAACGGTGCCCATGCCTCACTGTGTCCATGCCTCACTGTGCCCATGCCTCACTGTGCCTCACTTTGCCCATGCCTCACTGTGTCCATGACTAGACTGACGTTTAACATGGGAGTCTATGGAAGGGGTGCCCGGCTTTGAAAAATCGGTGCTCCCCGGCCGTAGGTCCCCCGTACAAAAAACTTTGCACACTTATAGAGGAGAAATGGGGCTACATGTGTGCCAAGTTCAGGGGACCTACGGCCGGCCAGTACCGGGTCACCAAAGTCCAGGAGATCAGGCGCAAAAAGGTGACTCGAGGATAAGCTGAGGGGGGCATTTTCAGCACAAAAAAAATGTGCTGAAAAACTCGGCTTATACTCGAGTATATACGGTATATCTATATACACACACACACACACACACACTGTATATATAGTATATATATTAATCAGAACTTGCAACCAGACCCTGGCGTTCTGCCACCCTTGGGGGGCCCCAATATGAGAGGAAGGGGGCCCACTGCAGAACATGTGAAAGGGTCCCACTGCGGGACCATAATAAAGGGCCCAGGATCAGTAGGAAGGGCCCCATGCATGGAAGGAAGGTCCCCCAGGAATGGAGGGAAGGGCCCCTGTTGGGAAACAGGGAAGGCCTTCATGGTTTCTTGCACCGGGGCCCTGAAGGTTCTAGTTACACCTCTGAATCAGATTCATACTCTGCTACAACATAGCCTGAAACTCTTGGGAAGAATAACTAAATAGATAAATCTCTAACCTCCCTGAATACGGAAGAAAACCTGAACCCTTCATCTTTTTTTGGCAACCTAAAACATGGGAAAAAAACCTGCCTTTACAACTACTTTAAAAAGTAGCCCAGTTGTTGACCCTCCTGAAGACACCTGGGATGTATGACATCATTTGCCTGGGCAAGAAATCAGGAAGTAACTCAAGATAAGTAAATAAGATACAGGGGGTCCCCGGGTTACGAACCCGTTAGGGACTTTCCTCCTGTTTGTAAATCGGAAATGTTCGTAATTCGGCCGCGCATGAGCAGAACGACAATTACGGACATTTCCGATGTTTTCTGATGTTCCGTCGAATGCCATTCTGCGCATGCAAGGCCAATTACGGACATTTACGACATTTTCTGAGGCTCCGTCTGGCCTCGCATGCGCAGAACAGCAGATGGACCGCGAAGAACGGCAGAGGGTCCCCTCAGCGCCCGGTTCGTAAGTAGGAGGGGTTCGTAAATCGGGTGTTCATAAGTCGGGGACCCCCTGTATACCTTTCTATCTATTTACTAATGCTAGCAACATGAGGATTAAAATTATTCCATGTTGATTGAGAGAGTAAAGTTCCGCTTTATATTTAAAACAAATTCTACATGGATCAAATTTGCATGAAAGTTTAGGCTTTAAAAGTCAGATTTGTTATGGTTAAGCATACTTAGGAGCTGAGAAACAGGGGAGTGCAGTAAACAGATCTGCAGCAGAATGGAGAACTCAACAATACGCCGTCATTTGCAGAATATCGACTTATTCATCCCGCAGGGTCTTATTTTTCTCCTGGAAAATACAGAAACACCAGTAAAGTGGATACAATCAGCTGATAAATATCAATCCAGCCAGAGGGCCAGCGAAGGTCAGACGGCGCGGGTCACGACGACGACGCGCACAACGCAGGCTAGTTAGATGGACCGGCGCAGCCGTCTTCAGCGGTCTAGAGCTCACTTTCACTCTCAATCACTGTCAGCAAATATAATTTGCGCACATCAGACACCGCCGCCTGCGTTCCGATGAGAAAAGAGAGACCACTGCGGTCACATCTACAGCTACCGGGGTGATGGAGAAAAGTAATTTCCTCCTCAGACAGAGAAAACACAAAACACTTCCCACCCCAGTGTCTCCTTCACAGACAGAACGCCACTACCCAGAAATCTCAGACAATTGTTTTTCAGTTGTCAGAGAAGGAGGAAAAAAACGACTGCGGAGGTGGAAATAATATTTACTAAAAGATGCCGGTAAATAAAGATGAGAGATGCCGGTCTGCAGAGCGGTCCCCATCCTCATTACAACGTCAGTTATCAGAGATTCCCAATAATGAATGTGAAAATGGGTAATAAAGGAAAAAGATCTGAAGAAACTGGAAAAGGGACAGATGTGACAGTTGTGCTCATAAGTTTACATACCCTGGCAGAATTTATGATTTCTTGGCCATTTTTTAGGGAATATGAATGATAACACAAAAACTTTTCTTTCACTCATGGTTAGTTTTGACTGAAGCCATTTATTATCAATTAACTGTGTTTCCTCTTTTTAAATCATAATGGCAACAGAAGCTACCGAAATGACCCTGATCAAAAGTTTACATACCCTGGTGATTTTGGCCTGATAACATGCACACAAGTTGACACAAAGGGGTTTGAATGGCTATTAAAGGGAACCATCCTCATCTGTGATCTGTCTTCTTGTAATAAGTGTGTGTATATAAAAGGTCAATGAGTTTCTGGACTCCTGACAGACCCTTGCATCTTTCATCCAGTGCTGCACTGACGTTTCTGGATTCTGAGTCATGGGGAAAGCAAAAGAATTGTCCAAGGATCTGTGGGAAAAGGTAGTTGAACTGTATAAATCAGGAAAGGGATATAAAAAGATGTCCAAGGAATTGAGAATGCCAATCAGCAGGGTTCAAACTCTAATCAAGAAGTGGAAAATGAGGGGGTCTGTTGAAACTAGAGCTGCATGATTCTGGCTAAAATGAGAATTGGAACTGGAGGCTTTTAGCCAAGAGGAATGGGCAGCTTTACCATCTGAGAAGATAAAGAGCCTCATCCACAAATACCACAAAAGACCAATCTGAGCATGTGCAAAATGCCTCCAAACGATCAGCCTTTTTACACAATACAGAGGATTAACCCCTTAGGTTCCACAGTGAGTATAACAAGCATGCTTTACTGCATATACGATTTTACTGTTGAGGGTTTAGTAACACTTTAACCACTTTAGCCCCGAACCATTATGCAGCTAAAGGACCAGGCCACTTTTTGCGATTCGGCACTGCGTCGCTTTAACTGACAATTGCGCAGTCGTGCGACATGGCTCCCAAACAAAATTAATGTCCTTATTTTCCCACAAATAGAGCTTTCTTTTGGTGGTATTTGCAGTTTTTATTTTTTGCGCTATAAACAAAAATAGAGCGACAATTTTAAAAAAAATGCAATATTTTTTACTTTTTGCTATAATAAATATCCCCCAAAAATATATAAAAAAAATTTTTTTCCACAGTTTAGTCCGATACGTATTCTTCTACATATTTTTGGTAAAAAAAAAAATCGCAATAAGCGTATATTGATTGGTTTGCGCAAAAGTTATAGCTTCTACAAAATAGGGGGCTGTTTTATGGCATTTTTAATAATATTTTTTTTTTTTACTAATTATGGCGGCGATCAGCGATTTTTATCGTGACTGCGACATTATGGCGGACAAATCAGACACTTGCTATAAAAATGCACTGATTACTGTGAAAATGACACTGGCAGTGAAGGGTTTAACCTCTAGGTGGCGCTGTAGGGGTTAAGTGTTCCCTAGGAAGTGATTCTTACTGTAGGGCAGTGTTGCCAACCTACCAGATTGAAATTTACTGGCATGACACCCGAAATTTACTGGCACAGCCACGTTTTTACTGGCATTTCACAAAAGTTACTAAATTTAATTTTTAGGTGCAAATTTCAGTATTTAGGCTACAAACAAGTACACTAGGCAAATAGCAATGTGATTTAAGGTAGATATTAAGGTAAAAAAAACATATTTTTGTTATTTTCGATATAATAAGGGCAAATTATTTAGTCACATCACCCCCGGCCTCCATCCCCCTCTGCCACCAACACCCCCTGCCTTCACCCCCCTCTGCGGTGCCACAATCTCCCCCTGCCTCCAATCTCCCCAGGACCCCCTGCCTCCAATCTCTCCCTGCCTCCATTGCCCCCTGCCTCCATCCCCCTCTGCGGTGCCACCATCTCCCCCTGCCTCCAATCTCCACCTGCCTCCATTTAACCCCCTGCCACCATCGTCCCCCTCTGCGGTGCCACCATCACCCCCTGCCTCCATCGGATCCCCCTCTGCCACCATCACCTGATGTTACTGTCGGCTGGGCTGTCTGTCACTCTGTCCATCCCCGACTCCCCTGTGAACTTTGTATTGCCTGGATGCAGCAGGCTCCTCCATTCCGCCGCCGCCACGTGCTGCACAGCCTCCGAGCCCTAACTCCTGCTCCAGTGCTGTGCTCCTCCGTACTCCTGGTTAGTTACAGATTTAAAATTCTGGTGCACGCGCGCCTGGCGGGATGTCCTAATACATCACTCGCCGACCAGTGCGACACAGCCTCTGTGAAATCCACCGGCCGAATACAGCATATGCTCGGCTTGGCAACCTCCGGAACTGCGCATGCGCAGTTCTAAGCCGAACCAATCTTGGCTATTTTTACTGGCACATTCCCGCAACTATGGACATTTACGCATGGAGGGAAAAAGTGCACATTTTTACGAACTGACCGTAAAAATACGGACGGTTGGCAACACTGCTGTAGGGGGCGTGGCTACAAGTTACACGTCACTGATCGTCTGTTCCGATGACAGGGAACAGACGATCACTGACATGCCACAGAGAAGAACGGGGAAAGGTTTGTTTACACTCACCTCTCCCCGTTCTTCAGCTCTGTGACCCGATCACGGGACATCAGCGGCGATCGGGGATGTTGGCGCGGAGCTCAGGACCAGGTCCTGAGCACGCCGCCGGCGGCGCGCCCGCGACCCACGGCTGGGATCTTAAATGGGACGTACCTGTACGTCCTTGTGCCCAGCCGTGCCATTCTGTCGACGTATATCGTCGTGCGGCGGTCCTTAAGTGGTTAAGTGATTTGGTAACCAGTCACGGGCCCCCCCAAAACTGCAAATGTAAATGAGCCCTTACTGTCCTGAGCCCCCTATAAGACAGCTTTCACACTGATGCACTGCGATTTACAGCAACACGCTCTCAAGAGTGTGAAGCCGATGGTAATATTTATTAAAAGAGATTAAAACTGTTCACATAAAAAATATTGTCACCCCCGATGATGTAGTTTATCAGGAAACGCGTAGGATGGAGCTGAACGTCGTGACGTCACCACACACAGCACTTTTACAATCTTTTTATGCAAGCAGTTTTAACCTTTTTTAATACAACCCCAGTTCCAAAAAAGCTGGCACGCTATGTTAAATCGACATAACAACAGAATAGATTGAAACATCAATGCTGAACGATACATATCCAGGTTTTAGAGCAGCATATACTCCCATCCAGACGATGTGCTTTTCAGGGAAGACCTTGCGTATTTAAGCAGGACATTGCTAAACCACATACTGCATCTACAACAGCATGGCTTCATAGTAGAAGAGTCCGGGTGCCCCTTGCTCTGCTTGTTATACCAATGGGTAAAGGAATAGGCAGAAATTCATACCCTAACCCTCGCCCTGACATGGTTCTCTTCTTCCCAAAGCTCTGCTCTGTGGACAGTCCCTTGGCATCATCACATACAATACAGGGCTATTAACCCCACATTGTACATGGAGGTGGCAGGCGTGTGACTGTGGCTGGTGAAGGGACCCTGGTAGAGCGAGGAATACGATAAGTATTACACTTTAATCATGCTTCCCTAAACTGAAGGAGCATTTAACCCTTGCAGCAAGTGTTTTAGCATACACAGCGCATGGAGCAAACTAACTGGCACCCACTTGGGGTTTTCATCCACTTTAAGGCCTCATGCACACAGACGTGTTGAAAGCGTATATCCGTATACCCACGTGAGGGTCGTATTTTTCCAAACTGGGATGCACGGGTGTTTTGCAGGCAGTGTGGCTGCAGGTGCGTGCGCATCCCTGAACACCCAAACAGCCACTGCTTTCCAACTGACACAAATGGGACTGCCTGCAGCGGGAGGCACAGAACACCTGTCCATCCTTGTGTGGGAACACACAGCCCTTGCTATATAGTATGTTTAACTATGCCCATGTGAATGAGGCCTAATTCTGTATTTATGTTTCTACTCGTTTGTTTACATTCAGTGAAGAACCTGCAAAGTTCTGGGCAGACAAAATGATTAAAAAGAGCACCACAAAGTCAACATTACAAAATCACTTGTTTATAAAGTGCCTCCCTTAGTCGCTGGGTGCAGGGGGCGCTGAAATGTTGGTAGGGCGAGTGCTGAGATGTTGTGATATACACGGACGAGGAGCAATCTGCTGAAATGTAGTGATATACATGGATGAGGAGCGATATGCTGAGATGTAGTGATGTACATGAATGAGGAGCGATATGCTGAGATGTTGTGATATACACGGACGAGGAGCAATCTGCTGAAATGTAGTGATATACATGGATGAGGAGCGATATGCTGAGATGTAGTGATGTACATGAATGAGGAGCGATATGCTGAGATGTAGTGATGTACATGAATGAGGAGCGATATGCTGAGATGTAGTGATATACATGGATGAGGAGCGATCTGCTGAAATGTAGTGATATACATGGATGAGGAGCGATATGCTGAGATGTAGTGATGTACATGAATGAGGAGCGATATGCTGAGATGTAGTGATGTACATGAATGAGGAGCGATATGCTGAGATGTTGTGATATACACGGACGAGGAGCAATCTGCTGAAATGTAGTGATATACATGGATGAGGAGCGATATGCTGAGATGTAGTGATGTACATGAATGAGGAGCGATATGCTGAGATGTAGTGATATACATGGATGAGGAGCGATCTGCTGAAATGTAGTGATATACATGGATGAGGAGCGATATGCTGAGATGTAGTGATGTACATGAATGAGGAGCGATATGCTGAGATGTAGTGATGTACATGAATGAGGAGCGATATGCTGAGATGTAGTGATGTACATGAATGAGGAGCGATATGCTGAGATGTAGTGATGTACATGGATGAGGCGCGATATGCTGAGATGTAGTGATGTACATGAATGAGGAGCGATATGCTGAGATGTAGTGATGTACGTGGACGAGGAGCGATCTGCTGAAATGTACTGATGTACATGGACGAGGAGCGTTATGCTGAGATATAGTGATGTAGATGGATGAGGAGCGATCTGCTGTGATGTACATGGACGAGGAGCGATATGCTGAGATGTAGTGATATACATGGATGAGGAGCGATATGCTGTGATGTAGTGATGTACATGGACGAGGAGCGATATGCTGAGATGTAGTGATGTAGATGGACGAGGAGCGATCTGCTGTGATGTACATGGACGAGGAGCGATATGCTGAGATGTAGTGATATACATGGATGAGGAGCGATATGCTGAGATGTGGTGATGTACATGGACGAGGAGCGATATGCTGAGATGTAGTGATGTACATGGACGAGGAGCGATCTGCCGAGATGTTGCGATGTACATGGACGAGGAGCGACATGCTGAGACAGAGAAATACATGGACGAGGAGCGATATGCTGAGCTGTAGTGATGTACATGGATGAGGAGCGATATGCTGAGATGTAGTGATGTACATGGATGAGGAGTGATATGCTGAGATGTAGTGATGTACATGGACGAAGAGTGATCTGCCGAGATGTTGCGATGTACATGGACGAGGAGCGATCTGCCGAGATGTTGCGATGTACATGGACGAGGAGCGACATGCTGAGACAGAGAAATACATGGACGAGGAGCGATATGCTGAGATGTAGTGATGTACATGGATGAAGAGTGATATGCTGAGATGTAGTGATATACATGGACGAAGAGTGATCTGCCGAGATGTTGCGATGTACATGGACGAAGAGTGATCTGCCGAGATGTTGCGATGTACATGGACGAGGAGCGATCTGCCGAGATGTTGCGATGTACATGGACGAGGAGCGACATGCTGAGACAGAGATATACATGGACGAGGAGCGATGCGCTGATTTTCGAAGCAATAAATGTAGGTTTCCTAGCCGGCTGTAGCGGCGGGGGGCTCACTGCGAAATGTTAGGAAAATTATCAGTACAGAAGGACTAACCGCCTCTCTTTATGACCCAAATTTACAGACTCTGTGTGTTTCCTGGCGGATACGTTTATTTTCCTCCTAAATTTATGAGCGCCCCGTCCATGTCTGCTGGGCGCACATTTCATCTGCACATCATCAGTCCCACCATCTGACTGCGCCGTACCGTCTCACCCGAGGTGTCTGTCTGAACACCGCCGATCAGGAGACATTCGGAATGAATCTCTGCAGGGAGAAGGATGGAGGTGAATATTATCTGGATGGAAATATATCCGGGAATATTCCGGAACACTTATACGGAGTCCCAGCAGAGGCGCTCATCACACCATGGAGTTGATACGACACAAAAGGCAACTTTGAATTCTCTCTAAAACCCAAAAGGACTTTTTATTGATGCCTACAAATGTGCGGCAGCCGTACAGATGTCAGGGGAGCCGCATGTAAGATGTCCCCTACAGGACCGCACTACATTTTAGGGTAGGGAACAACAGGGGGCGCTGACATCACAACTTCAGGCACAAAAGATCAAAGCCACAACCCCAAAGATGTTTACATTTCTTTCATCAATGGTGAAATGTTATTTGAAGCTGAAGTTTAATCTGCTTATTTTTTTTCCTTCCTTTTTAAATAAAACCTTTGATTTTTGATTACATACCTTATTTTAGACTCAGTGATGTCATTACTGACTCTCTGTGCTTATCTATGCAATGCAGGCAGATCGTGGCTGGTGGGAGGAGCTGGCAGGGTGCTGTACAGAGCTTCCTGAACACATCACAGCACCCTATCACAGTAGTACTCCACTCAAGGGTCCACAAGTCATATTTTAAAATGACTTGATTGGTGGATAAGTTGGTTGGAGGAGGGGCATTCCTAGACAGACTACATTTACATACAGAAAGCCCCAGGTAATGTGATGCTGAGCCCCTATGATTGAAGGAACTGAAATCCAGTGACGTGGGCAGACCAGGGGCAGTAAGGCTGAGAAGGAAGGGATAGATGATGTTAAACATCCCCAAGCCTGGAAATGAATCAGGCTTTACCTGACCTGCTGCAGCTTCTAATGCACACCGTGAGAAGCTCACAGTGTGCAGTGAAATCAAAGCCATATCAGCACAGGAGAGGAGCCGGTACAACTGTGCAAGACTGAAGGGAAATGTAAAACATGTCAATAGCTGTAGGAAATTTATTGAAGAAAAATATTGCATGGGTCCTCTATGAAGGAGACCAACGTCTAGACTCTACAGCCTTTGGCAGATTCTGCTGCTAATCTGCACAGGACAAAAGGCAGATCTGGGGCTGGAAAGATGATCTGGGGACAGAAGGCAGATTTGAGGACAAATGGAAGATTTAGGGATGGACGGAAGATCTAGGGATGGAAGGAAAAACCAGGGATGGAAGGAAGATCTAGGTAGAAGACAGATCTGGAGATGGACGGAAGCTCTGAGAATGGAAGGTAGATCTGGGGATGGAAGAAAGACCTCGGGGTGGAAAATATATCTGGGAAAGGAAGGAAGATCTAGCGATGGAAGCCAAATCTAGGGACAAAAGGCAGATTTGGGGATGGAAGGAATTGCTAAAGATGGAAGGAAGCTCTGGGAATGGAAGGCAGATCTGGTGAAAGAAGGCAGATCTCAGGATGGAAGGAAGATCTCAGGACGGGAGGGAAGGAAGCTCTCAGGACGCAAGGAAGATCTCAGGACGCAAGGAAGATCTCAGGACGCAAGGAAGCTCTCAGGACGCAAGGAAGATCTCAGGACGCAAGGAAGCTCTCAGGACGGAAGGAAGCTCTCAGGACGGAAGGAAGCTCTCAGGACGGAAGGAAGCTCTCAGGACGGAAGGAAGCTCTCAGGACGGAAGGAAGCTCTCAGGACGCAAGGAAGATCTCAAGACGGAAAGAAGATCTCAGGATGGAAGGAAGCTCTCAGGACGGAAAGAAGATCTCAGGACGGAAGGAAGATCTCAGGACAGAAGGAAGATCTCAGGACGGAAGGAAGATCTCAGGACAGAAGGAAGATCTCAGGACAGAAGGAAGATCTCAGGACGGAAGGAAGATCTCAGGAAGGAAGGAAGATCTCAGGATGGAAAGAAGCTCTCAGGACGCAAGGAAGATCTCAGGACGGAAAGAAGATCTCAGGACGGAAGGAAGATCTCAGGACGGAAGGAAGATCTCAGGACGGAAAGAAGATCTCAGGACGGAAAGAAGATCTCAGGACGGAAGGAAGCTCTCAGGACGCAAGGAAGATCTCAGGACGGAAGGAAGATCTCAAGACGGAAGGAAGATCTCAAGACGGAAGGAAGATCTCAAGACGGAAGGAAGATCTCAGGACGGAAGGAAGATCTCAAGACGGAAGGAAGATCTCAAGACGGAAGGAAGATCTCAGGACGGAAAGAAGCTCTCAGGATGGAAGGAAGCTCTCAGGACGCAAGGAAGATCTCAGGACGGAAAGAAGATCCCAGGACAGAAGGAAGATCTCAGGATGGAAGGAAGATCTTAAGACGGATGGAAGATCCCAGGACGGAAGGAAGCTCTCAGGACAGAAGGAAGATCTCAGGACGGAAGGAAGATCTTAAGACGGATGGAAGATCCCAGGACGGAAAGAGGAGATCTCAAGATGGAAGGAAGATCTCAGGATGGAAGGAAGATCTCAGGACGGAAGGAAGATTTGGGGATGGATGGCAGTTTTAGGTAGACATGTGCCGTTCGTTTAGTTCCGAATAAATATTTGGACAAATTTTATGTTATTTGGATATATCAGAATACCCGAATTACAGTATAAAGGAATTTTACAGAATGCTCCAAATAACAAAACAAAATTTGTCTGAATTTCCGAAATTCGAATTGAAATTCAAATAGAATTTTACATTGAACTCCAGTCGAATTCTAAAGCCTCGTACACACGATCGGATTTCCTATGGATTCTAATCCGATGTTTTTTTTCCATCGGAAATCCGATGAAGCTGACTTCCATCAGTCTTGCCCACACACCATCAGTCAAAAAACCGACCGTTCCAAACGCGGTGACGTAAAACACTCCGATGAGCCGAGAAAAACGAAGTTTAATGCTTCTGAGCATGTGTCGACTTGATTCTGAGCATGCGTGGGTTTTTTATACGATGGACTTGCCCATAGACGATCGGAATTTGCTATCGGTTTTTGATCCATCGGAAAAATTTAAAACATGTTCTATTTTTTAAAACCGATGGAAAAAGGACTGATGGGGCCCATACACGATCAGTTTGTCCGAATAAAAAAAGTCCATCGGACTGTTTCCATCGGTAAAACCGATCGTGTGTACAGGGCTTAACTGCACACATAATGCTGAAATCAAAGACTTTGTGTTATTAAAGTACCATTTTGAAATAATGCTGTTTGTGTGAAGTCTAAGGGGATTTAAAGCGTCATTGTAATCATTTGATGAAGATTTTTCTTTTGTTTGTTCACTTTGCCACAATTACACAAAAAAAAAAAAAAAAAAATCGCAAGTTTTCGATTAGACCGATTCAAATCGAAAAAAAAAAAAACCTGTAAATTCGAAGAAGAATACATAAAAACGAATTCCAAATACGAATCCCAGAATATGAATTGAACAAATAAACCGAATTTAACGAAACAAAATAACTAGATTAATTAATCGAAACTAAACACATTTTTTCATCATGCACATGTCTAGATTTAGGGACAGAAGACAGATCTGATAAAAGAAGGCAGACCTGGAGATACAGGTCCTTCTCAAAAAATTAGCATATTGTGATAAAGTTCATTATTTTCTGTAATGTACTGATAAACATTAGACTTTCATATATTTTAGATTCATTACACACAACTGAAGTAGTTCAAGCCTTTTCTTGTTTTAATATTGATGATTTTGGCATACAGCTCATGAAAACCCCAAAATCCTATCTCAAAAAATTAGCATATTTCATCCGACCAATAAAAGAAAAGTGTTTTTAATACAAAAAAAGTCAACCTTCAAATAATTATGTTCAGTTATGCACTCAATACTTGGTCGGGAATCCTTTTGCAGAAATGACTGCTTCAATGCGGCGTGGCATGGAGGCAACCAGCCTGTGGCACTGCTGAGGTGTTATGGAGGCCCAGGATGCTTCGATAGCGGCCTTAAGCTCATCCAGAGTGTTGGGTCTTGCGTCTCTCAACTTTCTCTTCCCAATATCCCACAGATTCTCTATGGGGTTCAGGTCAGGAGAGTTGGCAGGCCAATTGAGCACAGTAATACCATGGTCAGTAAACCATTTACCAGTGGTTTTGGCACTGTGAGCAGGTGCCAGGTCGTGCTGAAAAATGAAATCTTCATCTCCATAAAGCTTTTCAGCAGATGGAAGCATGAAGTGCTCCAAAATCTCCTGATAGCTAGCTGCATTGACCCTGCCCTTGATAAAACACAGTGGACCAACACCAGCAGCTGACATGGCACCCCAGACCATCACTGACTGTGGGTACTTGACACTGGACTTCAGGCATTTTGGCATTTCCCTCTCCCCAGTCTTCCTCCAGACTCTGGCACCTTGATTTCCGAATGACATGCAAAATTTGCTTTCATCCGAAAAAAGTACTTTGGACCACTGAGCAACAGTCCAGTGCTGCTTCTCTGAAGCCCAGGTCAGGCGCTTCTGCCGCTGTTTCTGGTTCAAAAGTGGCTTGACCTGGGGAATGCGGCACCTGTAGCCCATTTCCTGCACATGCCTGTTCACGGTGGCTTTGGATGTTTCTACTCCAGACTCAGTCCACTGCTTCCGCAGGTCCTCCAAGGTCTGGAATCGGTCCTTCTCCACAATCTTCTTCAGGATCCGGTCACCTCTTCTCGTTGTGCAGCGTTTTCTGCCACACTTTTTCCTTCCCACAGACTCCCCACTGAGGTGCCTTGATACAGCACTCTGGGAACAGCCTATTCGTTCAGAAATTTCTTTCTGTGTCTTACCCTCTTGCTTGAGGGTGTCAATGATGGCAGTCTTACCCATGATTGCGGTTTTGAGTAATGAACCAGGCTGGGAGTTTTTAAAAGCCTCAGGAATCTTTTGCAGGTGTTTAGAGTTAATTAGTTGATTCAGATGATTAGGTTAATAGCTCGTTTAGAGAACCTTTTCATGATATGCTAATTTTTTGAGATAGGAATTTTGGGTTGTCATGAGCTGCATGCCAAAATCATCAATATTAAAACAAGAAAAGGCTTGAACTACTTCAGTTGTGTGTAATGAATCTAAAATATATGAAAGTCTAATGTTTATCAGTACATTACAGAAAATAATGAACTTTATCAAAATATGCTAATTTTTTGAGAAGGACCTGTATAAGGCAGACTTGGGGAAGAAAGGCAGATCTGGGGACAGAAGACAGATCTGGGGAGAGAAGACAGATCTGGGGAGAGAAGACAGATCTGGGGAGAGAAGACAGATCTGGGGAGAGAAGACAGATCTGGGGAGAGAAGACAGATCTGGGGAGAGAAGACAGATCTGGGGAGAGAAGACAGATCTGGGGAGAGAAGACAGATCTGGGGAGAGAAGACAGATCTGGGGAGAGAAGACAGATCTGGGGAGAGAAGACAGATCTGGGGAGAGAAGACAGATCTGGGGAGAGAAGACAGATCTGGGGAGAGAAGACAGATCTGGGGAGAGAAGACAGATCTGGGGAGGGAAGACAGATCTGGGGACGGAAGACAGATCTGGGGACGGAAGACAGATCTGGGGACGGAAGACAGATCTGGGGACGGAAGACAGATCTGGGGACGGAAGACAGATCTGGGGACGGAAGACAGATCTGGGGACGGAAGACAGATCTGGGGACGGAAGACAGATCTGGGGACGGAAGACAGATTTGGGGACAGACGGCAAAGCTGGAGAGGGAAGGCAGATCTGGGGACAGACGACAGATCTGGGGACAGACGACAGATCTGGAAAGGGAAGGCAGATCTGGGGACAGAAGGCAGATCTGGGGACAGAAGGCAGATCTGGGGACAGAAGGCAGATCTGGGGACAGAAGGCAGATCTGGGGACAGAAGGCAGATCTGGGGACAGAAGGCAGATCTGGGGACAGAAGGCAGATCTGGGGACAGAAGGCAGATCTGGGGACAGAAGGCAGATCTGGGGACAGAAAGCAGATCTGGGGACGGAAGCCAGATCTGCCTGGGGAGGGAAGCCAGATCTGCCTGGGGAGGGAAGCCAGATCTGCCTGGGGAGGGAAGCCAGATCTGCCTGGGGAGGGAAGCCAGATCTGCCTGGGGAGGGAAGGCAGATCTGAGGAGGGAAGGCAGATCTGAGGAGGGAAGGCAGATCTGGGGACTGAAGGCAAATCTGGGGAGGGAAGACAGATCTGGGGAGGGAAGACAGATCTGGGGACAGAAGACAGATCTGGGGACAGAAGACAGATCTGGGGACAGAAGACAGATCTGGGGACAGAAGACAGATCTGGGGACAGAAGACAGATCTGGGGACAGAAGGCAAAGCTGGAAAGGGAAGGCAGATCGGGGGACAGAGGGCAGATCGGGGGACAGAGGGCAGATCGGGGGACAGAGGGCAGATCGGGGGACAGAGGGCAGATCGGGGGACAGAGGGCAGATCGGGGGACAGAGGGCAGATCGGGGGACAGAGGGCAGATCTGGGGACAGAGGGCAGATCTGGGGACAGAGGGCAGATCTGGGGACAGAGGGCAGATCTGGGGACAGAGGGCAGATCTGGGGACAGAGGGCAGATCTGGGGACAGAGGGCAGATCTGGGGACAGAGGGCAGATCTGGGGACAGAAGGCAAAGCTGGAAAGGGAAGGCAGATCGGGGGACAGAGGGCAGATCTGGGGACAGAGGGCAGATCTGGGGACAGAGGGCAGATCTGGGGACAGAGGGCAGATCTGGGGACAGAAGGCAGATCTGGGGACAGAAGGCAGATCTGGGGACAGAAGGCAGATCTGGGGACAGAAGGCAGATCTGAAGATGGAAAGCAGATCTAGGGATGAAAGGTATATATGGGAAAGGAAGGAAGATCTAGGGATGGATGACAGATCTGGGAAAGGATGACAGATCTGGGAAGGAAAAGCAGTTCTGGGGACGGAAGGCAGATCTAGGAACAAAAGGAAGATCTAGAGATGGAAGGAAGATCTAGGCTGATCTGAGGACGCAGGGCAGATGTCAGGATGGAAAGAAGATTTAAATATAGAAGGCAGATCAGGGAAAGGAGCGAAGATCTCGGGATGGACAGCAGATTTGGGTAAGAAACGAAGACCTAGGGACAAAAGGCAGATCTGGGGAGGGGGGGTCTGGGTTTTTTGCTCCCCTCAATATGTCTCTTGACAACTGGCAAATTTACCACCATGTAACCTCAGGAAACGCCTCACAGGTGTCGCTGCGTCTTGCCGCCCTCTGAGCTTTCCTAATATTTCTCCACCACGTCGTAAAAGTTTACACAGAGTAATTTCTACATGACCCGCAACGCTGTGAACGCATTATCCTAATGTAATCTCAGGATATCGTTAAACGTGATTTATTGTGCAGACCTCTCTCCCCATAAAATCCATTATGAAGTAAAATATTAATACAGAGAACAGCGCTCATTCCCAGAACTCTCACCGGAGTCGTCAGCAAACCGTGACAAGTTCTCAGGTCTCCTTCCTGTGATGGGAGCGCAGAGGGGGGCCCCACACGGTGCAGAATGGAAGTGCACTGGACAAGGGGAGTAACAGATACTGAGAATTACACCCAGCATACATAACAAGAGAAGTAGTACTGTGCAGAGTCCATATATACAGAATAAGAACAGATACTGAGAATTACACCCAACATACAGGACAAGAGAAGTAGTACTGTGCAGAGTCCATATATACAGAATAAGAACAGATACTGAGAATTACACCCAGCATACGGGACAAGAGAAGTAGTACTGTGCAGAGTCCATACATACAGAATAAATACAGATACTGAGAATTACACCCAACATACAGGACAAGAGAAGTAGTACTGTGCAGAGTCCATATATACAGAATAAGTACAGATACTGAGAATTACACCCAACATACAGGACAAGAGAAGTAGTACTGTGCAGAGTCCATATATACAGAATAAGAACAGATACTGAGAATTACACCCAACATACAGGACAAGAGAAGTAGTACTGTGCAGAGTCCATATATACAGAATAAGAACAGATACTGAGGATTACACCCAACATACAGGACAAGAGAAGTAGTACTGTGCAGAGTCCATATATACAGAATAAGAACAGATACTGAGAATTACACCCAGCATACGGGACAAGAGAAGTAGTACTGTGCAGAGTCCATACATACAGAATAAATACAGATACTGAGAATTACACCCAACATACAGGACAAGAGAAGTAGTACTGTGCAGAGTCCATACATACAGAATAAGAACAGATACTGAGAATTACACCCAGCATACAGGACAAGAGAAGTAGTACTGTGCAGAGTCCATATATACAGAATAAATACAGATACTGAGAATTACAGCCGACATACAGGACAAGAGAAGTAGTACTGTGCAGAGTCCATACATACAGAATAAATACAGATACTGAGAATTACACCCGACATACAGGACAAGAGAAGTAGTGCTGTGCAGAGTCCATATATACAGAATAAGAACAGATACTGAGAATTACACCTAGCATACAGGACAAGAGAAGTAGTACTGTGCAGAGTCCATACATACAGAATAAATACAGATACTGAGAATTACACCCAGCATACGGGACAAGAGAAGTGGTACTGTGCAGAGTCCATATATACAGAATAAGAACAGATACTGAGAATTACACCCAACATACAGGACAAGAGAAGTAGTACTGTGCAGAGTCCATATATACAGAATAAATACAGATACTGAGAATTACACCCAGCATACAGGACAAGAGAAGTAGTACTGTGCAGAGTCCATACATACAGAATAAATACAGATACTGAGAATTACACCCAGCATACGGGACAAGAGAAGTGGTACTGTGCAGAGTCCATATATACAGAATAAGAACAGATACTGAGAATTACACCCAACATACAGGACAAGAGAAGTAGTACTGTGCAGAGTCCATATATACAGAATAAATACAGATACTGAGAATTACACCCAACATACAGGACAAGAGAAGTAGTACTGTGCAGAGTCCATACATACAGAATAAATACAGATACTGAGAATTACACCCAGCATACGGGACAAGAGAAGTGGTACTGTGCAGAGTCCATATATACAGAATAAGAACAGATACTGAGAATTACACCCAACATACAGGACAAGAGAAGTAGTACTGTGCAGAGTCCATACATACAGAATAAATACAGATACTGAGAATTACACCCGACATACAGGACAAGAGAAGTAGTGCTGTGCAGAGTCCATATATACAGAATAAGAACAGATACTGAGAATTACACCCAGCATACAGGACAAGAGAAGTAGTGCTGTGCAGAGTCCATATATACAGAATAAGAACAGATACTGAGAATTACACCCAGCATACAGGACAAGAGAAGTAGTACTGTGCAGAGTCCATATATACAGAATAAGTACAGATACTGAGAATTACACCCGACATACAGGACAAGAGAAGTAGTACTGTGCAGAGTCCATATATACAGAATAAGAACAGATACTGAGGATTACACCCAGCATACAGGACAAGAGAAGTAGTACCGTGCATACAGAATAAGAACAGATACTGAGGATTACACCCAGCATACAGGACAAGAGAAGTAGTACCGTGCATACAGAATAAGAACAGATACCTAGGATTACACCCAGAATACAGAACACCCTGGAGGATCCGGTGTCATATCCCCCTGTGTGCAGCCCATGAGTGAATCCAGAGCATCTTGTGTCAATGACTCCAAAATCAGCCCAGAGCACTCTGTGTCATCTCCCCAGTGCACCCCCATAACTCCGGGGCTTCCTTGAGCATCCTGTGTCCTCTAGTGACTTCTATGCACTTCTGTGACAACTGTGTCTCTATGCACCATCCAATACACTTTTGCATCATCTGGGCAAAGGCAATGATAATGGAGAGATATCTCATTTACAAAAATATTTTAATAATAATAAAAACATATTTTAATAATATTACAAAATTATTATTTTTTTCCTGAGAATGTTAAAAAATTCTGCTGATAATTTCCACTTTCCTCCACCTGGTGAACGCCGGAGAAGAAGCTGTCGTCAGTGTGAAGTCATTGTCTTGACTTTGCTGCTGTTTTTTTTTTTACAGAGTATCTCAGTTTTTATATAATAATATAGCAACTTATATAATCATATATAATATATCATTTCCCATGAAGGTGGAAATTTTTCAGTAGTCAGAGAGACAGCGAGATGTTTTTGTATCTCCTCCATTGTGTCCTCGTCTGCCTTCTCTCGGCTGATGCCGCGTTTCCTCGTATTGGTGACACAGAAGATGAACGCAAGTCACGTTGCGAAATCAATCACTTCTCACAATCGCCTTCTGATGAGATACAACATACCTCGGCTCTATATTCCTGTAGAAAGCATCATTCAGTGCGCTGGATCGATTGTGCCAAGCAGAGATCTGTAACTCCGGATACACCGATAAATCCATCACCAGATTTACAATATTTACTTAAACAAACGTGAATCTCTCTCGGGGAAGGATTGCAGAGTCAGTGCAGGGATGGGCAGAATCATTTAGAGAAATGTCAGTGTGTACAATATAAAAATATTCTGTAGCTAATGAGAACAAAGAGCCGACTAAAGCATTTTAGATTAAAAAGAGAACTCAGATAGCTTATCCAGTTCAGCTCTCACACATATACACCCCCCTATGAACCAGAGTCATTTTTACATTTCGCCAATCAGCCTATAAATTCAGCAATAGCTTTGTCATTACTTACGATAAAAAATAAATATATATAAATATATATATATATATATATATATATATATATATATATATATTTTGTTTATTGTCTTTTTCTGGTGATATTGTCTTGAAAAAACCAATTATGTTTGTATTCAATATATAGACTAAAAATGGAGAAAGATTGCAACTAAAAGAGGAGGAATCAGCACAAGAGACACATCCTTCTGACTGTGGGTTATGTCCCTTGTGGTGATTTTTCTGTTTTTGTTTTATCTTTATTTTATTTTAGCTACACAAAGACCCCACTATTCGATTTTCTGCAGATTTTTGTCTTCAGATTTACCAAAACCATGTAGTGCAAGGGCCTGCCTGATTGCATACATATTGAAACTCTTAAGGTTTGACCTCATATTGTATGGTTGTGGTAAATCTGAAGACAAAAATCTGCAGAAAATCTAATGGTGTGTATGGAGTCTTATGCCGCGTACACACGATCGATTTTTTAGACGGTGAACACACCGTCGAGAAAATCGACGTTAAAAACGAGGAACAGCTTGTTCCCCCCACACACGGCCGTTTTAAATGTCATTTTTTTTTTGGTCGAAAAAAACGACCGTGTGTGGGCTCCGTGGCAGTGTTTCCCTATGGGAAACACTGCCACGGAAAACATGTCGAAAAAAATGACAAGAAAAATTAGAACATGTTCTAATTTTTCTCGTCGTTTTAATGCCGTTTTTTCTCGTCGAAAAAAACGACAGAAAGCCCACAGACTATCGTTTTTCTCGTCGAATGGGAAAAATGTCGTTTTTCTCGACGAGACAAACGGCCGTGTGTACGCGGCATTAGGCTAGCCATAGACGGTGCAAATTTATTTCCTGCAACCACAGCACAGGCACACCACTGACAAGGTAACCCCTCCTGATGGGCAACTGTCTTCTCCTGGCAGGGGCAGGGGCGAGAGGAAGCCGTCTCCACCGGAAGAAGACAGTGGCCCGGTAGGAGGGATTCCCCTGTCAGTGCTGTCTTTGCTGATGGAGGAATTGTGCAAATTTCTTTCCTACAACCCGTGGTTGCAGGAAAAGAATTTGCACCATCTATGGCCAGCCTAAGTGTTGCTAAAAAAAAAAAAAAAACCCCCCCAGAAGAATCAGCACAAGGGACATAACCCACAGTCATCAGGATGTGTCCCTTGTGCTGGTTCCTCTTGTTTTAGTTGCAATCTTTCTCCATTAGTCTTTATTTTAGTGTTAATTGCTAGCGGCTATAGCAGAATTCAGAATCGAATCCGGCTGGTTAGCTGTACCCTAGTTTATCGATCAATCAACTTGGTACATTCAGCCTACCCATTAATGGTTCGAATCTTGGCCGGTTTCTGATGAACCTGCCGAGATTCAAACCATATATGGCAGGCCTAAGCTTTTAAAATAATACAGATACAAGCACTTGCTTTGGAAACTCGGCGCTCTAGGCAAAGATCCTATAGCACACCTGCCTTGTCGGGGCTCACAGGTTCTGGCTCTGCAGATAATCAGGAAAAAAAGAAATGCTGGATGGCCGTACTCCAATGCAACATCTTTATAGCCAAAGCTATGACTAAGTACCCATTAGTGGTGTGAAACGCATTAGCTTTTGTCCACAAACCTCTGTCACTGTATGGATTGACGGTTTGGATTTTATTCAATTGACACAATAAAGGTGTTGCATCCGAGTGCGGCCGTCCAGCATTTCTTCGTTTCCTGACAAGCATATGTTTTATTCTACTGTTTTTCCTATTTAATATTGCTAAAATTATGATTCTAGTACAAAGCATTGCAAGGATATTTTTTCCGTTTTTTTTTTTTTTTTTTTTTTACACAAAAAAAAAATTTGAACAAAATTAATAAAAAAAAAAAACCGGTGTAAATATTAAAATAATAATAATAATAATAAAAATCAATAAGAAAATAATAGCATAGGGGAGAACAAACAGAAAACAAAGTTAGATCTGATTCACACACAGGCGGCACGCCTTTGGGGGCGACTCAGCAAGACGATCTTAAGACGACTTCAGAGGCGACTTGCAAAATGACTTCTGTATTGAAGTCAGTGCAAGTCGCCCCGAGTCACCCCCAAAGTCGTACAAGAACCTTTTTCTAAGTCGGAGCGACTTGAGAAGCTCCTATTAGAACGGTTCCATTGAACAGAGCGGAGCGTGACTTGTCAGGCGGCTGAGTCGCCTGACGAGTCGCCCCTGTGTGAACCGGCTCTGAGGGTAGGCTAAAAGTTAATATGGAGGTACACAGAAACAAATTTTATCACAAAAATGTTTTTTTACTTGATAGGTTGTTTTTACTGACATCATCTGCAGATGGAAGCTCATCCCTTTTTTCTGCAGATCAATGAAACATTGTAAATACAAAAAGTAAATAATGCTATTTTGTATCTCTCTATTTCTGAAGAGTACAGTTAGGTCCATACATATTTGGACAAAGGCACTATTTTAGTTTTTTTCAGGTATTTCCCAACACATATTCAAGATATAGTTATATGATGGATATGGACTGAAAGTGCACACTCTCAGGTTTAATTTGAGGGTATGTACATCCAAATCGGAGGAAGGGTTTAGGAATTACAGCTCTTAAGAATAGCCATCCCCCTTTTCAAGGGACCAAAAGTAATTGGACAATTTGATCAAAAGCTGTTTCATGTCCAGGTGTGGGCTACTCCTTCGTTATTTCTTAATCAATTAAGCAGGTAAAAGGTCTGGTGTTGATTCTAAGTGTGGTATTTGCATTTGGAATCCATTGCTGTGAACCTACATCATGCGTTCAAAGGAGCTGTCCATGCAAGTAAAACTGACCATTGTAAGGCTTCAAAAACGAAACAAATCCATCAGAGAGATAGCAGCAACATTAGGAGTGGCCAAATCAACAGTTTGGAACATTCTGAGGTAAGAAGAACGCACTGTTGAGCTCAGCAACATAAAAAGGCCTGGACGTCCACAGAAGACAACAGTGATGGATGATCGCAAGATCCCCTCTATGGTAAAGAAAAACCCATCCAGACAAGTTGGGCGTATCATTGTCAAAGTCTACAATCAAGAGAAGACTTCACAAGAGCAAATACAGAGGTTTCACCACAAGGTGCAAACCATTTATAACCCTGAAGAATAGAAAAGCCAGATTAGACTTTGCCAAAAAACATCTAAAAAAGCCAGACCTGTTCTGGAAAAGCATTCTTTGGACGGAAGAAACTAAGATTAATCTGTACCAGAATGACGGGAAGAAAAAAAGTGTGGAGAAAGCTTGGAACAGCTCATGATCCAAAGCACACAACGTCATCTGTAAAACATGGGGGAGGCAGTGTGATGTTATGGGCATGCATGGCTTCCAGTGGCACTGGGTCTTTGGTGTTTATTGATGATGTGACAGAAGACAGAAGCAGCCGGATGAATTCTGCAGTGTTTAGAGATATACTGTCAGCCAGGATTTAGCCAAATGCCGCAAAGTTGATTGGACGGCGCTTCACAGTACAGATGGACAATGACCCAAAACATACTGCAAAAGCAACCCAGGAGATTTTAAAGGAAAAGAAGTGGACAATTCTGCAATGGCGGGGTCAATCACCTGATCTCAACCCAATTGAGCATGCATTTTACTTGCTGAAGGCAAAACTAAAGGCAGAAAGACCCACAAAAAAAGAACTGAAGACAGCTGCAGTTAGAGCCTGGAAAAGCATCAAAAAGGAGGAAACCCAGTCTTTGGTAATGTCCATGGGTTCCAAACTTCAGGCAGTCATTGCCAGTAAAGGATTCTCAACAAAATATAAAACATTTACATTTTATTTATGATTATATTCATTTGTCCAATTACATTTGAGCCCCTGAAAATGGGTGGACTGTGTATAAAAATAGTTCGACTTCGGCGGGAGCTCAAACAGGACGGAACATACAATACAGGTGGACCTTTATGTCTGTCATTTTTGATTAGACACTTTCATCAGTCTCCACACATTTGTCGTGAAGCATAGATGTGGTCCGTATATAGCCTTTGCTAATACTGCACGGCATATTTGGCGATATATAGCTATCATTATGGACCCATTAAACATTTTACTTTGACAATCGTACCTGACTTCACCCGGTTTACTAACAAGCTTGAGCTCCTGCATCAATTTGAATAATATATCAGAGGAGGGGGCAAATATCATTATGATTGGAACCTAAACATATTTTCATCCTCCCTTATGGGATTTGCGGTTATGATGGACGGGGTCATTGTGGTGAGATGTTGACGGTCAATGACGCACAGTATAGACCTTTGGTGCCCTTATCAGCTGGAAAATTCTTCATTAAAAAGTTATCCTATGCGTCTATTCCTGACGAAGCCTCAATGGCGAAACTGTAGAATCTTCATAGACGCATTTTTGCAGTTGATGTTACCTTATGACTTCATACCGATAGGTAGTAGGTGTATACCTATGATAGTCATATATATGTGTATATATCACTGTATTTTATGTATGTAATCAATAAATATTTTTCTATTTTTTTTATATATCACTGTCATTGTGATTTATATACTTTTGTCAATCAGCACCTTTAAAATCCCACATCCTGTTTCGCTAGTTTTCACATTATTTACAGGGATGATGGTGCGGTTAATCAATTACATATTTATATGCTGATACTCGACCACCCTTATTTACTGTGTATAAAAATAGTTGCAGTTCCTAAAATTAAAGCTGAAAGTCTGCACTTCAAATTCATTTGGATTGTTTTGTTTTAATTTTATTCTGGTGGCATACAGAGACAAAAGTATGAACATTGTGCCTGTGTCCAAATATATATGGACCTAACAGTATAAAAATGGTGTTAGACAGTAAGTTTTTTTGTCAACAGCACCATTGCAGTCATTTTGACAGTTGTGAATTGCAGGCAAGTGTGGGGGAAAGAGGGGGGGGGGCAGCAAAAGTAAAGGGCATACTACACACACCCTGTGTACTTCCATTAATTTTTTTTTTCTTTGGTTGTTTGTAGTTTGCCCCATGTCCGTGCATGGTTAGAATTAGGGAGCACGCTCTGCAGAGTACCTTGGCATGTGGTAGTATGGCATTAAAGGTACCGGTATATTAAAATGAGGGAAGTGCTATTGTGCAGAGGAGATTTATACAGACAAATAACAGCTGCTGAGAAATACACCCAGTAAGGTATTGTGCGTAATTCTTCCTCGGTTCTGGTCACATGACACAACTGAGGGAGGACTTCCCCTCTCTCTGAAATGCATTATCTGGTGAGTGAAATTTATGAATGGAGAGACCTGAACTGGGAGGGTGCAGAGTCCATACATACAGAATAAGAACAGATACTGAGAATTACACCCAACATACAGGACAAGAGAAGTGGTACTGTGCAGAGTCCATACATACAGAGTAAGAACAGATCATAGGCGTGCGCAGGGGGTGTGCCAGGTGTGCCTCGGCACACCTTAATCACCCCGTGCGGTGCAGTTTCCCCTGCTAATATTTCACCAAAGCCCCCTGATGCAGGGGTGGATCCAGAGTCTTTTCTCGGGAGGGGCACTGCCAAAAAATGATTTTTTTGTGGGAAATTTATCGGGGAAATGGCTGGTGTCGGCGCTTCAATCATCCCGGCACCATGGTTGTTATGGTGTCAGGATGATTGAAGCGCATTATTTCTATTATTACATTGTAATATGAAATTAAATAGTTCAATGCAGAATCAGTGGGAGCCCCGAGTGTGTCACTTGCCAACGTCGCCTGCAATTAGTGGGAGCCCTGAGCGTGTCACTTGCCACACGTTGTGGATTGTCACTTGCCACGTCACCTGCCACATCTTGTGGATTCTCACTTGCCACGTCACCTGCCACACCTTGCTGATTGTCACTTGTCTGCCACCAGATGCAGATTGTCATTTGCCACGTCACCTGACACAATTTGCGGATTGTCACTTGCCACGTCGCCTGCCACACCTTGCGGATTGTCACTAACTTGCCTGCTAAGGTGTAGTTTTGGTTGTCTCTTGCTGTGTCCCAGACTCCCAGAGTCAGGCAGCAGAGAGATAATGTAATCTCTCTGCTGCCTGCACAGTGAGGGCGGAAGTCACTGCAGGAATGCAGGGCAGGCACGGGCGGTGAGAGATGATCTCATCTCTCTGCTCCCCCACTCCCGGCTAGCTGATTGGCCAGCTGCCACACTGAGCCTGCTCTCTCACTCTCACCTGCGCTGCCAACACACTGAGCAGCACGGTCTGCCCACGAACCGCACCGCCCCCGACAGCAAACCGCGCCGCAAGAGGAGCCGCCCACTTTCTTACCCGTCTGTGGAGCCGCACGCTATTGCACCTGTCCGCAGAGCAGCCTGACGTGACTCACTGATGTCACTCATTGCTAGACGCCAAGCGGCCCAGGCGTTAGCAGCGAGTGCAGGGAAGAGGCTCCACCCACCTCCTCCTCCGCTCCTGGTATCGTGTCAGTGCGCCACGTAACTACATTAGACGAGTTTCTCTCTCAGCGCCGCTGATCGGCTGATGTGAGAAACTGAGAGAGAGACTCAGAGAGGCAGCGGCAGCCGCAGAATAAGTACTGTATATACTTGAGTATAGGCCGACCCGAATATAAGCCGAGGCACCTAATTTTACCCCAAAAAACTGGGAAAACGTATTGACTCAAGTATAAGCCTAGGGTGTCCTAGGCTTATACTTGCCTCACTTTGCCTCACTGTGCCCATGCCTCACTGTGCCCATGACTAGACTGATGTTTAACATGGAAGTTTCAAACTTATAGAGGAGACATGGGGCTACATGTGTGCCAAGTTTGGGGTCCAGAGGACCTACGACCGGCCGGTACCGGGTCCGCAAAATCACTGGAGAAATGACCGTTTAACATTGGAGTCCAAGGAAGGGGTGCCCGGGTTTAAAAAATCAGTGCTCCACGGCCCTAGGTCCCCCAGACACCAAACTTTGCACACTTGTAGAAGAGACATTGGGCTACATGTGTGCCAAGTTTGGGCTCCAGGGGTCCTACGGCCGGCCAGTACCGGGTCCCAAAATTTCGGGAGATCAGGCGCAAAAGAAAAAAAAACAGAGCAAGCAAGTGAGTGTGACAGATGGTCTCGGGGGGGGGGCAATTGCCCTGTTGCCCCCCCTGGATCCGCCACTGCCCTGACGGGGGCTCCTAAAAAATATTGTAAAAAAATAATAAAATAATAAAAAACTACTGATAGGTCCACTGCCCTACTGACAAGTCCACTGCTCTACTAACATCAACCTCTGCCTTACTGACAAGTCCACTGCTCTACTGACACCAACCTCTGCCTTACTGACAAGTCCACTGCTCTACTGGCACCAACCTCTGCCTTACTGACAAGTCCACTGCCCTACTGACACCAACCTCTGCCTTACTGACAAGTCCACTGCTCTACTGACACCAACCTCTGCCTTACTGACAAGTCCACTGCTCTACTGGCACCAACCTCTGCCTTACTGACAAGTCCACTGCCCTACTGACACCAACCTCTGCCTTACTGACAAGTCCACTGCTCTACTGACACCAACCTCTGCCCTACTAACTCTGTCATGTTTTATTACATTTGGGGTGCACACTCTAATGCAAAAGGCTGCGCACACCTATGGAACAGATACAGTGGAACCTTGGATTACGAGCATAATCCGTTCCAGGAGAATGCTCGTAATCCAAAGCCCTCGCATATCAAAAGCGAGTTTCCCCATAGAAGTCAATGGAAACTAAAATAATGCGTTTCGCGTTGACTTCTATGGCATGCAATACCGCATGTGGCCAGAGGTGGGGGCGCCGGAAAACCTCGGAAAGGCTCGGGGACAGCTCGGATAAACTCGAAAAACCTTGGAAAGGCTCGGAAAAGAGTATTTCTGAACGGCTCGGCTCCGGCGCCCCCGCACCTCTGGCCAAATGCAGTATTGCACACCGATGTGGCTTGAATCCTGCTTGTTTTGCGAGACAACACTCGCAAACCGAGTCAGGATTTTTTTTTTTTTAAATGCCCGTATTGTGAAACGCTCACTAACCACGTTACTCGCAATCCGAGGTTTCACTGTACTGAGAATTACACCCAGCATACAGGACAAGAGAAGTAGTACTGTGCACAGCACACAATGACAGAAATCTGACACGGCTGTATTATAGATTGTTGCAGCAAATAATTCCTCAGTCTTACCAGAAAAACAATGTATATGTGTAAATCAAATGTACACTCTGACCGCAGCCACAATTAATGTCATTATGTTCTGAAGATTGACTGCTCGTTATAACGGATCAATCTGCAAACCATAATTACCATAATGGCAGCCGCAATCGGTTGTTTGGTGGAAATTCACGCAGCATTTATGGGATCCACTAAACATCAACAAAGTAACTAATTACAAGATGAGTTCTTTCTCTTATTTGAAGCTTCCGTGATGAGCAAATTTCCCTACAAGCTGAAGAAATACAATTGTATTGTCTGCGTTTGCATCTAATGAATATGCAGCCTCACAATGAAAGAGAACCAGTCATGCCTCAGTTTAAAGTGTATGTAAACACTTACAATTAACTTCTCTTACTTGCTCCATCTTGATCTGTTAAAATAGAACTCCAGGATTTTTTATATTGCCAATCTTCACTTACCAACTCCATACTCCAACGTGGTTCCTGACTTCCTCCTGGGTCCAGCACTTGCAGTCCTCTAAGGGCGGAATGACACTGTGAGCCCAGTCTATTGTATACAACTCCCCCAGGGGCATGTCATCATGCAGATGGGGCTCACAGTATTTCAGGACTGAGCAGCGCTCATGCATCATTGAGTGAGGGCTGCATAGTCCTTTAGAAATTCCCGCCACCAGAAGAAGTAAAGGACCCCCTTAAGATGTCACCAGGATGGCGAGAAAATATCAAGAGTACTGCTTTAAGTAAACAATTGAAATTGTTTAGTTTTCTGTTGGTAAGTACATAAAAGAATAAAAAACAAAACAAAAAAACAAACAGGGGTTCATCCTGACAAAAAACATATTTTAGTCTATAAAGACCTGTGCTTTCTACCTTTGGACTACAGAACTTATGGTTTGGAGATGAGGAGAGGGGAAGGCGTTCGGCTGTCCAGTCCTAAAGTCACAACACTGCTCCTCAATAGGTATAGTAGACTAAGCAAGTACTGCTGCCAGAGATTTGCTGACTCATGGAATTATCAGAGCACTATGGGATAGCTAGTGAGCACAGCTTATGTACAGAAAGAAATAGCTTAAATTTCTTTCAGTCAGCCTGCTTAAAGTGGTTGTAAACCCCACCACACAACTTGCACCTACAGGTAAGCCTAGATTAAGGCTTACCTGTAGGTGCAAGAAATATCTCCTTAACCTAGACGGATAAGGAGATATTATCAGAAAACCCTGCACCGATGTGTACGCTCACGCGTGCCGTAGACAACAGCGCAGGTGCACTGAGCGTTGCCGGTTTTCTCAATGGAGAAAGCCGGCCCCGCACGCATGCGTGTGACGTCATCGCCGCTCCGGCCAATCACACTGCCGGATCGGCAATAACAGAAAGACGGTCGGAGCGGACATGGCGGCGGCGGCGGAGGGGGACGAGAAGCGCTTCGATCTGAGGTAAGTGCCACATAATGAGCTAGTATGCATAGCATACTAGCTCATTATGTCTTTTTCTTACAGGTGTCATTTTTTATTTTTTTCCCGAAAAGTGGGTTTACAACCACTTTAAGGTGGTTGTAAACCCTCACATATACCCAGTGAAGTGAACAGCCTCAGATGATACAGAGATTAAACAAATCCTCCTACATAGGTTTTATTGTTTATCTGCAGTCTTCTCTTCTTTACACCCCTTCAAAAGGGCAGAAACATGTTAAAATCTTTCTTCATCTGTCAAGAGCACAGAGGAGGGGGCAGAGAGGCTGCAGTTACAGTGCGTGAGAGCCGATTGGAGGAAAGGAACACACCTCCCTCCACATAGCAGAAGAACTGTGTTCTGAATAGACAAGCTGTGTGCTGAGCTCTCCTCTCTGACACAAATTTTATCTCATGTGTCAGGAAAACTTCTAAGAAGAGACTCATGCTGATAACAGAGGAATGGATCACTAGAGAGAAATGACACTTAGAGCTTTGGAAAGAGATAAGTAAACACTACAGATATATGTGCTTTGGTCAGATTCCATGACCGAGGTTTACAACCACTTTAATACAAGAAGTGTGTTACCGGCTGAATCACCAGGTGAAAACAGGGAAAAAAGCCCCAAAAAAAAAGAAGAATGCAGCCGCCACAGCTAAGGGTTGGCAAGCTGCAATATATAACATTTTTGTGTTTGATACCGCTTAAAGTAATGACAGTTAATGCTGAATAAACAGGCCCATTTCAGAAATGTAAAAATTGCTCTGGTCTATAGGGGGTAACAGGGGTGAAGCGCTCACTTGGTATTAAAAAAAAAAAAAGTAAAAAAAAAACAAAAAACTTTTGGGTCTTAAATAATTTCACCTCACCCTGCTGCAAGATAAAGGCAAAGGCCAATTTTGATGATTTTGAATTTGGTAACTTTGTAGCAAAATCAAGTTGGGCAAAATTGTCGGCTCATCCCTACTGCTTTTGTGCCTCTATTCCAGCATGAGCTACTGAGCTCTGTAAACACCAAGTTTATTTTCGAGAGCCTATATGACATGTGTGAAAAGGAGCTTGAATAACACTTTGGGGGGAAATAAAGAGTGGTGAAGGTTTTATATTTCTTCCAGGACACATTTATAATTCACACACAGGGGTATTAGCACGAGAGCTCTATTAATCATGTGATCTGAGATACACAATGTAAAATATTAGAGGTAACACAGGGGGGAGACACGTACATTAGCAGGGGGGATGGTGGGGGGGGGGGGGAGATGTGGGAATAAACATTTGTCATTCACTGTATAAAAGGGGATTAACACAAGAGCTCTATTAACTATATGACTCAAAGCACATAATGTAAAAACACTTTACAGGAGGAAATAAAAGGGGGGGGGGGACATGTAACACAATCAAGAGGGGATGGTGGCTGGGGTGTTGTTTTTTTTGTTCCTTCCCTCTCCCCTCTTCTCTCCCTTTACCTCATCCTATATATTTTATTTTTTGTAGTAGGAGGGATGAAGGGAGGGAGGGGGGGGGACTATGAATTTATCTCTAGTAAAACTCCAGATAATGGGCCTGATAAGCAAGTATAGAGAGACGGGGGAGGGGCAGATCCAGGAGAGGACTAGATAATAGATACCAAGGTATAGAGATAGTGGATGTATTTTCTTAGTGAAGGTTTTTATATATGATGTGTAGACCTTTTTTTATTACTCTTTTTTGTAAAAGGATATACTGAGACCGTTATATATATGTACTGTATATGTTCTGTGTCATGTATGTTATATGTTGATTGAAAAATTAATAAAGAAAGTTTACAATATATTTCTTCTAAATTGCATCTCCTAATAACAATAAGGATGTAAGCCCTTTTGTTAATTACAAGTGACCTGCTCCCTGTTTTATGCCATGTTTGTGACAGACACAGCACAGAGGGCAGTTCAGCTGGAGCAGTATACTAGCAGTTTATATCCCGTACACCAGGTCTGACCTGGCGGAGATCTGCGGCATTTTACTATAGTCATTAGGTGAAGAACCCACCCCATTTTCCATCACTCTGAAACAGAATCTGACGCGGGTGGCTCAGATAGACCCGCAAAAGGCCTATCTGCTTAGTAAATGTGGCGCACACCACTCACGCCAGTTTCCTGATTGGTTAATTCCCCTGTTTGAATTCAAACTGATTTAGCCCGTGTGTTCCTGTTGAAGCCCCCCCCCCCATACAACATCCCTCATAACTGAAGACATTGCAGTATTGGTACGCGTCTTCTCTGCCATTATAGAAATAAACATTTCCTGTAAACAAACCTTCCTAGGAATTCCTGATCACCATTTGTGGAGTCGTGCTGTTTATATAATCCAGAATATTCAGGTAGATGGCTGGGGAGGGCATATGAGCTCCAGCTGGGATATAGATGAGGTGGCCCAGACCCCGATCATGGCTCGTATAAACAACCCTGCGCCGTTTACTGATTCGTCTTACAATATGACAAGCACCGACTTGAACAAACAAACCCAGAAGACAGATAAAGCTGAAGAATGTCAACTGCAATTAAGTAATGGCCAGCGGAGGACCCCCAGAACACAGATCCGCTAAGTTTAAAGGAGAATTCCAGGTGGAACAATATGTAAACCCAATTACTAAAGTCTCATAGAAACTGTGACAATTTAAAAGTGATTTTCACGCTAAATTTCTCAAGGTCTGGGAACCATGGATGTCCTATGAGTTCCCTTCTTATCATCCTGCTTGTTCGGCCTTATCTGATTGCTTCAGTCTTCCGAGTCTGAGTTGTCCCCTTCACTTCTCTCTCCTTTTCTCTAGACTTTGATGCTCTCTTATTTCCCTCTACCCTCTTTTCCAGCTCCTCTCTATTCTTATTTATATAGTTGCCATCCTCTGGGGTTGGTTGCAGTCCATGAGCCACCCCTGGGGTGACTGTGAGTAGGCCGTGGGAATATGCCATTACTTTTTTTTTGCATTCATTACTTATCAGTATCATCGCAATGGTTTAGAGTTATTTAGCATTGGTTGTCATGATTGTAACCCTTGTTGATTATTCTGTAATAATTGATCATTATTTTGCCCCTGTGTGGGCAAATTATATGCTTGCTTTTGACTTCTTACACAGATTTGTAAAACCAATATAAAATTGAAACAGAAAAGTGCATTTCTTTCTTCCATGAAGGTTCTTGTTTGGGTATTTCCATGTATAGCTCATTTGTGATCTTTTCATGTTTCTGCCTCTTCGTGGCTGACAGTAAAGGGCGACAACTGAAAGGAAAATATGGATGAATCCCCAAACGAATTTTTCAACCTTGTAAAATTCTAAGAGGCACTAATGCTCATCGAGTCTTGTGGTGTTGGATATAAACAAATACTGGGGGCCAAAGTCGTTTGACCAAGGCAAGTATGCCACTGTGGAGGGTATGGGTGGGTTAAGTTAGATCATGGTAAAGGGGCAAATGTAAGTCCTTTTTATGTATAGCTCTTATGGCAGTTGTAAAGGTTACATTTTTTTCCTGCAATAATAAACATGTTAAACTTACCTGCTCTGTGCATTGGTATGGTCACCCCAGGAAGGTACACACAGGCGGTTACCCCAGGATGGTACACACAGTCGGGCACCCCAGGAAGGTACACACAGGCGGGCACCCCAGGAAGGTATACACAGAGGCGGTCACTCCGGGAAGGTACACAGGGTCCGTTACCCCCAGCAAGTTTTACACGGGCGGTCACCTCGGGAGGGTACATGTGGGTGGTCACCCCTGAAAGGCACACGCGGGCGGTCACTATGTGAAGGTATACACGGGCGATCACCCCTGAAAGGTATACACACGAGCAGTCACCCCAGGAAGGTACACACTGGTGGTCACCCTGGTAAAGTACACGCGGGCCGCCACCCCTGGAAGGTACACATGGGCGGTCACCCCGGGAAGGTACACACATGGGCGGTCACCCCCAGGAAGGGACACATGGGGAACGACCCTGGGGAGACACCAGGGCTGCTGTTAGAAATCCTGGGGCCCTGTTCAGCCTTCCTAATGAGGCCCCCAACCCTGCCTCCACCCCCGGAGGTGAAGCGGAAAATCGTCACTGACTTAATCCGCCTACACCCCGAAAATGAAGATGAAAAAAAAGTCACTCCTCTGAACCCAACTCCTGGGCCCCTCTGTTGACAAGATGGGGCCCTGGGAAATGAGATTTAAGTCCTGGTAAGAAAGTAAGAGCGCGGGTGTGGTCTAGTAAAATCTTTTTATTCATTTAGACAGAAATGAACAATAAATCTGCCTGGGCCCCCCTGTTTAGCTGATGAGGCCTGGGACCAGAACAACATGACCAGTTGTACTGCCATATCAGCGGCCCTGGGAGGCACACATGGGTGATGATCCCAGGGAGGCACACACAGAGGAAGGTACCCATTGGCACTGACTCCAGGTAGGTACACATGGGCAGTAACCCCAGGGAGGTACACATGAAGATATTCACTGTAAACCTCTGTTTTACAAACCATGAAAAGGACAGAACACCACTGACCACCTTGCCACCCTTCGCCTCCATTCTGCGTTTTATTAAAAAAAAATCAGAGTGAAGTTGCGGCGGGGAACGTGGCACATTGTAAAGCACAGCAGGCCATTTGTGATCTTTGCATGTTTCTGCCTCTTTGTGGATGACAGTAAAGGGCCCATTTCATGGGCGATTGCATTCTTGTAACACTACGCACAGCAATTTCCACTTTCTCCCTTCCATTAAGACAGCTCGAGAGTCGATAGCACGGCCATTAGCCGCAAATGAAAACATCGCTCGGTGCTGATACTCCTTCAAACTCCCAAATGAGGAGGAAGCACAGGAGTGAAGCTTCACGCACAGAAAACTACTAATAAAGGTGCGTTCGGAAACAAGGTGAGCCGAATAATTGAGGTGTGATCATGTTTAAAGAGCAGCGGCTGCAAGAAAACAGTGGGGACACTTTACTGTGTCTAGTGACATCACCGAGGCGCTCTGTGCCCCATGCCTCAGTGATGGGCCTAGTCTGATAGGCTGTGCTCTTTTCACCCCTGGCCTTGTGAAACTGCAGCTGTTAGCCAACACATGTTCAATGATTACCAAGATCAGATAGAGTTGCCATATCGTCAATAAAGCCAGATGGATCTGGCAGTTCCTACCTCCACCGGTGCTCGCAAACATTCCGACTGCTCCGCTCCAACTTCGAGCGTCACATCCACCGAGGCAAAAGGACGACTTGCCATCTGCTGACGCTCTCGCATGAGTTGCTGCAGGGAAATATAAAAAGGATATTAGAAAAGAAACTATAAATATATAACTGATAATAATATTAATTTCTTTTTCGTACATCACGGGACACAGAGCGACTTAGTCATTACTAATGGGTTATATAGATTACCTTCAGGTGTTGGCACTGGCCAATTCCAAACCGGAAGTACCCTCCCCTATATAAGCCCCTCCCACCCGGGAGCACCTCAGTTTTTTGCCAGTGTCTAAGGTGTTGGCCAAAGAGTAACATGTGTTTTCACTGGGCTTGCGTACAGGTTCTTTTGGGCCTTAGTAAGCTGTTCCGGATCCCACCAAAAAAGCTTCATAGCTAAACGGTCGGTACCCGGGCCTTGCAGAGAAGAGCAAGGTTTTGCCTGTAATGCTTCTCTTAGGAGGGCTGGACCCTGGGATCCAGAGCTCTGGTCATACCCACGACCAAGATGTTGTCTGTGCAGGGTGCTATACAGGTCCAGGGGAGTGGAATCCTTGGGAACCCGGTCCCTGAAGGTTTAATTACAATGCCTGCCGTGATAGGTGAAGTTTGGACTTCTGTGGACCAAACAAAGTCCTGCGGCGGGGATCAGGTAAGTGGGGGCCCCCAGGAACTTGGTTCTATTGGGGGACCCCCAAGCCTAATTTGTCTTTCTGTGCCTACGGCCACATCACCCTGAAAGCGCCCGATCTCGTCTGATCTCGGAGGCTAAGCAGGGTCAGGCCTGGTTAGTACCTGGATGGGAAAAGGGCCCTGGCTCCTAGTCCCCTGTTTGATTTCGAAAAGGGCGCCAATGGCGCACGGGCGTGCGCGCGGGCGCGTGCACGCGCCTCCTATGAAAAAAAAGGGGCGGGTGGATGACGCTCGATGCACGCCGCGGCGCTTCTGCGCATGTGCGGGTGTCCCAGCATGGTTAAAAGACACAGTACAAGTGTCAGCTGGATGCAAACAGAGCTAGCAACAAACAGTGGCACACAGAGGCGGTTGATGCAGGCATCCCCATAGAAAGGCACTTTAGTGGACACCAGCTGGTATATAGCAGCAACTTTGTTAGACTATTACCAGCAAAATTGGTGTATGACGATGGGAATACCTCAGCTTTGTGCTTAAAGGATATGTCGTCCAGACGCTCCGGAAATAGATCTTCCAGGAAGCCAAAGGGGTCTCCATCGGGCTCTGAGGATATTGGGCATGCTTGTACTGCACCAATCTCCCCTGAGAATTCAGAGGTCAGTAGCCGTAGAAACCCCGCAGGAATGCCTGGTGCTGCGGCTGTCCCCAGTCCACCTGCTCCTGTATATATAACAGAGGAGGTTTTATCCTCAACTCTGGGAGGATTGGAAGAGAGATTAACAGCATTGATCGCTGCTTCCCTGTCACAGGAAAAGCGCGTCCGATCTCCGTCTCCTCCTTCAGAGTGCCTGTTAGTGGAGGAACAGCCCCACACAGAGATCGACCTACCTGAAGGGGATCAGGATGAGGTTGATTCAGTTATGGAGGAATCAACAGTGGAAGAACCTTTCTCAGCATCTCAGGCTGAAAGATTATGGGTTCAGTCTCTGACTAATATGGTCCGATCAGCATTTAAAATGCCTCTGGCGGAACCACCATCCACTACGGTTTCCTCGCTGGGGTCGCTAAAAGCTCCCCAGGCTGTCTGTTCCTTCCCAATCCACCCTTTATTAGAAGGGCTTATTTACCAGGATTGGGAGCATCCTGATAAAATATTTGCTCCCCCCAAGAGATTTCCGGTGATCTATCCCATGGAGGATAAGTTCATAAAAAAATGGAGGGTCCCTACAGTGGACGCAGCCATCTCTTCTGTTAACAAATCACTGACATGTCCAGTAGATAATGTTCCAATGTTCAAAGACCCAATAGATAAAAAATTGGAGTCTTTACTAAAATCTGCTTTCTCTACAGCAAGCATGGTGACACAACCTGCGGTAGCAGCGATTGGAGTCTGCCAAGCAGTGAAAGATCAGTTGAAACAAGTCTTAAGGGACTTACCAGATCAGCAGGCTCTTGCCCTAGCTGACCTGCCTAGAGCCTTGTGTTTTGCGGTGGACGCCATAAAGGATACAATCCAACAGGCCTCCCGCTTTACGCTGTCTATAGTACATATGCGTAGGCTTCTGTGGCTCAAAAACTGGTCTGCTGAAGCTCCCTGTAAAAAACTGCTGGTTAGCTTCCCATTTCATGGAGAACGCTTATTTGGAGAAGATCTGGACAAATATATCCAGAAAATTTCTGCCGGTAAAAGTTCACTCTTACCGGTTAAGAACAAGGGTAGAAGTCCTTCTTTTAAGAGGCCTACTTCTCCAATCCCGGGCACATCGGCTGTGAAGCAGTTCCGACGGCCTCCGCGGTCAAATTCAGGGGGCAGAAATCAGGGACAATCACAGGGTAACAAGAAGCCCTGGATCAAGAGAGGTACAAAACCTCCCCCCAAGGCATGAAGCGTTGCCCCCACTCAATCGGGTGGGGGGAAGACTTCAGTTGTTCACAGAGACCTGGCGGGACACCATCAGAGACAGATGGGTGCTCTCCGCAGTAAGTCTGGGAAACAAGCTGGAGTTAAAAGGCACTCCTCCTGCCCAATTTATGAGGTCAAACGTGCCAAGAGATCCCCAAAAGAGAGGATCCCTCCTTCTGGCACTAGAACAACTATTGCTCCAAGGTGTAATCATGAAGGTTCCCCTGGAAGAAAGCGGATTCGGGTTTTACTCGAACCTTTTCACAGTCCCCAAACCAAATGGGGACGTGAGGCCCATATTAAATCTAAAAGGGCTAAACAAGTTCCTAAATATCAGGACTTTTCGGATGGAGTCGATCCGATCGGTGGCCACCGCCCTACAAGGGCAGGAATGGTTAGCCTCGATCGACATAAAGGATGCTTATCTGCATATTCCCATCTTTCCGGCCCACCAGAAATTTCTACGCTTTGCAGTAGAAGGGCGCCATTTTCAGTTCAGAGCCTTACCTTTCGGTCTGGCCACAGCACCACGAGTGTTCACAAAAATTCTGGCCCCATTATTGGCCAATCTAAGAACACAGGGTGTAACGATAATGGCATATCTAGACGACTTGTTGCTGATAGACCACTCAGTGGAAAAGCTGGAAGTAGCTATTCACAAGACAATCAAGTATCTGGAATATCACGGTTGGATTATCAACCGGGACAAGTCAGCTCTAAGACCAGTCAAAAGTCTGGAATACTTAGGGCTAAGGCTGGATTCAAATCAGAGAAAGATTTTCTTACCTCCAGAGAAGGTGTCGTCTTTAAAAGATTTGACCCACTTAGTGGGTACAAAAAGAAAACCATCCATACGCCTGTGCATGAGGCTGCTGGGAAAGATGGTGGCTTCATTCAAAGCGGTACCCTACGGTCAATTCCATTCAAGGAATTTGCAAAGGGCCATACTGTCAGCCTGGAACAAAAAAGTTCAGGCTTTAGACTTACCAATGTCCCTGTCCCCTTCCGTTCGCAAGAGCCTCCATTGGTGGTTGGTGCCCCAGAATCTGGAAAGAGGGAAACCCTTCAGTCCGGTTTCTTGGAAGGTGGTCACTACAGATGCCAGCCTCATAGGCTGGGGGGCAGTACTGGAGCAATGGTCTCTCCAGGGCAAGTGGTCAGAAGCAGAAAAGGCCCTGCCCATCAATCTCTTAGAGATACGAGCAGCCCGGTATGCCCTAGTAGCATGGACATCCAAACTCCAAGGGTCCCCTGTCAGAATTCAATCAGACAATGCCACGGCAGTGGCATATATCAATCACCAGGGTGGCACCAAGAGTCGTGCAGCCCAGAGGGAAGCAAATTGCATCCTGGAGTGGGCAGAAAGATATGTCCCAGCCATATCCGCGGTTTTCATCCCAGGAGTGGAAAATTGGAGAGCGGACTTTCTAAGTCGCCAACAATTATGCCCGGGGGAATGGTCTCTTCACCCCGAGGTTTTCCAGGCAATATGCCAGCGGTGGGGAACACCGGATGTAGATCTGCTAGCATCCAGATTCAACGCAAAGGTGGACAGATTTGTGTCTCGCACAAGGGATCCCCTAGCTTGCGGCTCGGATGCCCTAGTGTTCCCTTGGGATCAGTTCAAGCTGATATATGCATTCCCACCGCCACAATTGCTACCGCGATTACTCCGCAGAATCAGGGTAGAAAAGAAACCAGTGATTCTGGTGGCTCCAGCGTGGCCCCGAAGGGCATGGTACGCGGAGATTGTAAAAATGTCAGTGAGGAGTCCTTGGACCCTCCCACATCGTCCGGACCTGCTGTCGCAGGGACCGATATACCACCCTTCCTTACTAGCCCTAGGTTTGACGGCCTGGCTATTGAAGCCCACATTCTGAAAAAGAGAGGGCTCTCTAATTCTGTGGTATCTACCATGATCAATGCCAGGAAGCCGGTATCCAGGCAGATCTATTATAGGATCTGGAAAGCGTACATTACGTGGTGTGAGGCCAAGAAATGGCATCCACGTAAGTACGTGATAGGGAGGATTTTGGACTTCCTACAGTGGGCTGTAGATAGGAAGCTGGCCTTGAGTACTATCAAGGGTCAGATTTCGGCCTTGTCAATATTTTTTCAAAGGCCCTTGGCTTCGCATTCACTAGTCAAAGCCTTTATACAAGGAGTGATGCGTATTAGCCCTCCGGTTAGTATTCCCATATGTCCTTGGGACTTAAACCTGGTTCTGTCGGTTCTACAGAAACAACCGTTTGAACCATTGCAACACATTTCCTTGGTTCTTCTCACCAGGAAATTGATTTTCTTAGTAGCCGTTTGTTCGGCTAAAAGAGTATCGGAATTAGCCGCCTTGTCCTGTAAGGAGCCATATCTGGTTGTCCATAAGGACAGAGTAGTATTACGTCCTCATCCAGCCTTTCTTCCTAAGGTGGTATCGAGGTTTCATTTGAACCAAGATGTGGTTCTTCCTTCTTTTTTCCCCAAACCTAGCTCGGTAGAGGAAAAGTTATTACATTCTTTGGATGTAGTAAGAGCAGTTAAAGCTTATCTAAAAGCCACTGCTCAGATTCGCAGAACGGATTCTTTGTTTGTTCTGCCGGAAGGCCCCAGAAAGGGTCAGGCAGCATCAAAATCTACTTTAGCCAAGTGGATTCGACAGGTCATAATACAAGCCTATGGCTTGAGAAAGAGACCGCCTCCGTTCAAAGTTAGGGCGCACTCCACAAGAGCAGTTGGAACTTCATGGGCAGTGCATCACCAGGCCTCCCTGGCTCAAGTATGTAAGGCCGCAACATGGTCTTCGGTACACACGTTTACTAGATTCTACCAGGTAGACGTTAGAAGTCAGGAGGATGTCGCCTTTGGGCGCAGTGTGTTGCAGGCCGCAAAAGATCCTCATGCCTGATGGCGCCCAGCTTATGTATCCCTCCCCTCATTTGGCATTGCTTTGGGACGTCCCATTAGTAATGACTAAGTCGCTCTGTGTCCCGTGATGTACGAAAAAGAAAAAGGGATTTTTATAACAGCTTACCTGTAAAATCCTTTTCTTGGAGTACATCACGGGACACAGAGCTCCCACCCCTCTTTTTGGGACACTTATTGCTTGGCTACAAAACTGAGGTGCTCCCGGGTGGGAGGGGCTTATATAGGGGAGGGTACTTCCGGTTTGGAATTGGCCAGTGCCAACACCTGAAGGTAATCTATATAACCCATTAGTAATGACTAAGTCGCTCTGTGTCCCGTGATGTACTCCAAGAAAAGGATTTTACAGGTAAGCTGTTATAAAAATCCCTTTATTAATAAATATAAAAAGTTAAACAATTAAATCGAACACCTGGAACAAAGTAACAAAACAAAACAAGAGCATTTTCAATTTAAATGGAAGAAAACAAACCATAATGTTTCCTTTAACCCCTTCCTGCCCACTCTGTCGTCTCTATAAAATGCTCCTAAAAATTCAGGGGGGAAAGGAAGGGTCATTGATCAAGTGACCACTGTGATTGGCTGTCATAATGGTTACATGATATGGAGACGGTCAGAAGTTGGGACTGAGAGTGGTCTTTTACAGCTCAGTCTCTATGCTGGGAGCACATTGCCAGCACATAAACATCGACCACCCATGTGTGGCATGTAGGCGGTAAAGTCCGCCCTTTTGCCGTCGCATATGTTTTGAGTGGGCAGCAACAGGTTAAAATTACAACAAAAGATTTCGAATTTAAAAATGAACAACAGAATATACCTAAAGAATTTTAACCAGTCACTTCACCCTCTGCACCAAAGGAGCTTACAGTCTAATGTTCCACTGCAGTCACACACTTTTTTTTGTCTCTCTGATATACCGGTATTCTGTAGTGTTGTACAGAGAACACTGAGCTGATCACATCAGTCTCTGAACTAGAAGAGCTCACACTCCAATGCCCCCCTCCAGTCACACTATTCTTATTATACATTTATATAGCTCTGAACATATTATGCAGTGCTGTACAGAGATCACTGAGCCAATCACATCAGCCTCTGCACCAGAGGAGCTTACACTCTAATCCCCCCCCCCCAGTTACCAATAATATTATACATCTATATAGTGCTGACATATTATGCAGCGCTGTACAGGGATCACTGAGGCAGTCACATCAGCCTCTGCACCAGAGGAGCTTACACTCTAATCCCCCCCCCCCAGTTACTAATAATATTATACATCCATACAGCCAGTCACATCAGTCTCTGCACCACAGCTTACAATCTAATGCCCCCCCCCCCCAAAATCACACACTATTATTATTATACATGTATGTAGCTTTTATGTAGCTCTGACATATTCTGTAGTGCTGTACAGAGATTACTGAGCCAGTCACGTCAGTCTCTGCACCAGAGGAGCTTACGCTCTAATGTCCCACCACAGTCACACACTATTATTTTTATACGTTTATATAGCTCTGACATATTCCATAGTGCTGTATGGAGAACACTGACCTGATCACATCAGTTTTTGCACCATAGGAGCTTACATTCCACGATGGGCCTATAACACAGCAGTGCCCCCAATGTATGGCCTCTTCCACAAAAGCTCCAGGACTGCTCTATTTTAATAGCTTGGTTTCTATAATTTAATTATAGGCAGAACTAGCTGCTAATTAAACGTCTTCTAATTACGTGTCTCTAATAATGGATAATGTATGTGTAAAGTGTCTAATTCACGACAAGAGGGAAATAAGCCATCACTAATTGTACTCTCATTAAAGGCGCCTCCCCGTAACGGGTTAAACAAGCGGATGAAGCATTGTTTGGAGATCCAAGAGAGTGGAGTGCAGGGAACATCAGCGCACAGCCAGGTCGAGAATGCCGTTCACCGGTAACATACCACCAACCAATCAGAGGATCCGTCATCAGATTTATATATGGAAGAGATCAGCTTAGTGGAAGCGATCCTATGAGTATATTGCTCATGTTCATAGACATTGTTCCTCATTTTATAATGTGCGCTTATACCTATATATGTTTATGGGGCAGACATCTCTACTCATTACATAGGCAATCTCTGCTTCCTACTTAGAAGTGCTGTATAGTGATGGTGCTTCACTGTTCCTTCCTGACTATAGAAGTTAACTGGCCTAAAAATGACGCACACTATTTACCTACCTAGTCCTCCCTAAGAACAACAGAAGCCAAAGAGAAAACAGACATGCATTAAAAAAAATACAGCTTTATTCTGTACGCAACATGTCGGGGGATGTGGACAGGTCGGTTATATCCTAACAAGATAGATAGACAGACAAAGAGACATATAACGTGGGCATGGGAAAGAATCACCCCCGCCCCCCTTTAAAATAATCACATTTTGTTGCTTTGCGGCCTGAAATGAAGACAGACATGTTTTTTGTTTTATCCAGCTGTATTTACTAGTGCAACTTATAACATCCAAGTGAAAGAGATAACACCAACATGTCAGAAAAAAACATAAAAAAATCAAAAACAGAATCACTGAGTTGGAAAAAGGATCACCCCCTCCTAAAAATATCTTGTAGACTCAATCAGGTGTAGAAAATAACCTTCTCAATGGCACACAAAGCCATTTGACTTGTAATCAGCTGTGGTCATTTTGAATAGCTCAGCATGAAAAGAGCTTTCCTGGAGCATGTCCCTGGAAGTGCAACTGAAGCAAAGAATCAACTATGGGTGGCAAGGCACTGTCACCGGGATCTCTGGGATAAAGTTGTGCAGAGGCACCAGTCAAGAGATAAATACAAATAAAATTCAAAAACGTTATGAATGCCTAGAAGCACAGTGAAGTCTATTAAGAAGTGGAAGGTATTTGGTACAACACAGACCCTCCCTGGATCAGGCCGTCACTCTAAACTGGATCTAAGAGCCAGGAGGAAACTGGTCAGAGAGGCTACCGAGAGGTCTACAGCAACTCTGAAGCAGTTGCAGGAATTTATGACAAAGAGTGGTGATTGTGTGCATGTGACCACAATATCACAAATTCTCCACAAATGTGGCTTGTATGGGAGGGTTGCAAGAAAAAAGCCACTCTTCAAGAAAGGCCACATGCAGTCACAACTGAGCTTTGCCAAAACATGCCTGGAAGATTCTGAGTCCACATGGAAAAAGGTGTTATTGTCAGATGAGACTAAAATGTTATTGTCTGGCCTCAACACCAAACGATATGTCTGGCGGAAATCCATGCAAATAACACCATTCCTACAGTAAAGAATGGAGGTGGTAATATCCTGTTATGGGGTGTTTCTCTGCAGCAGAGACTGGAGCACTTGTCAGGATAGAAGGAAAAATGGATGGGGCAAAATACCATCAAATTCTTGAGGAAAATCTGCTGTCCTCTGCCAGAAAGTTGTCAATGGGAAGAAGGTTTACCTTCCAACATGACAATGACCAAAAGCATTCAGCAATAATGACCACACAGTGGTTGAAGGAGAAAAGGTGAATGTCCTTTCATGGCCTAGTCAGAGCCCAGACTTAAAGCGGAGTTCCACCCACAAATGGAACTTCCGCTGATCCGGTTCCTGCCCCCCTCCGGTGTCACATTTGGCACCTTTCATGGGGGAGGGGGGAGCAGATACCTGTCTAATCCAGGTATTTGATCCCACTTCCTGCGAAAGATCGCTGCAGTATCCTCTGCGACCTATGCCATGTCAGACCCCTCCTCCGTCCCCCCCTGCTGTCTTCTGGGAGACACACAGGTCCCAGAAGACAGCAGGGACCACTCAGAATGTGCAGCGCGACTCGCGCATATGCAGTAGGAAAACAGGCTGTAAAGCCGCAAGGCTTCACTTCCTGATTCCCTTACTGAAGATGGCGGCGCCTCTACCCGGAGCCGAAGGATGAGTCGGCTTCGGGTTAGGACATTGCTGGCGCCCTGGACAGGTAAATGTCCTTATTTTAAAAGTCAGCAGCTGCAGTTTTTGTAGCTGCTGACTTTAAAAAAAAAAATTTCAGCCGGAAATCCGCTTTAAACCCCATTGAAAATCTGTGGAATGACTTGAAGACTGCAGTCCACAAACGGTCTCCATCAAATGTAACTGAACTTGAGCAGTTCTGCAAAGAAGAGTGGGCAAATATTGCAAAGTCTAGATGTCAAAGTTAGTAGAGACAAATACCAACAGACTTAAGGCTGGATTCACACCGATGCATTTTTAGTGCTTTTTGCATTTTGCATTACAGTCCATTTACCATGGATTAACATGTTCTGTAGTGCAAATCTGCAAAATGCAAAAAGCACAAAAAATTCATAGGTGTAAATCCAGTCTAAAGGGCACAAAATTATATATAAAAAAAAAAAATAATAATAATTTTGAAATGCTTTGTACCAGAATAAATACCTAGAACTATTTTGCACTATTTTCCCCTCCAGCAAAGATTTTCTCCTCCAACCCTGAGTGGTGGTTCATCTCCCTCTCTAGCCATTTAATTGGATGAGATTTGCAACAGTAAATGGCATCGATAGCAGATCACAGGGCACCTAAACGCACTTTCCAGCAAATGAAAGGCAATTAAGCACATGGCCTGGTATGTGAAGGAGGCGCCTCGTCACTGTGGCTGCGTCCTTCCTGCGGATTTGTACCTGCATTACCCCGGTGTATCCTGATAGTGGATGACAATTGTGACCGGGATTGAGAGATAATGTCTATAATGACAGGGAGCAGGAGCCTGAGTGATATGAACATTCCTGCTATCCCATCTGCTGGCTCAATGTGAATCTATCTGATCAGCCGGATGAGAGGGAACTGTCCATGTTCATTTTATTCTGACCTTTTCCTGAACAAATCACAGCACCGTCCCCCCACTACAAAATACCAACATTCAAAATCAAGGGACCGATAGACATCTGCAGGCCATTGGCTTGTACAAGTCCATGCTGTACTATCTATGGACAGAATGGGGGGCAAGTACAGCGTATAGAATACCTCTAGGGCCTTGTTAATACAGGCAGATGGGCAGCGGTAAAAATTGGTGAACCATCGTTTACTGCTTCCTGACTGCCCAACCAAACGTTAGCACCAGCAATGTTAGTACACATCGTCACGGTGCAGCGGAGCAAAAAGTATACCACAGGTCACATTTGGCAGGCAGTAACCGCTGCCAAACGCAACCCATTCAGGTCAATGGGAAAGCTCTGCAACCACATGTTTTGCATAAGGGTGCAGCACAGTGCTGCTGGCTTTTAAGGGTTAAGAGCTCGCTAACACTTGTAAAAGGTCTCTGAAGACTGATCTGCTTCAGTTCTGTTTGACATTTGACAGGCGGTGAGGATGCGGTGTATCCAGTAGGAATTGTTTTTGGGGCGGGGGGCGGCAAACAGTAGCAATGCTCTGCGCCATGAGCCCACCCTATTTGAAGCCTATTAGAGCCTCTGGCTAAAAAAACCACCCCTGCCACTGTAATTCACACGCCCGGCACGCTTTAACCCCATGAACCCAGTATTAGTGCGCTGCAACCACAGGCGTTGCATGCAGTTGTGGAGCCCCTACTAAATGGCCCTATTCACTTGTATGGGCGATGCTCGGTGGGTGCTGCACCTGGCAAAAGCAAAATGAGGTATAACTCCTGCCACAGCTGTGGCATTTGTACACCTCTGGCCCAGGCCCTGCAGCTACAGGGGGAGCAGTTGGGGTGGCGTTAAAAAAACAGCTCAACCGTGGGGGTATTACCACCTCCCAACCACTAGTGTGAACGAGCCCTAAAAAGTCATCCATGAGGGGACATATCGCCTCATCTCGTCTCTGGAAAGTGATCCAACACAGATCACTTTTCAGAGGGGGGCCAACACAGCTGCAAGTGTAAATGAGCCCTTACAGAGTTCACAATACTCCCCCTGATGATGCCTTCATCTGCTTTTCTCTCCAGAAAGATGGTACCATCTTTGTTCAGGCATCATCTAGAGCAGTGATGACGAGCCTTGGCACCTCAGATGTTTTGAAACTACATTTCCCATGATGCTCATACACTCTGCAGTGTAGTTCCAAAACATCTAGGGTGCCAAAGTTCGCCATCATTGTTCTAGAGTCACCATCTACTTCCTGGACTGAGATTCCGTCTTAGAGATGACACATTCATGTAAATCCTGGTGTCTGTGCAGTTCCTGCTTATGTTCTTGAAAGGGGTCACCATGACAAATAGAGGGGTACACCTTCAGGGGTGGGGGGTGGAAGATAAGAGAGAAGTAGTGCCACGCCAAGAGGTTAGAGTCCAAAGATTACTTATTTCCATTAAAACATACACAAGATCTGTAGCGGTAGCCAACACATTTCGGGAGTCTGAGTCCCGCCCCCTTCGCCAGGGCTTGTACTGTGTGTAGAAGGGCAGAGAAGTGGGATCAGGAGGGTAATAAACATTTTGCTGCTGGAGATTCAATGACACGCTGTGGAATCGCTGCGTACAGCACAAATATTATCGGTATTTTTAGGTACAATTTCCTTCTCACTTCTGAGTGACGCTGGCGGGGGCCTCTTTGTTGAGATTTATGGCGCGGGTTCTCTGAGCCCGGAATAACCTGGAGGAGGCGGAGCAGGTGACGGAGCAATTTGCAGGATATCCATAATGCAGATGAGAGCCGAGCAGTTCAATGTGCTAATAGCAGAGTAATCACATTCCGCAGCAATTTTACATTTCGGAGCCATCCGATAATAGCCGCACTCGGGTCATTTGTGTCATTACCGAGTGCTGTTTGCCGAGCACAAGCAGTTGTTGTGTAGAGCTATTAGAGAGCGTTAGACACCAGCAATGTCTTTTTTTGTCTTTTTAAAGCTGCAGCGTCAGGCGTCTGCCCAGCCATTCTTTTAAAGCGCGTTTTATGGTCTGACCATGGCAAGGCTGCCAATTAATTTAGTTAAATCTGAACTCCAGTCTTGCACAGTTGTACAAGCTCCTCTCCTGTACTGAAACTGCTTAGACCTGGGACTGCAAAGTCGCATGACAAGTCGTTCCCCATGATTTCCAATGACCACCATTCATATTAGTACGACCTCAAATCGTGCCGACTTCAAAGTAGTCCCTGCACTACATTGGTCCGACTTTGATGCGAGTTCAGATTCATAGACCTCAAGTCTTCAGGAAATCGCGGCAAAGTCGTGTCAAAATCACAGCCGCAAAATCGTGGTAAAATCACGCGACTTTGAAGTCGCAGTACTGTGAAAGGGGCCTTACTCAGATTTCACTGCACACTGTCAACTTCTCACAATGTGCATTAGAAGCTACAACAAGTCAGACAGAGCCTCTCATTCCCTGTCTGGGGCATCATCTAGAGCCCTTTCCTTCTCAGGTGACCCTAGCCGGCCCATTTCCATTCATAATGGATTTTATTTTTTTCCATCATAAAGGCTCAGCATCACTTGGTTGGTCTGCATGGAAAAGCAGCCTGCCTAGGAACACCCACCCCTCCAATCAGAATATTCCCAATGCACACCTTCCTGAAAATGTCTGTGCTGCGGCGACCACTGGGTGGAAACTGAAGACATTCAAAGCGTTAGAAGTATGTCACTACCACACCAAGGATCTCCAGAACAGGCCCAACATTTTATTCAGCGATCACATTTGTAGCGGGTAATTGAATTTAGGGGAAGCATCTGGGTGGTAGTGTAACCCAGATGCACTGATTGCTAGGGAATCTGAGACCCTTTTATGGTTCTTGGAGGACTCTGGTGGTGCAAGGTTCCCTGCGGCCTATAGGTGGCATTGTTGCCGGGGGCCGGGGTTGAACTCACACCGCGAGACTGTGCCTTTTTGTCCTCCCCTGGCACTGGTACAGCGGGGCGGGGAACCCGCTGTGACGCAAAGGGAGAGGAGATAAAAGGGGCAGACGCCCCTACCATGGGGTTCAGAGTTCAGAGTTGGAGGATGCGGCCGCACCCAGGCACCTTCCGCCTGGGTGCTGGCGTTCCGGAGTTCCATCTCAGGCACCTTTAGCCTGGGGTGAGGTACTACTGCCGAGGCCTGGAGCCCAGTAACTTCGACTGGGTTCCACAAGGGTGGAAGAGTCCGAGGGGCCCTAAGGTGTTGGGATCCGTATCTGAGGTGAGGAGGCCGGGGAGTGTAACCCTTCCGAATAGCCCAGTACAGCATTAATCCGGTGACGGCGGGGCCTCTGGTAACTCCCTTGGAGGGATGTCTTCCCCCCGACAGGGGCTGCAACGTAGCGAAGGTAACTCCAGTTCCTGTCCGTTAGGAGTCGATGGAAGAGACTCTGAAGCTAAAAGTACATTTTTACAGCCACTGTGCTTAGCAACCGTTGGTGATACCTCAACGGTTTAGATTTCTTTGAGGATTGTGCCTTGACCTACTCCCCACCAATACTGAACTGTTCTATGGGTCTCAAACTGTCTGCTCGCAAAGGACTATTTGTTTGCCGTTATGGAATAAATAAGTGTTGGACCTTTTCAGTGTGTGGTACTCCAATTACTGGGAGCAAAGGGGGGTTATCAGCAGAACAGACTTGGCTCTGAGTGTTCAAACACAGCCCGAGGGTAAACTGGTACTGGCCTTCACCTCTACACCCTGCAATCTAGAGGACATGGGCCGAGGCGCATCTCACTCCCCCTCCAAGGTACCCCTAGATCAGAGCCAGAGTAACCGATAAAGAAGAGGAAGGGGGTGAGGCCGCTACACATATTATTACAAAAGCGACTTTTCGGAGCCTCGCAGGTCCCCTTCATCAGGCATGTGATGACATCATAGGGGTCAATTTACTAAAACTGGAGAGTGCAAAATCTGGTGCAACTGTGCATGGTAGCCAAGCAGCTTCTAACATAAGCTTGTTCAATTAAAGGATATGTAATTTTTTTTTTTTTTAAAACAAACATGTCATACTTACCTTCTCTGTGCAGTTGGTTTTGCACAGAGTGGCCCTGATCCTCCTCTTCTGGGGTTCCTCCGTGGCGCTCCTGGCTCCTCCTCTTCTCGAGTGCCCTGTTGGAGAGCCGTCCCCCCTCGGGGCACCCATGGGGGCGCCCTCCCGTGTCCTGCTTTTGCATCCATTGACGCAGACAGCAGGACTCGGCCCCGCCCCCCGCATCATTGGATTTGATTAACCGCTGCGGGAGCCAATGGCTGCGCTACTGGCCGCTCCCGCACGCAGTCATTACGGCTCGGGACAATCACAGCGTTGGAGCCTGCAATACCCGGAAATAACTCTGAGAGCGATGTCGCCGGCCGGACCAGTGTGCGGGGACCACAGCGGGGGCTTCGATCTAAGGTACCGTAAGTATTTCATAATGAGCTAGTATGCAATGCATACTAGCTCATTATGCCTTTGTCTTTCAGTTGTTGTTTTTTTGTAGTAAGTTTACAACCACGTTAAGGTAAAAAACATGAAGGGTTTACAACCCCTTTAAGCTTTGACAAAAAAAAAAAAAAGCTGGAAGCTGATTGGTTTCTATGCAGAGCTGCACCAGATTCTGCACTCTCCAGTTCTAGTAAATCAATCTCTGTGACATCAGGCATGGCACTCCTGCAGACTGACAACCACCCATTAAAGTGTTACTTAACCCAGGACCCTGCATTCACTATATCTGGTCTCCCACAGTACACAGAACATGGAAATGCAATTATTTTAGTAAATATAAACTGCTAAATACCTTTTCTCACCAGCAGTATATAGCAGTCTTGTGACTTCTATCAGTGTCCGGCCAAGCGCTGGTTAAAGCTCGTAGGAGGAGTTTTCATTCTACTCTGACTGTCCTATGAGACTGTAGGACCCCAACCTTCTGTCTGGACAGTGCTGATCACATGCACCCTCCCAAGAAAAAAAAACTCTCTAGCAATACACACCAAACTGAGCATGTGCAGTGTGACTCCAAAGGCTCTGTACTATCAGGAGATGGATTGGGGACAGTAAAAGAAGGGGAGGATTTGAGAAGACAGGCTTAACCACTTAGGTTCCACAGTGAGTATAACAAGCATGCTTTGGTGCATATACAGACTGATTTTACTGTTGTGGGTTTAGTAACACTTTAAAGCGGACCTTCAGTCATTTTTTCAACTTTCCATCTATTAAATCTTCTGCCCTTGTTGTTTTAACTTTGGATAGTAAAACATTTTTTTCTGCCAGTAAATACCTTATACAGCCCACTTCCTGTTTCTTCTCTGCTAAAATGCCTAGGATTATAACATCATGCACATCTCTCTCTTTAACTCTCCTGAGAGTTTGCCAGGAAGGGAGGGGGGAAGAGTCATAGGAGGGCCAATTAGAGCTGCAGGGCTGCAAAGCTGGAGGTGTGCCTCTGTGTGTCTGTGTAAATCCAGGAAGTGAACAGGCAGCAACTTCAGCTGCCCACAGTTAAAATGGCTGCAAAGATGTTTTTATTACAAATTATGTGAGTAGACTGAAGTTCCACTTTAAGGCATTTTTATATTTACATAACTCTTTGCAAGGAACAGCCTACTGCTTGCTGGGGCAGGCTGCTATGAGGTTTTCAGAAAGCTATGTTCCATCCCCTGCCAGCCCCTCCAACCAGTTAGGATCTGACTGAATTGCACAGAAAAGAACAGACACCCAGTGAGCACATCACTGGGTCTAAATAAAATAAGGTATGTAATAGAAATAGAAAAGATTTCTTCAAAAACGTTATTAGCATGTTGATAGGGAGTGGGGGCAAGGGAAGGTAAAATATAGACAGATTTAAATTCAGCTTCACTGCAATGCATAGTATATGGCTTGCAGTAAAATGCAATATGGATCCATTGACAGCTACTGAATGTGTGTGTTGGGGATGCAGTGTCTGGTGGTAGTGCATTTTACATATTTGCAGTGCATAGGTTGAAGAAGCTCTTAGTAGGAGAGATCAGAGCACTGGGTAGTCATACTTCTTCATAGTCCAATAAGCAAGCTGGAAACAGCAGAAAACACAGGAAACTGCATAAGTGAAGCACCTGGAGCATGGTGTCACCCTCTAGCGATTCACAGAGGTAACTTCAACAAGTTACAAATTTTTGTCAGTTTAGTTTTTGTACTTTAGTTGGAGCTTCACATTAAAAGGGATAAACACCCTTATTTGATGATACAGTACACGGACAGGCTGCACTTGTAATCATCTGTCCAATAAGAAACGGATCCTGGGTTACCATGGGTTACGGCCCCTGCTGCTCTTTACCATAATGATAATTATATGGAAAGGCGCAGTCGATTATGATCCAACTGACACGAGCGATACATAATTGTCATAAAATCAGGACTATTCATTACTATAACACGGGACGTCTAATCTACAACAGATGATCCTACTGTTAACGGCGCTCATGTATTAAATTCCCGGCGAGCGTTTACAGGCAATGGCGCCCATTAATCACGGCACAGAGATAGTTGAATTATTTTCCTGCAGCTTTATTTCACTGACGCTGCTGATAAATAGAGAGGAGATTGGAGTTGTGCACTGCAAAATGAATTGTGACCGCAGAATAAAATCCAGGCGTTCTGTGGTCGGAAAATAAAACGTGTTAAAGCGATATGGAATGAGCCGACTACTACAGTCTTCACACAGACAGGTGTCTGCCTTCCTCTGTCACGGAAAATACAAAATTTTAAGGTTGTCACCTCAAGACTCCACCTTTTGGACCATGTTACATATTTAGGATGTGACATGTACCATGGTGCAAATCATGTTATAGGGTGACAACACTCTGTCCCTGTCTCATTATTGTACTGCTGCATTTAGTTGACATTTTATTTAAACATTGCTTGTATTATGAACATTATCTAACATATATTGTTTATTGTATTTAGTGCAACATACAACCCAAGTTGTCCTGAAGAAGCTATAGCTATAGTGAAACGCGTTGACAGCTTGGATTTTGTGTGACATTTGGGCACCTCTTTCAAGCAATATTTTGTGTATACTGTCAACACTATGGAGTTGATTTCTTAAACTGGAGAGTACAAAATCTGGTGCAGCTGTGCATGGTAGCCAATCAGCTTCTAACTTCAGCTTGTTCAGTTAGACCCCTATCAGATGGAGCGGATCAAGCGTAATCCGTCTGCTCAGTGGGGGATCTCTCCACTGATCCCCACTGAGCAGGCGGATGACAGGTCCGTGTCCGCTCCGCTATCCAGATCGGACACGGACACAGCCTGCTTTCCTCTATGGGGTGGTCGGAAGAAAACTGCATGTCCAATTCAATCTGATTGTAATCCGATCCGCCAGACGGATGGCGATCGTATCGGATTGGATGCCCGGGGGTGTCAGCGGACACATTCGCTGACATCCACCGCCCCATAAAGAACAATGGGCGGTCCGATCAGGTCGGCCTGAAAAATTGACAGGCGGATGCGATCGATCGGCTGGTGTAAAAGGGGCCTTAAGTTTTGACAAAAAAAAAACAACCTGGAAGCTGATTGGTTTCTATGCACAGCTGCAGCAGATTTTGCACTCTTCAGTTTTTGTAAATCAACCACTATATGTACAGTAGGTGCCGCCGACATTGTATATTCATCGCGATCCTATCGTAAAGATTCTCGGCGACAGGGGTGCCGACATCTCGGCGACAGGGTGGCGACACATCTCGCGCTCGCTGCAATAGCGAGGAGACGCGGCACTGTATTGAACGGGATCCAACGCGGATTCCCGCCAATACCAGGCACTGTGTTTGGTATGAATCCTGAGCGGGAACTCCACGCCAATTTTTAAAGAAAAAACCGGCATGGGTTCCCGTTCCAGGGGCATACCAGGCCCTTGGGTCTGGTCTGGATTTGAAGGGGAAACCCTACGCCGAAAAAATGGCGTGGGGGTCCCCCTCAAAATCCAAGCCAGACCCTTATCCGAGCACGCAACCTGGCAGGGCGCAGGGGAAGAGGGGGGGACGAGAGAGCGCCCCCTCCCTCCTGAACCGTACCAGGCCGCATGCCCTCAACATGGGGGGTTTGGTGCTCTGGGGCAGGGGGGCGACCTGCGGCCCCCCAACCCCAGAGCACCCTGCCCCCATGTTGATGGGGACAGGGCCTCTTCCTGACAACCCTGGCCGTTGGTTGTCGGGGTCTGTGGGCGGGGGGGCTTAACGGAATCCGGGAGCCCCCTTTAATAAGGGGGCCCCCAGATCCCGGCCCCCCCACCCTATGTGAATATGGGGTACATCGTATCCCTACCCATTCACCTGGTGGAAAAAAATGGCAATAAAAAACACACACACAGCTTTTTAAAGTATTTTATTGCACAGCTCCGGGGGGTCTTCTTCCGACTTCGGGGGTCTCCGGTGTCGTCGCCGCGCTCTCCGGTTCTTTCTTCTGCCGGGCCTCCGCTATCTTCTTCCAGCTCTTTTGCTAGCGGGACCCGGTCTTCTCCGTCGCCTTCTTCCCTCTTCTTCTCTCCGGTTCTTTCTTTCTTCTGCCGGGCCTCCGCTATCTTCTTCCAGCTCTTTTGCTAGCGGAGGCCCGGTCTTCCCCGTTGGCTCGTCCGGCTCTCCATTGTCCTTCTGCCGGCCCCTCCACTATCTTCTTCCATCTCTTTTGCTAGTGGAGGGGCCCGGTCTTCCTGTCGTCGCCGTCTGCGTCTTCTTCCCTCTTCTCCTCCTCGATGTTGACTCGTCACTTCCTCTCGCAGTAATGCTAAACCTTCGGTCCGCAGCAATTTATATAGGCTTCTCATGACGTCACAGTCACATGCTCCGGGTGGCCCCAGAGCATGTGACTGTGACGTCATGGGAACATGTGACTGTGACATCATGAGAAGCCTATATAAATCTCTGCGGACCGAAGATTTAGCATTACTGCGAGAGGAAGCGACGAGTCAACATCGAGGAGGAGAAGAGGGAAGAAGACGCCGACTGCGACGACGGGAAGACCGGGCCCCTCCACTAGCAAAAGAGCTGGAAGAAGATAGTGGAGGGGCCGGCAGAAGGACAACGGAGAGCCGGACGAGACGACGGGGAAGACCGGGCCTCCGCTAGCAAAAGAGCTGGAAGACGATAGCGGAGGCCCGGCAGAAGAAAGAAAGAACCGGAGAGAAGAAGAGGGAAGAAGGCGACGGAGAAGACTGGGCCCCGCTAGCAAAAGAGCTGGAAGAAGATAGCGGAGGCCCGGCAGAAGAAAGAACCGGAGAGCGCGGCGACGACACCGGAGACCCCCGAAGTCGGAAGAAGACCCCTGGAGCTGTGCAATAAAATACTTTAAAAAGCTGTGTGTTTTTTTTATTGTCATTTTTTTTCACCAGGTGAATGGGTAGGGGTACAATGTACCCCATACTCATTCACATAGGGTGGGGGGGCCGGGATCTGGGGGCCCCCTTAATAAAGGGGGCTCCCGGATTCTGATAAGCCCCCCGCCTGCAGACCCCGACAACCAACGGCCAGGGTTGTCGGGAAGAGGCCCTGTCCTCATCAACATGGGGGCAGGGTGCTCTGGGGTTTGGGGGGCCGCAGGTCGCCCCCCTGCCCCAGAGCACCAAACCCCCCCATGTTGAGGGCATGCGGCCTGGTACGGTTCAGGAGGGAGGGGGGGCCGCTCTCGTCCCCCCCTCTTCCCCTGCGGCCTGCCAAGTCGCGTGCTCGGATAAGGGTCTGGTTTGGATTCTGAGGGGGACCCCACGCCGTTTTTTCGGCGTAGGGTTTCCCCTTCAAATCCAGACCAGACCCAAGGGCCTGGTATGCTCCTGGAGGGGGAATCCATGCCGTTTTTTTCTTGAAAAATTGGATTCATACCAAACGCAATGCCTGGCATTGGCGGGAATCCACGTCGGATCTCCGTCTACCGGCAATGGGTGTCGCTCATCGTGAAAGGAACATTTTTCCTTTCCCGATGACGAGACAGCTCGGCGCTGGCTCTCGCGACGGAGCTCATAGGGTGTCAATCTCGCCGCTAGAAGCGGCGAGATTGACACAATATCGGCGGCACCTACTGTAAATGTGTGGATAGTCGAGTCCTTTCCAAAGTTGGGTTGTTTTGCAATTCAGCTTCCCCCTTAGGGGTCTATACTTCTAGATCAGAATCATATTTTAGAGTTGCTAATACAATTCTTTAACTTTAAATTTGTCTGCCTCCTGTTGTGCCTATCAAGTCCGCCATTTTTTTAACATTGTGTTCTGGGTTTTGGATGTGGCATGGTGGTAGTTTTTATTTTTGTACTCCAGCGTTGTCACACTGTCACATGTGTAGAAGTCAGCAGCACCAAGCAGAGAAAAGGGATAGAAAAGGTGAAAAAAGTATATTATGAAATTATGATACACAGCATACAGAGCAAACTAAAGGCCATCCATTAGGTTTACATCTACTTTGATGAAGGGTCAACCAGTCAGCCCATCCATTAAGGGCACACGGGCCCCGCCCCCCCATCCATTGCTGCCTCTCCCTATAAATGCATCCGGCCCCTTTCAGGATGCCGGACGCCTGGATTCCAATGCAGGGTGGGTGTTTTTTTGAAGCACTGATTAGAGCCAAAGGCTCTAATAGGCCCAGAAGACATATTTTTGAGTCCAGGGCGAGGTGGGTATGACCACCCCCATTAATTACTTCTACCACTCCAGCCCAAAACCAAGAAACTGGACATGTCCAGAAAACATAAAAAAGTCCCCATCTGAGTAAGTACATCCAACAAGCTGCGAACAGAGCATGGTTTAGTCTATGCAACCTATGGGGAGTAAAACAGGCAGTATTTTAAACTATATTAATTCATCTTGAGCAGAGAGCAGTTGCTTAAAGGGCATGTCTGAAATATTTTAATTGAGGAAAGTGACATATAGTTTTTGAGACCAAGGAGAGGGAGAGAGTTTTTAATAAGGAAGTGACTGCTCTGGGCTTCAGCAAAATGGCGGCCTCCATCAAGAAGAAAAATGAGCCACGTTAGAGCAATTTACAGCACAGACTAATTTTGGTATTATAATTGCGCATGTGCAATCTATGTTCTTACCAGCAAAGGTTATCACACTGTTATGGGTAAACATAAAATCGCTCCCAAATTTAAACGACTGAAAACGTTTAATATTACATTACCATTTTAAAGCTTCTTTGAAGTTTTAGTAATTATGTTAGGTTTTCCTTAAACACAAATCCACTGTCAAAATTCCAGCAGCAATGAAAGGAATGCAGAGCAGCATTTTCACCAGAAAAGGGAAGTATTTTAGCCATTAGTGGTTGAGTCCTGGTGTTTTCAGTGAAGATTACGGTTAATACTACATCATACAAAGACATTTTAGATGTTTGTGCTCATCCATATGTAGCACTTACCCCCAAAGGAGCTGCTGGTTTTGTTTTGGGTCATGCAAACTACCTCCAAGGCTTCCGTTGGCAGGGTAAAGAGTCTTTAGAAAAGTCAATGTTCACACAAATGTAAAACCTAAACAGCAAGGCTTTATTTTCCTTTTTGCAGTGGGAACTTGAACAGAAAGCAGGAATCGAGAGAAGTATAGGGGAAGGTTCAGGCACGCAGCACTAAAAGCACACTGAAATTGTAACGTCAAGCCTGAGTGGGTATTGCTCACCCGGATAGTCCCCCTTTTTCTGGTCCTAGCAGCCGGGATGATGCACGGATTTATTCTTAACAGTCTCTGTTACAGACCTTGAGGTGAACCTGAGGATGCGTCCAGGAATCCTCTGCCACAGGATTGTTAAATTCCCAAACCTCCTAGCCAAGCAAATAAAGAGAATCTTTATGCCAGATTGGCGTATTGCAGGGCCTTTAAGCTCTTGGATCCCTCCTTGAGTAGGTCGCCAGGCCTCTCCCAAGACAGCGGTACCATCGCTAGTCTCCTCTAGGGAAGGTCCTCCCCCGGCTTTCCTCTTCAAGAGCAGATTTCCCGAATATGGGTAGCATGGGATCCTCCTCAGAAGCGTAGGCCCCAGCCAGCGAAGCTGGGCCTACCAGGCAGCGATGCAGCCTCAGGCTGAAGGTGCCCGGGGCTGGAACACACACGTGCACCCCGTGCCATGCGGGCCACGGGGCGCACCAGAAGAACAAGAAGCAGAACAGCCCCAATCAAATGGCGTCTGCCCCTTATGTACCCCCTCCCAGCATGCACAGCGGGTTCACCACGCCCACTGCGCGGCTGCCGAGAGAGGACACCAAATGTGCTGTGTCATGCCTGTATTCCAACCTGAGTCTGTGGCGGCAGTGCCACCTACCGACCAAGGGGAATAACTGCTAGGCAATGTCACAGCCAGAGCAGAAACCGAATTTGAACACCAATAAACAAGTCTGAGCCCAACTATGGCTCAGACATAACCCTAAATTTAACATAGCGTCCCAACTATTTGGGAGGGACGCTACACATACTTGTGGCAACAGTTTGGTGAAGGCTCTTTTCTGTTCAACCATGACTGTGGTCCCTGTGCACAAAGCTAGCTCCATAAAAGGCAAGGTTTGAGCAGTTTGGTTTTTCAGGAACTGGACTGGGCTAAACAGGGCTCTAATCTGAACCCTACTGAACACCTTTTGGATGAATTGGTGGTGAGCCATATATTCTCATCCACCATCAGTACCTGAACTCTCAAATGGGCAGAAATCCCCACCGATACCCTTCAAAATCGAGCGGAAAGCTTTTCCAGAAGAAAGGCCACAAAAAGAGGACAAGTCCATATTACTGGCCATGGTTTTGGAATGGGATCCTCCAACAGGCTTGCATAGATGTGATGGTCAGGTGTCCACAAAACAATGGTCCATACAGTGTAGTTTTGTCCAAACTTAGTTTCATTGGCAGACGTAAAAATCCTAAATATGCAACCCAGGACCACAGCAAAAATATTTCTGAGACTCTATTAGGACAGAATTATGTGACTCGAAAATCAGAAAAGCAACCAAAACTCCCCAAAGCTGCTCTAAAAACCGGCATTCCAACACACCCTTAACATTGCTGCTCCCCCTCATCATACCAGCGGCTTTAGCTGGTATTCATTACCAAAAATCCACGAGTTCCAGAGAAGCCGTGATCAATCCTTCACAATATTTTTGCTCCCCCGAGAATTAATTTGCTGCGAGGGGATTTTTTTTTCCCTTTTATTTTTTGGCGCTTGAAGAATCAATAATAAGCCTGAGATTCAACTGTGAAGAGCCCTCACTTTAGAAGCTCTCAATGAGGTCTAATCCTGTTATCTTTTTCACTTAACGCTCCTGCCTCCATCCTCGTCCCGCGTTTAAGCGGCGACCGGCAATTATCATTCCCAACCCTCCTCTCGAGAGGCACTTAAGTCTTCCTACAGGCAGAACTGACCCGACTCCTGCGCCTCTCTCTCTCCCTAATCAAGTGCCTTTGAAAAATTATATTTGCTGAGCAAATGTCATTATTTTGCCGTTAGCGTTGTCAGTAATTTGGCGGTTAATAGCGGAATGGGCTAAAATAGGGTTCCTTTCAAAGTCTCTCGACCGGACTGGATTAAAAGGTCTATGAAAATTTGATCAAATAAAAAAGCTTTCATTCTAAATGGCGGGTTAGAGAGAGTTTAAGTAGGATGGAAAAAAAAAACACTTCTGCTCATTAAATGGATTCAGCGTATGGTGCCGAAGAAATAATCTGAACAGGAATTAAAATGTGAGTTAGTTTTGCCTAGTTTGAGAATTCTTGCTAAAATTGGGCCTGAAATGTTCCCGCTGCGCCGTCGGGTGCTGTTAGCGGTAAGCGAAAAACTCTGGAAAAAATCAATAAAAAATCACACAGGAAAAAACATGTTTCTAAGAAAAGTACAGCGAAGTACAGACCTCTCAACGATCAACATCGCATAAAACTGCAACAGTAATTGTTCACAAAAGCGTAAAGCAGATTACGGTAGCAAGATTAAAGAAGTTCTAAACCCAAAACATGTGTAGCGGGTGGTCATATTTAGGGGAGGCATCTGAGTGGTACCAGGCTCAGATGCAACAATTGTTAGGATTCCTGGATCAATTTATGCCAGTGGAGGATATCAATGGTGTCTAGCCCACTGCGGCCTATAGGTGGCACTCTGGAGGAAGCCCAAGTTGAGAGTGAGACTGCGATTGAGAAATCCGAAGATGCTGCTTCGGTCACCATGGAATCCCTGCTTCCACCGCCAAGGACGAAAGTCGGCTTGGTCAAGGCTTCCTGCGGCCGTGGGAGAGTCACACCTCAGCGCTTGCTTGGCCTGGATGGATCCGGAAGGAAGAGCCCCAGACATCCCAGTTCAAGTAAAGGCAGAGGTAAGCCGAGGGACATGACCTGGTGTGTGGTTGGAGGTGTCGGGGATCCAGAGGCCCTGGAAGCTGTCCAAGGCGGTGACTCCACGTCTACATGGAGTTACAGTCCCGCGGAGGAGTATGACACCTCCGACTTGGAGTCGATCTCCGATGTTGGAGATGACATTGTAATCGACAAACTGTTTGCTCAGAAAGGCTGGGACAAGATACCCATATCCTCGTCCCGTGTGAAAAGGGACCCACCCATGTCCACTGGGGATAGTACACCCCGGGTGGAGGCCCCGGCGCCTGAGGAGGGATCTGGTCCCCTGCATGCCTCTCCACCCCAGGAGTCGCCTGCGCCCATTGCTGGGGCGAAGCGAGTGTCACTGCGGGCTCCTATGCCCAATCTACAGGTGGTGAAGGTGCCCCGGATGCTATAGTGCTGCCTGGTGAAGGAGACCGTACTACAATGCCACCCCTTTCCCGTTTGCAGAGACTTTTCGGTCAGAAAGTTGCCAATGAATATGGGTGGGAGTACCCATATTTGTCCAAGGAACTTTTGTACGAGGTGGAGGCCTGCAGACAGCGTGGTATGATCACTTCATCTGGACACATCTCAAGTTGCCCCACGCTCGCAGGTACCTCTCATGTTCCCCTGCAGCCTCCAAAAGGTTCAAAGACTGCAAGGCAGAGTGGATGTTGGGTTGGCACATCCATGCTGACCGGGTGCTTATTTGTCGGAGGGAGGGGGATGATGTGGAATATCACAAGGAGACTTTTGACAGGTATTTGAAACCCCTGGTACTGCCGCACCCAAGGTTTTATTTGTAGGAGAATAGACTCCTGTGTTTTTTTGTTGCTGAACATTCCGGAGTGCCTTTGCCAGAACTCAGGGACTCTTTAACCTGCAAAGGGTGGCCTACTTCTGGAAGAATTGGGAGCAGTTTTGTTTTGTTGTTCTCCTTTTTCTTTCTCCACCGCAAGGATACTGAGACTTTGGGGTGTAGTTGAGACAGGGCCACAGTACAGAGAAAAGGATTTCTGGATGGAAGAAAACAAGTGTTCTGACCGTGACACCACCACCAGGTGGCGGTGTAGCGCAACGATTGTCACACACACCACACATTACTTTTGGAAGGAAGGGGTTTCCCCTAGGTGGAGCCTGTTCATTCCAAATCACACACTGTGTCAGATAATGTGTTATTTTTCCCCTCTGCAGGAGAACGTCAATCAAGTCTGCTGAGAATGAGGCAGATCTTAGTCAGTGATGTGGGAGGGGGGAAATGTGATTTTGAAAAAAATTATGCTGTTCTGCTTTTGAATGTTTATACCTGTGCATGTTTTAGCTGTTGTTCTTCCCTTCCCTTTTGGTTCAGGCACAAACGAAACAACATTTTTAAATTGTCATATTTTTTCCCTTTTGGTTAGTTTGTCTCTGGATCGAATTTATGCTGACTCTGCTTTGGAGGGGGCATGAATTGGTTTCAGACACTGGGGACCAGTGTCAAATTACTGGGGGGGGGATGTGTAGCGGGTGGTCATATTTAGGGGAGGCATCTGAGCGGTACCAGGCTCAGATGCAACAATTGTTAGGATTCCTGGACCAATTTATGCCAGTGGAGGATATCAATGGTGTCTAGTTCCCTGCGGCCTATAGGTGGCACTGTTGCCATAGGCCAGGGTTGAATCGCCATTGGAGGGCTGCGCCCTTTGTGTCCTCTTGCGGTAGTAGTACAGCGGGGCGGGGAACCTGCTGTACATGCTGGGAGAGAGTATAAAGGGGGCAGACATCTTCCGCTCGGGGTCCACTCCCAGGCACCTTCAGCCTGGGGGTGCGTGATGGTGGTCTCCGGGTGCCCTGGGCCCGGGGACGGAGTTGCGGTTCCACCCAAGACACCTTTGTTCTGGGGTGAGGTATTCTCTGGAGGCCTGGTACCCAGTACCTTCGACTGGGTCCCGCAAGGGGTCGAGGGCTCCTAGGGTGTCCTCCGGTGTGGACACCCGAATCTGGGACGAGGAGGCCAGGGAGGTGACCCTTCCGAAGACCCAGTGCAGCATTTGCTGGTGACGGTGGGGCCTCTGGTAACTGTCCGGATGGATGTCCTCTCTCTGACAGGGGCCATTGCTCATAGAAGGTAGTCCACGTTCTCATAGTCTGTGGCAGGGACCCATCGTGATTCAGGTCGGCGGCAGAGGCCTTATTCATCTGGTCTGTGGCAGAGACCCCCTCACGGTCGGTGGCAGCGACTGTGCGCCAAGCCTGTTCGCGCTATAACGGAACAGGATAAAACCCAAGTTTAAGTTTGTGCCTGGACCTCCTCCCCACTTTGTTCTGTTCTATGTCTAACCAGTCACTTTCAAAGGACTATTTATTGCTCTGAAGAATAAATAAGTGTTGGATTTTCAGTGGTGTGGAACTTGACTTTCTGGGAGTTAAAGGGTCCTACCTCCACCGGCGTGGAGGGTCGGAATCATCCTCAAGGGAAGTTTTGGCTCTGGACAGGGACACAGGCCCGAAGGTAAAAGGTTATAGCTCACACCTCTGCATACAAGAGGATACGAGCTGGTGGTGCGCCACACTCTCCTCCCTGGTCCCCTAGACGAGAGCCATTGACCGAGAAGAGAAGGAGGGAGTGAGAGGTGAGGTCGCTACACATGTATTATATTGCAGATTTATTTCAGGATTTCTTTCTTCTATTTTTATCTGGTGATCCAGCTAGCAAGTATGTTGTTTTTCAAAAGCTTAAGCTCTCCAGCAGAATGTATCAGTTTACAAGGATGAGACAAACCATTAAACAATGGCACCAGCTTTTATTTATTCATGTAAAAACTTTATCCCAAAAGGAAAAAAAAACTTGTTTGCTGTAACTGCTTATATACTGCGAGCTGGAGTTTGGCTTTCATTTGTTAGTATATTTAAATCAGCTAATACAGTTAACAGACTGTCCAAAGGTGATCCCTGTGCTCTTTCATCCACAGTGGGGGCACTCTAATACAGGAGGTGTGTTACTGGCTAGATCACCAGGTGAAACGGGGGAAGAGAAGCCTAAAAAAGAAAATTAATGCAGCCACCATATCTAATAAATCGTAAGCTGCAATATATAAAATTTTTGGTTTTAATACCTCTGACTCTGAAAGTGGCTTTGCTCTACTCATAACTGAAATAACAGGTTTTGGGGGATCAGACTGCAACATTATAACTTTGTAGCAAGCCACAAAGTAAAGAACTGCAGTAGGGGCTGATCTGTGTCAGATATTTGGGAACACAGCCAAGAATTGCACATTCACCAAGATTTACTTTACTGTGTCATCTTTGAGCCGGTGTTCTATTGGATAGTGCCCTCTGTCCAGAAATGCCTGAGTCGTGCTTTGCATGTGCAGTACGGAACGGCGCTCCAGTGGATTTCCCGATCAGCTTTTGCAACGGAGTGACGGTGCATGCGCAGAGGGCACTATCCGATAGAACACTGTTATTATCAGATTGTGCCTTGCGCTTGCGGGACGTCTTCATTTTGGTGAAGGGCAGGTTTTAATCTGTTGATGGACGGGTTCAGTGCTGCAAATGGACAATGTTCCCCGATTCTGCCTGTCGCTTGCGGGGCAACTGCCAGCATGCCCTGTCACTGCCCCCTAGGGGGACTACAACTGCCAGCCTGCCCTGTCACTGCCCCCTAGGGGGACTACAACTGCCAGCATGCCCTGTCACTGCCCCTTAGGGGGACTACAACTGCCAGCATGCCCTGTCACTGCCCCCTAGGGGGACTACAACTGCCAGCATGCCCTGTCACTGCCCCTTAGGGGGACTACAACTGCCAACATGCCCTGTCACTGCCCCCTAGGGGGACTACAACTGCCAGCCTGCCCTGTCACTGCCCCCTAGGGGGACTACAACTGCCAGCATGCCCTGTCACTGCCCCTTAGGGGGACTACAACTGCCAGCACGCCCTGTCACTGCCCCCTAGGGGGACTACAACTGCCAGCATGCCCTGTCACTGCCCCTTAGGGGGACTACAACTGCCAGCACGCCCTGTCACTGCCCCCTAGGGGGACTTCAACTGCCAACATGCCCTGTCACTGCCCCCTAGAGGGACTACAACTTCCATAATGCCCTGTCACTGCCCCCTAGATGGACTACAACTGCCAGCATGCCCTGTCACTACCCCCTAGAGGGACTACAACTCCCAGCATGTCCTGTCACTGCCCCCTAGAGGGACTACAACTCCCAGCATGTCCTGTCACTGCCCCCTAGAGGGACTACAACTCCCAGCATGTCTTGTCACTGCACCCCCTAGAGGGACTACAACCCCCAGCATGTCCTGTCACTGCCCCCTAGAGGGACTACAACCCCCAGCATGACCTGTCACTGCCCCCCCTAGAGGGACTACAACCCCCAGCATGTCCTGTCACTGCCCCCCTAGAGGGACTACAACTGCCTTTGGCTTTTCTCAACAGAGGGCACTATCCGATAGAACACTTGCATCTAAGTTCAGGATTGTAGATGGTTGAGGAAATTGACAGATGCCACTGGATTGCCTAAAACTTTGTTATTACCCCTCATTAGGATAGGGGTTGTTTATGTCTCTGGTGCCTGACCAATGGAGGGGCAGATTCTACACACCAAAGGGCTTCCTGGCTCACCATAGGTTGTGACTGAATAAACTGACTGTACAATTGAAGTGCAACGTCACAACAATGGAGTCTAGATAGCAACTTCATTTAAATGTGAAATGTGAAATGTGACCCCTACACACATTCAATGTGCTTCAGGGATAAGCACTTCTTCATTAGGGTTGAACTAAAATGTTTAATAGGCAAAGTGTTATCAACCGCTGGTTGTTGTGGTGCTTCAATTCCATATTCACCTTATACAGTAGGGTGACCAGACATCCCCGGTTTCAGGGGACAGTCCCTGGATTGAGGACACTGTCCCCGGACCAAGTCTGTCCCCAGTTTTGTCCCCGGATTGGATTTCAACAGGGCCTGGGGAAATTTCAAAGACAGTCAGTGTAGAATAAAAAAAAAACCTCTGAATTACACACCCCCGCTCCGCTGCTCTTAATAGCTTAGGGGGGTGTATTTTTTTTTTCCATTATCTGTGCCCCTTCTGATGATCATGTGCTGGTCGGAGTGGAGGGAATATTTCTTCTGTTTCGGGTGCATGCCCATCCAGCTCCGCTCCGATGTTCTTCTGCCTTGGCTCAAGTCCCGGCCAGCCGCCTGCCTGCTTATCTCCTTGCCTTCCGTGGCGGAGTGATCTTCCTCCTCTCCCCACCCAGTTGTAGCTGGGACCTGGAGAGTGAAACTTGACAGACTGTGAGGCGGGCGGCGACGGGCAGAGAGTCGCTGATTGACGCCATTACTAGTAAAGAAAAAAAATATGTGCCCAGATTTCATTAAAAAAATCTGGTCACCTTATTATACAGGAAGTAGATGGTGACCCTGGATGATGCATGAACCAGGATGGTGCTGTCCTTCCGGGGAGAAAAGCAGATGAAAGCATTGTCAGGGGGAATACTGTGATCTCTGTAAGATATAATAAATACCTGGAAGGGTTACATTGACATAATACGGAGCATGGAAGCAGAGACTGATGTGTCTGGCTCAGTGTTTTCTGTACAGCATTACGGAATATGTCAGAGCCATATAAATGTATAATAATAATAGTGTGTGACTGTATGGAGACTAGGGTTGCACCGAAACCACTCTTCTTAAGACCGAGTACTACAAGTAGAGATGCTTTTTTCAAGTACTCGCCGATACCAATTACCGATACTTTTTTTAATGTCATGTGACAGTGGACTGCGTAATTCTTTTTTTTTTTTTTTTACAATTACATTTTTAAATTTTTTTATATATATATATTTTTTTACAATGCTTTCTTTTTTTTGGGGGGGGGGGGAGTGGACAGTGTCAGTGTTTTTTTTTTTAATTACATTTTTACAATATTCCCTTTAAATGTTTATTACAATGTTTATTATTATTTTTTTATCAGCCCTGTTGGGGGGCTTTAGTAAGATATCAGGGGTCTAAACCCGACATCTACCCTTTGAGACAGAGAAAGGGACTGAGGACACAGATTCCCCAGTCCCTTTCTCTGCAGCCTCAGCTGCACTGAAAATTAATGGACAGGAGACAGAGGCTCCTCTCTATTCATAAACTGAGACATCGTAATTACAGATTACTCTGCTCAGTTATGTGAATGGACAGTCAGTCATCACTGACTCTGTGCATTCAGAAAATTGGCTCCTTCCTCCGCTCTCTGGAGACCGGAGGAGGACATGGAGGAGCATGGAGGACATGGCGAGGGCCCGGAGGAGCACGGAGGACATGGCGAGGGCCCGGAGGAGCACGGAGGACATGGCGAGGGCCCGGAGGAGCACGGAGGACATGGTGATGGCCCGGAGGGACAATGGGGACATGGCGGGGGCCCGGAGAGGCAAGGAGGACATGGCGGGGGCCCGGAGGAGCACGGAGGACATGGCGGGGGCCCGGAGGAGCACGGAGGACATGGTGATTGCCCGGAGGGACAATGGGGACATGGCGGGGGCCCGGAGGGGCAAGGAGGACATGGCGGGAGCCCGGAGGACATGGCGGGGGACCGGAGGAGCACGGAGGACATGTCGGGGGACCAGAGGAGCACGGAGGACATGGTGATGGCCCGGAGGGACAATGAGGACATGGCGGGGGCCCGGGGGGGCAAGGAGGACATGGCGGGGGCCCGGGGGGGCAAGGAGGACATGGCGGGGGCCCGGGGGGGCAAGGAGGACATGGCGGGGGCCAGGTGGAGCACGGAGTACATGGCGAGGGCCCGGAGGAGCACGGAGGACATGGCGGGGGACCAGAGGAGCACGGAGGACATGGCGGGGGACCGGAGGAGCACGGAGGACATGGCGGGGGACCGGAGGAGCACGGAGGACATGGTGATGGCCCGGAGGGACAATGGGGACATGGCGGGGGCCCGGAGGAGCACGGCGGGGGCCTGGAGGAGCACGGAGGACATGGCAGGGACCCAGGGGAGCACAGAGGACATGGCGGGGGACCGGAGGGGCAAGGAGGACATGGCGGGGGACCGGAGGGGCAAGGAGGACATGGCCGGGGACCGGAGGAGCTCGGAGGACATGGCGGGGGACCGGAGGAGCACGGAGGACATGGCGAGGGACCGGAGGAGCACAGAGGACATGGCGAGGGACCGGAGGGGCGTTGAGGACAGGGCGGGGGCCCAGAGGAGCACAGCGGACATGGCGGGGGACCGGAGGAGCATGGAGGACATGGCGGGGGACCGGAGGAGCACGGAGGACATGACGGGGGACTGGAGGAGCACGAAGGACATGGCGGGGCCCGGAGGGGCAAGAAGCACATGGCGGGGGACCAGAGGAGCACGGATGACATGGCGGGGGCCCAGAGGAGCACAGAGGATATGGCGGGGGACCGGAGGAGCACGGAGGACATGTCGGGGGCTGGAGGAGCACGGAGGACATGGCGGGGGACCGGAGGAGCACAGAGGACATGACGGGGAACCAGAGGAGCACGGATGACATGGCGGGGGACCGGAGGAGCACGGATGACATGGCGGGGGCCCAGAGGAGCACAGAGGATATGGCGGGGGACCGGAAAAGTACAGAGGATATGGCGGGGGACCGGAAGAGCACGGAGGACATGGCGGGGGACCGGAGGAGCAAGGAGGACATGGCCAGGGACCGGAGGATGACAAGGGGACAGTCAGGGGTGATCGATGCGCGGTGGGGGGAGTTACAAGCACCGATCACCCTGTATAGATTTCAATAAAGCATCAGAAAGCTGCGGGGGGAGAGGAGGAGAAGCGTCTGTCAGCTGATTTATTGAAATCTATACAGGGAGATCGGTGCTTGTAACTCCCCCCACCACCGCACTGATCACACCTGACTGTCCAGGTATCGGGTTAAGCATTGGAGCATTTGCAGGAGTACAAGTATCCCTGCAAATGCTTGGTACCGATACTAGTATGTATCGATATTAATGCAACCCTAATGGAGACATTAGAATGTAAGCTCTTCTGTTGCAGAGACTCTCTGTACAGCACTATGGAATATGTCAGCTACACATCTCGTGCGAGTATCATTGAGTGGCTCTGGTGACAGGTCATCATCTTTCTGACCCGCATGAAGTAGGACAATGAAGATTTCTTGCTTTAGATGACATTTAAAATGAGTCTCTGTCACCGTCCCATACTGACAGCTTTCATTTATTCTAATTTAATTCACAAAGGACGGCGGAGAGTCAGATCTTCAGACAATCACTTCTCCGGGTTCACGGAGATTAATGAGAGTTCTGTTCTTTATGAACAGCTCACAAAGACTCTCTGAGATGTTCTGCACATGGCGATCTGCTGAAGTGATGAGGATGGGTTGCTGTGTGAGCGTCGCAAAATTCTCAGGGAGCAATGAACTTCCAAGTGACCTGGGATAAATTACACGAGTATCCAATGTACAGACATTAAAAATCACAACAAAAAAAAAAAAAATAGAAACTTTAAATGGGTGTCTTCTAGTTTGCTCTGCACTGTCTTTTTTCCCCTCAAAACTTTTTTTTCCCATCTGCTTTCCCATCTCAGTGCTGCTGATCTCCTCCATCATTCAGTCACATTGGGGTAGATTTACTAAAGGAAAATAGAATGTGCACTTTGCAAGTGCAGTTTCACACATTTTCCCCAGAGTTTAGTAAATGTGGTAAAGCTTCACTTTGTAAAGGAATACCCAATCAGGTGCAAGTAAAGTAAAAAAAAAAAAACATTTTTGCTTGCACATGATTCGATGATGGAAATCAGCTCTGGGGAAAAGAAGTGCAACTGCACCTGCAAAGTGCACATTCTATTTGTAAATCCACCCCTTCCTGTCTACATAGCCACTTCAGTAGGTTTTACCCCAGTCATGACCAGGCCATTTTTTGCTATTCAGCACTGTGCTACTTTAGTAATTGCACAGTCATGAATCGCTATACTCAAACAAAATGTATATCATTTTTTTTCACACAAATAGGAGATATTTCCAGCACCTACAGGTAAGCCTTAATAGGCTTACCTGTAGGTAAAAGTGGTTGTACAACCACTTTAATACAGTGGTCAATAACATTACTATACACTGTACTAATTACACTGGCTGGGAAGATGTCAACATCTCGGGTAATCAAGGGGTTAAATGTTTGCCTAACAAGTATGTTGTGTATTATGTGCTGCTTTTTACTAACGATCTCTTTGCAGGGATAAGAAACAGAGAGATCGTTCCCTCTGTACAGAGCCCTGTATTGATTGTCAGGGCCCTGGGCTGTGATTTGACACAGCCAATCAGCAGGTCCCGGCCATGAATCATTGGCCGGAGTTGGTGGGCGGCGGTGCACGCCCTGTGTACGGAAGAGGCCAGCGTCGTACGGGTACGTCGCTGTGCCTGTATGGGTTGCCTATCCACAGTACAGTGCGGGCAGGCGGTCCGGAAGTGGTTAAACAAGGACCTCCATGGTGGGATCATGACAGATTATTTTAATGAAAGCTGCAGATTTAAAAAGATAGAACGCAACTTTTGGAATAGCATTAAAGCTTAAAGTGGTTGTAAAGTCAGGTTTTTTATCCTAATGCATGAAGATAAAAAAAAAACTCTGTATGTAGCAGCCCCCCTCAGCCCCCCTAATATTTACCTGAGCCCCATCTCTATCCAGCGATGCGCATGACTGCCTCTGCCGTCTTTATTGGCGACACAGCAGTGGCACCACTGGCTCCCGCTGCTGTTAATCAAAGTCAGTTAGCCAATCAGGAGAGAGAGGGGGCGGGTCTGGACCACAGCTTTGTGTCTGAATGGACACAGGGAGCTGTGGCTCGGGTGCCCCCACAGCAAGATGCTTGCTGTGAGGGCACTCGACAGGGGGGGGGGCAGGAGAGCCAAAGAGGGACCCCAGAAGAGGAGGATCTGGGCTGCTCTGTGCAAAACCAACTGCAACAGAGCAGATAAGTATAACATTTTTTTTTTTTTTTTTTGTTAAAAATAACAAACAACAACAGATTTTACAATCCCTTTAACTCCAGACAAGACGACGCTAAATTAAATCTATTCCCAAATTTTCTTTGTGTGCACAAAATGTCTTTTCAAACCCAAATAGTACATTGAAAAGTAGCAGTGACATCATCACGGTGCTGTATATAGTCTATGCAGAGGGCAGAGCTGTGGGAGGGCCCCAGCAGGCTCCACCCACTACAGCCTGCATGCAGAAAACTACAGGAGGGGGCGGAGACAAGACCAGTCACCCTGCACAGGAGAGAGGAGCAGTGAGCGGTCTGTATTACAGGAAAAGTCTGCACAGATCTGGAAGAAATGCACAAAGCACACCGAGATTCGAGGAAGAATACACAGGACCCTTAGACAATATTTGACTATCCCAGAGTCCAGCTTTAACATTTTACATTTTATATGAGATTTTAGAGATTTGGTTTACTTTAAATCCAGCACAATAGAAGGAAACACATTTCTAAAGACTATAATGATGTGCAAACACATAACATCCAAACTATAAAATTTCCAACAAATCTGGTAATCTGATGATGATTGCAATAGTCAATTAAAAAAAAGCCATAAAGAGGAAAAAACAAAGAAGAAAAATAAATCAATCAGAGGGGGTACATCAGTATTATAGACATCATCTGAACGCAATTCAAATCAGCCATCACATTTAGGATCGATTGTAATCTGAATGGACAACATCAATGATGTCATTGATCCTAATGCCGCGTACACATGACCGTTTTTCATGACGAGAAAAATGACATTTTTTAATTTTGTCATTAAAAACGATCGTGTGTGGGCTCCAGAGCATTTTTCGCGACGTGAAAAATGGGCATTAAAAATTTAGAACCTGCTCTATTTTTTCACGTTGTCGTTTTTCTCGTCGTGAAAAACGGCCGTGTGTAGGCTTTAACGACGTGAGAAAAACGTGCATGCTCAGAAGCAAGTGATGAGACGGGATCGCTCGTTCTGGTAAAACTAGTGTTCATAATGGAGATAGCACATTTGTTGCGCTGTAACAGACTGAAGAGCACGAGGCTGAAAAGCGCGAATCGTCTCTAACCAAAACTTTACTAACACGAGGATCAGCAAATGCAGCCCGAAGGGTGGCGCCATCCGAATGGAACTTCCCCTTTATAGTGCCGTCGTACGTCTTGTACGTCACAGCGCTTTGCTTGAGCATTTTTTTTCACGATAGTGTGTAGGCAAGGCAGGCTTGAGAAGAATCAGGTCGAGAAAAACGTCGGTTTTTTCAAAGACATTAAAAACGGTCGTGTGTACGCAGCATAACATTCATGCTGAGCTTTTGTTTTAGGGCCCTTCAACACTTAAAATGGAATTTAAACTAAATTTTAAAAGGCTGCGAGCAGACAGCTCTTCATTGCAGAAGAGACAGGCAATAACAAACACTTACCCTCCTGCTCGCTGTCTTCCAGGGCACACATAGCTCAGTGTGCATTCCGGCACACTCCGACTGTGCCAGAATGACTGACTCCTGTGCACATGCAAGGGATGGCATCACCGGCCCGCCAGCCAATCAAAAGACCAAAAACCTGGCACATGGAAGAAGATGACAGTGGCCGGTGAGGGATGTAACCATTGCATTGCTCGAAGGTGGACTGAAGTATTTCTGGGGGTTAAGTTCTACTTTTATTGAGAAAAAAACAATACCCTCTGGGTGATCTATGTACATTACAAGGATTTGAACAACCTTTGTTGCAGTTTCCTATCTTTTGTTATTCTGAAGAAATCCCTGTGTGTTTGTCTGTATCCATGTGGGAAAGTGATTCTAATGGGAGTGGTTTTATAATTATCAATCAGCTGTGCACCTGCAGTGCTCTAATGAGAAAAAGCTGCTGGGCCTGCATCCCTTTAGGTGTGATTTCCTATTGAAAGTTTCTCACCAAAAATGTTTTTTTTTGTTGCAGTGGATGCCTGAAATCTGACTTGCATCTTAAAGTGATTTTTTTTAAAATAACAAACATGTCATACTTACCTCCACTGTGCGCACAGAGGGGCCTCGATCCACCTCTTCTGGGGTCCCTCCCCGCTTCAGATAACCCCCTAAGAGAAGCGCTCTCCCGGGGGGGTTACCTTGCAGGTGCAATCCCGAGTCCAGCATTTGCGTCCACAGACACGAATGCCACACTCGGCCCCGCCCCCCACGTCATTGGATTTGATTGACAGCAGCGGGAGCCAATGGCTGCGATGCTATCAATCTAGCCAATCAAGAGCTGGGAACCCGTGGAGAGAGACAGCATGTCCCCGCAGAGGAGATGAACGGGCTCAGGTAAGTAAAACGGGGGGCTGGGGGGCCGGTGACTGCCAAGTGTTTTTTCACCTTAATGCATATGGTGCATTAAGGTGAAAAAACATGAGGGTTTACAACCCCTTTAAGGTAGACTTCTGGGAAAATCAGTGAGCCAATCACACAAGCAGGAAATTACGTTTCTGGGGGGCGTTCTGTATACCGTTTGTGTACAGAACTCCTCCAGGTAGCCATATTGCATTTTACAGAAAATTACAGAGCTGCAGATTGAAAAGAAAGGTAATTTTTAATAACATTCATTTACAATGCGACTTGTGTCGCAATTGTGTACGCTATATTATTTTTTCTTTATTTGCTATTTTTTTCCCCCACGAAAGTGGAATTATCCTTTAAGCTTTTGTTGCATTGCATTAATGCAAACGTGTAACGCAAATTGCATTAAAGTGATTGTAAGGCTAAAGGTTTTTTTTACCTTCATGCATTCTCTGCATGAAGGTAAAAAACCTTTTAGACACATCTTCCCCCCCCCAAATACTTACGTTAGCCCAAGCCTGATCCCAATCCAGCTTTGTGCCCAAGTGCTGCGCCGCTGCTCTCTCTCTCCCTACTCTCTGGCTTGGATTCTGCTGCTGTCAATCAAATCCAGTGATTAGGGAGAAGGGGGGCAGGGCTGAGCTGTACTGTGTGTGTGTCTATAGTCACACACAGTGCAGCCCGGGATTTAGCCCACATGAGTGCATGCCTAGGAAGCGGCTTGCTAGGGGAGTACTTGGGAAAGCAGAAGGAGACAGGAGTGCTGGCAGGGGACCCCAGAAGTAAAGGATCGAGGGTGCTCTGTGCAAAACCATTACACAGCAGGTAAGTATGACATGTTTCTACTATCACTTTAAGGCAGCCCATTCATTATGAATGGATTATCAATATACGATTTACCCCTTTTTTGATAATGCACCGCAGCACACCAACTAATATTTGCTGTGGTGCTTTTCAATACCCTTCATAGAGTAGTTGCACTGCCAAGCATTGTGGTAATGCACATTAACACAAATATTTTACTGAAAAGTGCCACAATGCACAATTGTAAATGGGCCCTCACAACGAACCTGTCAGTAACTTTACAATTGTCATGAAATCGGCCAGCCTTGATCACCAGTCAGTGACTTTGCCTAGGCTGAGATGATGTCATCAGTTGTCTGCAGGCAGAAAGAAGCATTCCTTCAGTCTCCTCTCCTCCAGTGATCACTCAGCCTGTACTTTGTAACATTGGAGCAAGTCGCAATGTGACAGGCTGTAGCAGAGGCCGGCCTGTGTTGTAAATCCTGGTGGCTGTGCAGTTCTTGGCTGTGTTCACAAATGTCTAAGATTGTGTCATTTTTGAGCCAGCATGTTATATCAGGAAGTAGATAATAACCCTGGATGATGACTGAACAAAGAGGGTGTTGTCCTTTTGGGTAAATAAAAACCACGGATGAAGGCCTTGTCAGGGCCAGGGTAGTACTGTGATCTCTGTGAAAGAAAATAAATACCCGGGAGTGTTATACTGACACATTACTCAGTTTGCTGCATATATCTTGGAAAAATAAATTTGATGAAAGGCACACTTTAACGTAAGCTGCAGTTTTGATCCATCTGTTTCCTGGGCGACAATACATTTCCATGAAAAACAGCAATTTCACCCATATAAAGGGTCCCCGTCTCACACAACTAGCTTAAAACAAAATCGTCCCTGGAAATCCTTTTATGGCTCCAAAACGTCACTGCGCTGGCCTGAAGCAGAATTCTGATACGTAAGTGCTTCGTGGAAATCCAACAACATCAAAACACGCAGATCGCTTTTCTCCCCGCGCCTCCTCTTCTGTGTGAGCCCCACGGCGTCTTGTCTGCATTCAGCAGAGTGCCGCTTTCCTCGCCTTGCTGCACGTGTGACCGAGCGTCTGCCGGGATAAGAAAGAGTCCGCAGAGCCTTTAATGTCATGCTGATATTCCCCCCTCCCCCCGCCACACTTCAAAGGTGATACTTTATTTATCAATTATTTTTTATGATAGGTGCACAGCACCGGGCTTCCACCGATCCTCATTCACAGGCAGTGACACTGAAAAAAGACGCACTCAATGATTTTTGTGTTGATCATCCAATTCGGGGGTATCCAAACTTTCTAAGCAAAGGGCCAATTTACTGTCCTTCAGGCTTTAGAAAGGCCAGGCTGTGGCCAATGGGAGTAGAACATGCCCCAACATTAGTGCCCTATCATTGGTTTTATTGGGAGAAATAGTGTTCCATTGTTGGTATCAATGAAAGAATAGAACCCCATTGATGGTGTCAGTAGGGTGAATTGTGCCCTATCATTGGTATTAATTGGTGAAATATTGCCCCAAGGGCCAAATAAAGGAAAGCAAGGGGCCACAACTGGCCCCAGGCCACAGTTTGGAGACCACTGATCTAGATCATTTCTGTTGCCCCTGCTAAGGGTTCTGTTCAGAGGCATCCATCATTGTGAACACAAGAGTGTGGAGTGGCACTGCACTGTGAATAAAGGAGTAACTCCACCCAGAACCAGCATTCCCTGGTTTGAACACCTGCTGGGACCACTATGAGAGGTTCCCATCATCCCTGAGTGGAGTTTCTGGGTCTGAACACCTGCTGTACCCATTATGAGAGGTTCCCACCATTCAGGAGTGGAGTTTCTGGGTCTGAACACCTGCCGCTCCCATAATGAGAGGTTCTCACCATTAATGAGTGGAGTTTCTGGGTCTGAACATCTGCTGTACCTATTATGAGAGGTTCCCACCATCCATAAGTGGAGTTTCTGGGTCTGAACACCTGCTGTACCTATTATAAGATGTTCCCACCATTCATGAGTGGAGTTCCTGTTTCTGAAAACCTGCTGTACCCATTATGAGAGGTTCTCTCCATCAATGAGTGGAGTTTCTGGGTCTGAACACCTGCCGCTCCGATAATGAGAGGTTCTCACCATTAATGAGTGGAGTTTCTGGGTCTGAACACCTGCTGTACCTATTATAAGATGTTCCCACCCTTCATGAGTGGAGTTCCTGTGTCTGAACACCTGCTTTACCCATTATGAGAGGTTCTCACCATCAATGAGTGGAGTTTCTGGGTCTGAACACCTGCTTTACCCATTATGAGAGGTTCTCACCATCAATGAGTAGAGTTTCTGGGTCTGAACACCTGCTGTACCCATTATGAGAGGTTCTCACTATCAATGAGTGGAGTTTCTGGGTCTGAACACCTGCTGTACCCATTATGAGAGGTTCTCACTATCAATGAGTGGAGTTTCTGGGTCTGAACACCTGCTGTACCCATTATGAGAGGTTCTCACCATCAATGAGTGGAGTTTCTGGGTCTGAACACCTGCTGTACCTATTATGAGAGGTTCTCACCATAAATGAGTGGAGCTTCTGGGTCTGAACACCTGCTGTACCTATTATGAGAGGTTCTCACCATAAATGAGTGGAGCTTCTGGGTCTGAACACCTGCTGTACCTATTATGAGAGGTTCTCACCATTCATGAGTGGAGTTCCTGTGTCTGAACACCTGCCACTCCCATAATGAGAGGTTCTCACCATCAATGAGTTTAGTTTCTGGGTCTGAACACCTGCTGTACCCATTATGAGAGGTTCCCACCATCAATGAGTGGAGTTTCTGGGTCTGAACACCTGCTGTACCTATTATAAGATGCTTCCACCATTTATGAGTGGAGTTCCTGGGTCTGAAAACCTGCTGTACCCATTATGAGAGGTTCCCACCATCCCTGTGCTGAGTTCTCTGGCCTGAACACCTGCTGTACCCAATATGAGGGGTTCCCACTATCCCTTTACTAATTTTGCAGGTCTGCACACATGCTGTGCCCGTTATGAGGAGTTCCCACCATCCCTGCAACCTACCGATAACTAAAACAAATAAAGAGTTATAACCAAAAGAAAACAAGGGTATTGCTTTTGACCAGTTCAGCTCTCACCCCTGTATGCACTGCATTTCCACTATGGGCCTATTTATTCTGCAATAACATTATCATTATTGAAAATACAAAAGGAAAACATATCATTTTTGATGATTGGGTCTTAATTTTTTTCAAACAATCTATAGACAAAAACAAGGCAAAAAAAAATAATATTTTTTTTTTTAACTTTGACTGGTGACGGCTCGGCAGCCATCACACATCGCTGTGACCCATACGGTGTCCTGGCAGAGCTATTGGAGAGGCACATTGATCAGTGAAGGTAACAGGGACAGAAAACGCCAGCGCAGCACAACACAATGGCGATTAATGACGGATCGCTGCTCCGACTGACATTCAGGTTAGTGATATCCCATAAAGGAGCCTTGCATAGTCAGGTGACTTTATGGTAAAGTCCGGAAGAAGTTCCCTTGGGATAGTTACTAAATCAATTGCCCGAGTCCCATCTCTGAGCAACAGAACAAATGAATGAGCAAAATCCACAGGTGGGTTAAGCCACAACAGGACAAGTACAGCAGAACTGATTGACGTTGTTTAATAGCGATCCTGCCAGTAGCAAACAACATTAACTCTGAATTTATTGAGGAGCAGCGTTGTCACCTTAGGACAGGAAAACAGAACCCCTCCCTCTCTTCTCTTTCCTAAATCCTTGGGGTCGGGGAAGTGGGCTGGGTTATGCAGTCCTCCAAACAATGTAACTGATATACTTGCAGCACAAGCAGAGTGTACAGGAAGTTAGCTCCCAAAACTTCTGGCTGGATCAACAGGTATTTTATCGCACCTGATCCCCCCCCCCTCATACTATATGCCCCAGGCCCACCTGTCACTCTTGGTTGACAATCCTCCATGGCGGGTGTCAGGATGGAGTGTGGCAGTAGGTTGGTAGCATAAAATGAAAGCGCTCAACTCTGAGCACTTCCAGGTTCAGAGCTGCCAATACCTAGCTGCTCTGGCCAGGGAAGAAGCTGATAGAACACAATCTGTGCTCAGCTGGCTTCAGCAAAAAATAAGTTGAGTGCAAAGGGGAGTCTAAATAGGTACCTTATGTCTCCTTAAAGGGAACCTATCACTTGCACTATGCTATGACATATGTCAGTGATTCTCAACAGGGTCGTTTTTAAGGCAGGGCAAAAGGGGCAGCTGCGCTGGGCCCTGTCATTGTTGTGGGGCCCAAAGCAGCTGCCTCATACTTGCCAACTATCCCAGTTTAAATTCCCTTGAAGTTTTAGTCCCTTGCTGTGACCTGATATCTCAGTGTGAACTGCTGCTACTAATGCTGCCCAGCTCTGCCCTATTGTTGTGTACAGGTGACTCACCTGCAGACCCTGTGTTTACATGTAAATAACCGTCATTCATATGTAAATACTGGGAGCATTCATATGTAAATAGCGGCAGCACTCATATGTAAATAGCTGAGGCCGGCGGCATTCATATGTAAATAAAGGCGGCATTCATATGTATATCATGCCCCTCTGCAGTGAAGAGATGATGTGCTGTAACCTCTAGCAACCAATCAGTGAGCAGTATTACTGCACAGTAATCTCTAGCAACCAATCAACAAGAAGAAATCATGTGCTGTAACCTCTAGCCACTAACCAGTGAGCCGTAATGTGTGCTGTAACCTCTAGCATCCAGTCAGTAAGTGGTAATGATATGCTGTAACCTCTGGCAACCAATCGCAATCACTGCCTGATCTGATACAGTAAACTGATTTTAAGTCTAGCTGATATTTATTGTATGTCCCAGAGCAGGTGGAGAGCAAAATTGCATGGGGGGGGGGGGGGGGGGGACTAAGAATTTTTTTGCCCAGTGTTCTGTTTCAACTACAAAGCGATAAAGTTCATCTCCAGGTTTAAGTAGGCCTTACTCAAGCTGGTTTGATATTCATCCCTTGCATCGATACAGGCAGTTTAACTCAATGAATAAACTCACAGTTAGGACGACAGACGATGAATCCTTTCGAATGTTCCGTTTAATGATGGATATTCATAGGTAGAAAAACGTTGCAGTTGTAAGCCACATGTAAGATGTTTAGCATGGAAAATATACAGGAGTAATGACCAGAATCAGGAAGTGGAGGAGATATATAAAGAACTACGGTGAGAGAGAGAGTTCAGCTAGAAAGAAGGGGACAGATCTTAAAGACACAGAGCAAGAATAATCACATAGTGTAACACAACACTCCCCGTCTGAAATCTTTAGATTTCATAACCTTAAACTAAAATATATATTTTCAAAAAGTCCAATACTGACGAATGTCCTGGAACCTGTAATGAAAAACATGCAACAAGCAAATAATAAACGTAAGTTCAACAGGATGAAGAACATAAAGTCATAGTATGATGTCTTCAAATAATTCCAAAGTTCTGAGTAGAACCTGTAGATGGCAGCAATGTACTCCCCGCCGTGCCAACAGCATGGCTAGTCCTTGCACAAGTCACTCACCTGGCAAAAGGAGTACTAACTCTGTAATTGGTCGACTAAAGGTTTGTGTCGATCCTCCCTTGGTTACCTTGACTTCTACCTTCCGGACTTTGTTATCGTCGCTGGGCATAACTTTAGTAATAAGACCCATAGGCCACTCATTCCGACAAACTTTCTTGTCTTTTAGAAGGATGAGGTCTCCAACCTTAAGATTCAGCTTAGATGCTTGCCATTTGTTATGACCTTGAAGGTGGTGAAGATACTTTTTCTTCCAGCGATGCCAGAACACATTGGCTAGATGCTGCACCTGCTTCCATTGATGCCTGTAACGGTGTGACCGCAGCTTCTGTTTTGCACTTACAGAAGTGTGTAGTGAGATGTTCACAGTTCTTATTTCCTTATCTTCAGGGTTTACTAGCCCATAGGTGGTGTCAATAGGGAGTAAGTAAAAGTCCTCACACAGAAACCTTGGAGGTGACAGCCATAAGCTGTCCTTAAGAGCGGCAGGTGACACGGCTCTGGTCCCACAGTCAGCTGGGTTTAGTTCAGTGGGAACGTGATGCCATTGACTTGGTAGAGAGAATCTCTTGATACGTTCAACCCTGTTGCTGACGTACACATAAAATTGTTTTGTTTGGTTGTTTATGTAACCAAGTACTACCTTACTGTCTGTATAGAAGGTGAAAGAATCAATTCTAGTGTCCATTTCACTTCGTATGACCTCAGCAATTTCTACTGCTAGCACGGCTGCACAAAGTTCAAGTCTTGGTATGGTATGTGCAGGTTTGGGAGTGAGTTTTGCCTTGCCTAGGACAAAACTACAGTGTGATTCTCCATTCAGTTCAGAGGTCTTCAAATAGGCTACTGCAGCAATAGCTTCAACTGATGCATCAGAGAAAATATGAATCTCTCTCCGGTTAGCAGTTGAAGTGGAACCTTGAATGGTAACTGGAGCAAGGAAACCCAGTGGGTCATAGATGCTATTCACCACGGACAGGACTCCTCTCTTAGTGAAGGGTTTGTCACAAGTTGACACTTGGAAGGTGAATTTGTCTTGCTTGATGTTCCACAACAAACCCAGACTTCGCTGTACTGGAGGCACATCTGTACCTAAGTCAAGGTTTTTTAGACTAGTGGCATAGTCCTCAGAGTGAAAGGCATTCATAAGTTCCTGGCTGTTGGATATAATCTTGTGCAGTCTAAGGTTTGCTACAGACAGCATCTCCTTTGTTCTGGTGAGAAGATCAATTGCTTCTTTAGCAGTTGGAAAGGACTTAAGTGCGTCGTCAACGTAGACGTTTCTTTCAACAAATTGACAGGCATCAGATCCATATTCAACTTCTCCAGTCTGAGCGGTTTTCCTTAGCCCATAAGTTGCCACTGCTGGGGAAGGACGGTTACCGAAGACATGTACCTTCATGCGATAATCTATAACTTCCTTGTTGAGGTCATTGACCTTGTGCCATAGAAACCTGAGGTAGTTTCTGTTGTCTTCTCTGACGATGAAGCAGTGAAACATCTGTTGAATGTCGGCCATTACTGCTACAGGCTCTTGTCTGAAACGAATCAAGACTCCTATTAGACTGTTGTTCAAGTTGGGTCCAGTAAGGAGCATGTTGTTAAGAGAAACACCTTCGTGCTGAGCACTGGAATCAAAGACAACTCTGATTTGGTCTGGTTTGCGTGGGTGATACACGCCAAAGGATGGAAGGTACCAGCATTCTTCTCCCTCCTTTAGTGGGGGAGCAGGCTCTGCATGATCTCTGTCAAATACATTTTGCATAAAGTCCACAAAGTGCTTTTGCATCTCTGGTTTCCTGCTTAAGTTTCGCTTTAAGGAGGAGAATCTACTGATGGCCTGCTGTAAGTTGTTGGGCAATCTCTCTCTTGGGAGACGAAAGGGTAGGGGTGCTACCCAGTTATTGGAGTCATCTTGAAAGAACTCATTGTCCATTACCTTGATGAATTCTTTGTCTTCCATTGAAGGAGCCAGTATGTCATCTTCACTGGTTGCATTAAACACTGTAGAGCCAAAGTCGCCATCATGGCAGGAGAAAGGGCTTGTGTCACCTGAGATACCATGTTGCCATTCATGGCTGGCTATCTTCTCTTTCACCCAGTAGTGATGTGGGCATGGCTCAAAGTAAGTGTTTCGGCCATTTGGCAGAACATTTGTCTTGAATGACGAAATGTTGGTAGGTCTTTTCATTTTGCCTATGCAGACATTGCCTATGATGACCCACCCTAGATCCGTGCGCTGGGCAAATGGGGTATCTGGGGGTCCACTGACTTGTCTGTGTACCTTGTGAACTCTTAGAATGTCTCTTCCTAACAGAAGAAGGATCTGAGCATCTTTGTCAAGCGGCGGTATCTCATTTGCTATTACCTTGAGGTGAGGGTGATGGAAAGCAGCAGCTGGAGTAGGGATTTCTTCCCTGTTAGCAGGTATCTGATTGCACTCAACAAGTGTAGGTAAGGGTAATTGCAAGTTACCTTTGAGAGAAGATACCATGAGTCCATGAGCCCTTCTTCCAGAAACCTCTATAGTTCCACTACAGGTACCCAAGGTGTAAGGATGAGCTTCGCCTTTTATTTCAAATAGATTGAACAATTCCGATTTTGCAAGTGATCGATTGCTCTGATCGTCTAAGATAGCATATGCCTTTAGAGACTTTTCTGATTGATCCTTGTGGTATATGTTCACCAAGCATATCTTAGCACAGGACTTACCACAGCGGTCTTCTCCACAAACTTCAGTGCAGGATGAAGAAATGATGGTAGAATTAGGCACTTGGTCTGTATTCTCCCCGCCATGCGTTAACCTGGGAGGAGTGTTGGCAGGTTGTGCAGAGCTGGGCTCAAGAGGATGGAGGGCTTGCACATGTTCTTCAGAGCCACACTCTATGCACTTGATGGACACATTACAGTCCCTTGCAAAATGTTCTGTAGAAGCACAGCACCTGAAACATACCCTAAATGTCTTTAAAAGCTCCTTGCGCTCTTCCAGAGGCTTTTTCCTAAAGCCGATACATTTATTGAGGGGGTGTGGCTTCTTGTGTATGGGACACTCTCTGTTAGGGTTTTCAATCTTCCTACTCTGTTTGTTCGTGGCCAGAACTGTGGTAGGAGTGGGAAGGATGTCAGTCTTTTTCACGGACACTGGGCCTCTATGGTTTCTGTAGTTGCCCTGAAGACTGGTACTCTTAGGAAAGGGTGAGAAGAGACTGTACTCACCGTAGGAAAAACTTGGATCGTTCTTGGTCTCTGCAATTTTCCTGATGAATTCACAGAAGAAAGAGAATGGAGGGAAGGAAACCTTGTTCTCTCTTTTGTATGATGACCCTAGTGCAGTCCATTTCTCTTGCAAACCATACGGGAGCTTGGAGACAATTGGGTTTACCCCTCTTGGAGTGTCAAGGTAACTGAGTCCAGGTAGTTTTGGGTCTGTCTTGGCTAGCTGAAGCTCAAGGAGAAGGTCACTCAGTCTCTGGAACTCCTTGTTGTCCTTACCGGATATCTTTGGGAAAGTTTCCAGACGCATTAACAAAGCATTTTATATAGCTTCTGGACTGCCATAACTTTGCTCTAGTCGCTCCCATGCAGCTGTGAGGCCTGCAGTAGGATTGTCCATGAAAACCGATCTTAATGGCTTAAGACGTGCAGCAGATAGAGGACCAAGCCATTTGATCAGCAGATTCAATTCTTGATCAGCTGTAATGCCAATATTGCTGATTGTAGTTCTGAAGGCACATTTCCAACTTCTGTAGTTCTCAGGTTGGTCATCAAAACTTGTAAGACCAGTCTTTGTGAGCTCTCTGCGAAGCATGTACCTCACAAACTCTTCTGTCTCAGTTGTCTCCGCCTTTATGTGAGATGCTGTTGGCTGTATGGTGCTGATTGCGTTATCTTTGACATTGTTGTTAAAGGACACAGGGAAATATGGCGCAGCAGATGCATCCAGGTGAGTTGCTTGCTTGAAGTCAGTTGTTCCAATGGTACGTTGATTCAAGGCTGTACCGATGACTGGAGATTGATGACTTGCCTGAAGCTTGCGCTGATGCTCTGTGACGTATGAAGGCAGGCAAGGTAGGCAGGTAGGAAATGCAGTGGAGTGATTTTGAGTGCAGGAAGTTGCTGGAACCTCTTTAACTTGAAGCTGTGAAGGAGTCTCTATGTAGTCAGGAGCATTGGAGACAATGGAGTGTGCACTGCAGTGGCTTAGGACATAGTCTTTAGTGCGTTTGAGGGGGTCTTCCATATCTGCTATGTTTAGGTTAATGCTGTCTCTCACTTGCACCTTCGTCTGCACTGATAGCTTGCTGTAGGACCCTTAGCTTTGCCATAGCTGCGTCATGTTTACACTGTTCATTTATGGTTTCCATTGTTGCTCTTTGACGTGCTGACTGAGCTTCCGACTCTGCTCTTTGACGTGCTGACTGCGCTTCCAACTCTGCTCTTTTTTCTGCATACGCCACCTGCACTTTGCTGGCTTCCACTTCAGCGCGGGCATTAATAAGTCGCTCACTGAGTGTTGAGTATCTTGAACTATGGGATCTTGACGAGTTTTTAGAACGTCTGGTGGAAACAGATCTGTGAGATGCAGTGTCCTGTAACCGCTTTATTTTTGCTTCTGCCTTTAATCTGGTTTGCTGGATAAAACTGTCTCTTTCAATATTGAGAGCATTGACGCGCTTTAATTGCATCATCGCATTTTCTGACTTCATGTTTTGTAAGACATTAGTGAATTTGATGCTGGTAAGCTGATAAAGCTCATATGAGGCAGAAAGTTGTTTAATTGTGCCCTCTAGTGTCAGTAGTTCACATTCAACAGACACTGTATTGGCTTCAGCAAGGATTTTCTCCCAGACTAATTCCAAGCTATTTGACAATTCAGTCCTTGAAGCTTCATAATTCTCCATTACTTTCCAAGTGGGTTTAACTGAGCGTTTGGGTAACTCAGTTTCTTCAGGAACTTGTGAGGAAGGAGATGTGAGTTCACATGCAGAAGCTTGGTCACTCATGATAGCAGACTGACTGTGAAAGCAGGCAGGATCTGTGTGCTGAAATATGACACCGTGCAGATTGTCTCAGGCTATAAGGCTGCCATGTGCTGCTCTGTCCCTTCTGTCTTGCTATGAGGGCAGTAAATCTTGTCTGTATCAGTACTGACATGCAGAAATCTTGTAATTAGGCTGTGAAACTCCGTTTTTCTACTGTTCTGTCTCAACTACAAAGCGATAAAGTTCATCTCCAGGTTTAAGTAGGCCTTACTCAAGCTGGTTTGATATTCATCCCTTGCATCGATACAGGCAGTTTAACTCAATGAATAAACTCACAGTTAGGACGACAGACGATGAATCCTTTCGAATGTTCCGTTTAATGATGGATATTCATAGGTAGAAAAACGTTGCAGTTGTAAGCCACATGTAAGATGTTTAGCATGGAAGATATACAGGAGTAATGACCAGAATCAGGAAGTGGAGGAGATATATAAAGAACTACGGTGAGAGAGAGAGTTCAGCTAGAAAGAAGGGGACTGATCTTAAAGACACAGAGCAAGAATAATCACATAGTGTAACACAACACCCAGGGTCCAATCAACATTAGCCCAGGTTCACACTGGGCTGCGGGAGTGAAGCCGTGCGAGTTCAGCTGAACTCGCTCGATTTCACTCTCGCTGGCAGTCCCGATTTCAGCCATCTGTGCAGGTTTCTGCACAGATGTCAATGTAAATCGCGGCCCGAAATCGCAAAAAGTAGTACAGAAACTACTTTTTGAAATCGGTGCAGCGCCGCACCGATTAGGACGGTGCCATTGCCGGCAATTTGCGGCGAATACCGCCGTTTTGACATGCGATTTGACATGCTAAATCGCATGTCAAAACGCACCAGTGTGAACCAGGGCTTAAAGACGGTCCTGATTTCTCAACCTCAATCCTCAAGTACCCCCAACAGGCCATGTTTTGGAAATTTCTCTTAGATAAAATAGCTGTTCAAAATACCAATCCATTGATTCTGATTTAAAGCACCTGTGCAAGATCAAGGAAAACCTGCAAACATGAACTGTTGGGGTAAAAAAAAAACATTTTAATAAACCAAACTTATGTATGCAGAAGATGATTGATTTTAGGGATTGATATACTGTATCTGGTATCTGTTTACTCAACACAACCTCATCTTTTATATCTTACAAAAAATGTGGTATTATACTGTTTGTGTGCAATAAAATTAACGTGAGTGTATTTTTTTTATCCCACAACCACATAAAGCGGGGATATGCAATGCAATTAGCGGACCTCCAGCTGTTGCAGAACTACAATTCCCATGAGGCATAGCAAGACTCTGACAGCCACAAGCATGACATCCAGAGTCAGAGGCATGATGGGACTTGTAGTTTTGCAACAGCTGGAGGTCCGCTAATTGCATATCCCTGACATAAAGATTTAATTAAGGGTAGTGCAACATAACAAAATTGCAACTGCTGACATTTTATTGGGGTCTTTGCCATCAGAAAACAGAGATTGGGGATTTAAAGAAAAGAAATGTGCATTTTATTATATGTGCACAAAATGATGAGCAGCTTTGGTAGCGAAAAAGGTTAATACCCAGTAACGTGCTAAAATGCATTCAAAAATGTTGCCTATGGGATGCACTGAGCCGCAGCAATGCGTATTGATTTTAAGAACAAAATATTAAGGCTCGGAGCAATAATGCTGAGAAAAGTAAACATTTTCCACCCGAAATTTGGAGAGAATATTTGCAGTGAACAGGAAAGTCTCAGAGAATAAAGAGTTTCTCTAGAGAGGACAGAGGAATCCTTGTTTTGTAGACTAAGCGGCTGTTCAGCCCAATGACCCAGAACAGCACCGGATTCCGCTGTGCCCCCTGTATTCAGTGATGTGATTAAACTCTTCATCCTCGCTGTGCGGCCCCTTTGTACAGAGGAAGGGCTCGTCTTTGGTGGGCCTCAGCCGCCAGGAAAAGTTTACTGAGCTACAAAACTTCATCTTGTTAGCATCAACAGGAGGTTTATAGGAAGCCCACCATGCTCCGCTAGTCTGGACAAAGTTTTCATTACTCATCCGATTGTTCAATAAGATTCCAATAACTAAAAAAAATGATCAAAGGGGGCTGGTGAAGGGAGGGATAATCCTGCTGTCACAGTCCAAGTGCTCTTCACAAGCTCTAATCCTGAAGGTACACTCCGGTTAGATGTGACAGCTTTGTATTTATATACAGGGGACCCCGGGCTCTAATTTCTACCCCAGAATTTGCCATCTGCACCTTGGTTGGCTTGTTGGGGATTCTAGTGTCCTCGTCCTCTGACTGCCCCCAATCTGAGCCTGTGAAAATATAGGGGTTAGGCTTATTTTATTCATTTTTTTTATCTATTCTTATTTATTTATTATTATTATTTATGTATTTTATTTATTATTTATATATATATATATATATATATATATATATATTGTGAGGGGGTTAGCTCGGCAGCGGGTGTGTGTGACCCCCGGGATGGGCTCCCCACACAAAACAGGCCCAGCAAACGGAGGTTGTGGTTTTCAAAATCAAAAAGGTGCGGTTTATTTTCTGTTTACAGTGACAAAACACAGCAAAGCAAAAGAAACATAAACAAAATAAATCCTGGTCAACTTGACCTCTGACTAAACATACAGGTTTCCTAACTAACAACTGGGATCAGCCTAGTGCTGTCCTAGTCCCTAAGTCCCTGGTTTTAAATGTCCAAGCAAATAGCCACACAGGCTTTGCCTCACCGCACAGGGGTTCACTCTCCCTAGACAGTCCACACAGGTCTGGTTCCAGGCATGAGCTAACATCTAATGAAGCTGGGAGTTCTTATAGAGGCCTAAATGAGCTGACAAGCTTCAGCTGGTCTCATCAACTCCCTGTCTGTACGACGCCCCACACTCTCCCTAGAGGTATGAGTCATCCATGAGCCCACTAGCCTTATACAACTCTCCACCTAGTTGTATAAGTCGGCGTAAAGCCTGAATCTGGGCGAAATATATCTACCCCCCTGGATGCAACCAGGTGACTTTACCTTCCTGCTGTCACATACCCCCCCCTCTTGTTTTAACCTCGGGGTTGGAACACCAGCAATCAGGCATTCATGTACTCGAGACAAAGCATCCACATTCCCCATTTGAACGCCAGGGCGATGCTTTACTGTGAAGTTGAATTCCTGGAGGGCCAGGAACCACCTATTCACTCTTCTATTTGTTTCCTTGTTTTGAGCCATCCACTTTAACGGAGCGTGATCCGTAACCATGTCAAAGTGCCTACCTAGCAGGTAGTACCGAAGGGAATCTAGAGCCCACTTCACCGCTAAACACTCCTTTTCAACGGTGGCGTAATTTACCTCATGGGACTTCAACTTCCTGCTGAGGTAAATGACTGGGTGCTCTTCCCCGTTCCAGACCTGGGACAATACTGCTCCTAACCCCACATCTGACGCATCACTTTGTACGACAAAGTCTTTAGAGAAGTCGGGTGAGTACAACATTGGCTGGCTACATAAGGCTTGTTTCAAGAATTGGAATGCTGCCTCAGCCTCGGGGGTCCATTTAATCATGACCGACCCTTTCCCCTTCGTCAGGTTAGTTAGGGGCACAGCCTTAGAAGCAAAGTGGGGAATGAATCGCCGATAATACCCAGCGATTCCCAGAAAGGCTCGTACCTGCTTCTTGCTGTTGGGACGTGGCCAACTCTGGATGGCCTCGACTTTGTTGAGTTGGGGTTTTATTACTCCCCTCCCAATGGTGTACCCAAGATATTTGGCCTCCTCCTGCCCAATGGTACACTTCTTGGGGTTAGCCGTAAACCCCGCTTCCCGAACAGAGTCCAGGACTGCTTGCACTTTTGGCAGATGTGAGGCCCAATCTGTGCTATGGACAATTACGTCATCCAGGTAAGCCGCAGCATACTTCCGATGGGGCCTCAGCATCTGGTCCATTTTCCGCTGGAATGTGGCCGGCGCATTCTGTAACCCGAACGGCATTCTTTTATATTGGAACGCCCCGTCTGGGGTTACAAATGCGGTTTTCTCTTTGGCCGACTTGGCCAGGGGGATTTGCCAATACCCTTTTGTGAGGTCAAGAGTCGTCATGTATCGGGCTGTTCCCAGCCGGTCGATCAACTCATCTATACGTGGCATGGGGTAGGTGTCAAATTTTGTAACTTTGTTCAACTGACGAAAATCGTTACAAAATCGCCAGCTCCCATCCGGTTTAGGCACCAACACGATGGAACTAGACCAATCACTTTGGGACTCCTCTATCACCCCTAAGTTCAGCATTTTCTGTACTTCCTCCCGTATTGCCTCCCGTCGGGCCTCTGGGATCCGATAGGGTTTTAACTTCACCCTTTCACCGGGCGGGGTAATGATGTCATGCTCTACCCCAGATGTTTGTCCCGGCAGCTCAGAGAATACCTCCTTGTTGCGAAGCACAAACTCCTTAACCTCCTGTTGTTGGGGTTGTGACAAGGTGGCTGCTATTCCAACCTCAGGAATCACGCAACCAGTTTGAGCTGGTGACCAAGTGTCTGCGACTAGGGACTCTCTATCCCTCCAGGCTTTCAACAGATTAACGTGATAGATCTGTTCGGGCTTTCGCCTTCCTGGTTGTCTGACCTTGTAATTCACTTCGCTCACTTTTTCCATTATCTCGTAGGGGCCTTGCCATTTGGCAAGGAATTTACTTTCAACCGTAGGGACAAGTACCAATATCCTATCCCCCCGGGGAAAAGGTACGGGTCTTGGCTCCACGGTTGTACACTCTCTGCTGTGCCAACTGCGCTTGGGCCAAATGTTCCTTCACGATGGGCATTACCTGTGCAATTCGATCTTGCATCAGGGCGACATGCTCAATCACACTCCTGTGGGGAGAACTCTCACTTTCCCAAGTTTCCTTGGCAATATCCAACAGCCCTCTTGGGTGTCTCCCATACAGTAACTCAAAGGGGGAGAATCCCGTAGAGGATTGGGGCACCTCCCTAATAGCAAACATCAAATAAGGAAGTAAACAGTCCCAATCCTTTCCATCTCTATCCACCACTTTCTTCAACATTTGTTTTAGGGTTTTGTTGAATCTTTCAACCAGCCCATCGGTTTGGGGGTGATACACAGACGTACGCAATTGCGTCACTTTGAACAATTTACACAGCTCTTTCATAACCCGGGACATAAAGGGTGTACCTTGGTCCGTAAGCAGTTCTTTACAAATACCCACCCGGCTAAAAACAAGAGATAGCTCTTTGGCTATGGTTTTGGCCGAGGTATTTCGGAGAGGGATCGCTTCTGGATAACGGGTGGCATAGTCCATTATAACTAATATGTACTGGTGCCCCCTAGCGGACTTGATTATAGGACCTACCAAATCCATGGCGATCCTCTCAAACGGGACCTCAATGATGGGTAGAGGGACCAGCGGGCTACGGAAATGTGGCATCGGGGCCAACCTCTGACACACAGGGCAGGAGGAACAATAATTTTCTACGTCCTTCATCACCCCCGGCCAATAGAATCTCTGTAATACCCTCTCTCGGGTTTTCTCTGTCCCCAGATGACCTCCAAGAATGTGCCCATGGGCCAACTCCAACACCAACTTCCTGTAAGGTTTGGGCACCACAAGCTGCTCAACGGTTTCTTCTGCCCTTTTTGCCACCCGATACAGTAGGTCCTTCTCTACGCTGAAGTATGGGTAAGTGCAGGTATTATCTGGGTTCACTAACTCGCCATCTATTTTCACTACGTTTTCCCGTGCCTTTATTAGGGCGGGGTCTTTCAACTGTTCTGTGGCAAAGTTTTCCCTGTGAACCTCAAGATCAGAAAACTCCACAGACGGTAGGTTTTCGTCTGAGGAGGTGGGCTCCTCTCCAGTTTCTTGAGTCTCCCCTGCCAATACTGATAAGGGAAATTCCGGAGAGTCCTCACCACTCTCAGGGGAGTTCTGGCTATCACATTCCTGGTACATAGGGGCACCAGTGAGGGGCTCAGGATCATCCCACAGTTCCCAGAACTTCGGAAAATCCCTTCCCACAATGGCGTCATGCGGTAACTGAGATACTAAGCCCACTGGATGAGAGAGGGTACCTTTGGGGGTCTCGAAACACACTGTAGTCACTGGATACTCTCGGGTGTCCCCATGCACACAAATAACAGCTACCTTGCTATTCCCAGAGACCTCTGTTTTAACTAACTCAGCCTTTATCAGGGTCACAAGGCTACCTGAATCCAGCAATACCACAACATTTCTACCATTAACACACATTTTGCATAAATGTTTCTCAGTTCCTCGAATGGCAGTGCATGCGACTGTCGCACACAGCGACTGACGTCTGCCCGTCAGAAAGTCACACTGCATGGGTTCCTCCACAACCGGACAATTGGCTGCAATATGTCCCGCTTGCCGGCAGCGGTAGCAAACGATCCTTCTTGCCGCCTCTTGAGCCGCTGATTTCCCAGGCTGTTCTCGCCAAACTTGGGGTAGAGCTCCCACCCTCTCCACCCTCACCCCTTGGAATCCTCTTGTCCGCCCCTGGGGATGGTCTGGTCTTAGGGTGGAAAGTCCGAGTGTCTCTGGAAGAGGCCGTCAGGTTCTCTGTAGCCAAGTATTTCTCCACACGATCCACAAGACCATCGGCCGTCTCTGGGTCTCCATGGCTTACCCACTTTTGGATGGCAGTAGGAAGAGCTCTCAAAAACCGATCCATTACAACACGTTCCACAATCTTTGGTGCGGACAAAGTCTCTGGCTGTAGCCACTTTCTGCTCAGGTGAATGAGATCATACATTTGAGACCTGGGGGGTTTTCCAAGCTGGAAAGTCCAGTTATGCACACGCTGAGCCCGGACAGCCTGGGTGACACCCAGCCTTGCCAAAATTTCAGCTTTTAGCATCACATAGTCTTTTGCTTGGTTAGGCTCTAGGTCATAGTAAGCTTTCTGCGATTCACCAGTTAACAGAGGAGCCACCAGTCCAGCCCACTGCTCCTCAGGCCACTTTTCTCTTTCAGCGGTCCTTTCAAATGTGGTCAAAAATACCTCTGGATCATCCTCTCCAGTCATTTTTGTCAATAAACGACTCACCCCAAAGGACGCGGTATTAGTGGGACGGCTTTCCTCACTGGTCTGCGGACGTTGCTGCATTACTGCTTCCATTTGTTGTAGTCTCTGCTCTTGCTTCTGTAACAGGTCTATGAAGCGGGCCTCAGATTGCTGCTGGGCTTGTTGCTGAGCTGCAAGGCTCCTTTGCAAACCTGCATTTGTCTGCTGTTGATTGGCATTTGCTAGAGCCAGCTGTTTCAGTATCTCCTCCATGCTGGCTTAAAAAAAACTGCCACTGGTTCTCCACCAACTGTGAGGGGGTTAGCTCGGCAGCGGGTGTGTGTGACCCCCGGGATGGGCTCCCCACACAAAACAGGCCCAGCAAACGGAGGTTGTGGTTTTCAAAATCAAAAAGGTGCGGTTTATTTTCTGTTTACAGTGACAAAACACAGCAAAGCAAAAGAAACATAAACAAAATAAATCCTGGTCAACTTGACCTCTGACTAAACATACAGGTTTCCTAACTAACAACTGGGATCAGCCTAGTGCTGTCCTAGTCCCTAAGTCCCTGGTTTTAAATGTCCAAGCAAATAGCCACACAGGCTTTGCCTCACCGCACAGGGGTTCACTCTCCCTAGACAGTCCACACAGGTCTGGTTCCAGGCATGAGCTAACATCTAATGAAGCTGGGAGTTCTTATAGAGGCCTAAATGAGCTGACAAGCTTCAGCTGGTCTCATCAACTCCCTGTCTGTACGACGCCCCACACTCTCCCTAGAGGTATGAGTCATCCATGAGCCCACTAGCCTTATACAACTCTCCACCTAGTTGTATAAGTCGGCGTAAAGCCTGAATCTGGGCGAAATATATCTACCCCCCTGGATGCAACCAGGTGACTTTACCTTCCTGCTGTCACAATATATATATATATATATATATATATATATATTATTTATTTTTATCTTCATCTAATTATTGCGTTTGAGCAGAAAAAAACAATCAAAAACTTACAACGTTCTAGAACATGTAAAAGAGATGTGAACCATCTCCACAGTGAAGATTTTTTTTTTTCCTCCAGCGTTTGGAGCCTAGAGCTTCACACAATCGCATTGGAGGCCTCCAATGTGATTGTGTGATCATAGGAAGCCGCTGATGTAATTATATGAGAGGAAGCCTCTGGTGTGATCATAGGAAGCCGCCAATGTGACTGTGATCATAGGAGGCCTCCAATGTGATTGTGTGATCGTAGGAAGCCGCTGATGTAATTATATGATTAGAGCAGTGGTTCTCAACTCCAGTCCTCAGGGCCCACCAACAGGCCAGGTTTGCAAGATAACTGAAATGGATCACAGGTGATATAATTTGCTGCTCAGGGATTGCAGTATTCTAGTCTGCATCTCACCAAGGTAATACTTAAAATCTGGCGTGTTAGTGGGTCCTGAGGACAGGAGTTGAGAACCACTGGATTAGAGGAAGCCTCTGGTGTGATCATAGGAAGCCGCCAATGTGACTGTGATCATAGGAAGCCTCCGATGTGATTGTGTGATCATAAGAATCCTCTGATGTGATTGTGTGATCATAAGAAGCCTTCGATGTGATTGTGTGATCATAAGAATCCTCCTATGTGATTGTGTGATCATAAGAAGCCTTCGATGTGATTGTGTGATCATAAGAAGCCTTCGATATGATCACACAATCACAAGAAGCCTTCGATGTGATTGTGTGATCATAAGAAGCCTTCGATGTGATTGTATGATCATAGGAAGCCTCTGATGTGATTGTGTGATCATAGGAAGCCTCCGATGGGAATGTGTGATCATAGGAAGCCTCTGATGTGATTGTGTGATCATAGGAAGCCTCTGATGTGATTGTGTGATCATAGGAAGCCTCCGATGTGATTGTGTGATCATAGGAAGCCTCCGATGTGATTGTGTGATCATAGGAAGCCTCCGATGTGATTGTGTGATCATAGGAAGCCTCCGATGTGATTGTGTGATCATAAGAAGTCTTCGACGTGATTGTGTGATCATAAGAATCCTCCGATGTGATTGTGTGATCATAGGAAGCCTCCGATAGGACTGTGTGATTATAGGAAGCCTCCAATGAGATTGTGTGATCATAGGAAGCCTCCGATGAGATTGTGTGATCATAGGAAGCCTCCGATGAGATTGTGTGATCATAGGAAGCCTCCGATGAGATTGTGTGATCATAGGAAGCCTCTGATGTGATTGTGTGATCATAAGAAGCCTCCGATATGATTGTGTGATCATAGGAAGCCGCCGATGTGACTGTGATCATAGGAAGCCTCCGATGTGATTGTGTGATCATAAGAAGCCTTCGATGTGATTGTATGATCATAGGAAGCCTCTGATGTGATTGTGTGATCATAGGAAGCCTCCGATGGGAATGTGTGATCATAGGAAGCCTCTGATGTGATTGTGTGATCATAGGAAGCCTCTGATGTGATTGTGTGATCATAAGAATCCTCCGATGTGATTGTGTGATCATAGGAAGCCTCCAATGTGATTGTGTGATCGTAGGAAGCCGCTGATGTAATTATATGATTAGAGCAGTGGTTCTCAACTCCAGTCCTCAGGGCCCACCAACAGGCCAGGTTTGCAAGATAACTGAAATGGATCACAGGTGATATAATTTGCTGCTCAGGGATTGCAGTATTCTAGTCTGCATCTCACCAAGCTAATACTTAAAATCTGGCCTGTTAGTGGGTCCTGAGGACAGGAGTTGAGAACCACTGGATTAGAGGAAGCCTCTGGTGTGATCATAGGAAGCCGCCAATGTGACTGTGATCATAGGAAGCTTCCGATGTGATTGTGTGATCATAAGAATCCTCTGATGTGATTGTGTGATCATAAGAAGCCTTTGATGTGATTGTGTGATCATAAGAAGCCTTCGATGTGATTGTGTGATCATAAGAAGCCTTCGATGTGATTGTATGATCATAGGAAGCCTCTGATGTGATTGTGTGATCATAGGAAGCCTCCGATGGGAATGTGTGATCATAGGAAGCCTCTGATGTGATTGTGTGATCATAGGAAGCCTCTGATGTGATTGTGTGATCATAAGAACCCTCCGATGTGATTGTGTGATCATAGGAAGCCTCCGATGTGATTGTGTGATCATAGGAAGCCTCCGATGTGATTGTGTGATCATAGGAAGCCTCCGATGTGATTGTGTGATCATAGGAAGCCTCCGATGTGATTGTGTGATCATAGGAAGCCTCCGATGTGATTGTGTGATCATAGGAAGCCTCCGATGAGATTGTGTGATCATAGGAAGCCTCCGATGTGATTGTGTAAATGTAGGAAGCCTCCGATGTGATTGTGTGATCATAGCAAGCCTCCGATGTAATTGTGTGATCATAGGAAGCCTCCGATGTGATTGTGTAAATGTAGGAAGCCTCCGATGTGATTGTGTGATCAGAGGAACCCTCCAATGTGGTTGTGTTATTATAAAGGAAGCCTCCACTGTAAATGTATGGTCAGACGAGGCCTTCAATGTGATTGTATGATCAGAGGAAGACTCCAATGTTAATGTATGATCAGATGAGGCCTTCAATGTGATTGTATGATCAGAGGAAGACTCCAATGTTAATGTATGATCAGATGAGGCCTTCAATGTGATTGTATGATCAGACGAAGCCTTGAATGTGATTGTATGATCAGAGAAAGCCTCCAATGTAGTTGAGTGATTAGAGCAGTGGTTCTCAACTCCTGTCCTCAGGACCCACTAACAGGCCAGATTTTAAGTATTACCTTGGGGTGATACAGACTAGAATACTGCAAAAATTGAGCAGCAAATTATATCACCTGTGATTTATTTCAGTTATCTTGCAAATCTGGCCTGTTAGTGAGTCCTGAGGACAGGAGTTGTGAACCACTGGATTAGAGGAAGCCTCCAATGTGATTGTGTGATCAGAGGAAACCTCCAATGTGATTGGGCGATTAAAGGAAGCCTCTGATGTGATTGTATGAATAAAAGACAGCCTCCGATGTGCCGAGTCATTATACATAACTAATTAGATGGAGAAGATGTATTATATCTGCCTTTGTGTCAGTGCTCCTGAAATACACCTCCACCACATGCAGAGGAAAGGAAATAGAACGGAGGGGTTGCAGACTGCAAACAAAAAAATATGGTATTTCTTTCACAATTTGGAAGCAATCCATTTTAAAGACTGAAATAGCAATGTCTCTGACCTGCTTGTTGCACTTAGCCTTTTCAACTACTTTAATTCCACTTTTTTTGACATATAAAAATGCCACTCTGAAATGCCGTGCAATATAATGGAAGAAAAGCGTTGTTGGCATATTGCCGCTCTTTATTATAGAGTTTATTTCCGTGTGTGTGGTCTATTTTTGTGTCAAACTGTGAGAATGCACACATTAGCATTTCACTGTACTTGCTACTTTGTGGAAACTTTGAAATTTGAGAATGGCAAAAGAAAAACTCCAAATATGGCACTTTCCTTACCGCCCCTAACTGAATGGTAGGGACTTGAAGCTGAACTCCAGGCAGATATAAAAGACTCTGATTAATGCAACTCTGGGTTCATTAATACATAATTAAATGTAATGCTTGATGTGGCTTAGTATCTGTCCCTGTACAGCAGAGCTCAGATTGGAGAACAGAGAAGCAACACAATGAGCCAATCAGTATGCTGCAGTGCTCATGTGCTAACAGGAGGGGAGAACAGAGACAGAGAAATGCTGCTTCTCCTTTCAGTGTCCAATCACAGACAGAGAAGGACAAGACCTATAAATGTTACTGAACTGAAGCAGAGAAAAATCTGATCCTGCCAGACCAGGCTGTGCTGCGGCAGGATGTGTAAATCTCAGAACAGGATGGACAAAAATACAAATCCTTCAGGGATAAAGCAGCTTTCATATAAGTATTTCATCTGTATATATAAATATATATATATTATATATATTTGTCTGAAATTCATCTTTAGGCCTCATGCACACTGGAGGTTAAAATAACGTTATAAAAACGCCAGTAGCTTTGCAGTGATTTTTTTTTTGCGTTTAGCGTTTTTCCGCGTTAGCGTTTTTTTTTCTTCAATGGATAAAAAAACGTTAAAAACACTGGTGAGCAACGTTTTGAAACGTTTATCGGCGTTAGAGCGTTTTTACAGCTCAAAAACGTCTCTCAGAACCCACTAGTTTTGTTTGTTTTTTTACTGCTCAAAAAGGCCACTGCCCAAAACTGCTGATAACAGCCTATGTGTGCATGGACACATAGGATAACATGATGGAGAGTTTGATGACTGTAGAACAAAACGTCTACTGCCAAAAACAGCTGCTGTAAAAACGTCCAAAAAGGTCCAGTGTGCATGAGGCCTTGGGGTGAAATAAAAAAAACATTTGGAAAATGTAAGCGTGAGGACCGTTCTGATGATGAATACAATTTTGATCTCACGATTACAAATGGAGCTAAACGCAGATTGATTTATATAAACGAGTCTGGAATCCCCCAAAAATATGTTATTGTTCTATTCATAATAGTCGATTCATAATGCGGCACTCATTCCTCTAATAACACTTTATTGATCGCGCCTAGTAATCTCGCATAAAGACGGCATCGATCAATTCCTATCAAAGGCGATCTCTGCGTGGCATAGCGTGCGCTGTCTGCATGGCATCACAGCGAGGGAGACAGCAAGGAAGGAAAACTGATTATAAGAGGAAGTTATTACTGTATATGGAGATATTAGGGTTTTATGATAAGTGATTGGATGTACAGCTGTGATTGGGGAGGGGGGTACATATTATCGTATGACCAACTGACTTCCTGTGGGGAAGTTCCTAGTTGTTAAAGTGAAGAAAGCACTGAGGCTGACAATACATTATACAATTTTCCCTTAGATTTACCAAAAACCATATAATATGAGGTCAGTCCTAAACACTTTTAATTTGCATGTAATCAGGCAGGCCCTTATACTACGTAGTTGAAGGAAAATCTAGAGGAAATTCAACGATAAAATTGCATAATGTATGGCCAGCCTCAGTGCTTCAAGTGGAGTTCCACCTAGAAATGGAACTTCCGCACCTCTCGGGGGGGGGGGGGGGGGAGATATCTGTCTGTCTAATACAGGTATTTGCTCCCACTTCCGGCGAAAGATCGCCATGTCCGGCCCCTCCTCTGTCCCATCCCCCGTCTTCTGGGAGACACACAGGTCCCAGAAGACAGCAGGGACCACTCAGAACGCACAGCGCGACTCGCACATGCGCAGTAGAGAAACCGGCTTGTGAAGCCACAAGGCTTCACTTCCTGATTCCCTTACTTAAGATGCCGGCGCCTCCACCCGGAGCCGAGGGACGGGTCGGGTTCGGGTGAGGACATCTTTTAAAGTTCCTTCCGTCATTCTGCAGTTTACTAAAATTGATCTTCAGCCTACCCTTCCGTCTTGCACAGTTGTACAGGTTCCTCTCCTGTACTGAAATTACTTACTCTGATTTCACTGCACACTGTGAGCTTCTCACAATGTGCATTAGAAGCTGCAACAATTTAGACAGAGCCTGCCTCATTTCAGACGTCCAGCATCAGGTTGCCCTAAACTCCCCAGCATCCCAGCCTGACTGTCCCTGACCCACCCCTTTCATTCATTGGATTGTAGTTTTTTCAATCATGGGGGCTCAGCAGAGCTGCTGTTAGAAATCATGGGGCCCTGGGACCCCCCAATCCTGCCCACACCCACCCCCGGGGTGCAGTGAGACAGAGACAGATGTTTATATGGTCCCGCAGGCTCAGAGGATCTTGTGGTGAATTATTTGTAAAAAAGGGGGGGTTTATATCTGAAAAAATAGGGGCATTGTTTGTTAGCTCCAGGTGGGGTGACATTATTAGTTAAGACATTATTTGAAAATTGTATAAATTTTATACTTTTTTTTCTAAAAACAAAATATTTGTTTGTGCATTGTCTGTCCCCTTTCCCTCTTTTCTACCCACTCCCACATTCCCACCGGTGCACTGCTATGGACCTCCATGTCTTTTAAATACTATACGCTTAACTAATAATGTCACCCCACCTGGAGCTAACAAACAATGCCCCTATTTTTTCAGATTTAAACCCCCCTTTTTTACAAATACCTCACCACAAGAGCCTGCGGGACCATATCCTCTGAGCCTGCGGGACCATATAAACATCTTCCCCATAGGTATGTTAAACCCAAAGATATTATGCTGCAGACACATTATGATGGTGTATGTGGCATATATATTTGCACTATGTATATGTAGCGCCCCTCTACTTTGAGGGGTGCTGTGGGTCTAAATTTAGGGGTTGGTCTGAGCTAGTAGCCAGGCTCAGACCGCTTTTATTGATAAGTTTGGTTATTTGTGCTTCAGGTGTTGTACTGGTGTGCAGTTCCCTGTGGCCTGTAGGTGGCACTGCCATGACAGATCAGGGTTGAACCACTGGTAACAGTGCTGTGCCTTAGGGCAGTGGTCATCAACCCTGTCCTCAGGGCCCACTAACAGGCCTGGTTTGCAAGATAACTGAAATACATCACAGGTGATATAATTTGCTGCTCAGTGATTGCAGTATTCTAGTCTGCATCTCCCCAAGGTAATACATAAAACCTGGCCTGTTGGTGGGCCCTGAGAACAGGGTTGATGACCACTGCCTTAGGGTGTCCTCTCTCGGCAGTAGTACAGTGGCCGTGGTCGGCCTGCTGTGCATGCCGGGAGAGGATACATAAGGGGCAGAAGCCGCCTGGAGGGGTTGTTCCAGAGTTCCGGGGCTCCGGAGTTCGGTCGCGTGACCTGGCCCTCCAGGCCAGGGGTTCGCGTATGCATTTGTCCCAGGCACCTTTAGCCTGGGGCTGCAACTTCGCCATTGGGCCCAGCACCTTTAGCTGCGGCTCAGCTCTAAGAGGAGGAATCCCAGGGTGCCCCGGGAGAGGGGACCCACTCTAAGAAGAAGAGACTGGGGGAGGACCTTTTCTGAGAGACAGGTGAGAGTTTCACAGTGAAAGAAGGGGCCCGGTAAACTTCTGGAGGGATTTCACTAATCATCTGAGGCCTTGTAATGTGCAGCAACTTGCACCTGTTCTTTAATTACAAGTGCTGAGAGGTTCGGGGCTCAGAGATTCTGTGGCAGAGAATCTCCCGAACTTATCTCCAAGGGAAAATTAAGAGAAGTAAAGTTTGTGCATCACTTCGGCTGCTAGTACCGTGAGAGGGGACTATCCGGGTGAGCAGAGCCCACTCGGGATTGAGTGGTGATACCAAGTGCCTGAACCGGTCTCCCTGTTCCTTTATTCTTCAACTCCAACTTTCCTATCCAGTTGTCAGCATGAAGAAAATAAACCTTCCTTCATTAGGGTTTAACCTTGTCTGGACATTGGCCTTATTGGTGCACCTACAACAGACTCTTCCCTACACTCTGGGGGTGAGATCCAACCGAGGGAAGGTAACTCGCTGTGGGACCCAACAATTTCTGAACACCACTCACCCTCTTATTCAAGAGGGAACCTGGGCATTGTGGTACGGTGTGTCCTGCCATGAGGAGGTAAGGCCAGGGATCTGTGTGCTACATATACTTCACATATATGCACCATCCTTGTTGGATGAGTGGCCTATGTGAAAAATTTTGATCATAGTATGGATATCTATCTATCTATCTATGTGTGGTTTGAAAGGAACTTCCTTCTATTTTGAACCAGATTACCGACTGCCGGCATTTGTCCTTTGGGGGCTCCCGTGCCCTCCGGGGTGGGTTGCCTTTTCTCTGGGTCCCCGGTTCCGACGCCCCATCCGGTAAGACATAATAATGACACATGGGTGTTTATGCATAGGATGTTTTAGTATTTTATATGCAATTTAAACATATGTATTCACAAAATGTATCTTATAAATAACCTGTACATGTTTTCTTTATCTACAGTATCTTTCTAATCACATGACAAACTCTTTATATGCTATTCAATTATTAAAAAGCTCCTGAAGAAGCAGTCAACATAAACCCGCGAAACCTGTAGAGCACCCCAAAAATAATACATGGATGGTATTTATGTCCTAACCTGTAACAAAAAGGATGTATAAAATGTCCTTTTTGTTTGTCATGATTTATTCTTATTCTGTAAATATGTGAATATGTATATTTTTTCTAATACATTTTTGTAACTATTCTAACGCTGACTGTTTAATAGAAGTTAGTATATGGTACCATCAAAGTCCAAATATAGCCTCTCTCTTCTTCTGCCATATTTTGATGGGACGAAGGTACTAGGCTTGTGCAATTCGTTTCGTAACGAATCAAAATTCGTCCGAATTTAGCAACTTTCGGACATTCGGAAGCATTCGAATTTCCGAACAGAGCAATTACGAATAAAACCGAATCCGAAATAAATTATACCGCAAAATAGCGAATGCCCGAAGGTCTTCGGCATAATTCGTTATGAAAAAAGTTACGAATGTACGAATCCATTCGAAGCACAATAACACTCACTCTGCTCTCTGCTTCTCCCTCACCATGCTGAACTCCCTCTTAAAATGGTGTACAGGGGCGGAGGCTATAGCCGCATGAAAAAACGAAAGTAAAATACGAGATTTCAAATCCATTCGAAGCACAATAACACTCACTCTGCTCTGCTTCTCCCTCACCGTGCTGAACCCTCTCAAAATGGTGTACAGGGGCGGAGCCTATAGCCGCATGTAAAAAACGAAAGTAAAATACGAGATTTCGAATCGTTACAAATAACCGCTATGTATTTAGAAAAGTACAAATCCATTCGAAGCACATTAGGCATAATAGGCAGCGTCGTTGTGAGAGAGACACGGAAAATTACGAATCAACGAACCCAAAAAAAGTTACGAAAGTAGGAGTTGTGTCCAGAATCAACGAAAAACAACGTACTCTACCGAAAGTACGAATTATAAAGCAACAAAAAATTCAACGAAAAATGTCGCTTGCAAAAATACGAATGAGTCCGAACACGAAAAATCCCGTCTAGCAAAATTACGAATGATTACGAATCAACAGGACCGGAAAGAAACGAACCGAAACGGAACAAATTTTTCCGTTGTGCACAAGTCTAGAAGGTACCACAAACGATCTGTTCTTATATTCACGGCACCTCTTTACAATAGTCAGTAAACAAGCTAAAGGTCAGCAACGGTAGTTGCAGGTTGGGATCAGGCAGAAGCGTAGTCAAGGAACAAGCCAAGTATCAGTAACGAGTGGTAGCAAAGATAGGGAGGGCAGCAGGGAAGACAGCGTGAGATACTGGCTGAAGAGAGCACATAAAGCAGAGACATGGCTTAAATCAGGAAATTAATGGGAGGAGCAAAGAGTTCAAGGTCCAGCAGAAGTCAGGGCACAAGGCAGGGTTGTCCAATGGTCCAGCATTTCAGGTAGCTCAGCAAAAAGAGTGATTGCCAGACACAGCAGAGGTCCCAGGTAGAGTTGCCACCTCATCCCTTTAAACCCGAACACATATGAATTACACAGGTTATGTGGCTGATTAAGGTGGTAATTAAACTCACTTGGTGCCTTATCTGCATTAAATTAGCCACAGAACCTGTGTAATTCAGATGTGTTCGGGTTTAAAGGGATGAGGTGGCAACCCTAGTCCCAGGTTCAAGTCCAGATCCTGACAGTGTCTCTGGAAAGATATCCCTTTACCTTTTGTTCTTTAGATACAACAGGGAGTTATAGGAAATCTCTCCAAAGTGAAGGGAAATCACCTTTCAGGACAGTTGTCACAAAAACATGTGTCCCTATTGGATGATTTCTCCTCTATTCCTATTCTGGTTGTAGCGGGGTTCCACTTTGCCATATAGATATAGACTATTGTTATATGGAGTATGACCCAAACTCCCTCCGGTGTTCCAGTTATAACACTATAGACTGTTTACATATGTTCAGCAGTGCATCCTGGGACTGATGGTAGAGTGAGAAAATACTCCTTTGCTTGGGTAGCAATTAGACTACATTACCCATAGTGCAGCAGTGCTACCAGGGTGTACTGTCTCACTACATAGCCTTCTGGGCCAGGTTACTTAAAGGAAGGGAGAAGCTACGCTCGCTCTCTTTGCACTTCGCTCTCAATCAAGCAGGAAGTTTGAGTGAAGCCTGCTCCGTAGTGTCTAGGCCGGAGAACCTGACCTACAGCTACAAAGGCGGATCGCTTGTCCTTCAGCAGAGGTTCTCTCTGGGCATCCCGCCATCGTCCTGCAGAGACCGGAATCGTCCGTCTACTGACACCTTGTGCGGCTGTGTGGCAGAGACCGGAGATTGCGGGAAGCGGAGAGACTGGGGAGCGGAACATCGCCAGCGGAGCATCCAGGGAGCGAGGCCTGTTTGGTGAGAGGGCACCTCCCCAGAATTGACTGGTTCCCTTACAGGAAAGTGACTACAGATTTTGTCAGCCATTCTTTGAATAAGTGCGTCACTCGTAGTGGCCTGGTTTACCTCACGGTGACCGCGTACAAAAGGATTGGGGCAGACGCCGTAAGGGAGCTGCAGACACACATATCCTCGGGGACATCACGGATGTTTACCTTTGTTTGCGTTATTACCTTGGATTACAAATACTATGTGCACCAACGGTTGCTAGCGAAGACTTCAGTTAAAAGAAGAAACTTTGAGTGGGACTCAGACAGGCCTAGCCTGCACTGTTAGTATCAGGATGTGCAGGGTATTGCCTGAAAGGGGGAACTCGCGAGCAAACGGTTTAGTAACACAGGTTAGCACTGAGATAGTCAATTATCTATTTACTGTTTATATCAGGGACTACTTTTATTATTACTGACTCTTGCAGGGCCCTGCAGAGCCAAATATACGTGTATATATATATATATATATATATATATATATATATATATATATATATATATATATATATATATATATATATATGTGTGTGTGTGTGTGTGTGTCTTAACCTGTTCCTCTTATCTCATACCAAGTAAAGTTTATCCTTGGTTAAGTGTAAAACCTGTGTAAAGTATCTTTGTTAGCCTCAGGACGTCAAGCCAGAGAAAGGTAACAATATATGTATAACTTACTGTGGTGATATATGCAGAATTGTGTTTCCCAGTAGTTAGTGGACCTCACAATTCCTATCTATACCAGTTGTGCCAAGGGAGGGTTCAAGCCAGTTGAGGGGTTGAGAACCAGAGTACAGACCCAAACTAAACCAGCAGCTCCTACGGGGGTAGTGATACACGGTGATAACTCAAAATTTTGGATTTCTCCTCACTTTCTGTCTTGGTGACCAGAATAAACAGAGAGGGTAAATCACCCGATCAGGGACACAGACAGCAATGAAGACCAGACAAGGGTTTTTGCCCCCCACCAGTCCATCTAAAAGAAAAAAATTGGACTTATAATCACTTTAACCTCTTAAATCCTGTGTTAGATGCTTGCGTGTTTTTGTCACCTATCTATAACTGTGTGCCCCAGTGGGACCGTTCAGCTGCACCTTAAACACCTATATTTAAAGTCTGTCTTAGCCTGTGGTTTCACCGCCCCTAGCCAATAGTTGTGACGTGTTCCTGTGTGTCGTGCTTTGTCGGAATAGCTGGTGAACTGGGCCGCGTGTTCACTCCCCACCAGCTTGAGCCAACACAGATCCCTCCACCAGATGCTCTGACACACTCATTAACTTCCACATCTCACCGCTCCGATTCCCAAACAATAACTGGTTTATTTAAGCCAACAAGCTCACAGCGGTAACAAGACTCTGAGGAGTTCTGCCGCTGTAGCGGGATCCGACGTCGCTGTGTGCTCCGATTCTGACAATTAGACTTCTCCAAACTATCTGCTATCGGCCTGCCTGCGGCCTGAACTGTGCCAACATGGCTGCTGGGTGGTAATGATGGTTTGGGGTCCATTTACTTTTAGGCGTGTGATTCGGCGCTTGTGGTAGTGCACAGAAGTAGGTGAATGAAATGAATGCACTAAACTTCCTGCATTTTACTGCTGCTGCTCAGATCTACGTCAGGGAAGAATGTGAGGCTGGTACTTATTTCCTGACATAGGGGTCTGATTTACTAAAACTGGAGAGTGCAGCTGAGCATGGTAGCCAATCAGCTTCTAACTTCAGCTTGTTCAATTAAGCTTTGACATAAAAATCCTTGAAGCTGATTGGTTACTTTGCAGAGCTGCACCAGATTGTATGTGCACCAGTTTTAGTTATACTGGAACCCTCAATCTGGGGACCCAAATCGACAGCAAACTGACAGCAGAGGTCTAAGAAAATAATGTTCTTGGACTAAAAGGGGCACACATGCCTACAGCAAGGGTGCTCAACCTGTGGCCCTCCAGCTGTTGCTGAACTACAAGTCTAATGAGGCATTGCAAGGCTGACAGTTACAAGCATGATTCCCAGAGGCAGACAGACAGAGGCATGATGGGACTTGTAGTTCCACAACAGCTGGAGGGCCACAGCTTGAGCACCCACGGCCTACAGTAAATGTTTTTTTTTTTTATCTTAACGATCACCTTGTAAAACAACCCATTCGGTTTATAATAGAAATGAAAGGCAAAACATGTTTGTATATTTATAAAAAAAAAAAAAAACATACCGTATATACTCGAGTATAAGCCAAGCTTTTCTGCCCCTTTTTTGGGGGTGAAAATTACCCCTTCGGCTTATACTCAAGTCATGTTTTAATGTCATGTTCTTACTTGTCTCCAGTGTGTCTCCGTATTGCGGCGCGCACTCCCCCACTGCGTCCCGCTGTGAGTCTGAATATCTCCCGCTCGCCGTGTCTTTCTCCCGCTGACGGGAAAAAGCCGCCACTGCCGTAACTCCCGCCCATGCCGTGACGCTGCTGTGCACTAGGATTGGCTGCTGGGACTGCCATGTCCCAGCAGCCAGTGATCATTGTGGCTCCTCCTGGCTACCTGCCCGCGTGTTTCGTAGATACTTCTGCATGGGGCAGGAGTTGGGTCATAAAACAAAGCAGAAGTGAAGCAAGAAACAAAGTACAGTACAGTAATGTGGACACTGATGGGACACGCTGATTGGACACTGGGGACACTCTGATTGTACACAGATGGGGACACACTGATAAAAGACTGATGGGGACACTCTTATCAGAGTGTCCCCATCAGTCTTTTATCAGAGTGTCCCCGTCAGTGTTTTATCAATGTCCAATCAGAATATCTCCATCAGGGTTTTAACAGTGTCCCCATCAGTGTTTTATCGGTGCCCCCATCAGTGTTTTATCAGTGTGTCCCCGTCAGTGTTTTATCAGTGTGTCCCCGTCAGTGTTTTATCAGTGTGTCCCCGTCAGTGTTTTATCAGTGTGTCCCCGTCAGTGTTTTATCAGTGTGTCCCCGTCAGTGTTTTATCAGTGTGTCCCCGTCAGTGTTTTATCAGTGTGTCCCCGTCAGTGTTTTATCAGTGTGTCCCCGTCAGTGTTTTATCCGTGTGTCCCCGTCAGTGTTTTATCCGTGTGTCCCCGTCAGTGTTTTATCCGTGTGTCCCCGTCAGTGTTTTATCCGTGTGTCCCCATCAGTGTTTTATCAGTGTGTCCCCGTCAGTGTTTTATCAGTGTCCCGTCAGTGTTTTATCAGTCATTTAATCTACTGATGCCTCAATTAATGTAATTTTATTGGTAACTATTTTTTATTTTTGAAATTTACCGTACCAGTAGCTGCTGCATTTCCCACCCTAGGCTTATACTCGAGTCAATACGTTTTCCCAGTTTTTTGTGGTAAAATTTGGTGCCTCGGCTTATACTCGGGTCGGCTTATACTCGAGTATATACGGTAATTACCTTTTTTTCCCCTTTTTCATAAGTGATCACATTCCCTCTGTTCTCAGCTGCATAAGAGCTGGGGAAGGGGAAACAGCAGAAGCACACTGAGCTTGCCAGTGAATGGCTGTGCAGCGGGGGCGTGTCAGGACAAGTCTGATCATTGGAGGAGAGCAGGCCGAGTTCCCAGCACAGCTAGAGAACTGACCACACTGTGCTCTCCTGCTTAGCGTGGTAAGTTTTATTTTATAGGAAAGCAAGGCGACTAGCAGGAACACCAGGGATTTCACACGAAAGAAAGCATTAGAGAGAGAACAGGATACTTTTTCTTACAAGTACATGGTACAGCAGGCACATATCAGGAATATGAAGTGTTGGGGTAACAAACGCTTCAACGTGGTAATAAACCCAAAACCAAAAATTTTATATATTGCAGCTTACCAATCATTAGATGTGGTGGCTGCATTGTTTTATATTTTTTAGGCCTTTTCCTTCTATTTCCACCTGGTGATCTGGCCAGTAACACACCACCTGAATTAGAGTGCCTCCACTCTGGATGAAGGAGCACAAGTGTGTGTGTGTGTGTGTGTGTGTGTGTGTGTGTGTGTGTGTGTGTGTGTGTGTGTGTGTGTGTGTGTGTGTGTGTGTGTGGGGGGGGGGGGGGGGTAGATTTAGATGGACTTGACTAACAAAATTAAGCCAAACTCCATCTCACACGTTAACCACTTCAATACAGGGAACTTTCACCCCCTTCCTGCTCAGCCCAATTTTCAGCTTTCAGCGCTGTCGCACTATGGATGACAATTGCGCAGTCATGCAACACTGTACCCAAGTAAAAATTTTATAATTTTTTTCACACAAATAGAGCTTTCTTTTGGTGTATTTAATCACCACTGGATTTTTTTTTTTTTTTGCTAAAAAATGTGAAAATTGTGAACCTCCCCCCCCCCCCCCACGTTTTTCTTCATCAAATTTTGCAAATAAAAATGTGCTTTTCACAGATTTAGGCCAAACTGTATTCTGCTACATTTCTTTGGAGTAAAAAGCCCAAATCATTGTATTTTAGTCTGTAGAAAAGTTATAGAATCCACAAACTATGGCATACAGTATATCCGAAAATCGATCAATCCTGATGTACCGACGGCTTATTTCCTTTCTTGAGGCCCGAAAACGCCAGAACAGTACAATTGCCCCCAAAAGACCCCTTTTTGGAAAGTAGACAGTCCAAGGTATTTAGTAAGAGGCATGGTGCATTTTTGAAGTTGTCATTTTTTTGGTCACATTTTTTAAAATGAAATGTAAAAAAATATACACAATGTTTTTCTTTTTTCTGTGCATACTGTCCAGTGCAGAACATCCTCATCATATAACTGGTGTGGCGGTAATCAGGGACACTGGCTGGTGACAGTATGTAAAAACAAAAAAAAAATGTTAAATCTTTTTTTTACATTTTGTTTACTTTCTTACATTTTTTTCTTTTTTCTTTACAAATTTATTTTTTACACTGTGACCAGAGCAATACAGTGTTACCATAGTAATATTGTACTACTCTGGGCAAGTGATCAGAAATGTTTTATTTTTTACACATTATGATTGCATATACCAGTGAATTTCACGGTTATAAGCAACCATTTTTACTGAATGAAACCAATTCATTCAGTGTGCATTGTTGTGATTTGCTGTGATTGGCCACAGCTAATCACATCGTACAGATCTGTTTGTACCATGTGATCACTTTGAACAATCACAGCTAGCAAAACAATTGTACACAATGAATAGCAGAAAAGGAAGCCATCCATTGTTTACAATTGTTATGTGATCTGCTGTGATTGGTCACAGTGATCACATGATACTGGGCAAGTACAGTGATCCGTCATCATCTATCAACAGATCGTGCCGCAGTCATTTGACTATAGCCCGGGCTATACAGTAGCTTTTTCCTGATCATTGTAAGCAACCCTGTCAGTGTTAAATGGGTTGTCTCAACCCTCTAAAATGCATAACTGCTCCCATAGCAAGCTGCTATGGTGGCCATTCAGCTGGTGTTCTCATTCCCAGCCAGAGAAAGATCGGGGTCAGGCAAGTAAAACAAGGGCTCAGGAGGGGGGGGGCTGCAGCACCACAGAAGGTTTTTCATCTTAATGCAGAGAATGCATTAGGGTGAAAAACCATGAGGGTTTACAACCTCTTCAAGGTCTGGGGAATTTCCTGGCCATGGATCCAAAATTTACATATTTTGTTCCCCCAGCCATTTAGTTATCACATTTGCCTTATGGCAAGGTCCTCCTTCATGCTGGAAAAGGCATTGTTCCTCACAAAACTGTTCTTGGATGGTTGGGAGTAGTTGCTCTCGGAGGATGTTTTGTACCATTCTTTATTCATGGTTGTGTTCTTGTTAGTGAGCCCACTCCCTTGGCTGAGAAGCAACCCCACACATGAATGGTCTCAGGATGCTTTACTGTTGACATGACACAGGACTGATGGTAGCGCTCACCTTTTCTTTTCTGGACAAGGTTTTTTCCGGATGCCCCAAACAATCGGAAAGGGGATTCATCAGAGAAAATGACTTTCCCCCAGTCCTCAGCAGTCCAATCCCTGTATCTTTTGCAGGATATCAGTCTGTCCCTGATTGTTTTTCCTGGAGAGAAGTGGCTTCCTTGCTGCCCTTCTTGACACCAGGCCATCCTCCAGAAGTCTTCTCCTCACTGTGTGTGCCGATGTACCTACACCTGCCTGCCGCCATTCCTGAGCAAGCTCTGCACTGGTGGTGCCCGGATCCCGCAGCTGAATCAGCTGTAGGAGATGATCCTGGCGCTTGCTGGACTTTCTTGGGCGCCCTGAAGCCTTCTTCCCTAATGCAGTGGAAAATGTTTTTTTTGGGATCAAGTTCATTTTCATTGCAAAGAGGGACTTTGCAATTAATTGCAATTCATCTGATTACTCTTCATAACATTCTGGAGTATATGCAAATTACCATCATAAAAACTGAGGCAGCAGACTTTGTGAAAATTAATATTTGTGTCATTCTCAAAACTTTTGGCCACGGCTGTAAAGTTATTGACGGGTTACAATACTGATTCAAAAAGACATTCCCCTACCTACAAATCTCAATGTCTGTTTCTATCGTGATAGAGGAGCACCCGGAGCCAACACAGCATAACCCGGAGGCTTTCTCCTGCTCTCCACGCTTGGATGACCATATGGCCTGCTGGATGGAGGCCCAGGAAAGGACGATTCTGGAGTACATAATGACTTGAGGACAAGACATCACTTTCCTGCTGTCATGATCTCTGTCCACCTGCTTCTCTACTCCACCTGACATATGTGCATGACACTCCGCAGGGCTCGGCATGCGCGGCCAAATCACTGAGGTCATACGTTACAGCTGAGGGTAATATATGAGTGAGTGGGATGGAGACTGACATATGAGGACCCTGGAGTCCAGTAAATCTGTTACCCGATGGACAGTATACAGGAGACTCACAGAATCTATTGTGAGGTTTATGGTGGTGATGACAGATCCGTCTGTGGCCTGTTATCTCTGTATATACACCCAGCAACCAGGAAAACAACATGGAGTCATTGATGGCTTCCAGTCATTTTTTGGGTTGTTTTCTGTATGTAATGCACTATTGGGAATATAAGTGGAACTCTAGATAAAATATAAAACATTACACTGATGGAAGACCCTCCCCGACTTGTGATTCATTATTTCTTAAAGTGAACCTGAGCTTAAAGAGGGTGAAAATCTAGAAATGTTGATTGTGCCTGGGCAGTTCCATGAAAAATCTATGATGAGAATGTAAAATATATATGTAAAAGTTCTGTATAAATTGATGGTGCTATATAAGCACCTATTATAATAAATACCAAGATGGCCTCCTCCACACAGATATAAGCAGAACACAACATGGTGAGTCCGTAGGATCAGCTGCAGGGAGACCACACTCAACATGATCAGTGACTAGTCCCTTTGTCCTCTGCTTGTCTTTGTTTTAGCACAATTTGCAGAGTTCAGTTCCTCTTTAACACAGCACAAGTTTGTCAGCAGATTTCAGCCAATGATTTCGGCTGAAACCTACTGATTGGCTGTGGCCAATCACAGCACAGAGTTCTGTGTTGACAAACAGCAATCTGTTTCTTCTCCCTAAAATCAACTCTGAGAAAAAGCAGATAGATCTTTAAGTGAAAGCAGCACACATTACACTTGAAGGGCACACAGTTAACCCCTTGATAGCCCCTTAAAGGGGTTGTAAATAAAAATAGGATTTTTTGTACTCACCGTAAAACACTTTTCTCTGTCGTCCCTGGAGGACACAGCACCGTAATTCTTGACAGTTGGGTTATGTTCCTGTTCTATAGGAGAGGACTAGGCAGAACATGTTAGATATTTAATACATGTTACTTTAACAGAGTTGAACAGCCCCGCCCAGGGGGCGTTCCCTCCGTACATAACCCTCCACCCTGCAGCAGCAGCCTCAGCTCATAACAAAGCAGTACAAACGAAAAAAGGAGGGGTGGGTGCTGTGTCCGTCCATGTACGACAGAGAAAAGGATTTTACGGTGAGTACAAAAAAAATCGTATTTTCTCTTCTCGTCCATGGACGGACACAGTCCTTAATTCTTGACAGTTGGGACGTCCCAAAGCAGTGTCAAAAAATGAGGGGTGGGCACAGCAAACAAAAAAACTTTCACCCCAAACAAGCAAAGCTCCTCAATGGAGGAATTGCTACCTCAAACAGCCGCCCGCAAAACTTTGCGGCCGAAGCTAGCATCTAAAGATGCACTCACATCAACCTTGTAAAATTTTGAAAAAGTGTGAACGGACAACCAGGTCGCCGTCTTACACACTTTTGATACAGACGCTTGATGTCGGAAGCCCAAGAGGCACCAAAAGCCCTGGTCGAATGCGCCGTAACGGGAAGAGAGGCGCACGCCCATTTAAGGGCAAAGGCCTGGATGACGGTCCGCCTGATCCACCGAAAAATGGTAGCCGACGAGACTGCCAGGCCCTTCTGCGGACCAGACACCTACAGAAATAGTGAGTCAGACCTCCGGAACGGAGTTGTAGCAGACAGGTACACCCACAAGGCACGTACCAAGCCTAAAGACTATAGCGCAACCTCCTTGGGAAGCGATGGCCGAGGACACAGGGATAGAAACACCATGTCCTCATTCAGGTGAAAGACCGAAAATCACCTTCGGAAGAAAAGAAGGCTGCGGGCGTAGCAGCGCTTAGTCCTATGGAGGACCAAATATGGGGACTTGCGAGACAAGGCCGCCAATTCAGAATCCTTCTGACAGATGTGATGGCTACCAGGAAGGCCACCTTCTGAGAGAGCGTCTAAAGAGGAATTTCCTTGATGTTCCCAAAGGGAGGTTTCTGAAACGCCGAGAGCACCAGAATCAAATCCCACAGAGGTAATGGTGGTCGCACCAGAGGAGCCACATGCCGGACCCCTTGCACAAACGTACTTACCAGTGAATGAGCTGCCAGGGGTCGCTGAAAGAAAACAGCCAAAGCTGAAATCTGCCCCTTAATGGTGCTTAAGGCAAGTTTCTGATCTACTCCGTGCTGTAAAAACAGCAGGATCCTGTAAACCAAGGAAGCCCGTGGACGCCAGTCCATCTCCTCACACATAGAAGCAAGAGAAAGGGAGCTGCTCAGGTGTGGGAATCCTTCAAATCACCTCCTCCCAGCAGACAAAAGGTGCAAGCAATGCTATTGACAGCAAACAGGAACGAAAAAGTCTTCTGGACTGCAGCACTCAAAAATAAAAGCCTTTATTTTAAAATAAGGAATCCAAAATACACACTGTACAATGGTACACAGGTCAAAAAAATATGGCTGACATGTTTCGCACTGAGCTAGTGCTTATTTATAGCTCCTCACACATAGAGACGTAGGCCCCCCATGTGCGAAGGTAGAACTTCCTAAAATAAGATTTCCGTGCCCTCAACATGGTTCAAATGACCGAATCCAACAGGCCTGGGTCCCTTACATCCAATGATGCAGCGCGCCAGGGCCGAGTGATACAGTGAGCGGCTATATCCGCCGGCTGTATCACTGGAGCGCGCCCGCAAGGACTCACCACCATGCAAGTTCGCATATAGGTGGTGAGTTCTTGCGGGGAGGAGCCGAGACAGCCGCCGAGGGACCCCAGAAGACCAGGTTCGGGGCCACTCTGTGCAAAACGAGCTGCACAGTGGAGGTAAGTATAACATGTTTGTTATTTAAAAAAAATATATATATTCCTCTTTTCGTCCATGGGCGGACACAGTCATTGTTGCCAAGGTGGAAGAGGCGTGCGAGCATAAGGGGGTGCTAAGCGCTCCCTCCCCCTGCCATCGCCTGGAAAATTGTTCTGACTCAGACTCGGGCCTGGCTGCGGCGCAGGTCCCTGGTTCTGATATGTCAGAAGAGGCGGACCAGGACCTTCCCTGTGTGGAGGACCCCTCATCCGGGCCAGCTCAAGACAACATCACTGCTGTGAGGGACACTCTCTCAAGCTGGAAGATACAGCTGGGACTTCCACAGCAGAGTCTGTCCTTTTTTTGGGTCGCACAAACCGACCCGCTATGTTTAAGGTTTTCCTTATGTTGATCTCTTTGACTAGTTCATAGTTAAAGAATGGGAACGGCCGCAGCCCTACTGATGGGAGGTCTGAAGCGGTGAGCCGCTCCGTGTTCCCCATGCTGGAGGGCAGCACAGTGGTGTAGTGGTTAACTCCCTCACCTGGCAGTTTGCCTGGAGTTTGCATGTTCTCCCTGTGTCTGCGTGGGTTTCCTCTGGGTACTCCTCCCACACTCCAAGGACATGCGCACCTCGGCGCCACAGTAACAACATATACACTAATAAATAAATACACAGTGTGTGTATGTATTATTATAATTGCACCGGACTGGGGAGGAGCTTCGGTTTCCTCCTGATTGCGTGTCTCTGGCCGAGCAAGTTGGTACAGGGACTCGTGTACATCTGTGCTGCAACCCTGGGTGCAGTCCCCTTGACTCCAGGACCTCCGCATCTGCGGTGGTATGGCGCCGCCTAATATGGTTAAAATGCTGGTCTGCTGACTAAGCTTCTAGGAAAACTCTGGTAGTTTTGCCTTTCTAAGGTGGGAGGCTTTTTGGTGCCTCACTGGACGACATTGTGTAGGATGTCCCTGGGGGTAGGTGCACGCTTCTCCCTCAAATCCACTGCAGGGAAGGAGCCGCACCGTAAGCCGGGGCCCTCCTTTCCCACACTGAGAGAGGTGTTTTTGTCAGTCGGGGAGACCCTCCCAAGCGGAAAGGGTCTTGCTGGGGGATGGAAGTGTCCCTGGGTACGCAGGTCCACCAAGCCAGCAAACAAGCCTGCTACCGCAGGAAGACCCCACCCGACTCCAGGTTGGGTGGATGGCTTTGCAGGTTGCAGCTCAGTGGACCTTCCTGCTCTCCGACCAGTGGGCCTGCGAGATGGTCACCTTGGGGTACAAGATAGAGTTCCTTTCTTGTTCACCAAACAGATTTTTTCCCTCGCAAACTGCCTCTCATTCCAGCTCGTTGAGCTGACATGCGGGGTGATCATACCCGTACCATTGCAGAACAGGTTTCAGGATTTCTACTCTAATCTGTTCGTGGTCCCAAAGAGGGACGGAGTCCGTCCAATCTTGGATCTCAGGGCCCTCAAAGTCTTTGTCTAAATTCAAAAAGTTCCGGATGGACTCGATTTGTTCGGTGAGGGCTGCTCTCCATCCGGGGGATTTCCTGCGTCCTTGAAAATCAGGGACGAATACTTGCATATCCCCATCTGCGTCAGGCGTCAGAGGTTCTTGCGCTTTGCGGTAGGCGAACACCACTATGAATTGTGGCTCTTCCCTTTGGCCTAGCTTCGGCACCAGGAGTTTTCTCCTAGGTGCTTGCCCCGATTCTAGCTTTGCTGAGACAGCGCGGCATTGCCATCGTAGGCTACTTGGACGACCTTTTTCTGAAAGCTGCTTCGAGCTCAGATTTAGAGGAGGATGTGTCTATAGCCAGTCAGACCCTTCGGGAGTTTGGTGGATACTGAACCTCCAGAAGTCAGTGTTAGTACCGACCCAGAGCCTAGAGTACCTGGGGTTGATTCTAGACTTCTCGGGGGCCAGTCTTTCTTCCCTTGGAGAAGTTGCAGACACTCCAATCTGCGGTGAGGTTGTTAACATCCCGCAAATGGTCGTCTCGCCGGTTTTGTAATGCGAGTCCTGGGCCTCCTGGTAGCCTCTTCGAGGCAGTACCATATGCCCATTTCCACACTCGGGTCTTGCAGACGGAGATTATCTAAAGATCTCCGTTGTCTCTGGATCATCAGATTCAGATAAGTCATCTTGTCCGGTCCTCTCTAAATAACTGAGATTCCCGGCTCTTCGGCCCGGGAAGTCGTTCCTCCCTTTTCATGGATTGTGATCACGACAGACGCCTGTCTGACCGGTTGGGGGGGGGGGGGGGGAGTCTGGGGGTTCAGGCGGCCCAGGGCGGCTGGACTCCGAACGAATCCCAACTGCCGATCAATGTTCTGGAACTCCGGACGATCAGGCTGTGCCTTTCCAGGTGGTCTCAGAGGCTAAGAGGGCATCCAGTCAGGATCCAGTCAGACAACGCCACGGCTGTGGCATACGTAAACCATCAAGGAGGAACAAGAAGCTTGGCTGCAGCGCCGGAGGTCGCTCACATCCTACGGTGGGCGGACAGGAGCGTCGCCAGATGCTGGACCATGGGGCATGGTTGTTACATCCAGAGGTTTTTTAACTCCTTTGTCGGAGAGGGGGCACGCCAGATGTGGTTCTCCTGGTCTCTTCACTCAATCGTAAGTGTTGAGGTTTGTGGCCAGGTCCAGAGATCCCTGGGCAGATGCGTCAGATGCGTTGGTGGCCCTGTGGGGTCAGTATCGGCTAATTTTTGCCTTTCAACCACTTTCAATCCATCCAGTGTAGCCAATCAACAGCCAGGCTCAGAAACGAGGAGGAGGATTTAATTTGGGTACAGTGTTGCATGACCGCACAATTACCAGTTAAAGAGGATATAAACCCTGATGGGTTTTTCTTCCTTTCTTCTTCTCTGCAAAGTAAAGGCATAATGTGCTAGTATGCATTGCATACTAGCACATGCTGTGACACTTACCTACAAACAAAGCCAAGGCTGTCGTCGCTGCAGGCCGCATCTATCTTCGCCCATCTTCCTTCCAGGGCCGCGGACTCCAGCTGCGTGACTGGCCGGAGCCGTGTGACGTCACTCCTGCGCATGTGCGCGGGAGTCGCCGGTCAAGGCACACGCTCCTGAAGAAACGGCATGGGCGGCCGATCCTTCAGAGCGCATGTGCCAATGACATCATTGGCGCAGTAAACAGTAAATATTGCCTATTATATTATTATATACGGCGCAAGTTTAGGAGATATTTACAGTACCTATAGGTAAGCCTTACTCTAGGCCATGGATATGCAATTAGCGGACCTCCAGCTGTTGCAAAACTACAAGTCCCATCATGCCTCTACCTCTGGGTGTCATGCTTGCTGCTGTCAGAGTCTTGCTATGCCTCATGGGACTTGTAGTTTGGCAACAGCTGGAGGTCCGCTAATTGCATATCCCTGCTCTAGGCTTACCTTTAGGTAAAAATGTTACATGGAGGTTTACAACCTCTTTAAAGTAGCACAGTCCCGAATAGCAAAACAGTCCCTGGTCATTAAGTGGGTCAAGTGGTTAAAATCCCCTAAAGTGAACCTGCCAGTAACTTTCAGAGGCTGCATAAATAAATTCCTGATAGGTCACATATATACAGCAACGTTATCACTTTTCACGAAAGCTCCACCCTTTATCCTTAAAGCTACCCAATCAGTGCTTTTGCCTATACGTGGTTTACCTAGTAACTGGGGATTAGCATTTTGCAGAAATATGTCCTATTTACTGTAAATTAATTCTCTGTAGAAGTAATGTTAGTTCTTTACATTAAAAACTGATTCATTTTACTAGGGCAGCCAAGACTTTTGCATTTAGCTTCAGCTGTTTATTATGCACTCTAATAAGTGAAATTTCTCCTGGAAGGAGTCTTATTGGTGTTTACATAGTTGTCTATAATTCGCAGACATCTCCATCCTATCTGTGTTCAGAAATATCTGACACAGATCAGCCCTCGCCTTGTGATTTGCTGCAAAGTTATAATGCTTCAGTCTGATCCCTGGGGGTAGAGGAGACTGAGGAAATGCCTCCTCCTTCCTGCAGCAGGGTGATGACACCATCTCAGTTTAAGTAAATTTACTGGACAGAAGCTCAAAAGGTGGCTTTTTAAAGGTGGAGCTTTCCTGGAAAACGATACGGTTGCCGTATATTGTGACATGTCAGGAACTTGCAGACTAGTAAAGTTACAGACAGGTCCACTTTAATCTGTATTTGTAGTATGTTGACTCTGTGGCTCTGTAATAATACATGATAAGGAAATGTTGGTTCTCTGTAAACACGGGGCGCTTGTGTGATTTTATAGAGACGGCTCCAATGACGGTTATAACACATCGTCCCCTTTGGAAACAGATAACGACTTTCTCATCCTAATCGTATCTCTCAGTGAGTGTTGGGACGCGTTGATCGGGTCTCTGTGGGTCTTATGTGTCTACTTCCTTCCCATTAGCCGTTGGTTTATGGATCCCTGTAAATGACACGGAGCTGCGAGGCGGTAATGAGGCCTCTGTCACTTCGTCTCACAACCGCCAGAGCAAATGGGCCCAAAGGAACGATATGAACAACTCTGCCATACTGGGGAGGGAATGTCGCAGCTCAGTGCCCCGGGGCACAGTTGTGTGTGTGAGAGTCACCCAGTTGGACAGGCTCCTCTCCTGTACTGGAATTGTTTATTCTGATTTCCAGTGGGAAAAACGCAGTTACGGCACCCCCAATGCTGAATGTATTTTATGGCAAGGTGTGCTAGAGGGTCTATTGATGCTGGCTGTTGGGATATCTATTGTTACTGGTGGGGATCTATTTTTTTGTGGGGGTCTATTGTTGCTTGGTAAGTCTATTGTTGTTGGCTGGGGGTCTTATGTTACTGGGGAGTCAATTGTTGCTGGGAGGGATCTATTATTGAGGGGGACATCTATTGTTGCTGGCTGCAGGAGGGTCCATTGATGCTGCCTGCTGGGAGATCTGTTGTTGCTACTGGAGGGTCTATTGTTGCCGGGGGTTGGATTTTTTTGCGGGGGGTCCATTGTTGTTGGGAGGGAGGTCTGTAGTTGTGTGGGGGATCTATTGTTACTGTGGTGGGGTCTGTTGTTGCTGGGGTGGGGTCTATCAAATTCCATAGAAATTACTTAGTAGCACAAAATGATACTAGGTTCTGTGTTCTCTAAAACAGGGGGTTCCCAATCAACGAGCAGCCTGGTAGCCGACGAGTGAGAGGAGAGATGACATCTCTCACCGCCCGCCCTGCATCATTGCAGTTCCACCCTCACTGTGCAGCGGGCATCATCTCTCACTGCCCGCCCTCATTCTGGGAGCCATGAGGATTGAATCGCCAATGCCAGTCATTGTACCGACAAATTGCCAGCGAAATAACGCATCCCCCTGGCATAATATTCTTCCATGCAGCCGATCCCAGGTGCCAAAAAGGTTGGGGACCACTGCTCTAAAAGGGGCGGTACTGGGAGGTGAGTAGGGGGTGGAGCCATGAGACAGTACTCAGGAGGTAGGTAGGGGGCAAAGACGAAGGGTGACTGAAGCCTCGTACACACGGCCGAGATTCTCGTTGAAAAAAACATGTCGTTTTTTTCGACGAGATTCTTGGACAAGAAACTTGTCCCGGCCGAGTGTACACACGCTCGTTTCAAAGAACCCGCGGTTCTTTAAATGGAGCGTACGCGGTGACGTCATCGACTACGACGAGCATGCGCTCGTCACATTCGATGCCGTTGCCGCCATCTTGGTATACCCTACGTATGCCTAGGAAGCTACCGCGCATGCGTCGAATTCATTTCGAACATGCGCGGGCTTCCGGGAGGACAGGTAAGTGTACACACACACACACTCACTTTTCTCGTCGAGAAACATGCCGAGGAGAATCTCGACGAGAAAATAGAGAGCAGGTTCTCTATTTTCTCGTCGAGGTTACTTGTCGGTTTTCTCGATGAGAAACCCGATAGCCGCGTACACACGACCGATTTACTCGGCAAGACCTCTCTGCCAGCAAGTTTCTTGCTGGTTCTTGCCGAGAAAATCGGTCGTGTGTACGAGGCCTCAGAAGGGGGGAGTTCCTGCACCTATTCTCTGAGGAAAAAAAGCCCTGCTGGTTTCACTGTGCACTGTGAGCTTCTCACACTGTGCATTAGAACCTGCAACAAGTCATATAGAACCATCAAATTTCCTGCCTGGAGGATGTACAACATCAGCTAGTGCTTTCTTCCCCAGCCTGACTGTTCCTGGCCCATCCCTTTCATTCACTAGCATCCAGGTCTTTCAATTGTGGAGGCTCAGCACAACACACATCGAACCTTGAAGCAGATGGGCTACAGCAGCAGAAGACCACACCGGGTGTCAGCTAAGAACAGAAAACTGAGGCTATAATTTGCACAGGATCACCAAAATTGGACAATAAAAGATTGGAAAAACTTTGCCTGGTCTGATGAGTCAATTTCAGCTGCAACATTCAGATGGTCGGGTCAGAATTTGGTGTGAACAACATGAAAGCATGGATCCATCCTGCCTTGTATCAACGGTTCAGGCTAGTGGTGTAATGATGTGGGGGATATTTTCTTGGCACACTTTGGGCCCCTTAGTACCAACTGAGCATCGTTTAAACGCCACAGCCTACCTGAGTATTGTTGCTGACCATGTCCATTCCTTTATGACTACAGAGTACCCATCTTCTGATGGCTCCTTCCAGCAGAATAATGCACCAAGTCACAAAGCTCCAATCATCTCACCCCTGGTTTCTTGAACATGACAATGAGCTCACTGTACTCCAATGGCCTCCACAATAATCAGATCTCAATCCAATAGAGAACCTTTGGGATATGGATGTGCAGCCGACAAATCTGCAGCAACTGCGTGATGCTATCATGCCACTATGGACCAAAATTTCTGAATAATGTTTCCAACACCTTGTTGAATCTATGCCACAAAGAATTAAGGCAGTTCTGAAGGCAAAAGGGGGTCCAACTCAGTACTAGCAAGGTGTACCTAATAAAGTGACCAGTGAGTGTATATGATTGTGTCATCTCCAAGTCTGTATCTTAGTCCAGGACATTGATGGTGACCTTGGATGATGCCTAAACTATGTTGGCACCTTCCTTCTGGGGAGAAAAGTTGACAAAGGCATTGCCAGAGGCAGTGGTGTCAGGAAGGGGGGCGCTGACTGGGGCTATAGCCCCCAAAAGCCCAGGGTCTTGTTTTTCTCGTTCAGGATTATTAGCCCTGAGTCCCAAGGACAGGGGTTGGCCTGGAACTCGGGGATATACAGGGCTGGACTGCCCTGGGGCTGCATTGCAGGGCCGATCCTGTGGATGCATGGGCTGCCTTTGAAAGGAAGGGGGAGGCGAGCGGGGGTCTCCCACTTACCCAGCGCTGCAAAGTCCCACCTCCTGGACAGGCTTCTATGATGGACGTCACACTGGTCCAATGCTGGGACGTGTGACGTCCATCCTAGGAGCCGGTGCAGAAGGCAGGACTTTGTGTGACTGCGAGTTCCGGGTAAGCGGAAGTTCCCTGCTCTGTGTAAACCAGCGGCTCTCCTTTTTCCTTAGCTGCACTGGCAAGGCTACACTGATGGGCACTGGTAAATGCTGCATTGATGGGCACTGATCAGGCTGCATTGATGGGCACTGGTGAGGCTGTATTGATGGGCACTGGTGAGGCTGCATTGATGGGCACTGATCAGGCTGCATTGATGGGCACTGATCAGGCTGCATTGATGGGCACTGGTCAGGCTGCATTGATGGGCACTGGTCAGGCTGCATTGATGGGCACTGATCAGGCTGCATTGATGAGCACTGATCAGGCTGAATTTATGAGCCCTGGTGAGGCTGCATTGATGGGCACTGGTGAGGCTGCATTGATGGGCACTGGTGAGGCTGCATTGATGAGCACTGGTGAGCCTGCATTGATGGGCCCTGGTGAGCCTGCATTGATGGGCCCTGGTGAGGCTGCATTGATGGGCCCTGGTGAGGCTGCATTGATGGGCCCTGGTGAGGCTGCATTGATGGGCCCTGGTGAGGCTGCATTGATGGGCCCTGGTGAGGCTGCATTGATGGGCCCTGGTGAGGCTGCATTGATGGGCCCTGGTGAGGCTGCATTGATGGGCCCTGGTGAGGAGGCATTGATGGGCCCTGGTGAGGAGGCATTGATGGGCCCTGGTGAGGAGGCATTGATGGGCCCTGGTGAGGAGGCATTGATGGGCCCTGGTGAGGAGGCATTGATGGGCCCTGGTGAGGCTGCATTGATGGGCCCTGGTGAGGCGGCATTGATGGGCCCTGGTGAGGAGGCATTGATAAGCCCTGGTGAGGCTGCATTGATGGGCCCTGGTGAGGCTGCATTGATGGGCCCTGGTGAGGCTGCATTGATGGGCCCCGGTGAGGCTGCATTGATGGGCCCCGGTGAGGCTGCATTGATGGGCCCTGGTGAGGCTGCATTGATGGGCACTGGTGAGGCTGCATTGATGGGCCCTGGTGAGGCTGCATTGATGGGCCCTGGTGAGGCTGCATTGATGGGCCCTGGTGAGGCTGCATTGATGGGCCCTGGTGAGGCTGCATTGATGGGCCCTGGTGAGGCTGCATTGATGGGCACTGGTGAGCCAGGCAGCAACTAGCAAGTGAGTGCCCCCCCCCCCCCCATGATGCCGGGCTTGAGCTGGACTTGCTTTAAAATGCAGAAGGGGTTATTAAATTTACCCTTGGGCTGAAGCCCCCTGGTCTTTTTTCCACCTAGCAACAGCCCTGGTCAGAGGAAGTAATGTGGTCTTTGTGAAAAGTAATAAATTCCTGGAAGTGTTAAACTGACACATTCATTGGCACATGAAAAAAGATGACATGACAGGTCCACTTTCAGTAAACAAGAGATTGTGTAAACAAACATATCAACCCCATGTTCTTGATAAATAACATTATTAAAAATAGATTTTTCCAGCAAAACTGTAGAAATCCCACTGAGACTCCAGAATTATATTTTTTAATTCTCTCTCAGCGGGGTTTACAGGATGAAATCTTTATTAGCAGGCAATATGGGCTAATAAAGCCCATTGTAATGTGTACAAAACAAGCCGTTAACACCTGACGCACGGAAAACATCTATCAGCCAGTCGATTGGATAATTAGCGATTTTCAGATCGGCACAAAGCACTTGTCAGCGAGTATAACAGACGGATTCCTCGCAGCCGGGGATTATCACATTAATGCCTTGACGAGCTAATACCAGAATCGTGGAACGCGGTGTAAGCGTTTAATTAATACCGCTCCACCATTTATCACTGGATGTGGTGTGATGAGATTAGCAGGCGTTCCGTGCTTTTGATTATGTGCGGAGTAATTCCCCCAGATTAAAGCGGCAAGGACAGGCGAAGGCGGGTCACAGTGGGGCTTCCATGGACAGAATTAACCTCAAATACTCCTATCTGTTCTTTCCCACTCTTGTAGCAAAGTCCTCTTCTGCAAAACTGATTACTCTCAATTTCCTTTAAACTGCAGCAGCTATCTTGAGCCCACCTTTGTTGCCAGTATGACTTCAATCATCATCCATTCCCTCATCTCCTGATCTTTACTGTTGTTGTGCCCCCCAACAGGCATTAGCTTTTTTTTTGCTATCAATCATTTAGAGCTAGTGTCAGTCATGGTACTGCTTTCCTCTGGCATTATTAGATGAAAAAAATAGAACCAAAGAACACATCCCCCTCATCCCTTTAGACATGCTGGCCACTAGGAGCTGCAGACTTTAGCTGTGCAATCTGCTGATCACTTGTTTCCCACTCTATTCGACTGATCAGCAGATTGCACAGCTAAAGTCTGCAGCACCCAGGGCATGGTGTTATGTCTAAAGGGATGCTGAGGATTTGTTCTTTCATTTAAGGCATGAGGCAGGCTACTGTAAAGTTTACAGAAAATCAACCAAGCTCAATCTTACTATGGCGCAAAGGCCAGCAGACAGACCTACTGATGAGTGTAACTAAATCTCTAAAGAGGTATTTATTAAAAACAGAATAGTTTGATTGAAACATTTTAATTGCATGTTAATCAAGGGAGGAAAGGTTGAGTTGGGGAACAAGGGAATGTATAATTCATTGCGGCATTCAAAAAAATGGTGCTCCAAGAGATGTTGACGGACTAAAGATAATTCATTAAGCCCTGGTTTACACTGGTGCGATTTGACATGCGATTTGACAACTTGACTAAGGCTTACTTAGATCTGGGATGATGCCTTATTAGGACGAAACGCGTCGAGAAGGACTCTTCTGATGCCACTGCGTCATTTTTGATTCAAACGCTTTTATTTGTCTTCTCAAATGTGAGTGACCATTTTATTATTTTACCGATAAATGTTCCTCTTTTAAAACGGAATCACACTATGTGGCCCCATTTCTCTCCTTTATTATATACATACTTTGGGAGGAGTTTTTCGTGAAGTACCGATGCCCAATTCCATGGTGGATACACACTGATGTCATTGCTGTGATATATCTTTTCCTGGTTCTTATTGGAAGCCGTGCTTGCTGTTCCTCTCCTTTGGTGTGCTACACCATCAAGCTCGTTTGACTCAACAGACGTAAGCCTTGCTGGGTCCACCCTGTCTGGTGTAAGCCTAATGCCGTGTACACACGATCGGTTTTACCGATGAAAACAGTCGGATGGACTTTTCTCATCGGACAAACCGATCGTGTATGGGCCCCATCGTTTTTTTTTCCATCTGTGAGAAAAAATAGAACATGTTTTAAATTTATCCGATGGGAAAAAAAAACAATAGCAAATTACAATCGTCTGTGTGGAACTCCATCGGATAAAAAACCCCAGGCATGCTCAAAATCAAGTCGACGCATGCTCAGAAGCATTGAACTTCATTTTTCTCGGCTCATCAGAGTGTTTTACGTCACCGCGTTTGGGACGGTCGGATTTTTGACTGATGGTGTGTAGGCAAGACTGATGGAAGTCAGCTTCATCAGATTTCCGATGGAAAAATCTATCGGATTAGAATCCATAGGAAATCCGATCATGTGTACAGGGCTTTAGATCTTCATGGTGGTGGATTACCTGCAGACAATTTATTACACAGTCACTTCATTCACTTCCGGATTATTTGGACTTTACTTTCACTTATTCACTATCCTAATTAGTTCATCACTTTTGATGGTGTTAATTATAACCATATATTTGTCCTTATTGTACAATTTACTTTTGGTATTATAGTTTTTTTTTAGAAATGTTTTTATTTTTTTACACAATTGACTTGTACACTTGTCAGACAAGGTACAGTGGTCAACAGGTATTGTAGGTGTTTTAGTTTGTATCAATCACTTGTTTATCACATACCACAATTTATTTCATTAGTCCGTGTAGCAATATACAGAGTTTCATATATTTCACACTAATATATACCTTCTGAGGATATTGTCATTTTGAGCACCGCACTATTCCACTTTCACTGATACACAGAGATTAAACAAATCCTCCTACATAAGTTGTACCTGTTTATTTGCTGTCTTCTCTTCTCTGCAGCTGTTCAAATGTATAATTTTTTACAGCTTATCCAAGCTTTCAGAAAGCAGGGGGAAGTGAGCTGAAGTTACACTATGCAGAGCTCAGTGAGAGCTGATTGGTGGGAAGGGACACACTTCCCTTCACAGCACACAAGAACAGAGCTGAGGCTGTCAATCGGCTGGAGGTCCCTCCCGTCACCATTTTCCTCTTTGTGTCAGGAAAACTTGTCAGAAGTGATTCATGCTGATAGCAGAAAAACGAGGCAGCAGACAGAAATTACACTTAGTGCTATTAATTGAGACAAATACACACTACAGAGGGATATGCTTTGTTCATATTTCATGTTTGAGGTTTACAACCACTTCCGGACCGCCGCACGACTATATACGTCGGCTGTTTGAAGAGGGATATCTCTGTTATGGCAGCAGCTAGCTGGCATAACCCAGGTATCCTCGTCTTCAGCCAGCGGTCCAGTTTCCGATATGGGTGGTCTTTGCGGCGGATTCGCCACAAGATCACCGTTATCGGCGGCGGGAGAGGGCTCCCCCTCCCGCCGCTCTCCCGTGCCCTTCGCCGTATACAGGAGCTGTCGGTAGCGGCGGAGGCGATCGGGTCCTTTCTGTGGCTGGGTATGGAGACGAGTGAAGAGAAGATGGCCCCCACCCGTCTCCATACCATAGCTCTTAAAGGGCCATTTTTATTTATTTTTTTCAAATGACAGAATTTTTCTTCTATTTTTTTTTATTGCATTTTAGTGTAAATATGACATCTGAGGTCTTTTTGACCCCAGATCTCATATTTAAGAGGACCTGTCATGCTTTTTTCTATTACAAGGGATGTTTACATTCCTTGTAATAGAAATAAAAGTGACACAATTTTTTTTTTTTAAAGAACAGTGTGAAAAAATAAAAAGGTAAAATAAATAAGAAAAAAAATGAAAATTGTAAACGCGCCCCGTCCCGCCAAGCTCGCGTGCAGTAGCGAACTCATACGTGAGCAGCGCCCGCATATGAAAACGGTGTTCAAACCACACATGGGAGGTATCGCCGCGATCGGTAGAGCGAGAGCAATACATTTTAGCCCTAGACCTCCTTTGTAACTCAAAAAAACGAGTCTCCCCAAATGAGACTTACTCAAAACATGCAACCTGTAGAATTTTTTAAACGTCGCCTATGGAGATTTTTAAGGGTAAAAGTTTGTCACCATTCCACGAGCGGGCGCAGTTTTGAAGCATGACATGTTGGGTATCAATTTACTCTACGTAACATTATCTTTCACAATATAAAAAAAAAAAATGGGCTAACTTTACTGATGTCTTATTTTTTAATTAAAAAAAGTGTATTTTTTCCCCAAAAAAAGTGTGCTTGCAAGACCGCTGCGCAAATACGGTGTGACATAAAGTATTGCAACAACCACCATTTTATTCTCTAGGGTGTTAGATTTTTTTTTTTATAATGTTTGGAAGTTTTAAGTAATTTTCTAGCAAAGAAATTTTTTTTTAACTTGTAAACAACAAATCTCAAAAAGAGGCTCGGTCCTTAAGTGGTTAAGGGCTCTGTATACCTGCTTTGGATGCATTTCACAATGCAGACACACAGCAAAAATGTGCATTTTGTGATGTAAAAGAAGTCGTCTCACGATTTGACATTCAAATTAGAACGGGTGCGTAACCCCTTGGTGTGAATTGTTGGTAATAATAATCCTAAAACGCCTTTCACACTAAAAATAGCGCCTGTAAAGCGCCTGAAAACTGCCTCCCATGACTCCCCAGTGAGTGTGAAAGCCCGAGTGCTTTCACACTGGGACGGTGCACTTGCGGGACAGGAAAAAAAGTCCTGCAAGCAGCATCCTTGGGGCTCCTACACCGCCCCTGCCCATTTGAATGGGCGCTTTTAACCCTTTCTTCGGCTGCTAGTGGGGGTTAAAAGCGCCCAGCTAGTGGCCGAAAAGCGATGCTAAAACTATGTTAAAGCGCCGATTTACCGCTAATGGACCCGTCACCCGCCGCCCCAATGGGTCTTAAAGTGAGAAAATAAAGGGCTTTGATCAACTTAAAAGACATTTAATAACTGATATAAAACCGTGTGCAATATGATCTCTCTGACACTCCTAGTATTCTTTATGGCATTACAGTAAAACCAGCAAGAGAACCATTGAACATAAACTGTGGCATGGCGCATGCAAAATTGTTGGCATGAAGTGTTGGTGAAAAACAGCCCAGAATGGAGATGATGATAGGATTTGCTCACGTCTAATAACATAAAAAAAGCTATAAAAGAGTTTCTAATTTAATCTCTCTGGCTCTTCAAAGTATGCTTTATGGCATTACAGTAAAACCTGCTGGAGAACAGTTGCGTGGGATTCTTATAATTTGACAGCCATTTAGGAGTGGGTGCATGGTAGGGTTGTTGCCACCTCATCCCTTTAGGCTGGGTTCACCCCCCCCCCCCCAATTCTCTTTGCTGCATTACACCTCTGTGGGACTACACTTGTACTGAGGAGTGTGGCTGTGATGAGGGTGTGTGGCTGTGATGAGGGGTGTGGCTGTTACTCAACTCTGTTAGCACAGAGCACTGGAGTCGGAGGGAAGGCAGTGTTTTAAATGAAGGAAAAAGGTATTTTAACAGATTTTAAGTTAATAATCAGTTACAAAATGATGATAAAATGTGGGTCTATGAAAGACAAATGTGTGAGGCTTCAATTGGGATTTTAGTAGGGATGCTGCTTAATAAAAAAATTAATTTTTACATTTCAAAAACCGTCAGCCATCCCACCACCACCGCCCAACCCATGAGACGCGCATACATATGTGTGTAATTCCCATGACACCCCCTGTCCACCCGCGACTTACAACGATCTCACGTCTTATTTCCACAATAAACTAAAACAATTCGCCCGGCAAACGCCAAGCGATGGCGTAAATACCCGACCATCTGGCAGGAATAATTAAGGAAGCATGGATATAAAACATTAATTAGCGCAGTATTTCAAACGACCTTCAGCAGCCATTTCTATGGAATTCAATCCAAAATCTGTAATCGCTTCTTCCATGTCGCTGTTAAATTTAACAAAGCGCGCATAAAGAATATTGCCGTTTTATTTTTGCTTTTTAATAAATAGACCTAAATTGTGGATGATTCAGTCACAGGGTGTTCATCCTGCGTATAGGACATCAAGCTAATGCAATGAAGGGGGGAGGGGGGGGAGGGTGTTGCATGGCATGCTGGAAAGGGGATGACTTCAATTAAAGGGCACTGTGTTCACTGGGTTCACTGGGGGACATTTAGAAGAAGCGATCGGCTGGGGGGACAGAAATAAAGGCAATCTGCTTTTTGTGATATACAAAAACATCCAGAATATAAAGATGGGTCAACAAAGGGCGAAAGTTGCCAGCCAGTTCACCATCACATTTTTTTTCTAGCTTAAACTGTCAGTAACTTTACAAGTCTGCAAGAATCAATTCCTGACATGTCACAATATACAGCAACATAAAAAAAATTCACAAAATTTCCACCTTTTGTTAATACAAAGCCATCCCTGAGCTCTAGTCAGTGACTTTGCCTAGACTGAGATGATGTCATCAGTCTGCTGCAGGCAAGAGGAAGCATTTCCTCAGTCTCCTCTTTCCCCAGTGATTAGACTGCAACATTGTAACTTTTTTTTTAATTCTTTATTTTCAAGAAGAATAAGGCCCCTTTCACATGGAGCGGATTCATCCAAGCGGAATCCGCCTGCTCAGCGGGGGATCTCTCTGCTGATTCCCGCTGAGCAGGCAGATGACAGGTTCGTGTTCACTCCACTGTACAGAGCCGACACAGACACAGCCCGCTCTCCTCTATGGGGCGGTCAGATGAAAACGGACTGCATGTCCATTTGATTGTCATCTGATCCGCTATTTTTAGCACATTCTATCGGATCAGATGCCCGCTGGGTGTCAGTGGACACGTGTCCGCTGACATCCGCTGCCCCATAGAGAACAATGGGTGGTCCAATCGAGTCTTCCTGAAAAACTGACAGGCAGACGCGATCGGTCCACTGGTGTGAAAGGGGCCTAAGGTTTACAAAATACATAAGAAAGGTGACACAAACCTTCATCATAGGATGTACAAAACAAGAATGCACTGAGTTTACAATGTTACGGTCTAATCACTGGGGGGGGGGGGGGGGGGGGAGAGGAGACTAAGGAAATGCTTCCTTCCATCTGCAGCAGACTGATGACTTCATCTCAGCCTAGGCAAAGTCACTGACTGGAGCTCAAGGATGGCTTTTCTGAAAAATTATACTGTTGCAGGAAAGCCTCGGAAAAAACACGAGCATCAATTTTACCACACGCCAAGGCAGCGGAGGGGTGTGTAAAAATACTGTGACTGTAATGCTTTGGATTGCGGCACAGCAAAAATAATCCCCCATGTTGCGTCAACAGGCAGTACTGCCCGCTGAACCGAATGAATGAAATCTCCCTGCAACTGTATATACAGTAATGATCCCCGATCATTGTCTCAGGTGATGGATGGACAAGTCGCTGTGGCGGTGCGCTCCCCGATCATTGTCTCAGGTGATGGATGGACGAGTCGCTGTGGAGGTGCGCTCCCCTATCATTGTCCCAGGTGATGGATGGACGAGTCGTTGTGCGCCCCCTGATCACTGTCCCAGGTGATTGATGGACCAGTCACTGTGGCGGTGTGCTCCCCTATCATTGTCCCAGGTGATGGATAGACGAGTCGTTGTGGTGGTGCACTCCCCGACCATTGTCCCAGGTGATGGATGGACAAGTCGTTGTGGCGGTGCGCTCCCCGACCATTGTCCCAGGTGATGGATGGACGAGACGCTGTGGCGGTGTGCTCCCCGATCATTTTCCCAGGTGATGGATGGACGAGTCGCTGTGGCGGTGCGCTCCCGGATCATTGTCCCAGGTGATGGATGGACGAGTCGTTGTGGCGGTATGCTCCCCGATCATTGTCTCAGGTGATGGATGGACAAGTCGTTGTGGCAAATGTTTTCCAAATCATTGTCCCAGGTGATGGATGGACCAGTCACTGTGGCGGTGCGCTCCCCAATCATTGTCCCAGGTGATGGATGGACCAGTCGCTGTGGCGGTGCGCTCCCCGATCATTGTCCCAGGTGATGGATGGACCAGTCGCTGTGGCGGTGTGCTCCCCGATCATTGTCCCAGGTGACGGATAGACGGTTGTTCTGACCATTAAAAAGCCAAAATGCCACCCAAAAGCATTTATTAAGTGCCAGAAAACCTTTCCTGGCTGTGTGTGGTGCTCAGCACAGCTTGGATAAGCAGATCATTTTATTTCCCGTATTATTTCACCATAAAGCGGTACACCCCCGTAAAACGTGTAATATATCTAAAGCCGCCCGGTGCTGGGAAAAGTATTTCCATTAGGCGTAATAGACTGTTAAATTATAGAGATTTGCTGCATGTTATTCACTCGCTAATACCGCCATCTGAATATGGCCTGATCCCCCGCCGATCTGAGCCGCTCCCCACCACAGCGGCCGCATCACACTCAGCACTGACTGGCTGAAGGGAAAATCAGATGTGTCAAAAAATAAAAGAACTGTCACTTTGCAGCACTTAACTGCCATTTACCACCCACAACGCTCAATGGAAAGAAAAGAGAGAAATGTCAGCCTGCTCCCTTCCAGCTGAGGCAGAACTACAAGTCCCAGTGTGTCTTGTCTAGCCTTCTTCTACTCCATTCAAAATGAGAAAATAAAATGTTTTGTTGGATATGCCTAAAATATAACTAAAAGACAAAACTTTTAAGCTAGAGTGGAGAGAGATTATTTATTTATTACAGGCACTTATATAGTATCGACAATTTATGCAGTGCTTTACATATATATTGTACTTTCACATCAGTTCCTGCCCTCAATCTAAGGTCCCTAACTCACATGCATACATGCATACACATACTGGGGTCAGTTTAGACAGCAGCCAATTAACCTATCAGCATGAACATGCAAACTCCAGGCAGGTTGTGCCCTAGTCGAGGAGGGGGTGTGGCTGCCCAGAGATGCCACTGGGTGACCCCGCCCCTTCGTTTATTTAGCGGTGGGTGGGAAGAGGAGCTGCCATTTTTTTTTGTTGTCGTTGTTCATTGTGATTGATGCTGGATTTACTTCGGGGACATTTATTTCATTTATTTTATTTTTAATAAGGGACTTGTCAAACTGGATCCTGTTTTTTTATTACTTTGCCCATTTTTTGGTGAAGGAGTAGGCATACGATGTACCCCATAATGATTCACATGGGGGGGGCAAGATCTGGGGCCCCCTTGTTAAAGGAGGACTTCCATATCCCAATAAGTCACCCCCGCACCCCCATCACCACCGGGCCAGGGTTGTGAGGAAGAGGCTCTTGTCCTCATCAACATAGGAACAAGATGCTTCGGGTGCCCTCAACACTCCCTATGTTGAGGGCATGTGGCCTAGTATTGTTGCACTCACTTGTCCCCCCTTTCCTGGCCCACCAAACTGCATACCCGGAGAAAGGTCTGGTATGAATTCGGGTGGGGGGGCCACACCGTTTTTTTTAATTTTTGGTAGGATTGCAGCGATACCAGTATCGGTGGCGATACTAGCCATTTGCACGAGTATTGGTACCCATGCGAATTCCCCGATAATTAAAACCGATACCTCAGTTCTTTCAGCTGTCAGTGGGATTTTCCCGCTAACAGCTGAAATGTAAAAAAAAGAATGCGAACAATTATTGGTTGTCAAGGAGCGGGGACGCCGCGTCCTTAACAACCAAAGACATTAAATTTTCCTCTCCCTGCCCTCACTTACCCTCCTATCCCCCCCCCCCCCCCACCACCCTGCCCTCACCCAACTCCCCCCTCACCTCCAAAACGACCCCCTACCTACTCTTCCTAGGCGATAGGTATCGGTAATCGGCGAGTACTTTAAAAAAGTATCGGCACTGTGTTAAAAAAATGGCATTGGTGCATCCCTAATTTTTGGTGTAAGGTTCCCCCCAAAATCTACTAAAGGGCTTGCTATGGATTTGGGGGGGGGGATGCTGTTTTTTCTTTACTCTTTGAGTGCTGGCTCTTATTTTGTTTACATTCTGCTGTCAGCGAGAATCCTGCTGACAGCAGATGAGTCGTGGTTGTTAGTCACGGGTGCCAGCTCCTTAACAACCAGCGACTCTGTGCTGAGCTGTCACAGCAGTGCCAGAAATACCAATGGGAAATTTTTTGGTTCTTGCTGCAGCCTGTCTGTGGTAAAATAATGTGCAAAAAAAACACGTTAAATATCGCAAAATAAAAAATAAAAAAACTCAAGCGGTATTTAACATGCATTTTGTTTGTGAATGACATGTTCAAGAGTTAAATACAGCATGCGTTCTTTTAACTCAAATAATCATGCAGTATTTAACTCTAATGCCGCGTACACACGATCGGAATTTCTGACAACAAAACCGTAGATTTTTTTCCGACCGAGGTTGGCTCAAACTTGTCTTGCATACACACGGTCGCACAAATGTTGCTCGGAAATTCAAGACCGCGGGGACGTACAACACTACGACGAGCCGAGAAAAATTAAGTACAATGGTTCTGAGCATGCGTCAAATTGATTCAGAGAATGTGTAGGATTTTTGTGCTTCGGAATTGGATACGCACGATCGGAATTTCTTGTCGGAAAAATTGAGAACCTGCTCTCAAACAAATTCCGACAGCAAATGTCCGATGGAGCCTACACACGGTCGAAATATCCGACCAAAAGCTCACATCGAACATTTGTTGTCGGAAATTTCGATCGTGTGTATGCGGCATTAGTGAACTGACCCCATTGTCTCCTCTTAGAACTTTTACAAGGAGTGCAGGTTTCCTTTACACCCGATATACCAGGGATATGCAATTAGTGGCCCTCCAGCTGTTGCAAAACTACAAGTCCCATCATGCCTCTGCCTCTGGGTGTCATGCTTGTGGCTGTCAGAGTCTTGCTATGCCTCATGGGACTTGTAGTTCTGCAACAGCTGGAGGTCCGCTAATTGTATATCCCTGCGATATACAGTAAATACACATAGACCGCTTTAAATATGGTATAGAAAAGATTTTAAGGGCCTCCTTGTTACAGCTTTTCTATTACTCTGTCTTGTTTCTACCAACTGCTGCAGACTGGCAGTTGATACTGAAAATGCACTTACTGAAAAGAATCCTGATTTGAAATATAAACGTGACAAATTGGCAATAATCCCTCTATTTAAAGGCTGTGTAAAAACAAGCTTTGGATTTGGGTTAGAATGCCTGTGTCAGATTTTTATTCTGGTATGTGTCCTCGGTGGGGAGATTCACCATCTCTATTTGCCCCGGTGATCATTCTCACTGGTACAGGTAGTGGCGGGAAATCTAAAATTTTACAGATCACAGTAACAGGAGGCGAGGGAGAATCTTCCAATGGGGACACCTTTTCTGGTGACAACTGCCCTCACTTCCCTGTCACTTCCTGTGGTGTCCCTGGGACAGGAAAGTGAATGGAAATCTCTCCTGTGAGACACAGAGAGAAAATACTAACTTGATAGTGGATTTAGCTCTTTCCTATCCTATAAAAAAAAAAAAAAAAAAAAAAAAAAAAAAAGGTTTTGGCTATACATACACTTACATGATGTATAAAGAGATGCAACGCTGGTCATTGTTTTGCATTAGGTGTGCACACTGTGCATAACCCAGCGGCTCCTGCGCCAATGCGGACGGAGACGAGCGACATTAATATTCACAGAGTGGATGGCTTTGGGAATTATTTCAATATATACATCAGCTCAGCTCTAGTGGCGTCTCCCGCTAATTGAACGACCCCATAAATACAGAGTACCGTGTGGCCTTATCGTGATCTATTATGCAATATGGCCCCCGAGTGCTGCCGGATGGACCCGATCCAAACACAAATAGCTGGGTCAGCGGCCCAGTCAGCGACAATTAACCCAAAGAATGGCTGCCATACTTCTGCTCGTCTCCCCCTTGCCTGCCACTTCCTGTAATGAAACAAACTTTTAGATCAGAGCATAAAACTCCTCTAATGCCCCATACACACGAGCGGAATTTCCGCCAGCAAAATTGATGTGAGCTTTTGGTTGGAAATTCCGACCATCTGTATGCTCCATCAGACTTTTTTTGCCTGAATTTCTGCCAGCAAAAGATGGAAAGCAGGTTCTCGGAAACAATTTGACGCATGCTCGGAAGCATTGAACTTCTTTTTCTTGCCTCGTCGTAGTGTTGTACATCACCGCGTTCTTAACGCTCGAAAGTTCCAAGAACTTGTGTGTATGCAAGCCAAGCTTCAGCCGAATTCCGTCGGAAAAAAACATCCAACTTTTTTCCGACGGAAATTCCGCTCGTGTGTACAGGGCATAACTATAGTCATGGCTTAAAGTGGACCTGTCATTACAACTCACAATTTTCACAAACTATTGAAGCAGGGTCATAACGGTCTGTGACAGAACCCCATAGCAAAATTCTTAAAGTAGAACTAAAGGCAAAACTTTTTCCCCCCCATTTTGGATAAAGTAAGGGAGGGTTATAACCGTTAGGTTTACTTATGCTATCTGTGTCCCATTGGCGAGATTTCCCTTCACTTCCTGTCCCATACCCATAACAGGAAGTGAGTCGAAATCCCTCATTCTCACCAGAACGAGTGTCCCCATTGGAAGATATCCCCACAAGTCCTGTTCTTGGGCCAACCCAAAACAGGACAAATAGGACAAGACTGGCCTGCACAGAATCCTGACCTAAACCCGACAAAACACCTTTGGGATGAATTAGAGCAGAGACTGCGAGCCAGGTCTTCTCGTCCACATCAGTGCCTGACCTCACAAATGCGCTTCTAGAAGAACGGTCAAACATTCCCATAGACACACTCCTAAACCTTGTGGACAGCCTTCCCAGAAGAGTTGAAGCTGTTATAGCTGCAAAGGGTGGGCCAACTCAATATTGAACCCTACGGACGAAGACTGGGATGCCATTAAAGTTCATGTGTGTAAAGGCAGGTGTCCCAATACTTTTGGCAATATAGTGTATACGATAAAGAAAACATGAGTATAGAAAATAGTGTAGCGCTGGAAAAAAAAACTGTGTACGTCTATACAGTGAATTAAATAAGTGAAAAAAGTATCAAAAACACAAGTAAACAGCACAAATAAACAAATAAAGTTCATAAATGCACGTGAAGAGCGAATAATTGAATGTGTAGTGGGTCTTCCCTCTAATTGGATGATGAAAGTTCCACAGAGAAAATATCCAATAAAACTGGTAGATATTATTCCAACAATAAGTGAAGATCCCCCACCAAAGTGAGAAATGAAGGCTTACCAAACAGCCTGTGACCGCCCTTCTCAGGGGGGTCAAAACAAGCTTAGCAGAGCGATGTTCACTCCATGGGAGGCAGGAAGACTGCAGTGGGAACACTCCATTCACAGTAGGTGAGTCTCCAGAGACGTGTCTGCACAGCTGATCCAATCCAGAAATGGGAAACACTCTTGATGAATCAGAGTGAATAATCCTCAGCAGATGAAACGAAATCCAAAAAAGAAAAAATAACTTTCCATAGTGCAGAGTTCATCAAGGAAGTTTTAATTCGATTTAAAAAAATGTACAAGAGAAAGTACAGTTCTCCTATATGCATAAAATAATAAAAGAAAAAATCCTTGCAAGGAAGTAAATTGCTCCGAGTTTCTGTCAAAGACCATTCGCCAGGGCCGATCCGCCCTATAGGCTTGCTAGGCAAGCTGCATAGGGCCCCGAGTAATTACTAGGGGTCCCCGAATCTTCGCCGCCGCCACTAGAGGTCCGCAGGCCGGGCGGAGACAATTTTCATTTTCTTGTCGACCAAGAGGAGGGTCAGGGTGGCTGCCAATAGGAATTGAGCTGCGGCACCGCCCACCTCCCGCCCCGCTAATGTCTGTCTGTGTGTGAGTGAAATGTGGGAAGGGGCGGGGGTGGGCGGCGGCGCCGCAGCTTGATTCCTATTGCCAGCCACCCGGCCGGCTCCTCCACTGTCCCCTCTGCGTAATGGCGGCGGAGAGAGTCTCTGCTGCTGGGGCATCACACCTGGTGTAAGGGGGGCCTCTGCTGGGAATGCCTGGTGTAAGGGGGGCCTCCGCTGGGAATGCCTGGTGTAAGGGGGGCCTACCCTGGTGTAAGGCAGGCCTCCACTGGGAATGCCTGGTGTAAGGGGGGCCTCCGCTGGGGAGGCCTGGTGTATACGGGGGCCTCCACTGGGAATGCCTGGTGTAAAGGGGGCCTCCGCTGGGGAGGCCTGGTGTAAGGGGGGCCTCCGCTGGGGAGGCCTGGTGTAAGGAGGGCCTCCGCTGGGAATGCCTGGTGTAAGGGGGGCCTCCGCTGGTAATGCCTGGTGTAAGGGGGGCCTCCGCTGGGAATGCCTGGTGTAAGGGGGGCCTCCGCTGGGAATGCCTGGTGTAAGGGGGGACTCCGCTGGGAATGCTTGGTGTAAGGGGGGCCTCCGCTGGGGAGGCCTGGTGTAAGGCGGGACTCCGCTGGGAATGCCTGGTGTAAGGGGGGCCTTCGCTGGGAATGCCTGGTGTAAGGGGGGCCTTTGCTGGGAATGCCTGGTGTAAGGGGGGCCTCCGCTGGGGAGGCCTGGTTTAAGGGGGGCCTCCGCTGGGAATGCCTGGTGTAAGGGGGACTCCGCTGGGAATGCCTGGTGTAAGGAGGGACTCTACTGGGAATGCCTGGTGTAAGGAGGGACTCTACTGGGAATGCCTGGTGTAAGGAGGGACTCTACTGGGAATGCCTGGTGTAAGGAGGGACTCTACTGGGAATGCCTGGTGTAAGGAGGGACTCTACTGGGAATGCCTGGTGTAAGGAGGGACTCTACTGGGAATGCCTGGTATAAGGAGGGACTCTACTGGGAATGCCTGATATAAGGAGGAACTCTACTGGGAATGCCTGGTGTAAGGGGGACTCCGCTGGGAATGCCTGGTGTAAGGAGGGACTCGGGGCTTCCACTGATTCAGCATTATGGTGAGTTGAATAATTTCATTCTATATTACAATGTAATAATAGGAATAATGCGCTTCAGTCATCCTGACACCATAACAACCATGGTGCCGGGATGATTGAAGCGCTAACACCAGGTGTTTGGAGTAACTTTATCTGCTGATTTGTTAAACTTTCTGGAATACACATATTTCTATTGTGGTGTAGGATCTGGGCCTGCTGTCCCTCCACCCCTCTTTCTTTCTATCTCTCCCTCTTTCTTTCTCTCTTTCTTCCTCCATCCCTCATTCATCTCCGACTCTAACCACACCCCTATGAGCCACGCCCATGTAAGCCACGCCCACCATTCCGCGTAACCCACACCCATTTTTTGCCACCGTAAAGGGCCCCTTAGCAGAATTTTGCTTAGTGCCCCAGGGAGGTCAGGATCGGCACTGCCATTCGCGAAACATGAAAGGGACACTACATGCCCCTTTAAAGGGGAACAATATCATCTTGTCTAAATACTGCAGATGGGGTGTACACACTGTTTTTTAGGAATAAGCCTCAGAGTGGGCAGGCGGTGCCAACATGGGACCTGTACAACCAGAAGTCTCTATAAATATTAATCACTCTTTAACGCTGGAGATCTGGGACAGAGCGGGTCCAGAGCCAGAATGGACATCAAAGGAAATGCAATCAGCAATAAGCAAACTATTATCATCCCTCTTACACTCCACTATTAAAGATTCTGCTAAAGCAAACACTGTAGCATCCAAGAATGGCGACATCGATTAGCCGGCCCCTCCCGGGAGATTATGGGAATGAGTGAGAGATTATGGCCTAGGCAATGAAAGAGTTTTCAATGGTCCTTAAAGGTGCATTCTGGTTAAAAATAAAGTCTAGAGATGCATACAGAGAACAAAGACAGGCTGCTCTGGGATACAGTGTTTTACCCAGACACTGAAATAATACGTCAGTCCAGCCCACTACCCCCTCTGGCTGTAATCTGGGAACCCCCCTTGGGATACAGGAGACAAATTGCCAGACACACCCCCTTTGCAATATCCTCTCTCTCACATCTGATGTATTAACCGCTTGCCGACCGCTGCGACTGGGCGGTTTAAGGAGTATAGGGCACGTGCACGCCACGTGAGGTAGAAGTCTGTGCACGTGGCCAGCGGCCGCGATGGCCTTCGGCTACCCACGATTGCTCCTGGGAAGGAGAGAACAGAGATCTCTCAATGTAAACAGACAGATCTCTGTTCTGTCAGGGGTGAGGAGAGCGATCTGTTGTTCCTACTGCTTAGGAACAACAATCGGTCTCCTCACCCAGGTAGTCCCACCCCCCCACAGTTAGAATCACTCCCTAGGACACACATTTAACCCCTTGATCACCCCCTGGTGTTAACCCCTTCCCTGCCAGTGACATTTATACAGTAATCAGTGGCTATTTATAGCTCTGATCACTGTGTAAATGTCACTGGTCCCAAAATAGTGTGAAAAGTGTCCGATGTGTCCGCCGCAATGTTGCAGTCCCAATAAAAATCGCAGATCACCGCCATTACTAGTAAAAAAATAATAATAAAAATGCCATAAATCTATCCCCTATTTTGTAGACGCTATAACTTTTGCGCAAACCAATCAATATATGCTTATTGCGATTTTTTTACCAAAAATATGTAGAAGAATACGTATCGGCCTAAACTGAGGAAGAAATTCGTTTTTTATATAGTTTTTGGAGATATTTATTATAGCAAAAAGTAAAAATATTGCTTTTTTTTCCAAAATAGTCAGTTTTTTTTGCTTATAGCGCAAAAAATTAAAACCGCAGAGGTGATCAAATACCACCAAAAGAAAGCTCTATTTGTGGAAAAAAAAGGACTTCAATTTTGTTTGGGTACAACGTCGCACGACCGCGCAATTGTCATTTAAAGCGATGCAGTGTCGTATTGCAAAAAATGGCCCGGTCAGGAAGGGGGTAAATTCTTCAGGGGCTGAAGTGGTTAAAGTGTATCAGTACTAGGACAATATCTCACAGAATAAAGATTTAGCCCTGGTTCACACTGGTGCGTTTTGACATGCGATTTGGCATGTCAAATCGCATGTCAAAACGGCGGTATTTGCCGCAAATTGCCGGCAATGGCACCGTCCTAATCAGTGCGACGCTGCACCGATTTCAAAAAGTAGTTTCTGTACTACTTTTGTGATTTTGGCCCACGATTTACATTGACATCTGTGCAGAAACCTGCACAGATGTCTCTGTAATCGCGGCCGAAATCGGGACTGACCAGCGGAAGTGAAATTGTGCGAGTTCAGCTGAACTCGCACAGCTTCACTCTCGCAGCCCAGTGTGAACCTGGACAAAGGGAGAGAAAATGGAGAGGGAAACAGAAAGAGAGAGAGAGGGCAGGAGAGATGAAAAAGAAAGAGGGAAATTAATTGGGGAAAGAGGGGTGGAGTCACACAGCAGAGGCTTCAGGAAGCAAACCTACCCACCACACCTGTGAGGAGCTCTCTGGAAACGTGCTGCAATTTACTAATTACCTAACATGAACTGAATGAGCCTCCTGACTTAGGCCTGGTTCACACTGGGGCGACAAACGCTCCGACATCGGGAGCTCATGTCGCATGACGTGTGAAAATCAATGTTTCCCTATGAGAGCCATCTTAACTGGTCCGACACATGTCGGTCCGACTTTGAAAATGCTCCCTGTACTACTTCGGTCCGACTTTGATCCGAATTCAGCCCATTGACTATCATTGAAGTCGGATCAAAGTCGGACCGCAGTCTTGCATGATCCGACTTTGGCATGCGACTTGTGCTGTGCTGCTCTTGAGGGGGAACTCCAGGCCAAATTTTAAATAAAAAACCGGCATGGGTTCCCCCTTCAGGAGCATACCAGGCCCTTGGGTCTGTTCTGGATTTGAAGGGGAACCCCTACGCCGAAAAAACGGCGTGGGGGTCCCTTCCAAGATCCAAACCAGACCCTTATCCAAGCACGCAACCTGGCAGGCCGCAGGGGAAGAGGGGGGGACGAGAGAGCGGCCCCCCTCCCTCCTGAACCGTACCAGGCCGCATGCCCTCAACATGGGGGGTTTGGTGCTCTGGGGCAGGGGGGCGACCTGCGGCCCCCCCCACCCCAAAGCACCCTGCCCCCATGTTGATGAGGACAGGGCCTCTTCCCGACAACCCTGGCCGTTGGTTGTCGGGGTCTGCGGGCGGGGGGCTTATCGGAATCCGGGAGCCCCCTTTGATAAGGAAGCCCCCAGATCCCGGCCCCCCCACCCTATGTGAATGAGTATGGGGTACATCGTACCTCTACCCATTCACCTGGTGGAAAAAAAATGTCAATAAAAAACACACACAGCTTTTTAAATTAATTTATTGCACAGCTCCGGGGGTCTCCGCGCTCTCCGGTTCTTTCTTCTGCCGGGCCTCCGCTATCTTCTTCCAGCTCTTTTGCTAGCGGGGCCCAGTCTTCTCCGTCGCCTTCTTCTTCTCCCGTTCTCCGGTTCTTCTCTCGCTCTCCGGTTCTTCTCTCGCTCTCCGGTTCTTTCTTCCGCCGGGCCTCAGCTATCTTCTTCCAGCTCTTTTGCTAGCGGAGAGGCCTGGTCTTCCCGTCGTCTCGTCTGGCTCTCCGTTGTCCTTCTGCCGGCCCCTCCACTATCTTCTTCCAGCTCTTTTGCTAGTGGAGGGGCCCGGTCTCCCCGTCGTCTCGTCTGGCTCTCCGTTGTCCTTCTGCCGGCCCCTCCACTATCTTCTTCCAGCTCTTTTGCTAGTGGAGGGGCCCGGTCTCCCCGTCGTCTCGTCTGGCTCTCCGTTGTCCTTCTGCCGGCCCCTCCACTATCTTCTTCCAGCTCTTTTGCTAGTGGAGGGGCCCGGTCTTCCCGTCGTCTCGTCCGGCTCTCCGTTGTCCTTCTGCCGGCCCCTCCACTATCTTCTTCCAGCTCTTTTGCTGGTGGAGGGGCCGGTCTTCCCGTCGCCGTCTTCTTCTCTCTTCTCCTCCTCGATGTTGACTCGTCGAGTAACAAATTTTTGCCATTACACAGATGCGTTAATTTATGGAGCCTAATGTGTTTGTGTACGATGGCATTTGGGATCTGCATTTAAGAAAGTTTCATAGTGTATTTAAATAGTCTGCAGTTATTCTCCTTTTGTCCTGCAGTTAATGTTCTTTTGATCTGCAGTTGAGTTCCTTCTGACCCGCAGGTGATCTCCTTCTGATCTGCAGGTATTCACTTTCTGACCTGCAGACGCAGTTGATGTCCTTCTGATCTGCAAATATTCTCCTTCTAATCTAAAGTTGGCCTCCTTCTTACCTATGCTTTATCTTCTTCTGACCTGCAGTTATTGTTCTTCTGACCTGCACTTGATCTTCTTCTGACCTGCACTTGATCTTCTTCTGACCTGCACTTGATCTTCTTCTGACCTGCACTTGATCTTCTTCTGACCTGCACTTGATCTTCTTCTGACCTGCACTTGATCTTCTTCTGACCTGCACTTATTGTCTTTCTGACTTGCAGTTGATCTTCTTCTGATCTGCAGTTGATCACCTTCTGACCTGCAGTTCATGTTCTTCTGATCTGCAGTTGAGTTCCTTCTGACCTGTACTTGATGTACTTCTGACCTGCAGTTTATCATCTTCTGACCTGCAATTATTCACATAATAACATGCAGTTCATGTCCTTCTGACCTACAGTTGATCTCCTTCTGACCTGCAGTTGACCTCCTTTTGACCTGTACTTGCTTTTCTTCTGACCTGCACTTGACCTACTTTAAGCATGTTTTTCATTCCCATAAACGTGAAATAGACACTAGATATGCAAAACCCATCTAAAGCAAACAAACATCTGTCGACACAGGCCCAAATGCTGACTCGCCAAACCTTTCCCGAAAATCTCATTCCGAATGCCCCGGCTGTGTATCATTTTACCAGCAATCACATTAAATTCAGTACATCTCCGGCACAGGCCGCTGCACAGAGGCGCCATTCCAGAATCATCGCAAACCTCAAATGACAAACTGCTCAGGCGGACGGCGGCAGCCCAGGTCTTCGAGAGAGAAAATTATTTTCTTTCACAATTAAAACTCACTGATTAGGAAAAGAAAGCTGCACACTGACTTTTTATGCCCCCCCCCCTCCCCCCCATTTGTATTAGTCTGCTTATTTAACAAGCCAATCTCACGGGCAATTGAGCAATGCGCAGAGAGGTGTGTGGATGTCCGACCCGATCTGTTCCGCCCTATTAGTTTTCTCTTTGTTGAGAAATGCGGCGGCCTGCTCTGTGGCCGTCCTGTATGTTTCTGTGCCGAGAGACGCAGCGAGTGTACCGAAGAGAGGAACTGTGTTTATCCTGTGACTACAAAGTGATTGCGCTGTAATACGCAGAACAAGAGTTGATACAGATTTCTGCTGCTCCTCGGTAATAGGGACGCATTATCCACATTTCCTTGTAATAACACCTTTATATGCTGACTGTGTTCACAAATGTCTGACACAGATCAGCCCCTACTGCAACATTTCACCTTGCTATTTGCTACAGTCTGGTCACTGGGGAAGGGGAGACTCAGAAAACACTTCTTAAGTCCGGGTTTATACTTAACCTTAGCCACAATCTATTAATATTAACACCAGCTTTGGAGCTGGCTGACACCTCTTTATTCAGTGCATGCGTGCCGCGGCCATAGGCATGTGCACAGGGTGTGCCAGGACACACCCTAATCACCCTATGTGGTGCAGATTCCCCCTGTTTAGACCCCTGATATTTCACAAACGCAAAAAAATGTAAAACAAAATAGTAAAAAATAATAATAATAATTGTACAAAATAATAAAATTAAAAAATAATAAAATACTAACATTATCCACTGCCCTACTGACAACAATCTCTGTCCTACTGAAATTGTCCAGTGCTCTACTAATACGTATGTATATATACACATACACACACATGCATGTGTGTTTTAAGATTTGGGGTGCACACCCTAATCCGTGGCCTATTCATTCCTATGGGGAGGGCCGTACTCCAAGCGACTGCTGAAGGCAGCCATGGCCACCTAGCGTCCCTGTCGCCCATGACAGCTACCACATGATATATCACACATTTAAAAACAAAACGGATATATAAAAGCCAGGCCTCATGGGGGAGGAAGCTTTGAAAAGTGATTACACCAACACAGCGCGCACTGCATACCTGCGGGCCCTCTCTGCGCGCCTGCCTTTGTTTTAATGACTCCGCGGGCCTCTGTTAGCAGGAGAGTGGAGACGGCGTGGCACACATGAACAGACAAGGCGCACATCAAGGGCTGCCGAGAAGCCGATTTGAAAGAGAATAAAATGTTTCACATTTGCTTATTGTTGTGAAAAGTACAATAACTGCGGGCGAAGAGACGATTACATGAGACTGAAACGCGAGTGACTGCGTGAAATATCACAAGTTACTGGAGCAGAAATCAGCTGGAGCATGAAGACTGCCACGGGGGGGGGGGGGGGGGAACCAGAGTGGAAGCAAGATACAAACACTAGAACAGTTAGGGTGGACTGCATTGCTCTGCCCTCACTGATTTAGTCCCCAGGACACCTTGGCGGACACATCATGGTACAGGGTCATTAGGGCGAGATAGCGATTCCTCTTTTTAAATGAAAAATTCCAGGCAGTAAAAGAATTCAATCAGTGACCTGATAATGTGATATAACAAACTCTGCAGCTGTGTTAAAATCAGAAAGTTCACCAGATTTATCATCATCAACACTGCGGCCATTTTCCTGAGTGCTGCCAAGTTGTGAGTTGGGTGGGCCTGCTTCCTCAAACTGGATGCATTATCAACCTTCCAGGTTAGATGTGATTGTTGATGGCTGTGAGTAACATGTAACTTATAGGATTAAATATTTTGATAAAGAGGAAGTAAACCCGGATGGGTTTTACTTCCTCTTTGTTTTTCTGCAAAGGTAAAGCATAATGGGCTACTATGCATTGCATAGTAGCCCATTATGTGTCACTTACCTGAAACCGAAGCCTACGATGTCCCCGATTTCCTCGCCTCCACCAAGTGTCCATCTTTCACCCTCTTCCTTCCGTGTATCGCGGCTCCGGCGCTGTGATTGGCCGGAGCCGCGATGACGTCACGGCACGATCTCCTTTAGAAACGTCACGATTGCCGCTTCTAAAGGTTTTTTTTTTTTTTTTTTTTTTTTACAATTTTTTTTTACATTTTTGTTTACAATCTACCGGTATATATTTGTTGCTATTATTTTTTTTACAATGCTTTCTTCTTTTTTTTTTTTTGGAGGGGGGGGAGGAGTGGACGGTGTCAGAGGGGACCGGGAGGAAGATGGGGACCGCCACAGGACGCAGAGGGGGAGAAGAGGCTGTCAGCTGCTTTATTGAAAGGCTATACGGGGATCGGTGCTTGTAACCCCCCCCCCACCGACGCACCGATCACCTGTGAGGCTGTCCGCCACCCCCTGCTACACCGAGGATGCCTGGTCCGATACAACAGGTACTGATACTCGTGCGAATGCTTGGTATCGGCACTGATACTGATACTAATATTGGTATCGGCGCAACCCTGAGGCCCGGTTCACACAGGCGCGACTCCTCAGGCGACTCGGTCGCCTGAGGAGTCGCGTCCAGGTCGCGTCCCAGTCTTTCCTATGGAACCGTTCTAATAGGAGTGACCTGAGTCGCTCCGACTTAGAAAAAGGTTCCTGTACTACTTTTGGGGGCGACCCAAGGCGACCTGCATAGACTTCTATACAGAAGTCTTTATGCAAATCGCCTCAGCGGGCGTCTCAAGTCGTCTTGAGATTGCGCCGCCGAGGTCGCCCCCAGAAGTAGTGCCGCGTCGTGCCGCCCCTGTGTGAATGGGGCTTAAAGGAGACTGTAGTGGGATCTGGGAACTCCAGCTTGCAGAAACTCCCAGATCACCAGATCATAGACCAAAGGCATGGGGTAGACAAGACTACAGCAACATCTGGAAAGAACAGTGAGGTCCTGAGCAGGTAGAAGTCCAAATCAGTAGTGAGTTTAGGCCACGATTGAAGCTCCAGGCTCAATGATACTGTAAGTGCTGTTCTTGTTCTTCCCAGCAGGCACACCTACCCTTAGAGATACAGTATAATGGCAGACAGAAATTTACAGTACGGTGGTGACAGGACAAATGGAAAGGTAAATCTCCCCAAAGGGGACGGTAACAGAAACCTGCCAGAGGTTCTAAGCCCCTGGTGCCCAACCTGTGGCCCTTTGCTACTAACTGTGCTGCCTTTGGCCCCATAAGTCCGTAGTGGGGGCATTATTTGTAAAGAAGTTGTAATGTCGGCGATCTCAAACAGTCTAATGTAACATGTCCTCAGTCTAAATCCATCTTCTTTCTCTGCAGGCTCTAAGGCCCCTTTCTCATGGGCATTGTCAGTGTGGCAAAATCAATGCGATTAAGGTGCGTCACAACATGGCAACAGTCGTTGGCCAGCCCTATATACCTCATTGTGGCCGTGAGTATTTGTATTGTGGCATAAAATGTACGGCATGCCAGGTTTGGCTGTCAATGTGCGCCATGGAAGTCAATGGGGCCACTCCACAACCGTGTCCTCTTTAAACGGGCGTGCAGGAGGCAGCATATTGCCTCCCAATTGACTGATAACTGCAACACAATTGAACCACATTGCCTCCAGATTGCCTGATCACAAAGCGATCTACTATGAATTGTGAGTCAGAAAGGGGCCCAACAACAGCCTTCTGTAGAATTACATATAATGAATATCATATGGTCCCTTTGGCAATGATAGGGCTCATTTACACTTGCTTCAACTTTAACACACATTAAAAGTGCCTACAGCTTCAACATGCTTTTCTGATGTGTTGGTGATGCTTTTTTGAAGCTGTAATGAAGCCTGGCAAATGCCCTCTGTGTGTGTGTGTGTTACATAGTTACATAGTTAGTCAGGTTGAAAAAAGACACAAGTCCATCCAGTTCAACCGTAAAAAATAAAAAAAAATAAAAAAAAAATTACAAAAAAATAAAAAATAAATAAACATATATCGTACAATCCCATATACCCAATTCTATACCCACAGTTGATCCAGAGGAAGGCAAAAAAAAACCAGAAGAGCATGATCCAATTTGCTACAGCAGGGGAAAAAATTCCTTCCTGATCCCCCGAGAGGCAATCGGATATTCCCTGGATCAACTTTACCTATAAATGTCAGTACCCAGTTATATTATGTACATTTAAGAAAGAATCCAGGCCCTTCTTAAAGCAATCTACTGAGCTGGCCAGAACCACCTCTGCAGGGAGTCTATTCCACATTTTCACAGCTCTTACTGTGAAAAAACCTTTCCGTATTTGGAGGTGAAATCTCTTTTCCTCTAGACGCAAAGAGTGCCCCCTTGTCCTTTGTGTTGACCGTAAAGTGAATAACTGAACACCAAGTTCACTATATGGACCCCTTATGTATTTGTACATGTTGATCATATCCCCCCTTAATCTCCTCTTCTCAAGAGAGAATAAATTCAGTTCCTCTAATCTCTCCTCATAGCTGAGCTCCTCCATGCCTCTTATCAGTTTGGTTGCCCTTCTCTGCACTTTCTCCAGTTCCCCAATATCCTTTTTGAGGATTAGTTTTAAAGGGGCCCAGTACAACCCCAGCTCAGTAGTACCCCCATTAAGCAGATCCCCAGCTCATTGGTACCCTCGTCCGGCAGATCCCCAGCTCATTGGTACCCTCGTCCAGAAGATCCCCAGCTCATTGGTACCCTCGTCCAACAGATCCCCAGCTCATTGGTACCCTCGTCCAGCAGATCCCCAGCTCATTGGTACCCTCGTCCAGCAGATCCCCAGCTCATTGGTACCCTCATCCAGCAGATCCCCAGCTTATTAATATCCTCATTCAGCAGATCCCCTTCTCAGTAGTAACCCCCAGCTCTGCTGATCCTCTGGTTTGCTGATCCTCTTCTCTCTCTAGTCCCCACTTACCTCCCGCTATATTGCTCCCACCCCGCTCACCACGTGTGACATTGCTAGTTGCTCCGTTCCAGTCCGGACCCCGCTCACCTTCCTGCTTCTCCGCGCTGCACACCAGATGTGATGTCTGCACCAGACACTTCCGGAATATATACACATTAATCAAAAGTGACTGCTGATGATATCTTTCTGCTTTGAATGTTGGTTTCCCAGTGCATCCTGGGATATCTCATACCTGCAATACCTCCAAAACAAAGTGAAGCTAAATCTGAATAAAAGCCTCTCAAAAGCTGTTAGCGAGCGTTGTCATAGACTTCTATGGAGGCTTTGGAAATGCTTTGAAGCACCAAGAAAGTGACATGAGGTATAATTTTTGAAGCAAAGCAAATGCAACATGTAAACAGGACTGTAAGCTTACAATTTTATTTAGTGACAGGTGCTTTGATTGGCATTCAGAGTCCTGTAAAAAAGTGTGTCCAATGTTACATTTGGAAGCAGGTGTAAACAAGCCCTTGGGGGCTGCTGATGAGACCCGCCTATGCCTGGTAAGATGATCACCACTGGTCTAACCCATCCACACATCCAAAATTGCAAAACACTGTGCCTTTAGATAAACTTGAACAGTCAATGGAACATTGCAGGCCTGTAGTATTGCAATTTGCTCTCTATCTAGAATGAGGCACATTTGCCCCCCCCCCCCCCCCCCCCCCCGTTCAACCCGAACTGCCAATTCTTCTGATGACAGCCGTCCAGAATTCTACATGTAGCGCCCGCCTCACTCCCCTCTTTCTCTCGTCTCGTCTTTCTCTTGTTTAGGGGTATCTTAGAGGGGCGGGAGCGGGGACACCACGTCTGGCCTCTACCACGTGTCAGTGCGGTATAAGCAACGTTCTTGTATTACCTTCGGGTCAGTGCTGTGCACCTGGGTCCTCCCTCCAAGAGTCACCTTGAACAATGTCTGTTAGGAAATGAGCCCCACACCATTAAAGTTCAACACTCCTTTATTCTTCTTGAATGAACACAATCAGTTGAACTCCCTTGGTTAACAGAACAGGAAAGGAGGTGTGGATGCGAATAGGCCCAGACACAATTTGGTTCTCCACTTTCCTTCCTGAAAGTGGGTTACGGTCTCCGCACGAGGGGGAATTTCCTTCCAGGCGGTCTCCGACGAGAGGCTCACCTGTCACCGGCAATATGCTGCACCGGGTCTTCAAGTGAGGAGCTCCCCCCGGTCCATTGCGCCTTCCGGATTCGGGTACCCACTCCGGGGTTCCGTAGGATCTCCTTCCCTCGCAGAAGTCAGTGTTGGGCACTGAGCTCCGGACCTCCATCCGAGTACCTCACCCCAGGCTAAAGGTGCCTGGGATGGAACACGACTTCCGGTTGTCCTCTAGGCCTAGGCCACCCAGAGGACCGTCACGAACCACCGTCCACAAGCTGAAGGTGCCTGGGACTCGACACCGTGACAAAGATGGCCGGCCCCTTTATACCCTCTCTCGGCAAGCACGGCGGGTTCCCCGCCCCACCATACCGCTGCCGAGGGAGGACAAAAAGGAGGTACGGCACACAGCAATGATTCAACCCCAACCCAGGGCGACAGCACCACCCACTGGGCTGCGGGGAATTACACATCACTAATGTCTCTGCCAAGTTCAAATTTACACCCGGGAAAGTACATACCCGCTACATACATATGGCTGATATTTTTTGTATGCTGTAAAAGGTCTAATGAGAAAACAATCACTTTACATGTGCATACTACAACCCCCCATAAGAAACAAATTAATTTTCTACTGCAGAGGAAAGGGATACATTATAGGAGGTCTCTGCCTGAATCTGAACTCAGTGGCGGTCTGCAGAGAGCGTCACTCTGGCATGAGACATCTGACTGTCAGAACAGAACGGCGATTCTTCTGGCTGAACAAACCCCTCTGATCTGGTTGGGCTCCACATTCATGCAAAATGATCCTGGCATTTGTGCCTGGGAGAGACACTTAGGACCTTGTATTATCGGCGCCCTGCGGCGGGAGGCCGCTATGTGTCGTTAACAATTGCACGCTTTGCAGGAGAGAGATCTGTTCCAGGGGAGAGAATTTCGCTGATGGAGACAAAAAAACGAAACAAAATACAGTGATGGGTCATCTGCAAATACTGAGAAGGAGCTCAGCTGGCAAGTTCTGTTAACCCCTTGCAGTCTGCACACACTACAGAACTGCTTCCACTGATTGCTAGAAAGGAATTCACACTAAACTTGTTTGGTTGAGGCTGGGTTCACACCTTCAACGGATGCTGCTCGCAGCAGAGGTCCGGTGAGTCCCGGTTCTCCGTTTCAGGGACAAATCAGGGCCGAATTTTTGCCTGAATTTGGCCCTGAAACATAGCCAAAGATGCACAGCGTTCCTGTGCAAGGCGCTCCACAGCCGCAACGGAGATATGTGAACTGGCTCCATAGAGAGACGGTCACAATCTCCTGTCATGCAAATTGTCTTCCCTGGTTCCTCCCTTCCTTCATCATTAACAAAAAGTGTTTAAGTAAAATCTTTAAGTTTGCATTACATTCCTTATTTTAGAACCAGTGACATCATTACTGGGTCTTAGTGTTTCTCTATGCAAAACAGGTGGGAGGGTAGGGTTGCCAGTGCCACCTGTCCGCTTTTGACACGGACAGTCTGGGTTTTGACACATGTGCCCAGGTTTCAACCCGCCAGAAACCCGGGCACATTCACCCGTCCTGTCCAGTGGCCCCGGCCGCAACATTGGAGGGGCCGGCAGTGTGATGTACATATCACCCTGAAAACATTAAAGCACCCTACCTCTGTACTCCCCTTAAGTATATATATAAATATATATGTATTGTATATTGTATATACACTATATTATCAAAAGTATTGGGACGCCTGCCTTTACACGCACATGAGCTTTAATGGCATCCCAGTCTTAGTCTGTAGGGTTCAATATTGAGTTGGCCCACCCTTTGCAGCTATAACAGCTTCAACTCTTCTGGGAAGGCTGTCCACAAGGTTTAGGAGTGTCTATGGGAATGTTTGACCATTCTTCCAGAAGTGCATTTGTGTGGTCAGGCACTGATGTTGGATGAGAAGGCCTGGCTCACAGTCTCCACTCATAATTCATCCCAAAGGTGCTCTATCGAGTTGAGGTCAGGACTCTGTGCAGGCCAGTCAAGTTCCTCCACCCCAAACTCGCTCATCCATGTCTTTATGGACCTTGCTTTGTGCACTGGTCCAAATCAGTTGGTGGAGGGGGGATTATGGTGTGAGGTTGTTTATCAGGGGTTGGGCTTGTCCCCTTAGTTCCAGTGAGGGGAACTCTTAAGGCGTCAGCATACCAAGACATTTTGGACAATTTCATGCTCCCAACTTTGTGGGAACAGTTTGGGGATGACCCCTTCCTGTTCCAACATGACTGCGCACCAGTTCACAAAGCAAGGTCCATAAAGACATGGATGAGCGAGTTTGGGGTGGAGGAACTTAACTGGCCTGCACAGAGCCCTGACCTCAACCCAATAGAACACCTTTGGGATGAATTAGAGCGGAGACTGCGAGCCAGGTCTTCTCGTCCAAAATCAGTGCCTGACCTCACAAATGTGCTTCTGGAAGAATGGTCAAACATTCCCATAGACACACTCCTAAACCTTGTGGACAGCCTTCCCAGAAGAGTTGAAGCTGTTATAGCTGCAAAGGGTGGGCCAACTCTATAGTGAACCCTACGGGCTAAGACTGGGATACCATTAAATGTTCATGTGTGTGTAAAGGCAGGCGTCCCAATACTTTTGACAAAATACATATATATTGTATACTGTGTATGTGTGTATATATATATATATATATATATATATATATATATATATATATAAAACACATATGCATATTCCTGCAGATCAGCAGACTAGTTTTAAGTTGGAGAAATGTAATTCAGCGTCTCTCGGACGGAAGGAATTATTCTGATTAGCTTTGCATAATAACATCTTTAACAGGGAGTTATTTTCATTGCGGCGGCCTCCATGTGAACGGATTAATGTGTGCGGTTGTCACCGCCACCAGCACTCTTCTGCCTGTCTGCTCTCATCAGACGCGCTCCTCGCACTCATCGCTCCACATGCTCTGTGAGTCTCCGCACACATTGGGTATGATGGCGCTCCACTGGTCACTGACCGCACAGGAAGAAGACGCCATTCTGCGGAGGACAGGGGAAGGCTTCGGACACTGAATACAAGCTGCCTGGTGTTCTAGAGGAAAAGTCCAGTTTTGTCACAATGATAAATAATACATAATGGCTACACAAGTCATTTTATAAAGTCTATGGGATCGCCGCCCTGTGAGTTCATTGTTGCAGAGATGTTGGCATTGAGTGCTTCATGCCAAGAGGGATGCTGGGGGTACACTGTTCCTTCCATCATTACGGGCTCATTCTCACTTATGGTAACCCTTGTTGGCCTGTGGTGGATCACTTACTACAGGGAGTCTGCAGGCAGTGAGGAGGCACTATGTACCCTCTCCACTGTCTGTTTTACCTCTCGAAAGACTAAACCACCACACCCCAACCTCATGCGTTGCACGCACTTGCAGTGCAGCCCCATACACTTAAATGGATCAAGTACATTGACGTTACCAAATGCAACATCCAGTTAAACTTTTGCTGCAGCTGCGAATCAAAGCACCAGGGCTGCGGCATGTGTCCAGCCCTAAGCAGCTGCATGATCCTCTTTAAGTGTGGGATCAGGGGAGGGCAGTAAAATCACCACTCAGCCGCCTGCTTGTACTGCCCCCGGTCACCTCTTTCACATAAGTGGCAGACTTTACCGTCCTCTAAAAAGCAATTTGTGGTGGATAGCTTTTTAGACCACAGTTGACAGTCAATTTACAGGCATTCAGGTGGCAATAGTGCCAACTCTTGCACACCTGTTTTTTTTACCCCTAGGGGATTTTTTTTTCCTAACCCAACAGGGATTTTACTTTCAAATACTGCACTGTAACCAGGATAGCCAGTGTGGTCTCATTGACTACAATGCTTGAGTTTGATAGGCAGTACTGCTTATCAAAGTCGACATGCTGAGTTAAAGTGGTTCTATAGGCTGTTTTTTTTTTTTTACCTTGATGCATTTCCTGCATTTAGGTAACAAAAAACACCCCACTAAGTAATGCTGCGAGGAGGGACAGGGGGGCGGTGTGGTGTGGTTGCCACCTGTATGGTATTCACCCAGACAGTTCGGGTTTTCAATCCTGTGTCTGGGTTTCAGGTGGACTGAAACCCGGACACATTATTCAGACCAGACTGTGGCTCCCCAAGTAACTAAGATAGTCACACGCAAATCTATTGCCATCAGAGAGCTGCAGCGGCCGTCTGGTGGCAGATTTGGCATCACTGGGGGGGCAGGGTGATGATGTCATTAAGAGTAATCTGGCCACACCCACCATTTGCTGCGGCACACTATGCGCACCGCATTACTACTTTCCTTAGGGCATCCAAAGGTGTCCCAGGCCTCTAAAGTGTTTGGGTTTGGCTTGAAGAAAAGGTGGCAACCCTACAGGGTGGGCTGAGACTCTCTGTGTGTGTCTATGGGCACAGGCAATGCGGTTTAGGGGCAAGCCCACAGGTGTGCCCCCCTAGCAAGTGACTTCCTATGGAGTCACACTGAGAGGAGGAAGAGCCTGGAGCACTGGCCCGGGACCCAGGATGAAGAGGATCGGAACTGCTCTGTGCAAAACCATTACACAGAGCAGGTAAGTATAACATGTTTGTTATGTTAATAAAATTATTAAAAAATTGCCAAACAGGGAATATAAAATATAAAACTGCCAGCGAGCATATCAATTTGGAGGTGGGCAGTACAGAGATCAATGCCTGCTTTTACTATCCTTGTGAACTAAGCCTAAGTGTTCAGAGAGTGAGAGCATCATGCCGCCTTGGCCTCCGAAACATTTCTAGAATACGTCCCTTTTTAACTAATGACACCACTAAGCTTCTAATTCACTCCCTGGTCATCTCTCGCCTCGACTACTGCAACTCCCTCCTCATGGGATTACCTTTACATAGACTATCCCCCCTTCAGTCCATCACGAATCCTGCTGCAAGGCTCATACACCTTACCAACCATTCAGTGTCCTCCACCCCTCTCTGCCAATCCCTCCACTGGCTTCCACTCATCCAACGAATAAAATTCAAAGTACTAACAATAATTTCCAAAGCCGTCCACAACTTGGCCCCCAGCTACATCACTAACCTAGTCCCAAAATACCAACCAAGACGCTCTATTCGGTCCTCCAAAGACCTTCTGCTTTCTAGCTCCCTTGTCACCTCCTCCCATGCTCGCCTCCAGGATTTCTCCAGAGCTTCTCCCATCCTTTGGAACTCCCTACCCCAATCTGTCCGACTGTCCCCTAATCTATCCATATTTAGACGATCCCTGAAAACTGTACTCTTTAACCACTTCAATACCAGGCACTTATACAGCTTCCTGCCCAAGCCAATTTTGAGCTTTCAGCGCTGTCGCAATTTGAATGACAATTGCGCGGTTGTGCTACACTGTACTCAAACAAATTTTTTATCATTTTGTTCCCAGAAATAGAGCTCTCTTTCGGTGGTATTTGATCGCCTCTGCGATTTTAATTTTTTGCGCAACAAATAAAAAAAGCGAAAATTTTTAAAAAAACTATGTTTTTCTTTGTTTCTGTTAATTTGTTTTGTAAATAAGTACCTTTTCTACTTCAATGACGGGCACTGATAAGGCGGCACTGAAGGGCACTGATAAGGCGACACTGATGGGCACCGATGAGGTGGCACCAATGAGGTGGCACTGATGAGGTGGCACTGATGGGCACTGATGATGGGCACTGATGATGGGCACTGATAGGCGGCACTGATATGTGGCACTGGTATGCGGCACTGATGGGCACTCATAGGTGGCACTGATTGGCACTCATAGGCGGCACTGATGGGCACTCATAGGCGGCACTAATGGGCACTTTTAGGCGGCACTGATGGGCACTTATGGGTGGCACTGATAGGTGGCACGGACGGGCACTGATAGGTGGGCACTTATGGGCACGGATGGGCACTGATAGGTGGCACTGATGGACACTAGTAGGTGGCACTGGTGACACTGCTGCCTAGCAATGCCAGCCACCACACATTATTTTCTTGGCATGATTGTGCCAGTCAGTGCCCATGTGTGGGCACTGATTGGCATATTTTTTTATGGTTTTTTTTACATATTTTTTTTTTTTTACTACATGTGGATGGCCATGGGGGCCATCCACATGCTTAGGGCTTCCCTGGTGGTCCTTGGGGGCTTCCCTGGTGGTCCAGTGTGGGTATCCGAGGGGGGGCTGCGCTGATAAACAATCAGCGCAAACCCCCCCCCCCGTCAGGAGAGCCGCCGATCGGCTCTCCTCTACTCGCGTCTGTCAGACGCGAGTGAGGAAGAGCCGATCAACGGCTCTTCCTGTTTACTTCCTGATCAGCCGTGATTCGACACGGCTGATCACATGGTAAAAAGCCTCCGACGGAGGCTTTTTACCGAGATCAGTGTAGCGGTGGGTCAGACTGACCCACCGCTCCACCGATCGCCGCGATGTGCGCCCCCCCGGGCGCGCGGCGGCTGTTATCCCGCAGGACGTCATATGACGTCCAGTGTGGATAACAGAACCACTTCCCGGACGTCAATATGCTATTGACTGGGCGGGAAGTGGTTAAAGAAGCCTATCCTGCTTCTAACTAACTTGTACTTCCTCCATCAGCTCATCCCCCACAGCTATTACCTTTTGTATCAATTGACCCTCCCTTTTTAGATTGTAAGCTCTAATGAGCAGGGCCCTCTGATTCCTCTTGTACCAAATTGTAATGTAACCATAATGTCTGCCTTTATTTTGTTAAAGCGTTGCGCAAACTGTTGGCGCTATATAAATCTGTATAATAATAATAATAATAATCACAGATATATGGTGGAGGTCGGTCCTGTAAATCCTTATTTCACACATGAGTTCACAAGGGTTTTCATGTTCTCTGGGCCTACGTGGGTTTCCTCCCACACTCCAATCACATGCTTTTAGGTTAATTGGCTCCTGTCTAAATTGGCCCTAGTATGTGTATGAATGATAGTTAGGGACCTTAGATTGGAAGCTCCTTGAAGGCACAGACTGATGTAAATGTACAATATATATGTAAAGTGCTGCGTAAATTGACGGAGCCTATATTAGTACCTAATAAATAAATAAAACAAGAAAAAAAAAAACAACATGTTTCACGCACTTAATCCTCCCTCTTCATCAGGGCTGGTAAACAGGATAACATAAAATAAAATAAAGATCTATTTAGGTATTTTGGGATGTTTTAGGCCCCATGCACACGAGACGCCGATGCAAACTCTGCTGAACGCATGTTTTTAAAGGCTGAAACCGGCGTTTAGAAACGTCTGTTTTGCCGCGATTTTAGCGGCGTTTTACCGCGTTTGCGTCTATAAGCGTTTAGTTAAGAAACATCATAAGACCCTCCCTAAGCTCAAAAAACAGTATTATTTAACCATTTCAGCCATTTTGTGAGACCAGAGTGAGTAGCAGCAGCTGAGAGAGCAGCAGTGTACTTGTATTTAGCGTGTCACTTGCCACAAGTTGTGGATTGTCCACCTGGCCACGTCACCTGCCACAAGTTGTGGATTGTCCGCAATGCAATGCAAGCAATTACAGTTTTTTTTTATATTTTTTATGTTTTTTCATCATTTGCCATCATTTTTGAGATTTCTAATGCAAAAAAATAGGTCACCTTTAAAAAGGCTTATGAACTAAATTGCGTCAAAACGCCTGTACCGCGTTTAGCCACGTTTTGCGTCTGAAATTTGGAAATTTATGCGTCTGAACCCATTTTTTTGCTTTCAGAAAAACGAGGTTAAACGCAACAACATATAAACCGCAATAAATGAGACTGTGTGCATGGACACATAGGATAACATTGAATGAGTTCAGGGGCAGTTGAAAAATGTGTCCAACTGCCTCTGAACGCGAGTTTAACAGCGTCCCATGTGCATGGGGCCTTTGTACCGAACAAAGATGCACTATTATGTAAAAGAACTGTGTTTTATATAATATGTAGCATGTGGTGTTACATCATCATTATTATTATTATTATACCGGATTTATATAGCGCCAACAGTTTGCGCAGCGCTTTACAACATCGGTGAAGACAGTAGTACAATTACAATACAATACAGGAGGAATCAGAGGGCCCTGCTCGTTAGAGCTTACAATCTAGAAGGGAGGGTCACGTGGAACAAAGGGTAGTAGCTGTGGGGGATTATACATCATGGTGTGTGTACTAATTAACTCCAAATGAAATAAAAACATAAATATAACATAATAATATCTTTAGAATTTAACACAATTGACCTGCTGACCTGGAGGGGTTATTTTCTTATTTTCTCAAGAGTGTGGAAGCATTAGAACCCCTTTTGTGTCTTTAACCACTTGACCTCCAGAAGATTTACCCCCCCCCCCTTCATGACCAGGCCACTTTTTGCGATAAGGCACTGCGTTACTTTAACAGACAATTTCACAGTCTTGTGATGCTGTACCCAAATAAAATTTATGTCCTTTTTTCCCCACAAATAGAGCTTTTTTTTTTAGGTATTTGATCATCTCTGCATTTTATTTATTTTTGCGCTATAAACAAAAAAAAGCGAAAATTTTGAAAAACAAAACAATATTTTTTACTTTCTGCTATAAAACAAAGCTATTAAATATCTTAAAAAATGAAAAATCTTCATCAATTTAGGCCAATATGTATTCTGCTGAATATTTTTGGTAAAAATAATTCCAATAAGCGCATATTGATTGGTTTGCGCAAAAGTTATAGCGTCTACAAACAATGTAATTTTTTATTTTTTATACTAGTAATGATGGTGATCAGCGACTTATAGAGGGACTGCGATATTGCCACAGACAAATCAGACGCTAACTGACACTTTTGACACTTTGTGGGAACCAGTGACACTAATACAGTGATCGGTGCTAAAAGTATGCACTGTCACTGTACTAATGACACTGGCTGGGAAGGGGTTAACATCTAGGGGGATCAAAGGGTTAAATGTGTGTCTAACCAGTGTTTGTGTGTACTGTGTGGTGCTTTTACTAAGAAAGGTGATGGATTCTGTACAAAGAAAAGAAATCCATCACTTCCCCTTATCAGAATGGAGCTCTGCCTTGTTTACATGGGCAGAGCTCTGTCCTGTGTGTCTCCCCGATGATCGGCGGGTGTCGGCTGACATCCATTGGCCGGCACCCACTGATCGGCTACTGCTGTGATTAATTACAGCAGAAGCAGCGCACCCCTTACCCAGAGGTGCAGAGTCACATGTGTAAATATCTATGTGATTCTGCACAGCGTGGCCGCCCTGTAGTAGTAAATCTGCTATGGGGCAGTCGGCAAGTAATTATTTTAGTCGGTGCCACTAGGTAAGAGTTACCCCTCTATTTTCCTGATAAGTATTATCAACGCGACAGAATAAAAAGTTGTCACAAGAAAAGGAATAAAGGAGACATCTTTAAATGCATTCACCAAGAACGGAAATCCCCTTTGTGGGTGGAGTGGCACTTAAAGTGGACCTTCAGTAATTATTTTATCTTTCCATCTATTAAATCTTCTGCTTGTTGTTTTAACTTTGGATAGTAAAACACATTTTCTCTGCCAGGAAATACCTTATACAACCCACTTCCTGTTTCTTGTCTGATCATTAGCCTAGACTTATGACATCATTCACAGCTCTCTCTCTCTCTAACTCTCGTGAGAGTTTGCCAGGAAGGGAGGGGGGGACGAGTCATAAGAGGGCCAATGAGAGCTGCAGAGCTGGAGGTGTGCCTCTGTATGTCTGTAAATCCAGGAAATGAACAGTCAGCAGCTTTAGCTGCCCACAGTTGAAATGGATGCAGCCAGACTCAGTGGAGGGAGATTTCTGAAGCATATTTGGCAAGTACAGAATCACAGTATATATAAAATAATATGCAAAGTGGTTGGTGGGAAGCTCCAGAATGGCAAAGATGTTTTTATTATAAATTATGTGAGCAGACTGCATTTCCTCTTTAACACCGAACTCACTAGCATGAGAAAAGTCCATGGTAATCAGATCTGTGAAGCGTTAATGACGCGGGCGGAAGGTGGACCCTGTACCGAGGAATGAGATGTTGTACGG